>CM056504.1:34441956-35081698 GCA_029783415.1 Anisodus acutangulus
AACGTTTCTGCTAACAATTGGTATCAAAGCCAGATTAGGACTCTTTGAAGGTCCAAGGGGGAAGAACAAGCAAAGATGAGTTCCATGAAGTTTGAAATTGATAGATTCAGTGGGCGCAACAACTTTAATATCTGGAAGATCCAGATGATGGCGTTACTACGGAGGGAAGGTTTAATCCATGCTAGTGACATGAAGTATCCCGATGATACATCGACTTTCGATAAGGAGAAGATTGAAGGAGATGCATTCAGTGTACTCCAACTGCCTGTTGCACCTAAAGTGCTTTGTGAAGTGAGTACAAGTACCGAAGAGACTGTCAAACAATTATGGGACAAGCTGCAAGGGCTTTACCAGGAACGATTGGTGACAACAATGATGTTGTTACAACGAGGTCTTCACACATTTAAGATGGGGTCAGGTGCTTTGTAATAAGATCATTTAGACGCATTCAATAAATTTGTCATGGACTACATACTGCAGGAATTAAAAAGTACGATGAGACACTTGCATGTGCTTTGCTATATTCATTGACTTCAGGATATCGTGATATCAATACTCAATGATGTATAGAAAGGAGCCTATCAAACTTGAGCAAGTACAACAGACACTTAACTCTAGTGATGTGCAGAGGCATTTTGTAACACCATGTTCGTCACCTTTCTCAACGGCAATCTATAGTAAAATTTAGCAAGTGGAACCAATATTAGCACTATTACTCATATTTCGGAACCCTCATCAATGGTGTTTCTACACCCAAAAACCTGTTCTTTTGCATCTAGATGGTTCTATAATCTCATATTGCTACAATTAACATCATTCTTCATCGCCCATAAGATAAACAACACCCTTAATCAAGAATCAACCATCAACAACCCAAACATATAATGTTCATGCTTTTCTATCACACCCATCATATTCTCCAACTATAATTCAAGACTATAGACTCTAAATATCAATTACATAACTATATTCGAGTGTAGGATGAAGATCTTACCTCCTGATATCAAAATCTTGAATTTCGGATTCTAGGTTCTCTTGTCCAAGATGAAGATTCAATCAATAATCTATGAATTCCCAATGTTTAATCTTGTTAATAAGGTGTTGGAGAAATGAAATCAACTTAGAATCATCATTAGAACTTACCTTGAAGTATTTTTGAGGTTTGGGACGAGTTCTACCTCTCTCTAAAATATTTTTCGAAGTGGGGGTAAATAAGCCCCGACCCTCAATATATGTTAAAACGCAAGCTGGAAAATCTGACGTCCTTTGCAGAAAAAAAAAACTTAGACAATAGAGTTTTTTGTAACACCTCGTACCTTCGGGTTAAGGTTTAATCTCATACGATGGGAATATAATGGAATCAAGATGAGGAGTAGTAAGAGTTCTGAAAACTAATCAAGGCATAACAAGAGTTTTTGAAAAAATTAAAGTTGGAAGCTACTCTACGGAGCTTATTTTCAAGAAAAGATTGCACAAGACCTCCCTTCAAGCGAGTATAACCCCCTTGTAAGTTGTTTATCTAGAAAGTCTTAGAAAATAAAGTTGTAGCCCTTTGAAATAGACTTCCATCCATATAAGGTGGAGGCCAAACGGGGCTATGTACAAAAAGTTATGCTGGAGATCGATTGACAATATGAGCAGCAATGTGAACTGCTTCAACCCAAAATACTTTAGACATTTTGGCTTGTAGGAGCATACAATGAGCCTTTTCAAGAAGAGTTTTGTTTATCCTCTTGGCAACTCCATTCTGCTATGGGGTGTAACTAATAGTCCTATGTCTTGAGATTCTATGAACCTTGCAGAAATCATTAAACTCTTCACTGTAAAACTCCAAGTCATTATATGTGCAAAGATATTTAATTTTTCGCTATATTTAATTCACAACCAAAATCTTCCACTCTTTAAATGCTTCAAAAGCATCATTTTTTACCTTCAAAAAACACACCCAAACCTTTCGTGAGAAATCATCAATAAAATTGAGAAGATACCTCTTTCCACCCTTCGATGGAAGTTTGGAGGGACTCCATAAATCTGAATGGATGTAGTCGAGCACCCCTCATGTCTTGTGCTTTCCAGTGCTAAAGCTGACCTTCTTCCACTTCCCTAGAATGCAGTGCTCATAATATTCAAGTGTGCTGATATTCTCACCTTTCAAATAGTTACGGTTGCTCAACATCACCAGTATGCGTGCCCTCATATGACCCAGTCTCATGTGCCATAATCTTTCCTTGTCATCATTAGAAAACTGCATTGTATATGTATTTGTAGAGCCAATAATGGTGCTTCCATCCAATGTGTAGAGGCCATCCTCCAGTCGGCCTTTCAGCATGGCTAAATTACCTTTAGTCACTTTCATAGTTTCTCATTCGCTCATGCACTTGTAGCATTGTTCATCCAGAGTACCTAGAGAAATCAAATTCTCTTTTAGATCAGGAATATAACAGACTTGTGTAATAGTCCTCATGGTTCCATAATGGCAGCGAACTCGAACTGGGACAATGCCAACTATTGCACAAGTTGCATTATTATCCATTACTACGGTTCCTCCACTTTTCGCATAGCTACAAAACCAGTCTCTTCGAAATGTCATATGCAGAGTACAAAGAGAGTCTAATGCCCATTTGTTTCCATAACTTCCATTATTACACGATGTTGTAAGTACACAATCAGTATCAGAATCATGTACCTATTAAATTGTGGATGCACAAGCCTTTTCCATAGACTTTGACGTTAGCCAATCTCGTTCAAAGTTCCCCTTCTTGCCGCAGCCCCAATAATCAGTATTCTTCCTGTTCACATGAGACTTTGATATGTGCTTTGACATTCTCCATTCATGTTGGCTAGTTCGGCCTCTCACAAAGAGCCCAATTGTCTGATCATCTCTGTCTCTTTCAAGATGATGTTTTTGTACGGACAGCCAATAGGAATGTTATCCTTGTAGGGCCTAAACTGCGATGACGGAGTTCTTTGCCAAATTAAATACACATGTTGCAACTTCCCTACCTTTGTCAACCTGAAGACCTGCACTCAAAGAAATTTGTGATTTTGGGGGGCAGGGGCGGTTGATTCGCATTGACTTTGTAGCTTTGGCTCTGGACGCTCGCAAGTTCAGACTTGTTTGGATTAAAGACATGGATGTCTAGCATTTTTCCATGTCCATTGGTATATTCTTGCAGTAAACCCTTAAAATTTGCCCCAGTTTCTGGTATATATGAAGATGTTGAACTACCAACTGGACAAAATCGAGTTTGTGCGGGCAACTTGCTTGTTCTATCAAGGAGATCATGTGAACCTATTGCGTTGTGTGCAAGACAATGAAAGAAAATTTTCAATGGTGTGACCGAAGCCAATATAGGCCGCCTACGTATACGGACAAGGAAAATCAGGTCATAACGTAGTTCGCTGCAAGTAAAAAAGGGATTGTGAAGTTTTGCAAAATGGGACCAAAGCCGATGTGGCCGCCTACGTATCCTGCTGAGGGAATCAGGTCATAACGTAGTTCGCTACAAGTAAAAAGGGATTGTGAAGTTTTGCAAAATGGGACCGAAGCCGATGTGGCCGCCTACGTATCCCGCCGAGGGAATCAGGTCATAGCGTAGTTCGCTATAAGCAAAAGGATTGTAAAGATTTTCTAAAAATGGGACCGAAGCCGATATGGCCGCCTACGTATCCCATCGAGGGAATTAGGTCATAACGTAGTTCATGAGGCAAAAGAGATTTGTAAGGATTTTCTAAAAAATTGGACCGAAGCTGTTGTGGCCGCCTACGTATCCCGCCAAGGGAATCAGGTCATAATGTAGTTCATGACAAAAGGATTGTGAAGTTTTTCGAAATGGGACTGAAGCCGATGTGGCCGCCTACGTATCCCGCTGAGGGAATCAGGTCATAACGTAGTTCGCTATAAGCAAAAGGATTGTAAGGATTTTCTAAAAATTAGACCGAAGCTGTTGTGGCCGCCTACGTATCCCGCCAAGGGAATCAGGTCATGCATTGCGGCATCAATATCTGTCGGAGTTGGTGTGAGGCCCACTGCATTGAAGGACTATTAGGGTTGAGGCCCAAGTACACTAGACTGTTGACCCGAGAGATTGGGCCTGTTAGGAGGGCAGACCGAGGTCCAAGGCTGTTGAAAATAGGGGGAGGGCAGTAGGCGGGACTGGACCACAGGTCCAAGCCCACTGCTAGGGAGCCCAAGGCTGAGACCAGGTCGGTTGGGGCCCAGATCCCCGAGGCCCACCCCTGCTGATATTAGTGTTCCCACCGGTGGTGTCACTCAAGAGCAGGAAAGTTAAGGTATGTAATACTACCTTTCAACGTGTGGGAATGTTAATGATTCTCCTCATGCTATTTTACGACTATTATGAATTGTCAATGATTCTTAAAATATATTTTTTTTGTATTTTTTGAATAAAGGGTACCGAACCCAAATAGGGCTGCCTACGTATCTCATCTTTGACGAGAATCAGGTGTGCGTAGTTCGTGCAGATAGGTTATAAAAAATGTATGCTTGAAAATGGAGTTTGATAATAAGTTCCTCAAAGGTCATTTCCTTTGTCTTGAGTTTTAAGTAACTCATTCCACGAGGGAGGTAACTTCTCAATTAGTGATGCAACAAAAAACTGCTCATTTGGTTTCATACCTTCCAAATCCAGGTGGTATAGAATCATTTGGAATTCCTGGACTTGGAACATCACAGTTTTGCTATCCACCATTTGAAATTTCAGGAATTTCCCAATGATGAATTCTTAGAAATATAGTTAAGCATTAGTTCATGAAGAGCTTCAGAAATTCAATTCTTTAAACGATATAGTTTCGTAATTCATTTATGATTGTCATTCCGAATTTCGTGAACTAATTAAGTATCATTATAGACTTATGTCTGAAATCCCACGAGTCAGTTGTGAACACCTCAAATGCAAGTTAGTTAATTATATATCATGTTTCAGGTAATTGTATTCATGTATATCATTACGATTGTCATGAACCTATCCGTAATTCATGTATGCTTGTGTTATGTTTTCCATGAGCTCTTAGATATCAGCTACGAACTCAGATTGTTTCACTCTACGGATTTTTACATGTTTCCATGTCTCAAGAATTATATACATATACTTATACAAATTTTCATGAAAATCTATGTTATGTATATATGTTATAAACTATATTATGAATCATGTTTTGAATACCATGGGCATAGATGCCACTTATATTCATGTTCATATTTTTGGGAGTAGCATAGATTTACCGAGAAGGCTCATATGCTCGAAACTATGTATGCCAACGTAGGTAAGGATCGCTCTGCTAGTTAGGAAGATGCCTTCAGATTCTTGATTGGATCCTTTCATATCAGTTCATGTCTGGTACCTCGGCAAGGTACGAGATGGCTTAGCTGATGGGACAGAGATCAGACGCCACACTCACATGGTGAATTCATGACGGTTATACTAAGACTCTCCCACTTAAAATATTTTACTCAGTTTACAGCTTGATCATGAAGATCATGGTAATGCACAGATTTCAGTTAAAATTACTACTTCAGTTGCATATTACAATTTACATACATATTTCAGTTTATAGTTTCAGATTTCTTCATGTATCTATGTTATTGATTTGGGATGCCCATTCTCCGACCACCCCACTTACAGTTATTTTATTCAGTTGCTTTACATATAAGTACAATTTAAATGTACTTGCGTCCCTTGTTTCCGGGACCTACACTTTACAGTGCAGGTACGGAGTTTCAGGACGACGGATCTGCTCGCTAGAATTCCCATCGTATCAGCTATTGGTGAGCCTCATTTCATTCAAAGTGTTATCTTTATTTTATATTCATGTCATGTTATGCAATAGAGGTATGTCGGGGCCTTGTCCCGGTTAACAGTTAGTTTACAGACTCATATTCAGAGGTTCCATATACTAATCTAGCATGTCATGTCAGTTATTCAAACTTATTACATTTTCAGATTTACTTCCGCAGTTATATTTTCAGACTATAATTACAATATTTCATTTTACATGTTTTAAATTATTATTTCATGATTTCAATGTCCATGTTGATTAAGCAAGTCATGTGGTTCGCTCAGTCTCATGTAGTCAGGCACCAAGTGTTGTATTACACATAGGCCATGGTTCGGGGCGTGACATTTTTCTCCCTCCAACTTTCATTTTCTATTTGAAATTTCTTTTTATTTGTATAATTAGCATGGAATACGCAAGTGTCCAAGAACTAGTCTTAAAAATATATTTGGCTAAGCTAAAAATCTTAAAAGTTGAACCCATAAAGTTTAAATCCTTAATTCGCATATGAACAAGAAAAATAGTAAAAGTAATAATATAGCTGTTAGGGTAAAGTCTGGAAGTCAGGTGGATTAATCAGCCACGCTGCTCGCTAGTGCTGGCAACTGAATCTGTGCAAACATCAAGAAAACAGGGAAAAGGTGCCATGGTCCAAAACCTTTGGATACATGACTAGCACTCATACCGTTAAACTCACGCCAAGCGAACCGATCCTACCATGCGTGTCATGCATCCTTAACAAAAGCACACTTACAAAACTATAATACGAAATACAAAATAGTAAGGTTTAAAATCTAAAAACTTAGAAATTGAAAATTGTCCCTTTGTTCATTAAGCTAAGTGAGCTTGACAAAGAGCCGGGACAATTTTTGGGCATAGTTTACTCTGTATGCCGCCAAAACAAAAGACAAGAGAGAGCAATATGTTAGGTGTTTTATCTGATTTTCTTACCATAATTGAGTTTTCCTTTTCCTTTAAGAAAACACAAATTTTCGACATTTGGCTAATCTTATTTCTTGGAAGAAAAAGTTTTTGACTTGTATAAATTAAGGCTCCTTTGTTCTCACTTGGAAGCATCCACAATGTAACCTAATGGGCTTGAAAGTCTTGTTTAGGGGGAGAATTTGTGAGAAACAAATGTTATCCAGACACTCTTTTCTCAGTAAATTTTGTGAGATTATTTGTCTTGATATTTTGTACTCTCTTTCATATAGAGGATTGCTCATTTCTGCCTGTTGGATATAGGTGAATTGATCAAACCACATTAAATTTTTGTCTCACTTTGATATATTTTTCTTTTGTTCGCCTTTCATAATTTTCTTTGTTAATTACTGCATGCACTTGTTTATTTCGGTCCTAACATGATTTTCTCTGTAAGGATTCCATTCAGATTGAGCTGCATATAAAATTGACTAAAGGGTTGAATTTCGACCATTCTGCCGCACTTTGTGTAATGTTTTATAAAAGATTATTTAGTGCACAAAAGAATGAATTGAACAAATCCTATTAAAATGAATACTCCATACTAAAATAAAATGAATCCAAACCTTTCAATGTTTTTTTATTTGACTTTTTCTATATATTATATATATTCCGTTAGAGTTTAGAAGTTAGGGAAGTCATATTAGCCATGGCTTTGATATGGGCAATACTAGTAGTAGTTTCTATTGTGTATGCCTTGTATGAGCTGCTAAATATCCAGAAGAGGAAAAGGTATCCTCCAGGTCCAAAAGGGCTTCCCATTTTAGGACATCTTCACTTGTTAGGTAAAAATCCACACAAAGATTTACAAAAGCTAGCGAAGAAACATGGTCCAATTATGTATATGCGACTAGGACTAGTACCTACAATTGTTGCCTCTTCTGCTGATGCAGCCGAGAAAGTCCTCAAGACATATGATCATATCTTTGCTAGTAGGCCTCATAATGAGGCATGTTATTACTTGGCTTATGGCCAAAAGAATCTGATATTTGCAAAGCATGGAACATATTGGCGCAACATGCGCAAATTAACCACTGTGCACCTTTTGAGTAACCAAAAGACCAATTCATTTCAATCCATGCGAAGGAAACAAGTTGAGCTTATGATCGAATCACTTAAAAAGGAGGCCCGTGATTGCCTTGTTGTTGATCTTAGCGCAAAGGTTGCGTCATTGAATGCTGATATAACTTGCTTGATGGTGTTTGGGAAGAAGTACATGGACGAAGATCTGGACAAGAGGGGATTCAAAGCTGTTATTCAAGAGGTTGTACATTTAGTTGCAAAACCAAATCTTGGAGATTTTTTCCCCTACCTTGGTGTAATTGATCTCCAGGGACTCACTCACGACTTAAGGATCTTTCAAAGGTGTTTGATGAGTTTCTTGAGAAGATTATCGATGAACATGTCCAGTCTCATGACCAAAACCAATCCAAAGACTTTGTGGACACCATGTTGGACATTATGCAATTAGGAGAAGCAGAATTTCAGTTTGACCGTACCCATATAAAAGCTGTCCTCCTCGTACGTTACCCGTTATTTCATCCCATTAATTTATACTTCTGTTATTATAAGGTCATCATACAATTAGATTTGTGTATACTAATTAATTTCCCATGTTTCCTTTTCTATAACAGGACATGCTTGTTGCAGCAATGGATACTTCAGCAACAACTGTAGAATGGATATTGACGGAGCTTCTTAGACAGCCTCATGTGATGAAGAAACTCCAAAAAGAGTTGGAAGAAGTGGTAGGCCTTGAAAGAATGATAAAAGAATCCGACTTAGAGAATTTGAAGTACTTAGACATGGTTGTAAAAGAGGGCATGAGGCTGCATTCCGTAGTGCCACTAGTGCCTCACGAGGCCATGGAAGATTGTGTAGTCGATAGTTTCCACATACAAAAGGGATCTCGGATAGTAATAAACTTTTATGCTATTCAGAGGGATCCAAATATTTGGCCTGAGCCTGACATGTTTTTGCCCGAGAGGTTTGTTGGAAGCAGTATAGACGTTCGTGGACGTGACTTCCAACTTTTACCATTTAGCTCTGGTAGAAGAAGCTGCCCTGGAATGCAGTTGGGAATTATCCTTGTCCGCCTTTTTGTCGCACAATTGGTGCATTGCTTTGATTGGGAGCTTCCAAACGGTATGAACCCTTGTGATTTGGACATTGATGAGCAATTTGGAATGGTAACATCCAGAGAAAAGCCTTTAATGGCTATTCCTACTTACCGTCTAAACGATGCTTAATCATCCATGCCTAATTAAGTTCAGATGATGCCCCTTGCTCAAAAGATTTATCGTATTGTACATGTATATTATAAGCTAAAAATAATAAAACTCATTATAATAACAAGGGTTGAATTCCCTTGATTTGAACACAAGCTTGATTAATCTATTTTCATAAAAGTCTAATCCCTTAATGAGATTTCTGATTCAGCCACTGATTAGATTACTATTTTGATTATATATAGAGTTGATCTTTTCGTTCTTATTTCTTTCGGAATGTACCTTAATACTTCAAAGTTAAAAGTTGCAAATTGTATATCAAACCATGGGAAAAAATTTGTCGCTTTTGGGAAGCTTTAATTTAATCCATAATTACATGGTGTTAAATTATGTGGAATGGATTTTTGGGTTATTTCGTAAGTTTGGTTATTAATATTATTATGATCAAACACTTATCATCATGCCAAAAGTTATAGTTGATAGCAATGACTCAATTCTATTGTTTAATCAAGTCTATCAAGTAAGCGCCATGTTCAACCATTTCACCAACCCCGACCATCTTCGACCCTCACCTATGCCTCGTCACAAGTAGGATGTTGGTGTTACCCAACAATTTTTTTAATGACTCAATACATATATAATGGATCAAAGATTGATTTGGCTTGACAAACAATGGTGAAACTTTGTCACGTGAGAGAATGCAAGTTTAAGGCATTTATATAGGGTGATTAGATTATAACTTGCACATCAATACCTTAAGTCTAAAGCTAAGTTTATTTGTTAGCTACAAACAGGCGGATTTTGAGCGGGATACTCATTGCTATTGGCCTGATTCATAAATCATACTCCCTCCGTCCCAATTTATACGAAGGTTGACTAATTTGTGGAGTCAAATAACTTTTTCTTTTATTATGATTTTCTCCAACTTTTTTCATATATTTTAAATTATTAATTATGCAGACTTATAAGGTACCTTTTATGTAGTTTTCAAATATGTAAATTTTATTATAAAATACTTAAAAAATCTATGTTTAAAATTGAGTAAAAAAAAAGAGTTATTCGACTCCCAAAACTGGTCAATCCTCATATAAATTGGAACAGAGGGAGAAAATAAATAGGTTGAATATCTAAAGACTTTCTAAATATAACATGGATTATTAGTTACACACCTAAATTATTATTAGTTTTAATTACTCTCATGAACTCGACTATCTCATATCCTTTACTCCCACCCCCTCCCAACATGATCTCATCCTAAGCAGAGGCAGATTCATGATTTAAACTTTATGCATTTAATCTTTCAGGATTTTTAGTTGAACCCATTGTATTTAAAATTTATGAATTTATGTCTACTATTTATTGTAATTTTAATAAATTTTTACACATAAATTTATGTTTCGCATCGAACGTTAGGGGTTCAATTAAACCCCAACCTTGAATGTTACATACGCCCCTGATCCTAAAAGAGTGGGATACACGCGCCTGACATGGTTATTGGAGAAAAGGATTCAATCATTTGAGTCATCTCTAATTAAAGAGGGACTTGTTTGCCTCACCACCCCTGTAGGATGGGGTAGAAATGGATTTCCAACTCGAAGAACTATCTCCGGCATCAGGGTTGGCAGCGAGTGATTTGCACGCGCAACCTCCAACTTGCGACTCTCTCTCACTTCGGCGCATGCCAGGACAGATTGATCATGACTTATATCTCTGGTGTCGCCTCGTCATTTCCTGCGTATCTCAGGTTTATTTTGGTATTAAAACTATTTGGATATTTGTTCATCACTTCCAGCTGCCCTAGCGAACGAAGTTTAGTCTTCTTATCGAGATGAGCATGAGTGGTCAAGCCCTGCAATGAGATCATGCGCCCTAAACTAAGCCTGGGCTACTGTTGCGTGTTCCGATCCTTCTAGTGAGCGTTAAGGATGTACTTGCTTTTCCTTTTTTTCCGTCGAGATTGAGTTGGTGTTCAGTGTACCTCTTGTATAGCCTATGCTTTGCAAGCCTACATAGGGTACAAGATCGAAAAGAATGCGAAGTTCGTTTGTCTCTATTGTTAAGAATGGATCTTGGGCCTAACTCAACCCAAAAGCTAGCTTGTAGGGTGAGGATTATCCAAGTCCATATAAGGAGTCCATGTTCCAATTTCATATCCGATGTGGGACTCTTAACACTCCCCCGCACGTCCAGACGTTGTTAACTGGAGCGTGGATAATATAATTTGAGGACCAACATCGGTGAACAAAAAATTGGAATGGACACGGCTCTGATATCATGTTAAGAGTGGATCTTGGGTCTAATTCAACCCCAAAAGCTAACTTGTAGGATGAGGATTGTCCAAGTCCATATAAGGAGTTCATATTCCCATTTCATATTCGATGTGGGACTCTTAACACCTATAGCTTATGCAAATTCGATATAGTACTTATTTTTTGTGCTTTTGCGGCTGCTGGCTTCAGCTAGGGTTCGAATAATTGTTGTATTGTGGGTTGCGTGTTCTGTATTGCTAGTTCCTTCGTTTTTTGTCATCACTGCTATTGACTGGAATAAGATAGTCGACTCTTCACCATGTGATTATTTTGGGTGATTTGTCTGCTATTTATTGAAGCTTGAAATTATTGATGGGCCTTCTGGAACTTGGTGACTCTTTAAGTTTTTTTGTTTTTGTTGTATTATTGGTCATTGAGGTACAGCTTTCCAAATAGTCTATTGAGCTAATTTATGGGTTGAGTTAGACTGAAGTGTCATATCTTACATGTACCAAAGCCAGAACCATCTCTCTTTAGGCTCCCGATCCATGTTCCAGTTGGGCCTGGGTGTGAAGGGGGAAGGGGGGGTGTTATAGTGGATTAGAGTCCACATTGATTGTGTAATGTATTGGTGGTCTGCTCATATGGATTTGGACAATCCTCCACTCCATAACTAGTTTTTGAGATTGAGTTAGACTCAAGTATCATATCTTACCCAATGGAAATTTCAGTAGAAAACTATAACGCATAAAAGTCTTTCAATTTGATGCCACTCTTTTAGTTAAGCTCTAATCACAGTGGATCTCATGTTTGTGAACTCTACATAACAGATCCTTTTCAAAAGGAAAAATAGAGAGCAGTGTATAAATTAAAGTCAAGAAAGACAACTATGAAGAATGGAAATGTTTATTGTTTTCTCATGTCCTTACACGAGTGTTGACTTTGAAATTTCAAATGAAAGCTAAAGCACACAAATAAATATATCCTTTCCCTTTGAATTTTCATTTTGATGTTTACTCACTAAGTGAATGTACCTTTAGTCTAATTTGTAAGAATCGTTTGTTAATGATCCATTCAAGGCGGCATCATTTGTCTTAAACTACATAAAAAGTAAAGTTTTAACTAGAAGATAGCGTAAATGACGTTACAATTTATTTCATTAATGTTGAAAATTTTACTAATGTGAATTTCATTTATCCATCTTTAATGACTTAAACACGTGGGCCCCGCATGCCGGAAACTAAGTGAGTAGATGATGTTAGTGCCAAGTATCGTCAAATTTCGTTGAGAAATGAAAAAGATATTGATACACAAAGTAAGGTGTTTGAGACATGAAAAGATGGAGTTTTTTTGCCAAAAATGACAAATCTCCCTCATTGGTAAAAGAATGAGAGTTTATGCTAGATATAAATTCTAAGTTTGAGTAAGGGTTTGGGGCCCCAATGGGTAACTCATATGTTTAGAAGGGAATGGACCTAGGTGAGCTTGGGTTCAGGGCTAAGCCCCACACGCGCGTTGCCGCTCGTACGAGTTCAGGGTTCACGGGTCACGGGTCGTGGGCTGTTGCTTTCTTCACATTTTGGTCCCTGAAGTTTTCGGAACATCACAACTGTCTAAAAGACTCCAACAATTATGACTGTTCAACAGATCAAGACGTTGAAGACTCCAACAGTCATGACTGTTCAGCAGGTCAAGACGTTGAAGACATCAACAATCATGACTGTTGGCCTCCCTTTCTGGTCTTATATATTAAACATTTCAGTTCAAATTACAAAGACGCAGAGATACACTGACACACGCAGAACACATCTCTTCTGTCCAGAAACTCAAACAAGCTTTTCTTTTCACAGAAACGGAAAGTACAGAAAGGAGGCAGAAAACATTTTCCGTTCTCCTTCTTCAGCAATCTGTTCTTATTCATTGTCTTCGCTAGAATCAACTGTATTTTCTTTGTGCAGTTGATTAGTTGTTGTTTTATCTTGGGAGACTATTATCCAATACTATAAAAGCATTTATACGGGATAATTTTGTCTTAAAGACAGTGAGTCATCTCCCGACTCAACGTTTCTCTTGTTTAACCTTTCGACTACACTTTAACCCTGTTTTCGTTACCTACAATCCGGTTTTATACCTACAATTAAAACATACACTATTCAAAGACTACTCCATGAGTCTTCATCGAGAATTAAAGTCATAGTAAACCCTACATGAACAGCTCCCCTTCAAAAGGAAAAAAGACGAAAGAGAGGAGTAAATTGAAGTCAAGAAAGACGTCTGCCAACGAAGAATGGAAGTGTTATTGTTTTCTCAAAGTCCCTTTCACTTTGATTTTTCATTTTAATATTTTAACATTAAGTGAAGTTATTATTTACTCTAATCACCAAGCATCATATTAGTTATCCATTCAAGCCGTCTTCTTTATTTTATATACTACACATCCATGAAAATAGTACCAATTAGTTGTACTAATCCGGCATAATTTGTAAAAAAAAATAACAAAATAGCTAGTATGAAGATAGTACTCCTAATTAAGTCTTGCCAATTCGAAAATAGTAATGGAGATATATAAAACTAAAGTTGGAGTGAAGAAACATAACCTTTGGAGGACTAAATATCTCACATGCACCAACATTAATAATTCGGACTTCATATTATCACATCGAGGTGATCTAAGATTGATTTAACTAATCACAATTATTAAGAATTCAATTTCCCATTTTTGAAATAATTAGCTCAAGGAATATATTACCACTTCCACAACCAAGCTAGAATATACTTAAAACAATTTAAATCAAACTACTAATCCACAATATAGTACATTAAAGTGAAGAAAGACAACTGCGAATGAAGAATGGAAATGTTATTGTTTTCTCAAGTTTTTGCACGAGCCTTGACGTGGAAATTTCAAAAAGAAAGCTACTTAACACACAAATATATATATCCTTTCACTTTTTTTTAAAGGTGGCCAGTGGGCCGGGCTCGGGTCTGACGGGCCGGGTCTGGCGGGGTCGGGGTCGGGGCGGGACGGAGAAGGGGTCGGGGTCAGGTCGGGTGCAGCGGGGTCGGGTGCAGCGGGACTTGCTCGATCCGTCCGATCCCGATCCCGCTGCTCGAATTATCGGGGGTCGGGCGGGTATTGAGTTTTCCTTTTTTTTTTTAAATAACATATGTATAAAAAAAACTCAATAAACAAAACAAGATAGTGTAATAAAAACATCTCAAGGCTGTTTTTGTGCCTCTTATATTATTTAATAGACATATGATTTTTTTGTAATACAAATACAATTGTCTAAAATCTAAATTGCAACTTTGTGGTGTTGTCCAAAAGTTGCAAATTACATAATAAAATTGCAATTAAAAAAATTACATTCTCAAAAAACCCTGTTCTAATTGCTTGATGATTTCATGTGGTTCTTCGGTTGGAATTGGTATTTGTTGGTCAAATTGATCCACGTCGCTTCCACTACCTTTGGTTAAGATTTCGTTGTAGTTTTCATCATCTTCTTCGTTAATCTCCGGTTGACCGCACCTTCTCCGCTCCGCTTGTATCCAATCTCTGAATAATACTGCAATTTCCAAGATGTCTCTGGCTAATGAGTGTCTGTGGTCTCCTATTTGATATCTGCCTGCAGAAAAAGCGCTTTCAGACGCAGTTGATAACGCTTGAATGTTCAAAACATCTCGAGCCATCAATGAAAGTGTTGGAAAGATCTTCTCATTCCCCCTCCAGTATTTCAGCAAGTCTTCATGTCCATCTTCATTGATAACTTCTTGATACGGTACAGAACCCTGCAAAACAAAAATATCCAACTCGCTAATTTGGTTAGTAGTAGAGGTACGGCCGCACATTCTATTTCTGAGGCTTTCAATACTAGCCGCAGAAACAGCATGTCTTTTGTGAGATTGTGTTGAAGATGAAGAAGATGGTATGGAAGCCGGTAAGTTACTAGCATTTTCTTGTTGATAAAATCTATATATATTTTTGCATTGGTGTTCTACGCTAGACAACACTTCTTCTTTAGTTTGTTCAATAGGTGGTGGGTGATTTAGATTTTTGGGACTTGGAGGTGGTAGTACTTCTATACAATCGTAAATAGTTTCAATTTGTGATTTAGTACCGTCTATTTTAATAGTAGGATTTAATACAGAACAAATAATATAAATAGAGCGAATAGGAATAAAATATTTTTTTATTTTGAGAAACATTTTTTAATAGCTGCCTTATAAGCTGGTTTTTCCATATATTCACTAAGTAATAAAAATATTAGAGTTATATAAAATAACATAGTTGAAATAGTAGGATAATATATACCGGAAAATTCTTTTGTTGCTTGAAAAAATTTCTCTAAAAATACAATAAGTTCGGAAATTTTTTCCCAATCACTATCTAAAATCATATCAGCTGGCTTTTTATTATGAGAGTTAAAAAATAAAGTTATAGGTAATTTATAGTCATAAGCAACAAGTAATTGCTCGTATAAAAAATTCCACCTAGTGGATACTTCTTGTGGAATTTTTCTATAAGGTAGTCCACAATCGTGACAAATTTTTTTATATTCTTTTCTACGTTGTACTTTATTACTTTTAAAAATAAAGTTTATAGCAAATTGTATTTTACTAAGAATGTCTTCAAAAAGTGATAGACCATCATTTACAATTAAGTTATATATATATGGCAACATTTTATATGAAAATGGTCCTGAAAAGATGGAGTTAAACTATTTTTAAAATTGTAATTGCGTAATTGTTATTAGAAGCGTTATCTAATGTAATAGTCATAATTTTATCGGTAATTCCGTAATAATCGCACACTTGATAAATATTTTCTGCAATAAAAGTATCAGTGTGCCTATCATCTATATATCTATACGCTAAAATACGTTTTTGCATAGACCATTTATAATCTATCCAATGACAAGTTACAGTTAAATAATCATGGCCGTTAGTACTACGACCTATATCAGACGTGATAGATACTTTGCCATTAAAATGATATAATGAAAAACGTAAATATTGTTGATATTCATGCGCGAATTTAAATACATCTCTCTTAACAGTTGATCTAGGAAAACCGTTAAAAGCAGGATTATATATATCTCTAATGTAATGAATAAAACTGGGAGATGAAGGAAAAGAAAAGGGCAAACCCTCCACAACAACTAATTTTGATATTGCTTCCCTATCTCTATGTTTATTGTATTTAGAGCCTACAATTCCCCCCGTCATAGGGTTAATTTGACCCTATACTTGGTCCGAGACAGTATCAGTATGTGAACCTTGTCCCGATGGAGCGGGCGTTTGCGCACCCGGTTTTGAAGCCTGGTATTGGGCATACCTAGCTGGATGAGCACTTACTACGTGTCTAATTAAACCCCCCGTCCCATCGTGACCTTTTCCAGTTTTAAATTTTAAAACATTTTTACAAATTTTACATATGGCTACTTGATTCTCTACATCCCTATCAAAAAATGTCCATGCATCTGATTTTAATGGTCGTTTTGCTGGACCTCGTCTCATACTAGGGGGAATAGGAGGTATTTCAGTTGAAGGTGCACTAGTGGGTGTGTTGTCATCAACATTAGTGGGTATATCATCTAGATCATCGTCTAAATTAAAGTCTTCTTGAGTTCCAGAAAATAGCTCCTGGTATAAATCTAATGGTATTGTAGGAAAATGTTGAGTATCAACAAAATCATCTTGTGTAGGAATAAGATGACTAGAAGAAGTACCATTGCCCTGGTTGCCCCTATTAGAAGAAGCACCCTTACCCTTACCCTTAAACATACCTTTTAATCGTTCCATTTTAATTATGATAATAAATAATTAAAGACAAGAAAATTAAGTGAGCTAAATAAAATAAACAGAGAATAATAATTTAATGAAGGAACGAATGTACCAAACGCCGACGTAACGTCGACATGTAATCGAGAGGTTGAAAATTGAAACTTTGCTCGATGGAAGATCCTCAAGCTAGTTGCCAACTTCACTCCCAATTCCCAAATGAATAAATAAAATTGAATATTTAGCAAACAATGTAGACTTGTAGAGAGATATATTGAGAAATTAGAGAGATTGTAGGAAGATTTGTGAGAAAGATGAAGAGAAAATGAGTTATTTATAGTTAAAAAATTGGGTTAAAGTGTAAATATAATAACTTATGGGTTAAAAATAAATATTAAGGGGTAGGGGGGCCCTAAAATGGTCGTTGGCCAACGGCCATAATCTAAAATGGTCGTTGGTGCAACGACCATATTTGCAAAGGGGGGAAAAGGGCGAGGTCGGGGTCGGGCTCGGGACGGGGTCGGGGCAGGGTCGGGGCTAGCGAGCCTGGAGCGGGCTCGGATCTGGCGGGATGAGACATCGTCCCGTCCCGAGTTCGAGTCCCGCCCCCGTTATTTTTTTTTTTTTTTTTAGCGGGGTCGTGGCGGGCTCGGGACGGGGTCGAGTTGGGGTCGGGCCGTCCCTGCCCACTGGCCAACCCTACTTTTTTTCCACCCATCCCATCAGACTCTCCATTTTCACTCTCTCCATTTTACTCAAGATTTTACTTAAATGAGAGATATATGTCATAGTTAAAAATTCAGGGTTAGGAGTTAATTGCCCAAAGTAAAATCTTAATCATGGTTAGAATAACAAATATTTCTTTTATTTATTCTAAAAAAGATTGGCAATCCCACAATTCTAACTGAAATATTATATTATTCATAAATATATTTAATTTTTTTCTCACTTTTCCTACTTTATTAGGAGTTCCCTTTTTTAACAGATTTCATTTTTGTTTTTGTACAGGTACTAAACTACTACGAGTTCTATATCCCCCCCCCACCACACACACACCCTAAACCCCAGTTTGGATGGTTGTTTCCCGTGGTTCATTAATATATGGTTTTCTTTAAACCATGTTTGTTTGCATTGTTCCTAAAATTATATTGTATAGTGTTGTAAATCCGTTGTAATCTCGTGATTATATAACCATGAAAACCCCCCAATTTTTATAAGAATAATTATATTCCATAGCTAACTCTAGGCCATATTAACTTTTAGTAACTATTATTTAATTAAATTACAAAGCATAACTATAATGTGTATTTGAATTACCTATCATAGCTACATATATATTTAAAGTAGAATACTCTATTTTTATTATTTTTATCTTGACTGAGAATCTGCTTCTGCTCTCAGCTGCCGTCAGCCACAACGAGCCCCCGCTGGAGCTCCGGCGAAATCCATTGCTATCAGATCTGAGATTTCGCTCCGTCGTGACCCACCGTCGGCGCCTTCAGATCTGATAGCAATGGACTGAGAAGTGCGGTAGAGATAGGATTGTTCCGGTCTGATCTTCTTCCGGTCTCATTCTTCATCTTCTTCCGATCACGTTCCGGTTCCTTCAACGGCGGAGAGATTGAACTTCGACGGCATTTTATTTTGTGTATTTGTTAAATTTTTAAGGGTTGGGGGAGGGGGAGCCTAAAATTGCCGTTGGCCAACGGCCATAATCTAAAATGGTCGTTGGTGCAACGGCCATATTTGCAAAGAGGGGAAAATGGCGGGGTCGGGGTCGGGCTCGGGACGGGGTCGGGGCGGGGTCGGGGCTAGCGGGCCTGGGGCGAGCTCGGGTCTGGAGGGACGAGACATCGTCCCGTCCCGAGTTCGAGTCCCGCCCCCGTTATTTTTTTTTTTTTTATAGCGGGGTCGTGGCGGGACCGGGGCGGGCTCGGGACGGGGTCGGGCCATCCCGGCCCACTGGCCAACCCTACTTTTTTTCCACCCATCCCATCAGACTCTCCATTTTCACTCTCTCCATTTTACTCAAGATTTTACTTAAATGAGAGATATATGTCATAGTTAAAAATTCAGGGTTAGGAGTTAATTGCCCAAAGTAAAATCTTAATCATGGTTAGAATAACAAATATTTCTTTTATTTATTCTAAAAAAGATTGGCAATCCCACAATTCTAACTTAAATATTATATTATTCATAAATATATTTAATTTTTTTCTCACTTTTCCTACTTTATTAGGAGTTCCCTTTTTTAACAGATTTCATTTTTGTTTTTGTACAGGTACTAAACTACTACGAGTTCTATATCCCCCCCCCCACCACACACACACCCTAAACCCCAGTTTGGATGGTTGTTTCCCGTGGTTCATTAATATATGGTTTTCTTTAAACCATGTTTGTTTGCATTGTTCCTAAAATTATATTGTATAGTGTTGTAAATCCGTTGTAATCTCGTGATTATATAACCATGAAAACCCCCCAATTTTTATAAGAATAATTATATTCCATAGCTAACTCTAGGCCATATTAACTTTTAGTAACTATTATTTAATTAAATTACAAAGCATAACTATAATGTGTATTTGAATTACCTATCATAGCTACATATATATTTAAAGTAGAATACTCTATTTTTATTATTTTTATCTTGACTGAGAATCATACGCTCTCACCGCCGTCACCACAACGAGCCCCATTGAGCTCGTGAAATCCATTGCTATCGGATCGAGATTTCGCTCGTCGTGACTCCACCGCTTCGGCGCCGGATCGATAGCAATGGGTGAGAAGTGCGGTAGAGATAGGATTGTTCCGGTCTGATCTTCTTCCGGTCTCATTCTTCATCTTCTTCCGATCACGTTCCGGTTCCTTCAACGGCGGAGAGATTGAACTTCGACGGCATTTTATTTTGTGTATTTGTTAAATTTTTAAGGGTTGGGGGAGGGGGAGCCTAAAATTGCCGTTGGCCAACGGCCATAATCTAAAATGGTCGTTGGTGCAACGGCCATATTTGCAAAGAGGGGAAAAGGGCGGGCCTGGCCTGCTCGACGGGTCGGGCGGGTCGGGGCTAGCGGGCCTGGGGCGAGCTCGGGTCTGGAGGGACGAGACATCGTCCCGTCCCGAGTTCGAGTCCCGCCCCCGTTATTTATTTTTTTTTTTTTAGCGGGGTCGTGGCGGGACCGGGGCGGGCTCGAGACGGGGTCGGGTCGGGGTCGGGCCATCCCGGCCCACTGGCCAACCCTACTTTTTTTCCACCCATCCCATCAGACTCTCCATTTTCACTCTCTCCATTTTACTCAAGATTTTACTTAAATGAGAGATATATGTCATAGTTAAAAATTCAGGGTTAGGAGTTAATTGCCCAAAGTAAAATCTTAATCATGGTTAGAATAACAAATATTTCTTATATTTATTCTAAAAAAGATTGGCAATCCCACAATTCTAACTGAAATATTATCTTATTCATAAATATATTTAATTTTTTTCTCACTTTTCCTACTTTATTACGAGTTCCTTTTTTAACAGATTTCATTTTTGTTTTTGTACAGGTACTAAACTACTACGAGTTCTATATCCCCCCCCCCCCAAACCCTAAACCCCAGTTTGGATGGTTGTTTCCAGTGGTTCATTAATATATGGTTTTCTTTAAACCATGTTTGTTTGCATTGTTCCTAAAATTATATTGTATAGTGTTGTAAATCCGTTGTAATCTCGTGATTATATAACCATGAAAACCCCCCAATTTTTATAAGAATAATTATATTCCATAGCTAACTCTAGGCCATATTAACTTTTAGTAACAATTATTTAATTAAATTACAAAGCATAACTATAATGTGTATTTGAATTACCTATCATAGCTACATATATATTTATAGTAGAATACTCTATTTTTATTATTTTTATCTTGACTGAGAATCTGCTTCTTCTCTCTGCTGCCGTCAGCCACAACGAGCCCGCGGCCATAATCTAAAATGGTCGTTGGTGCAACGACCATATTTGCAAAGGGGGGAATAGGGCGGGGGCGGGGTCGGGGTCGGGCTCGGGACGGGGTCGGAGCGGGGTCGGGTCTAGCGGGCCTGGGGCAGGCTCGGGTCTGGCGGGACGAGACATCGTCCCGTCCGGAGTTCGAGTCCCGCCCCCGTTATTTTTTTTTTTTTTAGCGGGGTCGTGGCGGGCTCGGGACGGGGTCGGGTCGGGGTCGGGCCTTCCCGGCCCACTGGCCAGCCCTACTTTTTTTCCACCCATCCCATCAGACTCTCCATTTTCACTCTCTCCATTTTCCTCAAGATTTTACTTAAATGAGAGATATATGTCATAGTTAAAAATTCAGGGTTAGGAGTTAATTGCCCAAAGTAAAATCTTAATCATGGTTAGAATAACAAATATTTCTTATATTTATTCTAAAAAAGATTGGCAATCCCACAATTCTAACTGAAATATTATCTTATTCATAAATATATTTAATTTTTTTCTCACTTTTCTTACTTTATTATGAGTTCCTTTTTTAACAGATTTCATTTTTGTTTTTGTACATGTACTAAACAACTACGAGTTCTATATCCCCCCCCCCACCCTAAACCCCAGTTTGGATGGTTGTTTCCCGTGGTTCATTAATAAATGATTTTCTTTAAACCATGTTTGTGTGCATTGTTCCTAAAATTATATTGTATAGTGTTGTAAATCCGTTGTAATCTCGTGATTATATAACCATGAAAACCCCCCAATTTTTATAAGAATAATTATATTCTATAGCTAACTCTAGGCCATATTAACTTTTAGTAACTATTATTTAATTAAATTACAAAGCATAACTATAATGTGTATTTGAATTACCTATCATAGCTACATATATATTTAAAGTAGAATACTCTATTTTTATTATTTTTATGTTGACTGAGAATCTGCTTCTTCTCTCAGCTGCCGTCAGCCACAACGAGCCCCCGCTGGAGCTCCGGCGAAATCCATTGCTATCAGATCTGAGATTTCGCTCCGTCGTGACCCACCGTCGGTGCCTTTAGATCTGATAGCAATGGACTGAGAAGTGCAGCAGAGATAGGATCGTTCCAGTCTGATCTTCTTCCGGTCTCATTCTTCGTCTTCTTCCGATCACGTTCCGGTTCCTTCAACGGCTGAGGGATTGAACTTCGACGGCATTTTATTTTGTGTATTTGTTAAATTTTTAAATTCTATTCAATTTGTTATTTTTTTTGTATTCAGTATTTGAGTGTATTTGTTAAATTTTTAGTGTATCTATTTTTTGTATTCAGTATTTTAGTGTATCTATTATAGCTGAATCTGTTTTTTTGTACTTATGTTATTTGAATACAATCGGATTTAAAATACAATAAGTTGAATACAATATTTTTTTGTATTTATGTTGTTTGAATGCAACCGATTTTTACATACAATAAATTGAATACAATGTAAAAGTAGCTACAAATGAATACAACTGCGTTGAATACATTTGACGTGAATACAGCTGAGTTGAATATATCCGACTTGAATATAACGAAAAGAATTTTGCATACATTTTTACTCGTTGTATTCATGAATACAGCGAGACCGTTTTATGAATACAGAAAGCCATTTTATGAATACATCGAGTAAAAAGTAGCTACGCCCTGTAAATATTGAAACTATAGCTATGACAAATTTAAAACCCCTAAACTATAGTCATTTGTGTAAGTTTCACATTTTTGTAATCACGAATTTGGTGATTTTTGTGTGGTTATGTATTTCATTACCCATTATACCCCATCCACCCCTTCCATCACACCCAAACCCACCCATCCCCACTCTCTGCCACCCACCACCCCATCCCCAACCATATTGAACATTTTCATGGTTTGTTTCCTAGAAGCTCATTCCCTAACCGCCATTTCTATAGACACCATCCGGGAGAGGAGACGACATCTACCTTGTTAGTACAAAAGGGAAGTGAGGCTCGACACACATATGTTCTCATCCAAGCGATCGGCAACAACATGAAATGCAAGTTTTCCATGTCGAGGTGGAAAATTTCTTTTGAGGAATCAAGTGGAGACAAATGGTTCTAAAAGATAGACTCAAAAGGACGATACCATCTAAGGGGAACCCGATAAGGAGGTACATGGGGGAAGACTACCAAGGTCAAGCATGATGTGTACAAGGAGCATGTGATGTCCCGTAAAGTATGTCACGCTCCAAGTCCTCCCAAGAATTTCATGCATGAGATAGCACAATCCATGGGTTCCATGCACCCGGTACTACAACCATACATAGTATCACCCGAGGACTTTCCTATGTATCAATCCAAGGTACGAGGTGGAGCTAACCGTGTTGTTAAAAGAATTGGTACCGGTTCAATGCAAGGCAAGGAATCCATGGCCTTCTCTGGTGGAAGAATGGATAATGCACCAATTGATTCGATTCCCACCCCAACTACCCTAAACAACCTCCCATACACCACACTGTCGGCCTAGCTAAGAACCCGAGACCCCCATTTTGTGTCTTGTTTTCGCGTCAACTTGTTCCCTGCCAAACTCAGCCTCACTTACCCTCACTCACTCCTCCGTACATACATCAAATTTCTTTCAATTTATTATAACTTAATTGGTGGAAAGTTGTCACGACCCAAATCGGAGGACCACGATGGGCACTCGAACCCTACCCGTCGGGAACCACATCTACACTCCACCCTTAATCATATTTAAACACGTACTGAGCCGTGATAGATTATATAAAGTTCCAACCCAAAAGCCCCAACTTACACATTTATATACCAAGGCCGATAAGGCCATACATGACAATTAACCACAAGACACCTATCTGCAAGCCTCTAAAGAGTAAAACATACCACGACCAGACCCCAACTCCGAAACGAATAGATTTCTCCAAATACCAGCTGAACCAGCAACCTACTAGGGCGAACTGTCACTCTCTCAATATGAACCTGCGGACATAAAACAGCCCCCAACAAAAGGGACGTTAGTACGACTGATGTACTGAGTATGTCAGGCATAAGAAATAACATAGCAGAGATATATCATAATCTGAAACAGAAACAGCTGAACATCCGTAAATGCCTCTGAGGGCCCTAATACATATGCCTAAATGTTATGCACAATGCAGTATACATATACATCAGCTTCTTCGGGCATCTTCCTTACCATAATAGCCTCTGTGGGCGTCATACCATTTATTGGTAAACGAATGTATGCATGATGCAAATGTAGTATACATATATATATGTGTGTGTTTGTGTTGCGGATCGTGCAACCCATCCCAATATATATTAGTGTTGCGGATCGTACAACCCGTCCCAATAAGCCACACAAGCATCACATCATATTGGCCTCTTAGGGCTTTTTTGTGATAGTTTGTACTAGCTGCAGGTGGTGTGTGTATATAACGCCTTTCCCTTTCCCCATATTCCCTATATATATAATATTTACCATATAGTAATGTGCATAGCACAAGTGGTCCATGGTAATATATGAATGCAATGCAAATGAGAATGCATGAATGACAATAACACATCCTAGCCCAATATCCTTGTACATTTGGCTAACACTGTGAATATCAACATATTTTCTGTATGCTTCAATAAGGACTTAGAAACATACTTAAATATGCTTTTAACATAAGAGTCAATAGCATGATCATTCTTAACTGCTAAGAGTAGAGTACTTTATGGAATAATATTCCGGTTATGTTTTGTACGTAGAATATGCCAAAAGGAAGAAAGAGCCTTGCATACCTTGATGTCGAAATTATCTAAGTTTCGTGGGTCCTTGTAAGCTCTACGAATGATTATCTACACCATATGAATGATTTAAATCACAATCAGACCAATACACCAGTAATGGAGTCATTGAGACATTTTATCGAATATCTTATACGCGTAGAAACTATATTTCTTCTATATCGAAACCTATGTATGTAGCGAAATAATCATCCTTCTTAATCTTTCTTCTTACTGCTACAATATCCAAACCAGTACAATAATTTCACATGCAACCCCAATACCTTACAATTACGGTGGTCCCGACAATACCCAATCCAAACTTAGCATTTTCGATAATCATTTTAGAGCTAATGACAAGAATCATGTTCTGTAATTGTATTAACTTTAGGAACAAGAAAGATTACCTCTGTTAGACATAGCGACAAGAATTATCGGAAAACCTTTCGCCCAAATCAGCTTCTGACAAGCAGAAATAGCAGAACCCAAAATCGATTCGCACCAGAATCTTTTCGAATTCAAGGTTCTTATTTAGCTTCTGAATTTCTAGGCTTGTTTAAGGCTTCTGTTCTACTGGAATTAAAGCCCAAAACACCTTGAATTTTTCCCTTTCTATGTGAGCAAAGGTTTTCGGAAAAACCCCCAATTTGGTCGAGAATTTCTGGGAGCTTACCAGTAGAAATTACTCTTTCTGTTAGAAGTTGCGACAAAAATTTCTCCAAGAATGAACTCTACAGAAGCTTAGGAGTTGAAGAAGCTTGAAGAGATGAAGAATGCTTAGTCGTAGAGAAAGGTGAACGATTTGGAGACCTGTGAAGCTGTCACCGATCTTTGATTTAGTCTTAGTCACTCAGGCTATTGTTATAATGTTACACGTAATATCCCACTACCTATTGTCCCCTTTTTATAAATAATCAATCTCATAATCAATTAATTATACACACAATTAATCTCTTGATCCCACTTCACTTAAATTTCAGCGACTTATAAATCCTTTTATACCTAATGTCATAATTCCTGTAATATGACACTAGTCTATAACCTCTTTGGGGATATAAAATTATTGCTATTAATTCCCGTCATCGCACTTGTTAAATTCAAAATTATTTAGGGATCACATCCTTTTATTTACTAATTTACGTATTAGTATACGCAATTATAACATAAATATTTCGGGGTCTGGGTCTACTTGCCTATGCTTATGTATTCAATCATTACCTGAAAGTACGGGATGTTACAAAAGTTGAGGTGTGTACTACCTGAACACTACTCATATTATAAAACATACTCTTGAAAGTAAAAAGAAAAAGGAAAACATAAACCGAATGACAAGATCAATCTCAAAAAAGGAGCAGACTGAAAAGTAATTAGTCATCATCATGCGCAAATAAAAAAAGCGGAATGAACTGTAGGAATTACGAGAAAGACACTTCAAAAATACAAGTCTCCACTTTTCTTGGTGCAAAAGATCAGATAACCTTTTATTGCCACTTTATGTCAATATCTCTTCATTGATTGAAAAGATGTCCATTTTAAAATATTTATCTGATTTTAATTTGATACAAATTTTAAGAAAATAAAAGAAGGTTTTTGAATTTTATAATTGTTAATTAAAGATATGTCAATGTATTAAAATATTTTTTAATCTTATAGTCTTAAATATATCATGTAAAAAATTGAAATTAAAGAATTATCAAAAGAGGAAAGAGGCAAACATTTTAAAACTAACTAAAAAAAGTAAGAAAAAAACATTTTGAAACGGAGGAAGTACCGTATACAAAAATTACTTAGAAGCAAAAAGATGGCTTCTAAACCAGGCATTCTCACAGAATGGCCATGGACACGCCTTGACAACTTCAAGGTGCAAACTCTTTCTTAATTTTGAATTCCCTTATGCTTCAGCATGGATTTTTTTTAATACCTAGAATATAATTCTGCAAACTATTTTTGTTGTTGGGTGAAGTACTTGGTATTGGCACCATTTGTGGTTCATAGCATATACTCATTCTTCAGCCAGAGGGACATTATATACTTATCATACTCCCATATCTACTCTCGAGAATGATTCACAATCAGATAAACTAGGACAGATGGAGTATAACATAAATACATCCTTGTTCCTCCCCCAACCCCGGCCCAATTTTATTTTTAAAAGAATTTCTACTTTGGGACCGATGCATAGTTATTGTTATTGTTATTAGGTAGGGATGATAGTATCATACTTATTGGGCTGTTATACTATAGTGGATACCTGAAGATGGAACAGGTTCATCACTGGCCTCTATGAAGGACCGATGGGATGATTCTAACTGCATTGATCCATATTGGTGCTGTGGAGTTTCTCTATTACTGGCATCACAAAGCTCTCCACCACCATTTTCTCTATTCTCGTTATCATTCTCATCACCACTCCTCCATTGTTACTGAGCCCATCACTGGTAAGTCCTTTTCAAATTCATCATGTACATAGACCGTGTAAAGAATATTTCCACTATCACCGTTACCAATTTAGAAACGATTTTTTTGTATTTTGGCAGCTGTTATTCATCCATTTGCTGAGGCATAAAAAGGGCATTAAGACATAAATTTTATGTTCGGATGATTTTAAAAGATATTTACATAATCACGTCAGGTATAAGATAGTTACTTTTAAGATAAGAACATTAATTAGTAATTTGATATTAACGTATTGATGGAGCAGATACCACTCACTACATCACACAGAATTCAGAACCAACTATTCTCTTTTCATACCAATGTATGATCACATATTTGATACAATGAACAACAGAACAAGTAGTCAGACACATTGTATGAAGAGTCAATTGAGAGGACAGCTGAAGTTCCTGATGTTGTACACCTTACACATCTAACGACCCCACAATCCATCTATCATCTACGACTAGGGTTTGCATCATTGACCTCGAAGCCTCATGACAACACCTCTAAGTGGTATTTGTGGTTAATGTGGCCCATCACGCTATGGTCAATAATGATTACTTGAATTTATGGTCACACATTTGTTATCGAGAGGAATTTGTTCAAGGATCTCAAATTTTAAACTTGGGCTATTCCAAAGTTTCGCATACAAGTAATTTATATTATTCAGGATTGTTAATTTAATTTGTTCATTTCATATCCCTTTTAAAGAGATTATTTGTCCTGATTCTTAATTTTGTTATAGTACTCTAGCCAATGGCAAAGAGAGAGTATTAACAACTTGATCGAGAAAGCAATCATGGAAGCGGATCAGAAAGGCATAAAGGTTTTGAGCCTCGGATTGTTAAATCAGGCAAGCAAAATTAAATAATTATATCTAAGGGAGAGTCTAATAAGTTGATACTTATATAAAAATGTAACTACTTTATAGGAAGAGAAGCTAAATGGAAATGGTGAAGTTTACACAAGGAAGCATCCTCAGCTGAAAGTGAAAGTGAAAGTGGTAGATGGAAGTAGCATAGTTGTTGCTGTAGTTCTCTGAAGGAATTTGTTGGATACAAAGCATATAAGTAAGGCACAACGAAAGTTTAAATTTTTTTATTTTTACTTACCCCAACAATAATTCTGGTATGGTTATATAACAATAGAACTTGTAATATAAAACATATACTTACAAGTTGGAAAATCTGGAGTCTTTTTCTACTGTTAGGTGCACACGTGATTGCCCTTCCAATTGCAAGCTCCAAGCTTCAATGTACTCCTCCTTCAGAAAGCTAGGAAATCCGGCACAGGTTCGAGAGAGTATTTTATTCTAAGTCTCTAAGGCTTAGATCTTATTCTGAAAATTGGTGTAGAATAATGAAAGTGAATGCCTCTATTTATAGTTGAAAATCAGGTCAAAAAACCGGATTAGGGTTTGACCTTGGGCTTGACCCAAAATTGACGCAGAGGCGCCGCGACCCTAGGGTATGGGTGCCGCGGCGCTCGACGTGCAGTTGCACTGTCTCGATTTAATTTTCGTGCATTCTTAATTAAATCTAAAATCCAATTTTGACTTAATTAATGTAATCATTATTCATTTAAATGTCTCGATTCCAAATCGAACATTTTAATTACTTTCTCAATACATCCTTAGATCGAAACGGACAATCGACATAGTGTGACCCTACATGCCTTCTCATATTGACATTAATCAAATTAAGGTCTAAGCGGAACTCCTAGACGGCGCCGGAAGACGAACACAATATGTGAAGTACGTTTACGCGAATCCAATAAACTTAACCTTTATGTGGTAAGATAAAATCCTTTCATTTACGACACACCCGATCAAGCTTAGGATTTGTCAAGTGTCTATCCAAATGGCTTAATCATTGTATCTCATCTATATTAGTCGACGACTAGACCATATTCTAAATATGTCTATTGCGTTGGCCAACGACTTAGTCAACCTAATATCATTGAGAATCTGAGTGTTCTCTCGAACATACATTAGAGGAATGAATCCTAATCTTGGCTCAACTACCACCTTCAATCCACATCGTAATGTACCCAATACAAGTCGTATCTCAACCTGCAAGGCATTTGAGATTAGGACGGGATTAAAGTACATTACTTCGTAGATAAGGTGCGTATTGACCTCAGTATAAGGATTTCTATCTCCCACACGCTGATCATACTTTAGACAAGTATAACAAACAGTATATCAGCAGGGTATACCAATATTTCGAAAGTATCCATGTGTCCATCACGAGTAACCATTACTCGTAGTAGGTGAGACACACTACATCCTCTAAGGATGTCATGCAGACCACATGTCGACTTATAACATATCATCAATATCCCATTCTCGATGATCATTAGTCGAGGTTATTTTAAGAGTTACGCTCTATTATAAAATATCTCACTCTATTAATGACAACGTAAGCTCAAGGGATGCACATTAATGAATAATTACAAACAATCAAATAATAATTCAATAATTACAAATGCCAAAATATTAATCTCCATTAATAATAAAATGAATGTGTATAAAGTTTATTTATCCTAATACAGATTGTCTCTAGGATATAAATATACTTTCAATCTCCCACTTGGCCTAGAGCCAATCTCCAACATATCTAATGCCCATATTCTCAAAATGACAATTATGCTTGACTAAGCTTAATGGTTTAGTGAATGGGTCAGCTAGATTATCGTCTGTGTGAACATAATCTAATATAATATCTTCAGTCTCCACCATCTCCTTGAGTATGTGGTACTTCTTTGGTACATGCTTGTTTCTGTTGGTTACTCTTGGTTCCTTAGCTTGCGCAATCCCACCAGTGTTGTCGCAATAAACCGTTATTGGACAAGTGGCACTTGGAACAACCCCTAGTTCCTTTAGGAACTCAGATATCGCGACAACTTCTTTACCAGCTTCCGATCCAGCAATGTACTCAGCTTCTGTTGTCGACTCAACAGTTGTAGCTTGTTTGGAACTTCTCCACCTTACTGCTCCACCATTGAAAATGTATGTGTAACCTAATTGAGATTTGTAGTAATCAACATCTGTCTGGAAGCTAGCATCAGTGTAGCCAGAACATACCAGCTTCTCTTGTCCACCATAGACTAAGAAATATTCTTTAGTTCGTCTAAGATACTTAAGAATACTCTTGACTGCTTTCCAGTGTTATTACCCAGGATTCTGCTGGAACTTGCAAGTCAGTTCTGACAGCGGAAGATTGAGTGAAGGGGTAGAGGTCTCCCACACTATTGCAGCACGTAAGAATTTTCTCTGTATTGAGATCCTTCACAGAAAAACCAAAAGGGTCAAATTCGACAGACACATAATTATTGCGAGTGAATTTTCTAACAGAGATTAAATTTTTAATGATGTTGGGTGTGTAAAGGACATGATTTAGGGAGAATGGCGGGTGGGGATGTTTGGTATGTGTGTTACCGTAACCTTCAATTGGAATGCGATGACCATTGCCAACAGTAATAAATTGAGGACACTGTAACTGAAACATTTGGGATAAGTTACCTGATGACCGGGTGAGGTGAGATGTGGCTCTAGTGTCTATGTACCAATTATCGTCGGGCTATTGAAGGTTTACGGTGCTGAAGGTTTGGCCCAAATCGGTGGGGGCCAGGCTGCTGCTAGACCGAGGCCATGTGGGCATGCTGCTGCTGCTGATGGGCCTTCTTGTTGGCTGGGGCGGAGCCCAAAAGATCGGGTGACGAAGTAGCCTGCTGGAACTGGGCCCCTTCTGTTGGGTAAGGGCATGCAGGCGAGGCCCAGTTCTCGGTATTAGGGCAGGGTTGTGGTCCAGCCCACCAGAAGTAGGGAGCAGGGTTTGGGCCTGGTTGCTGGTTTCGGTGGCCCTTGTCGTGGCCCTTTCCTTTGTTGTTATTGTCGCGGTCTCTGCTACCACGCCCTCCGCTACGGGACTGCTGCTGGTGGTGGTCTTGCGGTGGTGGTGGGGTGGTGTCATGCCGTCAACGGCTAACGCCTTTTGATTGTGCTCCTCTTGTTTAGCACAACGGGTTTCTTCCAACAATAGTTGTGAACGTGCCTTGATGAAACTTGGTAGTGGGTCGGCCTATTGAACCATCGTTGCAAGTGCATCGTATTCACCTTTCAGTAAACCAACAACTAATTGAAGAACTATATTGGTTTCAAAAACAGATGTCCCGACGTTGGAAAATTGGTCGGCTATGAGTTTCAGTTGTTTGCAATATTCAAACATGTTGTTAAAATTCTCGAGACGCGTATTGTTGAAATGCTCTTCCAAATACACGGCCCGAGTATTTTTATTATCCTGAAAGATTTCTTCCAACCGTACCCAAAGGTCACGTGTCGTAGCACCTGTTTTCATGATAGTACACAACAAGTCTTTTGAGATGGTGTCGTATAACGGTGGGACAAGGAACATAGTCATCAATATGGTCGAGCATATTGTACGCACATGCATGAATATAGAACAGTTCTATCCACATGGAATATTGACAGTCTTCTTGGTCAAGAATTATAAGGATACAGTTCTTGATGTTGGTAATGGCGAAAGCCGGATAAAAAGAAGACGATGAGCGTGGTGGGGGGTTGTCAAAAGTGGCAGTGGAGGAACCGGAATTGGTGGGGGAAGAAATAATGGCTGTCGACCGAGAAGGAAGAGGAGAGAGGGTGGTGGTCGGCAGCTTTGGGAGTAGAGTTTAGGGTTTGGCTCTTGATACCATGTAAGATTGGAATAATCTCCCTTAGGGATTCCTTTCATTAATCACAATATATATAGTTGTACAGAGGTTGATTCCTAATACAATAAGAATCCTAACTTACCTTAAATGGTTGATTTCTAATACAGTAAGAATCCTAAGTTACCTTAAATATACATCTATCATTATTATAAAATATATTGTGAATATTCGGAGAATATCCGCTAATAGCTGCAACGATGGTGGCAGAATTCCTACAGGATTTACAAAGTCAAAAAAATTTGAGTTTTCAGACTCAACTTACCGGCACCTTTTAAAATTAATATTTGGTACATTGAATCCAATGCACAATAGATGATATAATCCCCTACATTAGGTCCATTGCAATTGGCATATTAATGTATACATTAAAACCAACGTAGATTAGATGATATAATCCCTTACATTAGGTCCATCTCAATTGGCACATTAATGTAAATTGAATCCAATGCAAAATAGATGATATAATCCTCTACGTTCGGTCCATTGCAACTGCCATATTAATGTACATTAAATTCGATGCAGAATAGATGATATAATCCCCTACACTTGGTCCATCGCAATTGGCATATTATTGTATATTGGACCAATGCAGAATAGACGATATTTTCCTACATTAGGTCCATTGCAGTTGGCATATTAATTTACATTAAATTCAATGCAGAATAGATGATATAATCCCATCGTACCTAATCTATCATTTATGAGTCAGCTACCCCTCAACTAAAATATAGATTTTTAGTACATGGAACTTTTTTTTGGTAACTAAAGTATTCTATTTACCAAAAGCATATGTACACAGTGCTAACCAACAAAACAACTAGATCATCTACATTGCTTTACTAAAGATAAAAATTAAGCTCCTGCAATCTCCCTGCAAGTGCAAGTTTAGGCTTTCATATGACCTCTACACATAGCTTCTTGTATAATCAATCGAAGTAGTACTTCAGGTGTCCTTTGTACATGCTGGAACACTCGCCTTGACATTTCGAATCCCGTTGAATGGCTGTGGTTCCGGGACTCAAGTCTGGAGTCGCCAGGTGAGACATTCGGTTCACGAACCAGAAACCTATCTCCACAGCAAGCTCCTCAATTTGATCCGGTCCGTCACGCTTTTGACGGGATCGTTGAGGCCCCATGAAGACGGCTCTACTTCACTGGGAAGATGCGATACTCATTATTCTGTTTCGCTCTTGCCAGATGAAATAGACACTAGCTGCCAGCACCACCCTATACATGCAACTTTATTGTTAAAATATTTAAATGGCACATCAAACCTAAAATCTTGTGCAATATTCTCCTCCCAATTTGGATTGGCACAACTTATGGATATAGGCATTAGGAATTCTAAACTTTAAGATTTGAAGGTTGAATTCTAAGGTACGCGGTAAACATTGCATGAAGCCGATAAATACATGGACTCGTTTGTTCATTAACAGGATATTAATTTTGTTGAGAAAATGGTCAAATGGCCTCCCAACTTATAATTGATTAGCAGCTACACACTTATTCTATATGGGGTTCTATTTCTCTGAAAATTTTTAAATTGAAATTATTTACCCTTAAGTGCTGATGTGGCAAAGAGAGTGTATTTCACTCTCTTCTAACAAAATTATACACATGTCATTTTCTTATTGGAAATTATACGACTAAATAATCTTAATATTCTTTTCTTAATGTGGTATTACTCCTAATATGTGAAAATTTTATTTTGAGATAATGATTTTTTTTTTCCGTTTCCCCCTTCACTGATCGGAATATTTTCTGGCAAGATCACCGGAGATGAAGAAGACGACTGTCTCTCTCGTCTAAATATATCAAGAATATCCTTAAAGAAGAGACACTAAAATAGGGTTCAGCAAAACTGTAGGGTTTTGTTCGGTTCAAAATACATAAGTAAGGCACAACGGAAGTTTAAAATTTTTGTTTCTTACTTACCCCAACAAAATTTCTGGTATGATTATACAATAATTAAACTTGTAACATAATGCATATACTTACAAGTTATAGTATCTGGAGTCTTTATCTACTATAAGGTGGACACGCAATTGCCATTCCGATTTCAAGCTTCAATGTATTTCTCTTTCGGAAAGCTAGGAAATCCGACAGAGGTTCGAGAGAGTATTTGATTCTAAGTCTCTAAGGCTTAGAATGATTTTCAGAAAATTTGGTGTGTAAATAATGAATTGAAAGCCTCTATTTATAGCTGAAAAATAGGACAAAATCGGATTAGGGTTTGACCTTGGGCCTAACCCAAAATTCGAGGCAGAGGCGCCACGGTCCTACGGTATGGGCGCCGCGGCGCTCGAATTTATTTTCCGTGCATTTTTAATTAAATCCAAAATACAATTTTGACTTAATTAAAATAATCATTATTTATTATATGTCTCAATTCCAAATCGAACATTTAATTACTCTCTCAATACATTCTTAGATCGAAACGGACAATCGACATAGTGTGACCCTACAGGCTTTCTCATATCGACATTAATCAAATTAAGGTCTACACAGAACTCCTAGACGGCACCTGAAGACGAACTCAATATGTAAGTACGTTTACACGAATCCAATAAACTTAACCTTTATGTGATAAGATAAAATCCTTTCATTCATGACACACCCGATCAAGCTTAGGATTTGTCAACTGTCTATCCAAATGGCTTAATCATTGTATCTCATCTATATTAGTTGACAACTAGACCATATTCTAAATATGTCTATTGCGTTGGCCAATGACTTAGTCAACCTAATATCACTGAGAATCTGAGTGTTCTCTCGAATATACATCCGATGAATGAATTCTAATCTTGGCTCAACTACCACATTTAATCCACATCGTAGTGTACCCAATACAAGCTGTATCTCAACCTATAAGGCATTTGAGCTTAGGACAGGATCAAAGTACTTTGTAGACAAGACGCGTATTAACCTCAAGTCTAAAGACTTCTATCTCCCACACGCTGATTATACTTTAGACAAGTATAACAAACAATATATCAGCAGGGTATAACAATACTTCCAAAGTATCCATGTGTCCATTACGAGTAGACATTACTCGTAGCAGGTGATACACACTACATCCTCTAAAGATGTGATGAAGACCACATGTCGACTTATCACATATCATCGATATCTCATTCTCGATGATCATTAGTCGAGCCTATTTTAAGAGTTACGCTCTATCATGAATATCTCACTCTATTAATGACAACGTAAGCTCAAGGGATGCACATTAATGAATAATTACAAACAATCAAATAATAATTCAATAATTGCAAATTCCAAAATATTAATCTCCATTAATAATAATACGAATGTGTATAAAGTACATTTGTCCTAATACAGATTGTTTCTAGGATATAAATATACTTTCAATCTCCCACTTGGTCTAGAGCCAATCTCCAACGTATCTAATGCCCATATTCTCAAAATGACAATTATGCTTGACTAAACTTAATGGTTTGGTGAATGGGTCAGCTAGATTATCGTCTGTGGGAACATTATCTAATATAAAATCTTCTGTCTCCACCATCTCCCTGAGTATGTGGTACTTTCTTGGTACATGCTTGTTTCTGTTGGTTGGTCTTGGTTCCTTAGCTTGTGCAATCGCACTAGTGTTGACACAATAAACCGCTATTGGACAAGTGGCACTTGGAACAACCTCTAGTTTCTTCACGAACTCAGAAATCGCGATAGCTTCCTTACCAGCTTCCGATCCAGCAATGTACTCAACTTCTGTTGTCGAATCAGCAGTTGTATCTTGTTTGGAACTCTTCCAGCTTACTGCTCCACCATTGAAAATAAACGTGTACCCAGATTGAGATTTATAGTCATTAACATCCGTCTGGAAGCTAGCATCAGTGTACCCATTAGCAGCTAGCTTTTCTTCTCCACTATAGACTAAGAAGTAATCTTTAGTTCGTCTAAGATACTTAAGAATACTCTTGACTGCCTTCCAGTGTTCTTCACCAGGATTCTGCTGGAATTTACAAGTCATACTAAGTGCAAAGGCCACATCTGGCCTAGTACAAGTCATGTCATACATGATCGATCCTATAGCTGAAGCATATGGGATCATTTTCATGCGTTCAAGTTCTATAGTATTATAAGGACTATCCTTCTTAGATAACTTGATGCCTTATCCTATAGGTAGACCGCCTTTCTTAGAATTTTCGATAGAAAAACGTCTAAGCACTTTGTCTATGTAGACTGACTGTGACAGCCCCAACAATCTGTTAGGTCTATCTCTATAGATCCTAATCCTCAGAATGTAGCAGGCTTCACCTAAATCCTTCATCATGAAGGTACTGGACAACCATTCCTTGATTGACTGCAGGAGAGTCTTATTGTCTCCCATTATTACTATGCCATCTACATATATGATAATGAAGGCAATACTTCTATCTTTTCATTTACTATAAACACATGGATCCTCTTTGCTTCTGACAAAATCAAATGACTTGATAGCCTTGTCGTAGCAAATGTTCCAACTCCTTGAAGCTTGCTTAAGCCCATAAATGGAATTTTGTAGCTTGCATACATCAGTTGGTTTGAAATCAAGTGAAAACCCCTCAGGTTGTTTCATATACACCTCCTCAATTAGATTACCATTGTGGAAAGTAGTTTTGACGTCCATCTGCCAAATGTCATAAACGCAACTATTGCTAGCAAAATTCGAATGGACTTAATTTTAGGAACATGTGAAAAGGTTTCATCATAATCGACCCCAGGCCATTGATTTTAACCTTTAGCCACCAATATTGCTTTATAAGTCTGTACATTGCCATATGCATTAATCTTCTTCTTGAAGACCCATTTGCATCCTATGGGTATAACCCCTGTTAGCAAATCAACCAAGTTCCAAACTTGATTTATGTACATTGAGTCCATCTCAGATTTCATGACTTCTTGCCATCTCTGTAAATCAATGTCTAACATAGCTTCATTGTAGGTTGTAGGTTCATCGTCATCAGGAATATCTATCTCATTGTGTGTTTCAACAGGGAGATTAAGTCATTTAGGCGGACGGTGAGTCCTAGTGGTCCTACGAAGTTGAATATTCTACGGTTCAGTTCTTGTTGCATTATGATTGTGAGAAGGTCTTTGTGTGTTGGACAATCCATCACCTTGAGAGCTTTCAAGAATGTCAATTTCATGTATTTCCTGAATGGAGTGATGTACAACTATTGTATCATCTTCCATTGGTTGTTTATGAGAGTCTTGCATTTCTGCACGACCTCTCACAGCACTTCCACTGGCTGAAGGGCGTACTCTAAGTACCCAATATTCACCAGATACTCCCACTAAATCATTGTTTAGGTCATTCGACAAGGGTTTAAATTCTGTGTTATCTTGTGGTTTTTGAATTTCTTCAAGTTCTATCTCTGTGCAGCTATGTTCCTTGTAGACATATTCTTCTTCAAGGAAAGTTGTGTTCCTGGAAAGAATGACCTTATGTTCTCCAGGAAGATAGAAGTAGTATCCCTTAGTTTCCTTTGGATACCCCACGTAGTAACATTTCTCACTTTTAGATTCCAACTTGTCAGTGAGCATCTTCTTAACATATGCAGGGCACCCCCAGGGTCTCATATGTTTAAGAGCTGGCTTTTTGCCACACCATATCTCATAGGGTGTCTTTTCTACTGACTTGGAAGGAACCCTGTTCAGAACATATATAGAGGTTTGTATAGCATGTCCCCAAATGTATGTAGGTAGAGCTGAGGAGCGCATCATGGATCGAACCATATCCAATAAGGTTCGGTTTTTCCTTTCGGCAACACCATTCATCTGTGGTGTTCCAGGAGGTGTCCATTCTGACTGGATTCCATGTAGCTTTAAGTAATCTAGAAAATCCTTGCTCAAGTATTCACCTCCTCGATCCGATCGAAGGGTCTTGTTACTAGTTGCAAGTTGCTTCTCTACTTCCTACTTGTACTCTTTGAACTTCTCAAAAGCCTCGGATTTGTGTCTCATAAGATACACATATCCATACCTTGTGAAGTCGTCAGTAAAAGTGATGAAGTATGGGAAGCCTCCTTTAGCTTGAGTCGAGAATGGCCCACATACATCAGTATGGACCAACTCAAACACCTCTTTGGCTCGCACACCTTTCCCAGAAAGTGGTTTATTGGTCATCTTTCCTCTCAAGCAAGATTCGCAGTTACCATAAGACTCCAAGTCAAATGGTTCGAGGTAGTCTAACTTCCTCAACCTTGCTATCCTTGATTCGTTGATATGACCAAGTCTGCAGTGCCATAGGTAGGTAGAGTTTTTATTACTTATCTTGGCTCGTTTGTTTTGTATATTGAATATCTCTCAGCTACAGTTTGGTGTATATAATCCATCCACAAGAGGAGCAGTTCCATATATAATACTATCAAAAGACAATACTTGACTGCCATTATAAATATATGAGGAAAAACCCTCCATGTCCAACACTGGATAGAAATAATACTCCCCGTTAACGAGGGTACATAGAAACAATCATTCAACACTAAATAATAGCCTGAAGGTAAATTTAATCTATAAGTCCCTACGCACTCAGCATCTACTCGTGCTCCGTTTTCAATGCGTAGGTCTACCTCCTTGGTCCAACCTTCCTGCTATCAGTCAGCCCCTGCATATTTGTACAAATGTGTGAGCCACAAGCGGTATCCAATACCCATAAATGAGAGTTATTTATAGATATATTTATTTCAGTGACGAATATACCTTGTCCACCAAAGGCAGGAGCACCTAGTGCTATTCCTCTCATTGGTATCGTGCAGTCCTTTTTCCAATGCCCCTTCCTGTGGAAGTTGAGGCATTCATCCTTAGTCGGATTTTCCTTCTTCTTCACACCTCCCTTGGGCTTCATAGCTGAGGGCGCAGCGATTGCCTTCCCCTTCTTCTTCTGCCATTCCTTGCCTTTCGGCTTGGGTCGGCTAGAAGAGCTCACCATGAACAGAGGTTTGCTTTTGGAAGTGGAAGACTCAAAGGTCTTAAGCATGTTGTGCAGCTCCGGCAGAGTCGTTTTCATTCCATTCATGTTGAAATTCACTATGAAGTTCCCAAAAGAACGAGGGAGAGAGTTCAGGATGAGAGTGGTAGCGACATTCTTTTCAAGCTTCGTTCCAATCGAAGCAAGTCTTTCTATCAGCCATATCATCTTCAACACATGCCGCAAGACCTGGCCCCCTTCATTGGGCTTACACTTAATGAGTTCTATTAGCAACTCATTTTCCATTGTCTGGATTGTGAGTCATAGAGACTCTTCAAGTGTTCGAGCATCTCATTGGGCTCCATGTTCTCATGTTGTCTTTGAAGTTCCATAGACATGGAAGACAACATTACACATTGCGCTGAAGTGACATCATCTAGATATTTCTGGTAAGCATCCTTATCAAAAGAGGCATATTTTTTAGAGTCTATCGCAGGGACTGTCGGGAATACCGTGTCCAATACGTATTCTATTTTCTCTTGTCTCAGCACTATTCATAAATTCCTTAGCCAGTCAAGGTAGTTTGGTCTGGTAAGTTTGTTCATCTCAATCAACATTTTCAAAGATAAGCTCGACGTCTTTGATAATCTAAGGAATTAGATTGAGTGGAAATCAAACTCAAAATTTGTTTCCTATTATACACATTCATTTAGGCTAATCAACAAGGCCTTTTATTTAATTAGCTCCCACTATTTTAACATACCTCTACGACCCATGGTAGAATATAGACCTATTTTAATTGAGGTCATAATGGGACAATATCCAAGCCTATGTTATCTCCACGTTTTCTTTGGCTGATAACTTTAATAACACATCTTGGTAGGTTCTAAACCAATTGCAAAACTTATTTGCAACTCTTGGTTGATCAAATATACATTTAATCTTGCGTCCTTAGATTAATGCGACACTTTGGCGCCAAGATTTGTATAAGCAAGTCAACCCCATTACACGACTGCGTTTATGTATTTAAGCAAATTTGATCTTTGTGAGCAAACACTTTGGTGTAAATACCCACAAAAGTTTATCATTTACATCTACATTAAAACACATCAATGAAAGAGTTTGGGTCCTCGTAGACTTAGAGCAAATGCTTTGGCATAAATACTCGTATCGCCGAAAAGGATTTTGCACTCTAACAATTATAATGGACGACGCGTTTTAATATAGACTTGTATTTAAAATTTTGGGGAACATTTTAATTCAGGGTTCTAACCAAGATCAACTCTTTTATGTCATATCCAATATGACATCTTATCATACAAAATTAATGACACATATAGTTTGGGAATCGTCAACCCAATATGCATGATACAAGATTGTTTAATCAAACACTGGGTGCCGCCTGCCCAGACAGTTATAGCGGACACTATTCTAGAAATATAAATGACAAACATATTGACATTTATCACATAAATAGTATACTTATCAATTATATTGTATAATAATAATCTTGGGTTAAACATTCTGAACTCTGATTTTTTTTGTTTCTGGACAGGTGGGGCCGCGGTGCTGAACATTATGTTCGCGGCGCCACTAAGGTAGAAGTCTTTCGATTTCTGCAAAACTGCATTAGCGCCGCGGCGCTCCACCATGAAGCCGCGACGCCCGTTGTCCAGTGAGTTCATGTTTTGAGATGGAGCATTAGTGCCATGGCACCTCCTTGAAACCCTAGCAAGCGCCGCGGCGCCCTACCATAGGTTCGCGTCACCGACGTCCTTACAAATGTTTCTGTATTGATTTTCAAAAAAATCGTTCAACCCCTAAATCCAATTTAGGGATCAATTCACAAGTCCTTTATCATCACCCACCATTATCAATAACGCCCATATCGACCATCATCCGTTCTTATCCGTTCTTACCCGTGCACCGTGCAATGAGCCGGACAATGCACTTTTGGCTTAGTTCGAGTTAAAGAGGAATGACTTCCTCGAGTTAGCATATGAGATAATTTAGGCTGATTCCAAAAGCTCAACATTCGTTCAAGACATGTATGATTTCAAGAAACCTCGTTTTAATCCAATTTTATATTTAACTCATATTATTATTTTATTCAATTGTTATATAACCATTGAACCAGCCTAAGCTCTAATACCACTATAGGGTTTTGTTGGGTTCAAAATACATAAGTAAGGCACAACGGAAGTTTAAAATTTTTGTTTCTTACTTACCCCAACAACATTTCTGATATGATTATACAATAATTAAACTTGTAACATAATGCATATACTTACAAGTTATAGTATCTGGAGTCTTTATCTACTATAAGGTGGACACGCAATTGCCATTCCGATTTCAAGCTTCAATGTATTTTTCTTTCGGAAAGCTATGAAATCTGACAGAGGTTCGAGAGGGTATTTGATTCTAAGTCTCTAAGGCTTAGAATGATTTTCAGAAAATTTGGTGTGTAAATAATGAATTGAAAGCCTCTATTTATAGTTGAAAAATAGGTCAAAACCGGATTAGGGTTTGACCTTGGGCCTGGCCCAAAATTCGAGGCAGAGGCGTCGCGACGCTCGACGTGCTCATGCACTGCGCCGCGGCCCTAGGGTATGGGCGCCGCGGCGCTTGAATTTATTTTTCGTGCATTCTTAATTAAATGCAAAATCTAATTTTGACTTAATTAAAATAATCATTATTTATTTAAATGTCTCAATTCCAAATCGACCATTTAATTACTCTCTCAATACATTCTTAGATCGAAACAGACATCGATATAGTGTGACCCTACAGGCCTTCTCATATCGACATTAATCAAATTAGGGTCTACACGGAACTCCTAGACGGCGCCGGAAGACGAACTCAATATGTGAAGTACGTTTACACGAATCCAGTAAACTTAACCTTTATGTGGTAAGATAAAATATTTTCATTCACGACACACCCGATCAAGCTTAGGATTTGTCAAGTGTCTATCCAAATGGCTTAATCATTGTATCTCATCTATATTAGTTGACAACTAGACCATATTCTAAATATGTCTATTGCGTTGGCCAACGACTTAGTCAACCTAATATCACTGAGAATCTGTGTGTTCTCTCGAATATACATCCGAGGAATGAATCCTAATCTTGGCTCAACTACCACATTTAATCCACATCGTAATGTACCCAATACAAGCCGTATCTCAAACTATAAGACATTTGAGCTTAGGACGGGATCAAAGTATATTACTTTGTAGACAAGGCGCATATTGACCTCAAGTCTAAGGACTTCTATCTCCCACACGCTGATCATACTTTAGACAAGTATAACAAACAATATATCAGCAGGGTTTAACAATACTTCCAAAGTATCCATGTGTCCATCACGAGTAGCCATTACTCATAGCAGGTGATACACACTACATCCTCTAAAGATGTGATGACGACCACATGTCGACTTATCACATATCATCGATATCTCATTCTCGATGATCATTAGTCAAGGCTATTTTAAGAGTTACGCTCTATCATGAATATCTCACTCTATTAATGACAACATAAGCTCAAGGGATGCACATTAATGAATAATTATAAACAATCAATTAATAATTCAACTATACACACCTAAATTGAATCTGACACCAGCTAAAGCGTGATTTCTGCTTGTTGATTCGATTATTATTCTCTGTATTTGAAGTTTTTGAACTTCATGTTCTTAGGTTAAATAACTGATTTCTGCTTGTTGAAGCCATGAAGTTAGAATAAATTACTTGAATCTGAATGTATTTCTGATACTTACAAATTCAATTGAAATGAAATTAGTCAAAGTAAAAAAAAAGAAAAAGTCGTACAATCAAGATCGGTGACAACGGTGGTGATGGTGGTGGGTGAAGGGAAGGAGAAGGAGATGATGGGATACGAATAGGTGGAGGTGTTTTAATGGTAGTATCAGTAGAAGATGATGTACGTAGGGGCACGGTGAGGGTATGATCGGAACGAAAATTGGTTCACCGGCGACGAGGGCGAATACATACACCCATTGCATGTCACCAACAATAATTCTAATGGATACCCAATTGAACCATTATAGACGGGGATTAAAAGGGAATATTCAAGAATGTGAAATGGAGGAAGGAAAGTGGAACCTGTAACTATGGCAGTAAGACGGAGAAGAAGACGAAAATCATAGAGGAGAAACTAAAGAAAAAGAAGAAAAATAAAAAAAAAGAAAGAGAATAAGAAAAAATAATGAAAGAAGGCAAAAGAATGAGAATAAAAAAAGTTTTTTCTTAAAGGAAATATACATGTGGCGGGCACGTGTACATCACCACATAACACAAATTTGGGTGTGACCTTTTAAGATGATATGTATACATTCAATTTAAAAATATTTAGGAGTAATAGCATTCCCGTATAGAATAGATGTGTAGTTAATAATTCAATTATACATTGGGGGGAGGGGAGACATTTTTCCATTTTCTCTAATTTTTTTTTTTTGGATAAACTCTAATTTTGTTCAAATAGTTACTTCTTAAGTAACTCTTTCTTAGATTGTTAAGATATGCCATTAAAATTGGCAAAAAAAATTAGAAAATCGAATAATAAATTATGAAAAAATTCAACTGCAAAATGGTACGTACCCCTTCATCTTAAACGATAATTTTTTTAGATAAGTGTAAAAAACACACCTTAAGTATCACTTTTTAAAGTTTTATACCTGAACTATCAGATGTGAGAGTTTTCTATCTAAACTATCACTAACTACTTAGCAAAACACACCTCAACTATCAGTTGTTCACTTTTCCTACCTCAACTATCAGATAGGTCAAAAAATTCATTTCCCAAAATATAAACCTCAAGACCAGAGCCGTCATAAGAGCATTTCAGAACACTAGGAGCAAATTCAACCTTGAGGTATATATTTTTTCCGTTTTATGGCTTAAGTTATGTTTCTAAGCTCTTAATGGTGGTTCAGCATATTATTTATGTTGGAGAAAATGAATTTCATGTGTTTATGAGAATAAGAGAGTTATGTGTTTGATTTTAATGGAAGTTTAAGGATTAAAAGGTGCTATTATTGTGAATTAGGATTGAATAATGATAAATAATCATATTTTTAGGCTTAAGTTGGTTATAGAGTCTTGTTTTCAAAAAGTGGGAATTTCTAGGGTTTCAAATTAGGGATTTTGATTATTGTTCAATTGAAGGTTCAAATGTTTATAAACTACCTAGTATGTAATTTTGGTTATTGTGTATTAAAGTTAGAGTCTTGCTAGCGTGGGCCCGAGATGGGTATTTAAAGTCTTGCTTTATGTTCTGTTAGCCTTATATTAATAGTATAATATGCGTCAACAGACTTTGATTATCACAAGGTGCAAAGGAAGGACAAGGCAATCACCGAGGCTTGATTTTGTAGCGCTCCTGCTCGGCTTTGAGGTAGACTATGATTTAGCTTTTTGAGACTCCGATAGAAGTGTGTAATTAGTTATAAATATTGAGGGGTATTGGGCGTGTTTGGGAGTCCCGCTCATGCAGTTGTTATGAACGCCTGAGTGGGTACCGATGTTGAACTATGATGACAGGGCTTGGAGAATCAACCTTGTGCTGGTTCCAACTGCTGATTATTTGGTTGTCGCCATACTTACTTGATATTTTTATTCATCACACATGCTCTCGATATGATATCCTGAATTGTACTAGGATTTGTATGTGTATTGAATTCTTGGAAGCATGTGATATTGCATCTTTTATTTGGTTGCATCTCATTGTATCATAATATCTTTCCTTAAATTATCATTTGCATTCATACACTCATGGCTCTGTGATATTGATATTGGAGTGGTATGATTATGTTGTGTGTCCAAGGGGAAAGGAAAAGATAAGAACATTGTTGAGATTATAGAAACACAGAGATGATATTGATATGCGGGGATCGGAGTTGCATGCATGCAACATGATATTATGACAGCCAAGAGCTAGGCTTTGTGCTCCAATGAGTTATTCTAGAGTGAAGGGGTATATGGACTTCACGTGTCCTCCATGAGTCACTTTTATATTGCAGACCCCTATAAAATGTCTATACCGGTTGAAAAAAATACCTAGCATATGCATTGCATTCATTTCATAAATATATATGTCATATCATTGATTACTTGTGAAAGGACATGTATTTGAAGTGATTATTGAAGATTGGCTAAGTGTTGGACTTGAAAGGATTATACGTGCTTTGTGATACTTAAATTATTGTAGAACTCTTGGACACTAAGTAACGTGAGTAGGTATGGACTCTTAATGAAATAAGGAAATATGTGAACTCCGTGAATCATTATGTGGTTTATGTGGCTTACTTGAATTATTGGATTGTGTAGCATATGATTACTTGGTATTTATCTCTGATTATATATTTTCATCCTTGTCGGCCTATGATGTCTATGGGAGTACGCTGGTACTCATGTTGTATATGCTGTATCTTTTCTGATGCAGATACATATACGATGACTAGCTCGAGACCATGTGACTGAGTTCGAGTGGTTGATCCCCAGTTGCCAGGGTGAGGATGCCTTCTTCAGCATGCTCTGGATTGCTTATCTCATTTGTTGTGTTTATATTTTGGCCTAGAGATATATCTTAAGACTTCAGTATTATGTATTCAGTTTGGCACTTGATGCCATTGATTTTCAGACTTTATTGTTATTTTAGAGCTCTTGTACTCACATACTAGATCTCATGGGGTTGATGTATTAGACTTATCTTTTCTTTCGCATTATATATTATCAGACAACTTTTGTAGTATTATATTTCTTCCGCTTTTATTTTTGTTTTATTATGTTAAATTAGTTAGGAGTGGTTTGCCTACGTGGTGAGATTATGTAGGTGCCACCACGATTCTTGAAAAGGGGTCGTGACAATGACTTGTTGATGATATTGCCCCACATCGAGGCTTGATATAATATATGATCCCATAGACTGGCCTGATTTTACATACATGCATACATTCATGGTTATGACAGTTGTATGCCCTTAGAGGCTTTTCTGAGTTTTAGGTTGACTTCTGTACCATTCTCTTACATTTCATCCCTTATTTATATGTTTTACCTGCCTTACATAGTTAGTACATCTTTCACACTGACGTCCTTTTCTGGGGCACTTTGTTTCATGCCCGTAGCTATAGATAGACATATCGACTTACCTCCACAGTAGGATATTTGCTCTCAACAGTTGATAGTCACACTCTACTCCTCTAGAATTGTTGTACAGAGTCAATACGCACTATCGTATGTATATATAAATGGTTATTTTGGGTATGGCGGGACCCTATCTCGATCGGTTAATGTGTTGTAGTACTCCTAGAGGCATGCAGACTTGTGGTTAATGTATATTCATTTTGCTTGGCATTGTCGGCCTTCGTGTCAGTTGTGGATACACTTGTTACGGCCTTGTCGGTCTCAGTTATACATATATACATGTTGTTGTTGGGCTTCTTCTGCGTGAATGTTATTATTGCATTCTATATTGTTATTGTTTAATTAGTGGCCTTGTCGGCCAAGTTTCGTGTCATGAGATTCAGGTACTATATTTAGTTTGCTCGGGCTTTAGGGTACCGGGTGCCGGCCACACCCCAAGGTTGGGGTGACAATCTTGTCTGGTGCCATTAATATTAATGGAGTATCAGTTGTTGGTAGGAGTATTCAAATCATGTGAATCCATTTATTAAAAAACCCAAAGAATTTCTTAGCTTTAGAAAGGTAAGTCCAGGAGACCTCATCAAAGGCCTTCGCCATATATTATTTTAAAATAATGTTATCATTACCCTTACTGTTGGCATTAGCAAGAATGACAAGTGTTAGTTTTTATGATTGACAAAGAGAATGCACAAGGTGAATGAACCATGTCTGAGGACTTGATTTATCGAAGAGCTGGTCGAATTGGGCTCAGTGCAGAAATCAAATAAAACAAGTCCAAGAACATGTTCCTTCTCAAGCACAACAGAGAGATAGAATTTCCAAGAACTAATGCAAAGAACGTGTTCATTCTCAGAGTCCTACCGCGAGATGGATTTGTGTTTTATGGTAAGGACTTGGTGTCCAAGGCTACAAGATTTTGTTCCATACTTTTCAAGATTCTTTAGAGTCCTACAAGGAAAGTAAAATGCGTGAAGGTGTAAGAATCCTAAAACCAACTCAAACCCTATTCTACCATGATGTGTTGTATTATGTATGGTTTAGGTTATCCGCGTTGATGAAGACAAAAGCTACATATATCAAGTCTTTTCATGAAGAAACTCACTCACATCCAAAGAGAGAAAGTCAGAAACATGAACAAACCAACCAAGCATAATTGAGAGAGTTCTGATTTCATTAGTGTGACCCTAATACTATAAAGAAGATTGAAGGAGTTGTTCTACTAAATAATATTTTTCAGTTCTTAAGTCTAGATTCGTGTTGATACGACACGGAGGCATAAAAGCTACTATGAGATTGTTGGTACTCTAAGTCAGAAAATTATTTTTAAAGTCGCTACCTAATTTATACCTAAGTTGAAAGGGTTTACTCAAATTATTAAAAAATCCTATCTAAACCAGAATCGAGGTAAAGATTCTGGTGATCCCCCGGGGAAGGTGTTTGATGTAAGTAAGAAGGGGTGATGTTGGGTAAGTGGGTTGGTTGTGGAGGATATTCGGGTTGACCCGAAAATAGATGACAAAATGGGTTCTTGAATTGACGGGACAGTGGGGTATTTGATGGATACTTCGGGAGAGTGTAGAGGGAATAAAAACCAGACTGTTTTTTATTCTCTTAAAAGGAATTGGAACCAAAAAGATGAATTTCAAAGAATTTCAAAGTAAGTTGGAGTGTTTTTGATCTATTTAAATTGAACCGGATTGTTTTGGGGTTTAACCAAATGTTTAAACAAAAGTCTAGACTCTTGAAACTAATATTTTACTGAATTTGAACCGAATTGAAATTTTCCAATGTTGATTTTATGGGATGAGCCCAACCAAATGATTTCAAAGAAAAGGATCAAAGTGCCTATCTTGGACTTGAATTGAGTTGTGGGCTTTGAGCAAAGTGTAGAGTATGAATTGACCTTTGGGAATATGGCATGAAAAGAAAACTTGTTTTATATCTTTCGAAAAAAATCAAACTTGTCATTTCAAATAAATTACACACTTTTTCAACTTTAAAAAAAATTAAAAAGATGCAAGTGATATTGGATAATTTATTGGACTAATAGTGAAGTTCTACTCAAATTAATCTTTGAGTGTTCTTAGTCCGGAAATAAGTTGACTCAATTACCCATGTGCAAACTATTTTCGCGGAAGTTAACTCTCTATATTAAAAAAAAATTGAGTTTTGAAATAAATGAATGACAACAATTTTGCGGGGATTTTAAACACTTTTAAGAAATTCAAATTATTTAAACATACTATAGAACCCGAAGGCCAACCGTTTTCTATGGATCCTTAATACCGAGAACACTGATGAAAAAAAGCCCACGAACTTAAACTCTCAACATGAGTCGAGAAGAGCTTTACTAACAATGTCAACGGTGACCCGTCAACCTACACTTAAATGCCTAATATGACATGGAAAATGAAATGGAATTGGAGTTGTTACATGAAGGGTCAAGAAGACATTGTATTTTCGGCCTTCTTATTGGTCTTGGCCGAGACCATGCATTTATTTTAGCTTGTTGTTTTCCTTTAGTTCTTAGATTAGCTATTACTTTTCATTATGACACATTTAATGAGCCATGTAATAAGGTGACATGGCCGAGAGTTCATTCTACAAGTTGACAAGGCCGAGAAGAGGGTAAGAGGACAAGGTGGCAAGGACAAGAATGATCTAGAAGTTAAGGCTTCCAAGAAGACAATTCATGAACAACTAGTTCATGAATTTGGCTACTCTTAAACAAAGGTATATGCCCGTGATATACATAAGTGTATATCACGGGTGCTCTCGGTAAACAACCCAACACGGAAAGCCCATCACGGGTTGGTGTATATTTGGTATGTATATTGTTGTAATATTATAGTGTAAAGGTTACCTTAATTAGTCTTGTACACTTACCATAATTGTATAGTTAGAATTATGGTAGAATAAGGTTTAGAAGTAGAATAGGAATAGTATTCTCCTATTATGGAAATATGTAACTTGTATATATATAGCTTTCAATTAATGAGAATAATCAAGGGATTATTTCTTTCATGGTATCAAAAGTCTAGGTCAAACAAAAATTTCTCTCAAATTCTTGTTGCTCTTCTCGGCCAAGACCGAACCCCCCCCCCCTCCTCGGGTTTGCCATTTATTATTCCGCTCTCCAAATCTCTCTTCCAAATCCCTCTATCACCTATTGTTCTTTCGTTATGTCTACGTCAAGGAACACGTTTAACCCTGCCCTTGTTGTTTCTAACGTCAAGAATCATATCCCTCTAATTCTTGAAATGGAAAACGTCCAATACGCGATGTGGACCGAGTTGTTCAAAATTCACGCTCGTTCGCATCAAGTCATCCATCACATAATCCCCGCGGCTCCTGCTGATACGGAGGTGCCTAAACACGAGGATGATCCTAAGTTATGGACAACACTTGATGCCACCGTCCTTCAGTGGATTTATTCTACACCGTCCTTCAGTGGATTTATTCTACTATCTCTACTGACCTATTGCAGACGATTATTGAGCCAGACGCTACAGCGATGGCTGCATGAGATAGACTACATGACATATTCCAGGATAATCAAAATTCCAGAGATGTTACTCTTGAACAGGATTTTTCCCACGTCAACATGGAAAATTTCCCGAATGTTTCAGCATATTGCAAAAGGTTGAAGGAATTGGCGGACCAACTCCGCAACGTTGGTGCGCCAGTTAGTGAAGATCGTCTTGTTTTACAGATGGTTGCTGGCCTATCCGAGGCCTACATTGGCGTTGGAACTCTCCTTCGTCAAAGTAATCATCTTCTAAGGTTATATCAAGCCCGATCCATGCTTACCTTGGAAGAAGCCGGTTTGGCTAAAAAGGCGGATACTAATGCTAGTCCCATGGTCATGATGACTTCCTCCACTAGTCCTCAAAATTTTGGTAACAATTCGAACCAAAACCGATCTCACGGGGGCAGCAAGAATGGCCGGAAAAATAATGGAAAAAATTGTGTGGGCAAACGCGGCGGCACAAGCAGCAGTCACGGTGGCCAAAACAGTGACAGTGGACCCCATCTCGGTTACAGTGGGCCACCGACCCCCTGGTCTCAGCCTTGGGCTGTGGGCTTGGACCAGTGGACAGTGGCCCTACGAATAAATTCCACAGCAGTTTCCAGCATCTGGCCAGTGGGCTTCCCAGCAGCCTCGAGGGCCCACTGCCCACTGGCCCAGTAATTCCAGTTCCAGCAGTTACGGCCCAGGACAACCCAATTCTAGAATTCTTGGGCCCCGGCCTCCGCAAGCTCACCACGCAGGAGGCTCCACTCAGACCGATATCGACGCTGCGATGCACACACTTGGTTTGACTCAACCTGACCCAAATTGGTATATGGACACCGGTGCCACTACCCACATGACATCCGACTCAGGTACTCTCTCGTCTTATTCCAGTTTGAGCAACCCTCGCGGTATAACTGTTAGTAATGGTAATTCTGTTCTAATTCCTGGTTATGGTCATAAAACATTATCTCCCCCTCATCCACCTCTTATCTTGAAAAATATCCTACACGCCCCCAAATTGATTAAAAACTTAGTCTTTGTCCGTAAATTCACTACTGACAATTCCGTTTCTATTGAATTTGATCCATTTGGTTTCTCTGTGAAGGATTTCAAGATGGAGAGTCCTCTCATGAGGTGTGATAGTAGGGGAGATCTTTATCCTGTCACACCCAGTTCCGTTCCATCGAGTCAAGCCCTGCCATCAGCCTTTGCAGCCATTTCTCCTTCCTTGTGGTATGCTCGTCTTGGTCATCCGGGATCCTCTATTTTGTCAGCCTTAGTTAAAAATAGTTTTATTTCATGTAAGGGTACGAGTCGTACTCCAATTTGTCACTCTTGTTCTTTAGGAAAAATTGTTAAGTTGCCGTTTGTAGACTCAAATTCTCATACTTTAATGCCATTTGATATTATTTATAGCGACTTATGGACGTCTCCTATTCCTAGTTATGTAGATCATCGGTATTATATTCTCTTTTTGAATGACTATTATAAGTTTTTATGGACGTTTCCGATAGGGAAAAAATCTCAAGTTTTTTCCGTCTTCCTGAAATTTAGAGCATTCATCAGAACCCAATTCGAACGTGAAATAAAAAATATTCAGTGTGATAATGGCAAAGAATATGACAATGGGGTGTTTCGGAATTATGTGCTAATAATGGAATAAATTTTCGTTTCTCTTGTCCTCATACATCTTCACAAAATGGGAAAGCCGAACATAAAATTCATTCCATAAATAACATTATCTGCACTCTATTAATTCATGCTTCCGTACCCCCATATTTTTGGCATCATGCTCTTCAAATGGCTACATATCTACTTAACATAACTCATTCCAAAGGTTTGACATATTCTTCCCCCCTTCAAATTTTATATAATAAAATTCCTTCATAGTCACATCTTCAGATTTTTGGGTGTTTGTATTATCCGTTATTCCCGTCCACCACAATTAACAAACTTCAGGCCCGGTCGACTCCGTGTGTGTTTTTGGGTTTTTCATCTAATCATCGTGGCTACAAATACTTTGATTTATCCTCAAATAAAATCATCATTAATCGCCATGTCATTTTTGATGAATCCCAATTTCCATTTGCTAAAATTCATACTCCCGTGCCTAGTTCGTATAATTTTTTGGATGAACAAATATCTCCGTATATTATCAGCATTTCTCGGACATCTCCCGCACCCAAAATTCTCCAGTGGCCCATCGCCTGGCCGGGTCCCACTAGCCCGCTATGCCCCTCTCGCCTCGCTTTGTCATCGGGCTGGCCAAGAATTGGACAGCCCAGCCAATATCGAACTGGTCCAGCCTCTGCCGCCACTGCTATCGCTTCCGAGTTGGGCAAGAGCCCACTACCGCCGCCAGTCCGACCCGAGCCCAACAAATTCTCGAAATCCACTCAATTCTTCCTCGAGTCATAGACCGGTCAATTGTAGTCAACGGGGTGTTTTTACACCAAAAAGACATTTTAATTTACATTCGAATGTCTCTAAATCCCCCTTGCCCCGTTATCCTGTGTCTGCCTTAAACGACCCGAATTGGAAAATTGCTATGACTGATGAATATAATGCTCTTATTGATAATAAAATGTGGGAGTTGGTGCCCCGTCCATTTGGTATTAATGTTATCGGGTCTATGTGGATTTTTTCTCATAAGGAGAATTCAGATGGTTCATTTGCTCGACATAAGGTGTGGTTTGTGGGTGATGGTAAGACTCAGCAGGTTGGTATAGATTGTGGAGAGACGTTTAATCCGGTGGTCAAGCTGGCTACCATTCGCATTGTGCTTAGCTTGGCTCTTTCGAAGGCATGGCCTATTCATCAGTTAGATGTAAAAAATGCTTTCCTACATGGGGATCTTAAGAAAACAATCTATATGCATCAGCCTTTGGGATTCAGGGATCCCAATCATCCTCATCATGTATGTTTATTGTTCATCTACCATCATGGTTCGTCCTTCGCCTACATTCTGTTATATGTGGATGATATTATCTTGACTGCCTCTTCCGATGCCTTGCGCCAGTCTATCATGACCATGCTCAGCTCTGAGTTTGATATGAAAGACTTGGGGCCCTTGAGTTATTTTTTGGGGATTGTTGTCACTCGTCATTCCGATGGGTTGTTCTTGTCGCAACGGAAATATGCAGCCGAGATCATCGAGAGGGCTGTGATGTCATATTGTAAGTCCACTTCCACTCCAATTGATACTAAGCCCAAACTTGGTGCCGCGGCCGGCGTACCTTACGAGGATCTAACCCGCTATCGCAGTCTTGCAGGGACCCTTCAGTATCTTACCTTTATAAGACTGGATATTACGTATGCTGTCCAGCAGGTGTGTTTATTCATGCATGATCCCAGAATTGAGCACATGAATGCACTCAAACGCATCATTCGGTATATACAGGGTACACTGGACTATGATTTACATTTATATCCTTCCTCGACATCCACACTTGTCTCATACACAGATGCTGATTGGGGTGGTTGTCCAGACACCAGACGGTCTACATCTGGCTATTGTATGTTCCTTGGCAACAACTTGGTCTCCTGGTCTGCGAAGCATCAGGCGACTCTATCCCGCTCAAGTACCGAGACTGAATATCGAGGGGTAGCCAATGTGGTCTCGGAATCATGCTGATTACGTAATTTGTTTTTAGAGCTTCATTGTCTAATTCAAAAGGCAACCTTGGTTTATTGCGATAATATTAGTGACATTTACCTATCTGGTAATCCGGTTCAACACCAACACACTAAGCATATCGAGATGGACATACACTTTGTCCGCGAAAAGGTTGCTCGAGGTCAGGTACGCGTTTGTCATGTCCCGTCAAGATATCAAATTGCAGACATCTTTACAAAGGGTCTTCCCTCGGTCCTGTTTGAAGATTTTAGGGACAGTCTCAGCGTTCGAAGATCGTCCGCTATGACTGCGGGTGTGTGTTAAACAAATGTATATACCAGTAATACACATAAGTGTATATCACGGGTGCTCTCGGTAAACAGCCCATCACGGGTTGGTGTATATTTGGTATGTATATTGTTGTAATATTATAGTGTAAATGTTACCTTAATTAGTCTTGTACACTTACCATAATTGTATAGTTATAATTATGGTAGAATAAGGTTTTAGGAGTAGAATAGGAATAAGATTCTCCTATTATGAAAATATGTAACTTGTATATATATAGCTTTCAATTAATGAAAATAATTCAGGGATTATTTCTTTCAGCTACATTAGAGTCTTCAAAAATAGTCCAAATGGAGATGAAGAGGTTGCCGAAATGGTTGACCAAGCAAGTACAAAGAATGGAAGCTTCCAAACACATTCCAAGAAGATGAGATCCTTGAGAAGCTTAATTCATCCACTCTTCTACTTGGACTCCACAAAGAGGTGTGAAGGAGTTGGAGTTCATCCTTGTCTCCAAGTAAAACCAAACCATTTCCCATTATTCACGCCAAGACCGAGAACACCCAACCACCAAAGCCCGACCATCACATCCACCCTCAACGTGTCTACAACCACCCCACAGAAGTTGATTGTCAAGTTGGTCTTATGCATGATTTTTCAGCATGGCATAATTTTAGGATTTAATGTTGATAGCCTGTAAACCGTGGTGTGCTCATATACTTTCTCGTGTGTGAATTCATGAGGAATTGATGGTCCTGAATGTTACTTGTAGTAGGTCTGTCCTTCTTTTCTTTGTATAAACCTAACAGTCACTAGGGGTTGTTAACTTAACACAGTTCTTGTCAACTAAGACATAGGCTAAATCAGTTCTTCTTGTGTCATTAGTATGCATGCTAGTTGGTTTAGTGTCCATATGTTGTTCGAGTCTTGCATATAGGGATAATGTTATCTCCTCCAATCATCTTGTATAAGTAATAGCTACTCTGATTTGAATTATATCAATTGTTATTATGAAATATGTGTGATAGTACAAAGGAAACAACATCTATGTCATACACATTTTCTGGGCATCATTCCTTATTTCTTTCTTCTTCATATTGCTTTAGTACACACTGATATATACTTTGGTATACAACCCATATATCAGATATACCCAATATACCAGATATAGAAGACTATATATTCTCATGTATATCACTCATGCTATTTGTATCACTATCTTGTCCTTCCCCTCCCTAATAATCACGATTGGGGCTGTCCCATGAATTTTGTTATTTGTTTGCTTCTCTTCTGCATGTGTGTTGCAATTTGGGCTAAGCCCACTTATTTGTCTTATTCACTCCACTGTGCATTTGTCCTTGGTTTGCTGCCTTCAGTATCCTAATTTGGACCTTCGTTCATTATTGGACTGCTCTTGTGTGTTTGTTTATCTCATGTTAATTGTATGGTAAGTCTAAGATGCTTTCTAACTTGGATTTTCGTTTGTCCCTCTTCTCTTCTCCTGCTATATCACGACGAGACGGGTCCATCATTTCATTCAGCCTAGAGTGGACATTTTATGGCCATCGCATATTCAGCCAAGTTGCGCTAAGGCTCAACTGAATATTCTTGATTGAGTCCGAATCACTTGTAGCCGCGCATTGAAGGGCCAACTATGAGTGAAAATAGCCAACTAGTGGGCTTAGGTAGGCCTACCAACCTAAATTTTCCTCTTTCAATTTCCTGTACATCATATGTGTATATATATATATATATACTTGTAATAAACATATTTTATATAAATTTTGGAACCCTTATTACAGTTACAAATTTAGGATAGACAAACGATACATACATCATTTAGTTTAGAATCGCTTTAAAATGAATTTCAAAACTCGTTTAAATCTGAAATTGAAAGAAAAGGTACTATTTTGACGTTAAGAAATCTGGAAACAAGCAAATAATTTTCATATTTGGGTTAAGACTAACTATTGGAGTTTTTAACTCATAAATCAGACTGCTAACTCATAATTGGGCTTCTTTCAAACTTAAATAGACCGGATGATTTAAATGAGACTGAGCATCACCTTTGAAAATCCGGACTTCTATTTTTTGGACAGAGTTTGGACATCAAAAGATTGATTTTCTGGGAAGAACCCAACTTAAGTGATTTTTGAGACTTAAAATACTATTTGGACTTGAGTTAAGGATATGGGTATCGGAATGATTAGAATATGATTTGGCGTTTGGATATATAGCATGTATAAAGGAAAGAACTTTAATTTTCTACTTTTTTCAAAACCCAAATCTTGTCATTCTAAATGGATTATATTCATTTTGAACCTTAAAAAGATTTTCAAAAGATGCAAGTGTTATTGGACAACTTTGTTGAACTAACTAGTAGAGTTCTACTCGAATTGATATTTGAGTGTTCTTAGTCCAAAAATAGGTTGACTAATTTACCCCTATGCAAATCATTTTGGCCGAAGCCCAGCTCTTTTATTTTAAAAGAAAATCTTTGAGTTTTGAATAAATGAATGATAAGTATTTTGCTGATTTTTAAACACTTTCAGGCAATTTAAATCATTTAAGCATTCTATAGAATCCGATGGTCAACCGTATTCTACGGATCCTTAATATCGGGATGTCTAACACCTTCCCCCGGGGATCACTAGAACTCTTACCTAGACTCTGGTTTAGATAGAATTTTCAAACATTTTGAATAAACCCTTTCAACTTGGTCTTCCTAATTTACCTATAAATTAGGTGGCGACTCTAAAATTAATTATCCGACTTATAGCATCATCATAAACTCTTAGTAGCTTTTATGCCTCTGCGTAAAAGTGAACCATAATAGATGGAGACTCTGCTGGGGATAAACCTAGGTTCTAACCATAATGGTTCCAATACAACATGCTTTTAAATGATATAAATTGCTTATGTGTTTAAATACTCGCAATTACAACTTTTATTCATACATTCATCTTCCACCAAATGGTATGCACACACACTTGCATCAGTGCACAAAGATGGGTATGTAGATTTTGCAACCATCCTCCAGTATAAAACTAAAAAACATTTCTTTGGAACACGTAGAAGATGGAGTTGGTTCGCGGTCGTCCAATAGTCGACAACGGTTCACCTTGGGTTGTCTGTTCGGGTCCCTAAGTCATTTGCTAAACCACTCTAGTACAACTAGGATAGAGCGAAGCCAAATCCCTACTGAACTAGCGCATACTGACCTAGACAGGTTCGGGTATCTCATACCTACCTAGACCTACTAGGCAGACTAACTCGTGTCCTGACAGTCTATGATCCGACGGCACCGCATCTAACTACTTGCTACATGGAAGCATTAAATATGCTTTATGTGATAAAACATTGTTCCCTTGGGGGGGGGGGACTAACCGTATTCTATTTTATAGATGCATACCAATCTAAAATTCAACATTGTTATCAACGCACCTGAGATACTAAGATTTTAGTGGTCATGGATAGATGCCTCACAACAAAGAGAAGCAACGAACTGTCTAGGACAATTACCCTCCCTCATGACTATGAAAGGAAATAGTGACCTTCTAGAAGTCCTTACCGGGTACTGGAATTGTGATAGAACGGTGTTTAGGTTTGTAGATTTTAAGATAACCCTGACCTTAGAGGAGATCTGGAATTGCATAGATAGTGTGGGGACTTGTATGAGACGGAGGAAGAAACCCGACCATAACCTTTTAGTGCCCCATAAGCCGACTCCCGACGAGATTCTTAGGTTCCTAGCTAGCGCTGATTGGATATTCGGCCCGACCCTATCCTTTAGGGATCTTTATAGCCGATTCGGGTCTAGACATAGGTACATAGAATACTCCGTAGAGTTCCGATCCTTTGCTAGTTGGGATGCCACCCAACCCCTAGACTTCACCATATGTCTCTTAGGAACTATGGTATTTCCCAAATACCAATACCAATCCATAGATACCTGGGTCATCTTCGTCACTCATGTTATCTTTCATGGCATAACCGCCAAGGGGGAAATCAAATGCTATGACTATGTTCCGGTCATCCTAGCTGACATCTACCGAGTCTTAGGTCAATGCCGAAACCTACATAGGTACTTCCAAGGGTGTAACCTTCTAGTATAATGGTGGATCATTAAGCACCTCCACAAAACCGAGGTTCCATCATACCGAGACCCCGAATGTAGGGAAGATAACCTCATAGTCACTTACCCAAATTTTGGGATCCAATTCAAAGAGGGCTGAGCTTTTATATTTTCTAGGCTCCGAGAGAACAATATCCGGTGGAGATTTCCCAACTTTATATTGTGAACACCTAATTTTTTACCAAACTAAAGTTTTACACCATTGTAGTGTTTAAATATTTATTTAAGGTCTAGATTAGATATTTTAGTTTTTATTTCATTTTTTACTAAGTTTTACTTTTTAAAATTCAAAACCATAAAAATAGGGTCACATTTTAGGATAAGTCTTGTTTTTATTTTACAAAAAAAAAATGTTTTCTTGTAATTTAGGTTTTAATAAATAAGCTAGTGATTTTAATAATATTTTTAGCTACATTTTAGTTTGAACTAGCTATTTAAACTTCTCTATATTTTTACTAGTTTAAACATAATTAGTTAATATTTTTACTATCATATTTTATCTTTATCGTTTAAGAGAAAAAAAAAGCTAAAAAGGGAAAGAAAATGAAGTAGCTTCCCAGAAACCTTAAACTACCCCAACTACACCCACGTTACCCCCATTATCCCTAACTAATTAACCTTAATCTAATTCCCCTTAAACCCTCTCCCTGAAAGCACTCAGCCAACATTATCCCCTAACCTTCCACTGCCTCACGTCCCCTTAATCTGGTACTACACACATACATCTATATGTCACACACCCAGCAACAAACGGATAGAGACAGAAGGTAGAGGGAAAAAAAAAACAATTTCAGAAAAGAAAAGAGACAGTAGTTTCCTTAGCAAAAGGATCTTTGAGAGTTAGTGATTTTGAGTTCTGGTTCCCGTTCGTGTTCCGGCGAAGGAGTTCTTGTTGTTGTTTCTCGTCAACTTCGACATCAAAATTTGTTCCATTGTATTTTCTTAACTGGTTCTTATTTTTCACTCTTCTTTTACTTGTTTCAATACCCTTGTGTGGTTAAAACTTGATCACATCATAAAAAAATTAGTTTTATTACTGGTATGTGACGATGGAAGTTGACGAATGGGTGTTATTTGTTGGTACTCTATTGTACTTTATAAAGCAGTACGTGAAGTAAATAACTATTACAAGTATTCGAAAGGATAAACAAATATTCAATATTCAGAAATTGAATCTTGTAGAACAAATAGGCCAATCTTCAAAACTGCCGCAAGCTTGTTGTATCTTGAATCTTGATAACCTGAAATCAAGAAACAACTAAATCTGGATGGTTACAACATTGTGTGTTGAGTCGAGGAATTGCCCTCCGTCCTTAAGACAAGATTGCCCCGTATATATGCTTTTACGTTAGCGGACAATAGTCTCCCAAGATAAAACAACACTTTAATCTCAACGCTACAAAGCCAATAGGTTGAGCCTGCCGAATAAAACAAATATGAATTGACTTGCTGAAGATATGGAAAAGGAAGGAAGAGTTTCTATCTTCTCTCCTCGTTTATCTCTGTGTATATAGTGTGTCTCTGTTGTGTATATCTTGTGTATATGTGAGGGTTTGGTCACTGTTTTTCAGTCACAAAATTCACTGATTTTCGCCACTGGTTTGAGCAGTTTTTCCGCCACTGTTTTGATCACTGTTTAGTGCTGTGTTTTTCTGTTTTTCTGTGCTATATGGCTCACTGTTTCTGTCTGTTATTCTCTCACGAATTGAGCCAAAAAAATAGCTCAATATATAGCATGTAGGAGGGCAGCCCAACAGCCACAAACAAGGCTGTAATGGCCATTAAGTGAGGGCTGTTAATGGCATTAGAGAGGCTGATTTATGGTCATGAATGAGGTTGCTCAATTACCCAAGTAATGGGCTGTTAATGGAGGAGTTAATCAGCCAAGTAATGGCTGGTTAATGCTCCAAAACGCAGTCTAACGGTAGGCAAAAAGTTTTCTGCCTTCCGTCACTCCAAAATCAACTTTTCAGAAACTCTGGGGGACCAAATTGTAAATATTAAGCAATTTGGGGGCCAAAAAAATAATATCAAAAAGTCCCCACAGCCTGTGACCTGACCCGACCGACGGCGGCGCGCGTGTGGGCTTAGCCTTGAACCCAAGCACATCTAGGTCCTCCCTCCTTTAAACACATGGGATACCCCTTGGGGTCCCAAACCCTTTACCACATTAGAGACTTATATAGAGAGCAATTCTTTCTATTCCCACCGATGTGGTAGATTTGTCCCACACCATATTTCCATGTCTCAAACACATTACTTCGTGGACCAATATCTCTTTCATTTCTCAACGAAATTTGACGATTCTTGGCCCTACGGTCATCTACTCACTTCGTAGATCATGCATGTGCGAGGAGACAAAGTCTCCAACATGCGGAACACTAGTGTTTAATTCATCAAAGATGGGTGGACGCATCTCCCCGCCAAAGGCAAATTTCCAACATTATTTTGGCCTTCTCTCTTTTGAATATTAAAGTGAAAGGTACTAGAAGTATGTCATGTTTCCTTGGTTTGAGTCATTTTATTTTCGTCTAACTTGAATTGCTGGAAGTTCTTCATTAAGGTCTTGACTATCAAAAATATGTCAAGAAATTCTGTTCAAGAATGTCAAACTCATGTATAAGATTCAGTAGGCACACCAGTTCAAGTTGGTTTCTCTATTATTTTATAAAGAAATAAAAAAATAATTTTTTTTAGGATAGTTTGAGGCACCAGTACATTCTGCTAATTGATTATGGCATGAATTAAATTCATGTTCACAAAATATGAGGAAAAATAATACGATACATATAGAATAAGTAGCCAGCCATCATATCTTAATGTGAATATTTGTGTTTAATATATTTTCCATGACTTGGATAAAGATAAACTGATCATTTGTATTACGTAGCCTTTAGAGTTTTTGTCCTACTTACATGCTATTACATTATTATAATATCACATTTACTTACACTTGAATAGACCCATTAGAATGGATAGATGAAAAATTGGGCTGTCATTTAATTTGTCTCATTTTAACGAAAGGAAATTTCTATGTTGCAATCACTGTGATATGAATTCATGTGGCTGATTTGTTTAACGTTTTGGTTTGTCGACTAATGTTGAGCTCTCGAATAAACTTTGTGACCCAATACCAGTTTGGAGTAGCTAGGTAAATCGTAGGCAAATATTAGAATCAGTTTAATGTTAAAGATTATATATGGGGTTACGCTCTTTGAAATTTAATAATTAAATGTACTTTGGCCACGTGTTCAGTTACGTTCCTTCACTAAGTACGAACCAAGGTGAAGGTTACTCAAGTTCCTTTGGCCACGTGTTCAGTTATCTGTATGCCGACCTTCCAGAAAAATCAAAATGTAGAAAAGAGATTATCGAGACTGTTAAATATACATAGGATATATACGATATACACGTGTATATTCTATGTATATTGGTTCTCGGATTCCCCCCTTTACCGTGTATAGTAGCCTAGTAGGTAATATTTTAATATCCTAGTTTAAGTAATGTTATAATGTAATAAATAGTGTACACTTACCATAATATTTGTATTACCATAAGTGTATAGTAGTTACTTACTCCCTTCACATTCTCCAAGGTGAAGGTTACTCAAGGTGAAGGTTACTCAAGTTCCTTGGAGCCTTATAGAGGTATTCTCCAACGTGAAGGTTACTCAAGTTCAATGAAAGTTTCCTGAAAGTGGATGGATTAGAGTAAACATAGATAGAACCTCCAGATGCAATCCTGGGAGAAGAGCATGAGCCTTTTTATAAGAAATGAGATGGGGAATGTGCTACAAGCTCAGGCTAGAGAGATGGAAAACCCTTAGAGTACCAATACATAAGCATAAGCATTGTCCATTCTGCAAGCCTTAAGATACTTAAGGGATAAACAGATTGATAGAATCAATATTGAAACTGACTCTTTGCTCCTGAAGAATATCATTCAGAGGAACTGGGAAATCCCCTGGAAAATTGTCACTATAGTGGAAGAAATATGGAAGTGCATTGATGGAAAATTGTGGTGATATAGCATATCTATAGAGAGGGAAATAAGTTAGCAGATCATCTGGCCAAGTTATCACTGGATAATAGAGATATTTCATTTTGTTATTTTCAAGACATGGAGAGTCAATGTAAAAGAATAGTTAACAATGACAAATTACAATTGCCTTACCTCAGAATAAGAAGATGTTGAGAAAGCCAGAAGTGGGGGGAGAGTGGTGTAGATGAGATCCTTGCACTCAAATCCTTTTGGAAGAGAATGTGAAGGATTTTTACACTTATTATTTGTTCATTTTTGCAAGTACTTTAAGTCATATGGAGGAAAATCAATATCCACACACCCAAAACAAACAATCACAAGGAAAAAATCTCAACAAACAAGCAATTCAGATACAATAATCAGAATCTAGCGATACAGAATCTATAGGTGCAGCAAGACTCAAAAAGCCTTTATGTTGATATTAACCAGTTAGGATTAGGGGTGGCCAATGGGGCGGGATCGGGACGGGGTGGGTCTCGGCGGGACGAGACCTGACGGTACGGGACTCGACCGGACAGGGGGTAGGGCATGACCGGTACCTGGCGGGCCGGGACTGACGGGTTTTACCGATGTCCTATCCCGGTTCCGATCCCGTTGGAAAAAAGAGACTGATATTATCGGGTCGGGTCGGGATCGGATTTTATCTATTTTTTTTTTTGCATTTAATTTTAAAAAAAACATATAAACAAGATAGTGTAATAAAAATATCTCAAGGCTATTTTTGTGCCTCTTATATTATTTAATAGAAATATAATGTTTTTGTAATACAATTGTTGAAATTGCAACTTTGTGGTGTTGAAAGTTGCAAATAACATAGTAAAATTGTAATTAAAAAAATTACATATTTAAAAACACATTTTCTAGTTTCTTTACAATTTCTTGTGGTTCTTCGGTTGGAATTGGTATTTGTTGGTCAAATTGTTCGACGTCGCTTCCACCACCTCTATCGGATAAGATTTCGTTGTAGTTTTCGTCTTCTTCTTCGTTGATCTCCGGTTGACCGCACCTTCTCCGCTCTACTCGTATCCAATCTCTGAATAATACTGCAATCTCTAAGTTGTCTCCCGCTAATGAATGTATGTGCTCTCCTATTTGAAATTTGTCGGCCGAAAAAGCGCTTTCAGACGCTGTTGATGACGCTTGAATGTTTAACACATCTCGGACCATCTTTGACAGTGTTGGAAATGTCTTCTCATTCTCCCTCCTATATTTCAGCAAGTCTTCACGTCCTTCTTCATTGAGAACTGCTTGGTACGGTACAACACCCTGCAACACAAAAACTTCAAACTCGCTAACTTGGTTAGTAGTGTTACCACTATACATTCTATTTCTAAGGCTTTCAATACTAGCCACAGAAACAACATATCTTTTTTGAGGTTGTGTTGAAGAAGAAGAAGATGGTATGGAAGCCGGTTGGTTGCTAGCACTTTCTTGTTGATAATACCTATATACTTTTTTGCATTCATCTTGTATGCTACACAACACTTCTTCTTTAGTTTGTTCAATAGGTGGTGGGTCATTTGGATTTTTGGGAGTTGGAGGTGGTAGTACTGATATACAATCATAAATAGTTTCAATAAGTGCTTTACAACCGTCTATTTTAATAGTCGAATTTAATACAACACCAATAATATAAATAGTGAGAATAGGAAAAAAATATTTTTTTTAATTTGATAAACATTTTTTACTAGGTTCTTATATGCTGATTTTCCATATATTTATTAAGTAATAAAAATATTAGAGCTATATAAAATAACATAGTTGAAATAGTAGGATAATATATATCGGAAAATTATTTTGTTGCTTGAAAAAATTTATGTAGAAATACAATAAGTTCTGAAATTTTTTCTCAATCGCTATCTACAACTATATCAGTTGGATTTCGATTATGGGTGTTAAAAAATAAAGTTATGAGTCTTCTATAATCATAAGCAACAAGTAGTTGCTCGTATAAAGAATTTCATCTAGTGGTTATTTCTTCGGGGTTTTTTTTATAAGCTAGTCCGCAATCGTGATTTTTTATATTCTTTTTTTTTGTTGTATTCTATTACTTTTAAAAATAAAGTTTATAGAAAATTGTATTTTATTAATAATGTCTGTAAAAAGTGTTAGACCATCCTTTACAACTAAGTTATATATATGGCATGCACGTTTTATATGAAAATGATTTGGAAAAGATGGAGTTAAAAGATCTTTTAAAATTCAAATAACATAATTATTAGGAGAAGCATTATCTAATGTAATAGACATAATTTTATCAGTTATACCATAATAATCGCAAACTAAATAAATATTTTCTGAAATAAAAGTACCAGTGTGCCTATCATCTATATATCTATACGTTAAAATACGTTTTTGCATAGACCATTTATAATCTATCCAATGACATGTTACCGTTAAATAATCATGGTTGTTAGTACTACGGCCTATATTAAACGTGATAGATACTTTACCAGAAAAATGATATAAGGAATAACGTAAATAATGTTGATATTCATGTGCAAATTTAAATACATCTCTCCTAACAGTTGATCTAGGAAAACCGTTAAAAGTAGGATTATACATATCTCTAATATAACGAATAAAACCAGGAGAGGAAGGAAATAAAAAAGGCAAACCCTCCACATCAATTAATTTTGCTATTGCTTCCCTATCTTTATATTTATCGAATTTATGGCCTACAATTCCCCAGTCATAGATTTAATTTGACCTTGTACTTGGTCCGGGACAGTATGTGAACCTTGTCACTGAGAGGGCATTGGCGCACCCGATTTTTCAGTCAGGTGTTAGTTCCACCTAGCTTGGTGAAAGTTTTGTACGTGTCTCAATAAACCTCCCGTCCCACCCTGACCTATTCCCATTTTATATTTAAAAATATTTTTACAAATTTGACATCTAACTACTTGATTCTCTTCGTCCCTATCAAAATATTTCCATGCATCTGATTTTAATTTTCTTTTTGTTAGGCCTCGTCTCATACTAGGGGAAATAGGTGACGTTCCAGTTGGAGGTGCACTAGTGGGTGTGTCATCTAGATCATCTTCTAAATTAAAGTCTTGTTGAGTTCCAAAAAATATCTCATCGTCTAAATCTAATGGTATTTCAGGAAAAAAATTCAGTATCAACCAAATCATCCTGTCTAGGAATAGGATGACTGGAAGAAGTACCTTTGCCCTTGTTACCCCTACTAGAAGAAGTCTGACCCTTACCCTTACTCGTAATCATACATTTTAATCCTTCCATTTTAATTATACAAATAAATAATTAAAGTAAATGAAATTAAGTGCGCTAAATAAAATAAAGAAACAATAATAATTTAATGAAGGAACGAATGTACCAAACGCCGAGGTAATATCGACGTGTAATCGAGAGGTTGAAAATTTGCTCGATGGAAGATCATCAAGCTAGTTGCCAAGTTCACTCCCAAATGAATAAATAAAATTGAATATTTAGTAGACAATGTAGACTTGTAGAGAGATAGATTGATAGATTGATATATTAGAGAGATTGTAGGAAGATTTGTGAGAAAGATGAAGAAAAAATGAGGTATTTATAGTTGGAAAATTGGGTTAAAGTGTAAATATAATAACTTAGGGGTTAAAAATAAATATTAAGGGGGTAGGGGGGTTGGGGAGGGGGAGGCCAAAAATGGCCGTTGCACAACGGCCAAAATATAAAATGATCGTTGGTGTAACGACTATTTTGTGCAAAGGGGAGGGGTCGGGCGGGACAGGGGGCGGGATCGGGGCTGGCGGGATTGTGGCGGGCCAGCCCTGGGCGGGACTACCCCAGGTCCCATTCCGGCTCGAGTCCCCGTACCGATAGTTTTTTATAGCGGGGTCGAGGCGGGACCGGAGCGGTGTCGGGGCGGGGTCGGGTCAGGACCGAGCCGACCCGCCCTGTTGGCTAGTCTTAGTTAGGATTGATGGATGTTAGATTTGTGGTATTAGCACATTGTAGTGCTCATTCAAATGAACAAAAATTAATTATATATAGGTTGAAATCAAAACGAAGGGGACACACAGATAAACATTTGAGGACAATAGATGGAAGGACATTCACAACACAAGAATCAGATAGCAAATTCTCACAAGAAATGAAACAATAAGAAAATACCGGTGAAGTCAACATAAAAGAGCTTCAACATCAGATCTGTCGTCTATTGAAATTGGACAAACAAACCAAAGCACATGAATACCATAAATATTTTCTCAACAGAAGCGGAACCACCAGCAACAACATCGATATTCTCAGGTGAATCAGAGCTAGAGCAGAGCACTTATCAGCAGATGACGTTATTAATGGCAACCAACTCAACATTTTCAGGCGAATTGAAGAAGAGGAAATGGAGAAATGGATAGTTGAGCTCAAAGAATACCCTAATCATGTCATATGAGATGTTGAAATTAAAGAGTTGGCCAAATATACTTGGGTCGAATTTCCGACCATTCTGCCACTTTTTGTAATGTTTTATAAATGATTATCTAATTTACAAAAGAATGAATTGAACAAACCAAATCCAAATTGAATTCTCCATACTATAATAAAATGAGTCTAGACCTTTCAATGTTTATTGTACAATTCATTTTCAACTCTTTACCCTTCTAATACATATATATATATATATATATATATTCCATAAGAGGTTATAAGTTAGTGTAGTCATATTAGCCATGGCTTTGATATTTGCAACACTAATTGTAGTTTCTATCGTGTATGCCTTGTATGAGTTGTTAAATATCCGGAAGAGGAAAATTCCTCCAAGTCCAAGGGGGGGCTTCCTATATTAGGACATCTTCATTTGTTAGGTAAAAATCCACACCAAGATTTACAAAAATTAGCCAAGGAACATGGTCTGATTATGTATGTGCGACTAGGACTAGTACATACAATTGTTGCCTCGTCTGCTGATGTAGCTGAGAAATTCCTCAGACATATGCTAATGTCTTTGCAAATAAGCCTTATAACGAGGCATGTCAGTATTTGGATTACAACAACAACAACATACCCTGTGATGTTCCACAACGTGGGGTCTGGGGAGGGTGGAGTGTACACAGAACTTACCTCTACCTTCTTAAGTAGAGAGGTTGTTTCCGAAAGACCTTCGACTTAAGACAAAGCATAGGAATAAGAAAATCAAAAGAAATGTTCAGACACAGACAAAAAATTTAAAATAGTATGAAAATGAGAGTAACAAAAGCGAATAAGCCATGATAAAATATTCTGGAAAAAAACCAGTAACTAACATAGGTAAATAAGAAAAACAAAGTACACAAACGAACATACAGCAACAGAAATCAAAGGACATGGGACTATAAAATAATACTGCACCTACTAGTATGATAGGCTAAGCTGGGCTACCATAATAACACTACACTACCAATATGTAAGTGTAAGTAGGACTATGCTCAACTACCTACTACTTTTCTACCCTAATACTTGTCCTCCACAACCCCATATCTAAGGTCATGTCCTCAGTAAGTTGCACCTGCGCCATATCCTGTCTAATCACCTCTCCCCAATACTTCTTTGGCCTACATCTACCCCTCATGAACCCGTCCATAGCCAACCTCTCACACCTCCGCACTGGGGCATTTATGCCTCTCCTCTACACATGCCCGAACTATCTCAACCTCGCTTCCCGCATCTTATCCTCCACCGAGGCCACTCCCACTCTGTCTCGAATATCCTCATTTCTAATCATATCCCTCCTTGTATGCTCACACATCCATCTCAGTATCCTCATCTACGCGACTTTCACATTTGGATGTGTGAAGTCTTGACTGGCCAACATTCCGTCTCATACAACATAGTCAGTCTAACCACCACTCTATATAACTTGCCTTTAAGTTTTGGTGACACATTTTTATTGCACAAGACTCTATATGCGAGCCTTTATTTCATCTACCCTGCACCAATACGATGTGTGACATCTTCATCAATCTCTCAATTCCCTTGGATAATATACCAGAGATACTTGAAGTTTCATTTCTTTGGAATGACCTGAGTATCAAGCCTCACCTTCATGACTGTCTCAAGGACACTCACGTTACTGAACTTGCACTCTAAGTATTTTGTCTTGGTCCTACTCAGCCTAAACCCTTTAGACTCCAGAGTCTGTCTCCACCTCCAGCTTAGCGTTCACTCTGCTGTGAGTCTTATCAATCAGGACTACGTCATCTACGAAAAACATACACCATGGCACCTCCCTTTGAATTTGTCACGTCAATCCATCCATCACCAAAGCAAATAAGAACGGGCTAAGAGCTGATCCCTGTTGTAGCCCCATCATCACTAGAAAGTGCTTCGAGTCTTCTCCTACTATCCGTACCCTGGTCTTGGCTATACCATACATATCCTTGATTGCCCTAGTGTACGCCACGGGTACACCTCTAACTTCAAAATATCTCCATAGAACCTCCCTAAGGACTTTGTTGTATGCCTTCTCTAGGTCGATGAAAACCATATGTAAGTCTCTCTTTCTCTCCCTATACTACTCCACCAGCCTCTTAATAAGATGAATGGTTTCTATAGTCGAATGTCCCAGCATGAATCCAAACTGGTTCTCGTAAATAGAAACGCTTATTCTCATCCTCATCTCCATGACCCTTTCCCAAACTTTCATAGTGTGGCTTAGCAGCTTGATACCCCTATAGTTGTTGCAACTCTGGATGTCACATTTGTTCTTGTACAAAGGAATCATTGTACTCCACCTCCATTCTTCGGGCATTCTTTCCGTCTTAAAAATGACATTAAACAACTCAGTCAGCCACTCCAAAACTGCCCTGCCTGCGCACAACTGGGATCTCATCAGGCCCAGTCGCTTATCCCCTGCGCATCCTGCGAACAACACCCTTAACCTCCTCTACCTTAATACTCCTACAATATCCAAAATCCCGATTTGTTAAGTCTTAGCCAGTTCACTAACTAGTGAAGATGTTTAATTCCTAGGTTTGTTAAGTCTTTGTGTTGTTGTTCTTCTTAAACTTGTAAACCTACTCTTTTTGTAAGAAGCATGTTGTAGGTTATTTGGTTTCCTAAACTTTTGAGTTTTTTTGTTTTTCACTAGAGCTAGTCAAGTTGTGTCTTTGCAATAGAGTTATTATAGAGAGCTTGCAATAGAGTTATTGTAAAGGGTGAGAGATTAAGAGTTTAATTACTAGGTTGCAAGAGGTTGTAATTTAAACATTGCTCAGCTATAGTGAAGTTTGAGGAAATACCTATTGTAGTAGGTCGTAGTTTTTAATATCTTGAGCAAGGAGTTTTCCACATAAATATCCGATGTTATTTACTTTTTGTTGTTCTCAAGGAAACAGATAGCGAACTTGATCCTCTACATTGTTTGGTGGACTCGTATATTGTATCAATTAGTATCAGAACAGGTTCTTCTTAAAAGGTTAACACCTAGAAAGGATATTCTGAATGGCTGCTCCACAAAACCTAAAGGAAGGACAATCGACCACAAGACCACCAAGATTCAACGAAAAATATTATGGGTGGTGGAAAATAAGAATGCATGACTTCATCATTGCTGAGGATTCTGAGTTATGGGAACATTATCTGTGATGGTCTTCATATCTCTATGAACACAGATCTAGCTGGTCTTACTACCACTCCAAAATCAAGGAAAAAGTACAATGATGTGGACAGAAAGGTTGTTGAAAAGAACTTCAAGGCTAAGAAGATCTTTGTTTGACGTATCGGACCGGATGGGTACACTCGTATATCAACTTGTCAAAGTGCAATGGAGATCTGGGAAGCTATCCAAACTGCTCATGAGGTAACTAGTCAAGTGAAGTAGTCCAAAATAGACATGCTTACCACTGAATATGAACTCTTTAAGATGAAGGATAGTGATTCTATTCAGGACTTGCACACCAGGTTCACCTCTATAATAAATTAACGTCATTCTCTTGGTGAAGTCATCAAGACCAACAAGCTGGTTCATAAGTTGCTTAGTATTTTTCCTACCTCTTGGGAAATCAAGGTTAATGCCATCTTGAAAGCCAAGGACTTGAAGAAAATTTTCATTGATGAGCTCATTGGAAATCTCAAAACTTATGAGTTGAAAAGACAAAAGGATGATGAGAGAAGAGAGCCAAAGAAAGAAAAGAGCCTAGTTATCAAGGCGGCTAAGAGTGACTCAAGTAGTGATGAGTCAGATATGGCATATTTGACCAGGAGATTCCAGAAAATGGTCAAGAAAAATGGTGGGTTTCCAAGAAAAGAAAGCACAAGCAAGAACATCAGAGGGAATGACTGATGTCATATGTATGGAAAGCCTGTACATTTTTTCAAAGATTGTCCTCTTCACAAGCAGGACTATCACAAGAATAATTCTGAGAAAACTAATAAGAGAAACCAGGTTCCTGAGAAATTCAAAAGAAGAGATGCAGCTGACAATATGGTGAACCAAGCCCTGGCTGCTTGGGGAGACTCCTCCAGTGAATCTGAAATATGAAGGTGATCAAGAAGGAACATCCTTGATGTCCATTGATGATGGATCTTCAACGTATGAGTTAATATTTGCACTCATGGCTAGATTAGATGCTGATGATGACGAAGAGGTAAATTTTTTTGACGTTAAAATAAACTTGAAAAATTACTCTAAAATAGTTGATGTCACTAGCAAACGTATTAATTGATGCTTATCATAGTCTCCTAAAAGAGAAGGATGTTTTAATTGAAGAATGTGGTGAAACAAATCATGAGAGATTTTACCTAACTGATAGAGGCATAAAATTAAAGAAGCAGGTTAAGGAAGTGTCTAAGGAAAATTTGCTGTCAATTTAAAAAATAGATGGACACTTATTCTAAGGGAAAGAATTTAGGCAGTGAGATCCCATTTGAGCTTGAAAGAGAGCTAAAAATGGTCAAAGTGGATCTTATAGCTGAACTTGAAAAGAGTAGGAAACTACGAGAAGATATGAATAGGGTGAAAAATGATCTTGACAAGTCACTTCGCTGGACCTGGTCCTCGGAAGTGGTTGCATCTATGTACAAGCGCAACACGAGTAGTAATAAAGGTCTTGGTTTTCAAAAGGCAAATTTTGTCTCAAATCCACATACTGATCATGTTAGCAATGCTGATAACTGGTTACACACTCACTATGGTCAGACTGTTATTTATAAAAATACTTACAAAGCTAAGATTCAAGTTGTTAAGAAAAATATGAAACTTATTGAAAAGGTTTTTAAAAGGGGGGGACCTGGTCCCAGAAAGAAAAAAAACTGGCCTACTTGCATGGACCAGAAAAAGTCTTATTCATCTGTTTTATCATCGGAATGGACCCAAACTCATTCGGGTTCCTAAATCTAATTAGTGATTTTAATTGCAGACTAGAGTGAGAGGAAGCAGCCAAAAATAGTATATGCAAAGTGGCTTCTCAAAGCATATGACTGGAGGAATGGAGGATTTTCTCTCACTCAAGGCCTTTTAAGGAAGGAGTGTGTCCTTTGGAAATGGCAAAAAGGGATACATTCTTGGCGTGGGCAAAATTGGGAAGGCACTCTCTCATGCAATTGAAAATATGTACTACGTGGATGGATTAAAGTACAACTTGTTGTGTGTTTCACAAATCTATGACAAAGGAAATAAAGTTAACTTCACTTCGGCGGCATGCACTGTCACAAACATAAAATCTGGGGAAGTAGTTATAGTAGCAAAAGATTTAAGAACATCTATGTGGCTGATTTTGAGTCTCTAAATGAGAATGATCTAACCTGTCTCAGTGTCCAAAAGGATGATACTGAACTATTGCACAGACGGCTCGAACATGTAAGCTTCTCTCTTCTCAACAAGCTGGTGGCAAAGGACATGATTCGTGGATTACCAAAAACCAAGTTCTCAGATCATAAGGTGTGTGATGCATGTGTAAAAGAGAATCAAGTTAGATCCTCTTTTAAGCCAAATATAGATGTAAGCGCCTCTAGTCCACTTGATCTTATTCATAGAGACTTGTGTGGAACAATGAGGATTCCAAGTAGAGGGAGAAAGAAATATATCTTTGCCATTGTGGATGACTATTCCATATTCACATGGACACTGTTTCTAAAATTCAAAGATGAAACATTTCATATGTTTGTTGCATTTGTGAAATAAATTCAAGTCAAAATGGGGAACCAAATTGTGAGTATCAGGTTTGATCATGGAACTGAATTTGATAATGCAAAGTTTGATAAATTTTGTGCTGGATATGGCATAAGACACAACTTCTCTGCAGCAAGAACATCCCAACAAATGGTGTGGTGGAAAAGAAAAACAGAACTCTTGAAGATATGTCTAGAATCATGCTTATAGCCAGTGGTCTATCTAAGCATTTCTGGGCTGAAGCTGTCAACACTACTTGTCACGTGATAAACAAGTGCATGATCAGGTCCCTATTTGAGAAAACTCCCTATGAACGATTGAATGGAAGGAAGCCCAAGCTGACCTGTCTATGAGCCTTCGTGTAATGACCCACTCAATCATTTTAGGAATCTTGCTTTGTTTGAGTGTCTCCAATTTCAGATTCTCTATTATATTTGTAGCACACCTGAAACTTTTAAAGTGTTTAACGTCTAACAAGAGATTTACCACGTGCTAATTAATTCATAATTCATGCCAATAGAATCTATAGTATTAAATGATATAGTGGAAAGGTGAAAAAATGTGTGCATTATTGTTTGAAAAGTTTTGACTATGGCTACATTCGAGGGGCTCAAAAGATGTTTGATAACTATACACTTAACCTTGTTTGGATGAGTCCTTAAAGGGACAATTTCAGCTCATATAATCATTTTAATTGTTGCATATGTTTATTATATATGGTTATGTAAGTAATGGATCATGAAATTTTGAAGTTAAGTATAATAGTTACAAAGACAACAACAACAACATACCCAGTGTAATCCCACACAGTAGAGTCTGAGGAGGCTAAGATGTACGCAGACCTTATCTCTACCTTTTGGGGTAGATAAGTTGTTTCCGATAGATCCTAAGCTCAAAAGACTATAGTCAATGCAGATTCAAGGAAAATAAGACGGCAACACATCACAATACAAAATAAATAAAGCAACACATAGGAATACATATACAAAAAGTACGGATCTACACAAACCTAAATAATACTACAAACAAAGGGAGAAGAATATATGGAGAGGCTAGCCCCTACCCCTCTCACCCACAGTACGACAAGACTAAACTATCTTCTATCCTAATCCTCAACCTCCAAATCTTACTATCTAAGGTCATGTCCTCATTCAGCTGGAGTTGTGCCATGTCATATCTAATAACCTCCCCTCCCCGTTCTTCGGGCTACCTTTCCTAACTCCTAATATTTACAAAGAAAGGTTCTAAATGACTTTTAATCAATGTGGTGAAATTAAATTTTGCTTGGGTATTTTATTATGACAGCCCCTTAGTTGAGAAACTTGTGATGTTGTATTATAATGGAAAGGACAAATGGGTCAAGTTCATAGAGGCTAAAACTAAATTATAGGCAGCAAACAATTTGTATCACTTGGCCATTTTTTGAATTTGGGAGAAATAATGAGTAGCTCATGTGATGTTGTAACCATGAATTTTTTTTGTGAAAAATCAGGGAGTTTTATAGCTGGTTTGGATCCACAAGTATCTTTAGATATCACATTAGCTCTATTTCAAGAGAAGTCTAAAGTAAAAAAACATATATTCTTCAATGGAGATTTCCCAGATTTGTCTTCAAGAGGTAATCTCACTACTCAATCTTCATATATTATACATAGAGGAGTATATAGAACTTAATTTTGAGTGAAAGTCATGATTTGGTTCTGGCATGCTCGGCCACTGTCTCAAAAGAAGCTCCAGAAACTAACAACTGCAACATGGACAACTGAAGGGGAATACTCAATCCTCTAACAAAACACCTCACTCGCTCAGCCTCTATAGGTAGCAGTTGTGTTGCATAGCGCGATAAGGCATGGAAGCGAGTCTTATTATGGAACTGGTTTAATGATAGAAACTATGGATATGGTTGATATATTAGCCGCATGAGTCAATGAGGATGTATGGACTTGGTCTAGCCTATGTGAAAGTGAGGGCATATGATTATATTTGGTATATCCTTAAAGAGGGTGAAGGCCTATGTTGATTATTTGGTCTAAACTAAAAAAGGGTGAGGGCCTATATAGATTATTTGGTCTAGTCGTATGAGTCGGTGAGGGCCTATTATTGTATTGTGATTTGACGAGGATATCCTTGGTGTATTATCTGTTATGTATATTATGAGATATTAATATCTATTTCATACTTAGGAGATTGGACAAATGTGGTAAATTTAACATTACTAAGGAACTGGTTTCATTGAACTTTAGACCAGTTGAAAGTGATAAGGATAGTGAAGTGGTCGATGATCCTACAGAGTCTAGTGAAACTCACTCCCCTACAGTTTGGTTGCAGGTTTTACTTTTCATGACACAACGTGCATTTTTGTCCTATTCGTGGCTATCTCTCAGCGGTGTCAATGTCACGACCCCTTTTCACAATTGTGGTGGTACCTACATATCCCACTAGTAGGCGAACCATTACCAAATCAACCATATGATAAACATAAGTAAAGCAGAATATATACTACAACATATGTCTGATAATATAAATACAGAAATAGTCTGAACAACTAGTGAAACCACCAAAAGATTTAATCTGTAAGTACAAGAGCACTAAAATACGATACAAGTCTGAAATGGGCAACGAAGTGCCAAAACTGAATACATAGCCTCAAATCTGTAAACATGTCTCTAAAATAGAAGTAAAGATTGTATGAGATAGAGCAATCTGGTCATGCTAGAGATAACATCCTCACCCTGAAAGTTGGGGATTAACTACTCTAACTTAGCCACGTGGTCTCGAGCTAGTCATCAGATATGTATCTACATCAAGGAAAAATGCAGTAAGTGTAGCATGAGTACACAACGTACCCCCGTAGACATCATAGGCCGATAATGACGGAAGATACATAAAAAGAGATAAATACTGAGTTAACATCAAATAGTCGTATACTAGCAGTTCAATAGCTCAAATAAGTTACATAGTTCATAGGATGGTTCACAAGTTCTCATAATGCCTTATTCACTAAGATTTCACAAACCCTTAATTTATCCAATGCTAGATAATTCCATTAGTTCAATTTATCCATTTGCCATTAGCAAGTACAACCCTTCCATATCTGAAACCTAACCATGTCATCAATAGACAATCAGGTATCAAATACAACCATAGATAATCAATGATGTAATGAAGTATGATATGAATGCAATGCATATTCTAGGTACCTCTGACATCCCGTATACAGTACGTCAAGTTTATTTTATGATCGTACACCCATGGAGTACCCGTGAAGTATATATATCCCTCCGCTATAGAATTTCTCATCGAATCACGGAGCCCAACTCTTGGCTGCAATAATATTTGTTGCAGGCATGTAACCCCGATCCCCGCGTATCATCATCATCTCAGTGTTGCCATAATCTCAATTGTATTCTTACCTTTTTTGGTCCCTTGGACCCATAGCGTAATCATACCACCCCAATATCAATATCATCAGAACCATGAGTGTATGAATGTAAATGACATATATAAGGCAAGAATCATGATATAATAAGATGCAACAACTATAGAGTTGAATATCACGTGCTTCCAGAAACACATCAAAATAATCCACATAAAATCAGAATACCATATCAAGCATGTGTGATGAATAAGAATAACAATAACAAGTATGACGATGAGCCTACATAATGGCGACAAACTCACTCAAGCAGCAGTCAGAATCAGCTTAAGGCTGATTTCCCAAATCACTCATCATCACAATTCAACACCGGTACCCACTCAAACGTTCATCATAATCGCTTGAGTGGAACCCCTAAAAACGCTCAATACCCCTCAATATTTATAACTAATTACGCATTTCTATCAAATTCTTGAAAAAATAAACCATAGCATATCTCTGTGTCGAACAGAAGTGCTACACGATCAAGCCGTGGTGACAGCCTTGTCCCTCATCTATGCCTCGTGATAGTCGAAGTCTAATCACGCATATACTATTCGTTAATACAAATATTACACAACAATAATGACATAATACATAATGAAGCAAGACTACAAGTATCGACCTGGGGCACACTTCACCAAGACTCAAACTTTAATACCCAAAACCATTAATACGTACTAAATAATTATATCCTTATGTTAGTTTGAAAACTATACACATTTGACCCTACAATTGAACATTAAACCAAAAGCCCTACATTGGAAACCCTAGGATTTCCCCCAAGTGAAATAGGTTTCTATAATCAAATTAAGCATTACAACATCATAATCTAACATATTCCAACACCAATTCATGATATTAACACGATCTAATCTATAAAACCTCCATTAAATCAATAACCAAGCTCTCTTAATCTCATACAATATTTATAGGACACCTGATACAGTGTTTCTGCCGGAGCGGACCAGCTGCGTCAAACAAAACCCTCACTGAGGAGGTGTCTCTTGACACCTCTCCTAAGCGTTATGGCGAACCTGATCCCGCAGTCTTTAACTTGTGTTTAATCAGAGCGACTTAAATTCTAGGTAGCGTATATGGATGGAGTTGTTGAAGGATTATGACATGACCATTTTGTACTATCTAGGCAAGGACAATGTGGTGGCAGATGCCTTGATCCGCAAGGTAGTTAGCATGGAGAGTCTAGCTCGCTTGATCATTTTTTAGCGTCCTTTAGTATTAGAGGTCCAGTATCTAGCCAACCTTTTTGTGAGGCTTGATATTTTGAATCCGGATAGGATTCTGTCGTGTATGGAGGCGTGGTTGTCTTTTTGGTTCATATTCTGACACACTAGAATGATGATGTGAAATTGTGCAAGATTCGAGATAATGTGATGAGTGGTGAGGCCAAGGAGGCCATGATTGATGACAAGGGGGTGTTGAGGATCAAAGGTAGAGTGTGTGTTCCTAGAGTTGGTGATTTGATTAGACTGATTATGAATGAGGCACATAGCTCTAAATATTCGATTCATCCAGGTGCTATTAAGATGTACTATGACTTGAGACAATATTACGGGTGGGAGGGGATGGAGAGAGACATTGTTCATTTTGTGGCTCGGTGTCAGAATTGTCAGTAGGTTAAGTATGAGCGCTACCGACCGGTGGCATGTCTCAAAGGATGCCCATTTCCGAGAAGAAGTGGGAAATGATTGTCATGGATTTTGTAGTGGGACTGCCTAAGACTTTGGACATGTTTGATGCTATTTGGGTCATTGTTGATAGATTGACCAAAATATGCACATTTCATTCCAGTCCAGATGACTTATAATGCAGAGAAGTTGGCTAAGATCTATATTTAAGAGATTATTCATCTTCATGGGGTTCCTATTTCTATTATCTCGTATCGAGGTACTCAAGTTACTTCATATTTTGGTAGACTTTGTAGAGGGAGATGGGTACTCACTTGGATCTCAGTACATCTTTTCACCCTCAGACTGACGGTCAGTCTGAGCGGACTATTCAGGTATTGGAGGACATATTACGAGCACGTGTGATTGATTTATGTGGTCATTGGGACCATTTCTTACCCTTGGTAGAGTTTGCGAACAACAACAACTATCACTCCAGTATTGGTATGGCACTGTTCGAGGATTTATGTGGTAGGAGATGTCGATCTCCCATTGGTTGGTTTGATGCATTTGAGGTTCATCCATGGGGTACTGATTTATGGAAGGATTCCTTAGAGAGTGTGAAGGTGATCCAGGACAAGCTCCTGGCAACATAGAGCAGGTAGAATAAGTATGCGGATCGAAAGGTCCGAGACTTAAGAGTTTATGGTGGGTGACAATGTGCTTCTGAAGGTATCATCCATGAAGGATATGAGTTAGCTCTGCCACCACGTCTTTCAGGCGTCCATTCGGTTTTCTGCCACCATGTCTTTGTGGTAAAAAAAAGTCTTGAGCTTTTGAAAGCTCTTCTCACACTCGTCAAACCACTGGAACGAAACCTCCGTCTGAGTCAAAAGCATCAGATGGAAAGAAATAGAAAAGAATCATTTGACAAACCGGCTATAGTAACTAGTAAGATCCACAAAGGTTCTGAATCTCTATCACAGAAGTTGGTCTAGGCCAGTCCCTAATTGCCTCTATCTTCTTAGGATCAACCATAATCCCATCCTTGGACACCACGTGTCCCAGAAATTCCACGGAGCTCAACTAAAACTCACACTTCGAGAACTTATTATAAAGCTTCTTCTCCTTCAATTTCCTAAGAACCACTCTCAGATGCTGATCATGGTCCTTCCGACTCTTCGAATAGATCAAGATATCATCAATGAAAATAATCACAAATGAATCCAAATATGGATTAAAATCCCATTCATCAAGTTCATAAATGCTGCAAGGGCATTAGTAAGCCCAAATGACATCCAGTTGACTTAGTTTTTGAATTGTTGTTCTTGTAGGAGATTGGGTCACCGAAATCTTAACTCGGGTTTGGATTTTGAAAACTTGACCCGAGGTTTGACTTTTAACTTTGACTGTTGACTTTGACTTTTTAAAAAATTATGAAAATGTGTATCCTAGCCTAATTTCGCGTGCTCTTTCATATTTTGCATAGTATGAAATGATTTGAGATCATTGTGATGGAATTTTGATACTCCTTGGTCGTAGTATTTTGGAGATTTCAAAGCTATCAAGCTTGAAGGTTTCGTTTGTGGATGTTTTGCATGTGCTTGATCGTAGTATTTCGCTGGATGTGAGGTAGGGGAGACTTGACTACTACTTACTTTCTTTCCATAATTAAAACATGAATTAATTATTGTGAACTTATTATGATAGCTATTATTAGGTTATAATTGAATCTTAAGTTCTTGAATTGTTTCACCTATCTGAGCTATTAAATGTATTTCACATAAAGATGTGGGATATTCGAGATATTTAAATTTTGAGTTGTGTTTTGTTCCTCCAAGATAGTTCGTTGAATTGAGATGGTAAACCATTTTTGTTTATTGATTGAGCATTTATGTCATGACATACATCTCTTATGCTTTATTTAGAGTTGTTTTCGTTTACTTGAAATTTGGTGCCAAGACTTGTTTTGAGTGTGGAGAGATAAGGCATTTCAAGAGGGAGTGTCCTAGACTTACATCGAGTGCATCCCGTCTAGGACTCCAACATAGCCATCTAGGGGTGGTATCCCGTGCATCTAGGACTCCAACATAGCCATCTAGGGGTGGTAGTCAGACTAGCCAATAAAGATCTTATTCAGGATGTGGTAGCCATCAGTCTATACGTGGTGGATACCAGTAAGGCAGATATGAAGCTCATTCGGGCTGAGATGGCCAGCATGGTATTCAGTCCGAGGTAGGACATACCCACTGCTATGAATTCCCTGGTAGGGTCGAGGCTGAGGCGGTTGCTCATGATGAACTCATACGTGTCCTCCTCAGGCTGACCATAAAATACTGGAGGCTTCATGTTAAAAAAATGCTCCCAAATCTTCCGCTCATCGTGTATCATTATTGTCCCTCCAATATATCGAGGACCAAACTCTAAAGCATAAACCTCATCGATATGGGGCACTTACATCACCGCTGGTTGAATACCTAGAGTACGAAACTCGGGCATCTGAGTTTGCCCCCTCTTACACGGGTCTGAGAACCACCCAGGGTAGTTGGATGTACACCTATCTTAGAAAATCCATCAAGAATACTCAATAATCTGACTAGTATGTCTTGTAGAACCAAAGTAGCAATTAATCCAGGATGATCCTGAGCTGGCCCTATCTCCTCCTCAAGTAACTAGTCATGATGCTCAATATATAAGGCTCTAGGGACTCTGACCAAGCACGAGCCTGACCAGCTCTCTATGCTCCTCCATGAGCTGGCATCGCTCTTCTGGCTCTACCCCGGCCCCAAGCGTATGCTCTACCACGACCATGCACAGTCGGTGTCGGTTCCAGTGCCTCCTCTCTCACTGCATCGACATAAGTCTCACCATTTGTGAGAGAATAGAAGCAAAGATCATATACCAATTTGATTCAACTTAGCACGAAAGGAATGGAGAAAGTAAAATTTCTTTAAAGTCCCATAACCTCCCGAATATATGTATTGACGTCTCTGTACTGATACGCAAGACTCTACTAGTCATTGCTCTTGTATTACGACTATTTAACCTAGGGCTCTGATACCAACTTTGGCACAACCCCTTTTCAGGAATCGTGGTGGCACCTATATATCCCACTGATAGGTGAACCACTCCCAAATCATCCACATGATAAACATAAGTAAATCGGAAGATAACAATACTATAATATATGTCTGATAATATAAATACGAAAATAGTCTTAACAACAAGCAAAACCCTCAAACGATCTTGTCTGTAAGTACAAGAGCAGTAAAATACGATACAAGTCTGAAATAGGCAATGAAATGACAAAACTAAATACATAACCTCAAATTTGTAAACAAGTCTCTAAAATAGAAGTAAAGATTGTAACAGATAGAGCAATTTGGTCATGCTGGATATAGCATCCTCACCCTGAAAGTTGGGGATCAACTGCTCTAACTCAGCCATGTGGTCTCGAGCTAGTCATCAGATTTGTATCTACATCAAGGGAAAATACAGTAAATGTAGCATGAGTACACAATGTACCCCCGTAGACATCATAGGCCGATAATGATGGAAGATACGTAAAAGGAGATAAATTATAATAGCAGTTCAATAGCTCAAATAAGTCACATAGTTCACATGATGGTTCACAAGTTTTCATAATGCCTTATTCACTAAGATTTCACAAACACTTAATTTATCCAATGCCAGATAATTCCATTAGTTCAATTTATCCATTTTCTATTAGCAAGTACAGCCCTTCCATATCCGAAACCTAACCACACCATCAATATATAATCAGGTATCAAATACAACCATAGATAATCAATGATGTAATGAAGTATAATATGAATGCAATGCACATGCCAGGTACCTCTGACATTTCGTATACAGTACATCAAGTTTATATTATGATCATACAACGTGCATGATTCGACCCAAGGACACTGCCCTTTAAAGTGTCGCTAATGGACCTACTTTTACTTTGTATAAGTTTTGGTCTCTTTTGATGTAAATATTTAGTAGCCTTACTTTCTGCATTGTCTTTATGTTTTTATAGCATAGCTAAGTCTAGTCATGTAACTTAGTTTTTTTCTTTTAAGAGCATATATAAGGGGGGTATAGTCTGGGAATAAAGCAAGCAATCAAATCTTTGTTTAGTGTTCTCCATCCCACCATCCCTTCTAACACTGAGCTTTCTTGTAATCTCAATTCTATGTTAATACAAGCAAGCATTCTACTTTCAAGCATTCAAATTCTCTCATTTCAAATTGTTGTCTAAGAACACTGTTTTCCTACACGACACTGACAATCTAGTCTAGCGTGTAGAGGGAACCTTAGGTTGACGGAAGTAATCATACGAAAGTCGGTTGCTAGCCTTACGTCTTCATTTCCATATCTATAAGAAGGTTCTGTGTAACAGTTTATATGTTGATTGATGAAGTTGCAAGGATTATAAGGGAGCTAGGTGAAGATACATGTTATAGAAGCTTGTATATCTTAGTTTGCCGTTCGTCGGTTAGTTCTTGTGTTTCTGATTAGTTGTTAACAATAGTATTATTTTCTTATTGTCATTGATGGTAAAAGGAGGATGAATTTTTCATCGATATCTGAGGGTAGAAGTTAAGGGAATGTAAGGCTATTTTCTTGACTCGCCACTACGGCACGACATAACATATTTGCTTCTTATGTAAACTATGAAGTTTGGAGCCTCCAAGTATAGTAGTTCTATGTTTCAAGTCTCATGAATCTCTTAAGAAAAGCTATGTATCGGTAGTTATTCAAACATTTTACCCGTAAGAGTCGAGTTCCAAGTTGATATGGTGAGATTAGAGTTTCCCTTATTGCTAGCATACAAAGTGTAACAAAGAAAATGTTATGTGTTCATACTCAACTGTTATTCAAGTGTACTCATCTCATAAGTTAAATTACAAGCTGTCGTAATGGGAATAGAGCTCCCCCTTATGTGGGATTATATTAGTAGCCTATAGAGTACGTTACCCCAGATCCCACGGTATGGGATTTCACTGGGTATGTTGTTGTTGTTGTATAGAGTACGTTTCCAATTAGAATTCTAGAGGTGCTCTATTTAGGTATTTGGCAATCCTATTTGATGTCTCCTTGGTATTACGAGTTTCACATGTCTATTAGAAGTCTTGTATTCTGTCCAAAAAAGTGTATACGAGTCACAATGGCTCCCTCGTAAGAGTTCTGGTAGCATAATGATGATTAATAAGAGTTTCTCCACTTGTGTGTTTAATAGCTTCATAGTTGTTTAATATTGCCCCGACGAGTTGAGCTTTCATAAGTGTATTAGTGAACCATAGTGGCACCCTTAAAGGAACTTCCGTAGTGTGACAACTATTGGTGTATGAGGAGAAGAGAACCTTGTTTGATAGTTGTTATGTGTCCTAGTGACCCGTAGTATAAGTAAAAATGATTTACTTGTTGATGATTGCTAGTCGATGGAGATATTAGAACCCTACTAACCGAAGTGTTATTATGGTGATAATGAAGTTACCCTTTAAGATGGATGACATTGATAGACTACAAAGTATGATCAATGAAAGTATGATACCTGATGGTTACAGAGTATAGGTATGGGACTATAGAATGTTACTTAAGATGAACGATATCCTACGACCAATGTCTATGTGACCATTACAGGTATAGAACACAAGGTATGGCAAATCTGGAAGTGAATTTGATGGATGAGTTCTAAATTATCATTAAGGGATTGTAGATCATTAGTTAAGGTAAATCATATCGATATGGTACAGATTAACGTTATTGGATTGCAGTGTCCCACATCAGGTGAGTTATGCCATGGTTTTCAAAGGATCGCTAGCAGATGATAGATTGCTACTTAAGGTAAGTCGTATAGAAGTTTTTAGGTACCATTAAGGGTCTGGAGATTGTTAGTTAAGGTGAACACGATATTGATAATCTGTATGTGACTAGACTCGAGGTGTAGAAGCATACTTAAGGTGAATTAAATTAGTATGAACGTTATATCCTTCTTGAGAATAAGACAGTATGGGGAGTTAGAATACATGTTTGGGAAGCACCAATAAGGAGTACAGCAAAGTGAGTGTGTATGTCCATCTCGCATTTAGCGAGATAAAGTCCTATCAGATGTTCACTTTTTATTTGAGTTCTTAGAAGTAAAGTGTCGTGACTCTCTTGGTCATGCTCATGTGTTCCTTTCATGTGATGTCAGTTGTATGGTAACAACCCATCAGATGGTTAGTATTCACATGATCGTTAAGGGGTTATAGAGGATAATGTAAGAGGAATTATGAATCATCCAGATTACCATTGTGGGCTTCTTTTAAGATAAACCACATTGACGTAGACAATCATAGTCTATCCAAAGTATGATGGTCCACATGACTAGATAATGGTTTCTGAAGGTGTCATAATAGGGTCGTAGAATAGTAGGTATGTCTCTGTCGTATCCAGCGACATAAAGTTTGATCATTTGATTCCTTCCTTTAATGTGAGTTCCAAAGAATGAAGTGTCACAAATCTTATAATCCTACAACGATGTTCCCTGCATGTGATGTAATTTGTATAGTATCAAGTCCCCATAAGTGATTCAACTCTCATTATTATGGGTTTCATATGTCTCCAAGGGTCATAGAAGGGTCATAGGGGCAGTGAGTATGTTATAAGGCTCTTCCCTTTTCTTCAATTCACACGAATCCAAATAAAACGAAACATAAATGAATGTCCCACCAGAAGTTACTACATTCTTGTTAAGCTAGAGATATTTATGTTCTTGTCCCTATTGTAAATGTCAAATGGATTATGTCATGTTGATGTTCCTGATTCTTAATGTGACATATGTTGACAAGTTATCCACATAATTTTTATCAACCATACGTCACTCCGAAAGATTCAGATTGTTCTTCTGATGTTCCTCATGTATTATTTATATTTATCTATTTTATGAACAATGAACCGCGTTATAGTCGTCGGGTACAACATCTATAGTGCACACCACTGCAGTTGGATATGCTACGATGATGTTAGCCCAAAAGAGCGGCTTATATATATAATGAGGATCATAACGCCCACAGAGGCCTATGGCGTTATATACGCACATGATTCATGATGGCTTTATATAAGCATATATATTGTATTATTGCATATCATGGCCCTCAATGGCAAATTCGGAGTTTCAGGTTGATTCTTTCCTATCTCTCCTTACAATTGATGTTCTTTCATATGATTATTTCAGTCTGCCTTACGTATTCAGTATAATCTTTTTGTACTGATGTCCCCTTTCCTAGGGACGTTACATTTGTTATATTTCACATTACGGGTCCAGTTGTACATGTTGGCATCTTGTTCGCTAGATAGTGCAGATGATCAACTAAACAGTAGGAAGCTCCAATTTTATCTGGAGCCGAATCAGATCTAGTGATTGCATTGATGTTAGAGATTATGGGTAGCTCGGAGCCCTGTCCCAACACTTGTATTAGTCGTTCAGTAATAGGTACTTATAGAGGATTTATAGACAATGTCAGTGGGTTGTAATAAATTGCATGTCATGGGTCAATGGCCACATACATGTACATAAAAGTCATTACATCTCTCAAATATTCTTCATGTTATGACATGTAGTTTGTTACAAATACATAGTAATTGCATATAGAGCATGGTCCATTCCATTCAGATTTGGGGAGTGACATGATATGTTTATGCCACTTGGATAAACACAAAATAGACTATATACATAGTCAAACATCTCTATAATTGTCATTTGTCATAACAACATTTTACTATAACGGCCTGGTTTTCTCCGGAATCGATTTTTCATGTTATATTTTACTTCCGTATAACAAAATTTTACGTATAACAGCAGTGAAATTCAATATAGTGGTACACTCTTTGTAAAGTTACCTCTCTGTAATAGTTATACTCAAATATTGTGGAATAGTATTTTGCAAGAAATATATTATCTATAAAATAAAATATTAAAATATTTATGTTAAGATCTTAGACGACCTTCAAGGGAAATTTATTTAATTTCCTTTTGCTGAAAGTTTGGACAAAATTCTTCGTTAATTAAAGCGTCATATTATCACTAAGAGACTGGAATCTACGAAACAACCTACAATTGTAGAATTCTTACGTCAAACTTAAAATAATTAAATTCTCAATTAATTTTAAATGCATATGCTCCTTAGATTTTCATTTTGTATCGGTATGGTACAAGTAGTTATGGATTTATTAGTAATTAATTAATCTTTTTAATTTTTAATTAATGAGAAATGAAAATCAATTGAGGTTTTAAAATTAACAAGTATATTATTTTCGTTTATAACATTAAAAATATAGATAAATAATTATTTGCGTACTTTTATTTATAACAGGTAAATGCTATTTAAATATCAAATACAATATACATACATAACATCACCTCACTATAGCAGTCATGAAATTTTTGAACAAACGCTGTCATTATAGAGAGGTTCGACTTTATTTCTCTTATTGGCACATTTATTAATCTAATAAGTATGTCTTAAAATTGACAAATCATAACCAAACTTAATCTGCCTTCTTCAATTGCCGACATCGCGTCGAAATCTTCCTCCAAAAGCATTGAAGCTATGTTTGTGAAATTCCAAACTTTAACGTGAATATATATATGCTAAAGATTGGGAAGATTTCCAAATAGTCCTGTTTCAACCACTGTAATCGAAAAAAATAAAGTACAACTTTTGTCACTAAATAGTAAAAACTCATAGCTAATCCTATTTAACGACGTATTATCAATTTTTTTTATGTACGAGCTAGTTAGTGACAAATTTAATAGCTAATGGTGATTATTTTCTGTAGCCTAACCGCAGTGATTCCTTCCTACTTATCATCTATTCTATAAACATTCACTAATTGTAAGTCTCGTACTACATGAAATATTAGCATATATTTCCTCTACCAAATAGTACTTTTTAATGTTTTACATGCTTAAATTACTTATTTAGATTTTTTTATTTTTTTATTACATAGGGGTAGGGAAAGGGGAAAGGGGAAAGGGGAAAGGAGAAGGGGATTACAATAAGAGAATTCGAAATCTCACACAACAAGGTGAAAGTTCAAGTAATCAACCAACTGAGCTACTAAATTCCTACCATTATTTATTTAGCTTTAATGAGAATTGCTTGGCATTATTATTTTACCTTACATTGGCTTTTGTAGTTACCTTTTTAGAATATGCCAATAGATTGCAAATATTCAGTTGCTTTCCTTGTAAATTGTAAAGGATTTCAACAATATGAAATTAATTAAATAAATTCCAAGTTGTCACCCTAGTCAACATATATACCAATTCTAATGATCAGAATCAGCCTCTTTGAGTTTATTCTTCATTCATAATTCAAAGAAAATGTTACTACCTTCATTTGATTCATTGAGAGACAAGTTTGTATCTTTATTTGACAAGTATTTTGTGGTTGGCCTTTGCAAAGTTGTGCTTTTTTCGGGTGTAGTTCTTTACTTAGCCTCAATTTTTCTCTTCAAAGATCTGAATTGTTTATCATCTTATAAGTTATTAGAATCTTCTAATAATTCACCAAATCCGTCAATTTCTCACTTCATTTCATCAAATGACACAAACCCCACAAATCTTAGCCATTTAGTTTTTGGCCTAATTGGCTCTGAGAAAGCATGGCACTATAGAAAAAATTACATTGAATCATGGTGGATGCCAAAATTGACAAGAGGGTACTTATTTCTTGATGTGGCTCCTAATGCGAATTTGTTACCATGGTCCAAAAATTCACCCCCTTATAGAGTTCCAACAAATATAACCAAATTAGTCCAAGAATCTAAACATGCTGCACCAATTATGGCTAGAATGGTACATGAAATCATGGAGGTTTTTGAATTAGAAGAACATAAAGGTGTTAGATGGGTGGTTATGGGGGACGACGATTCGATATTTTTCTTGGAAAATATTGTTGATGTTCTTGCAAAATATGACCACAATAAGTACTACTATTTTGGGACTCAAAGTGAATACATTTTGTCAAATTTTTGGCACTCATTTAATCAAGGTTTCGGGGGTGCTGGAATTATTTTGAGTTACCGTTTGGCTAAAGCATTAGCTGAAGATATGGAGAGTTGTGTAAGGAGATATGCTTTTTTAAATGGTACTGATCTTATTATTATGTCTTGTATTGCGGATATTGGAGTTAGTTTTTCTCCTCTTAAAGGTCTTCATCAGGTATGATGTTCGGACTTCTAAAAATATTATTTTATCCGTGTCAAGTTGACCAATCTAATATCTCTCTCTACATTTCCTTTTCCTTTTTTTTATTTGGTGAAGATGTGAGATTTTTATCTATGTTGCTCGGATTCTTCAAATTATTAATGGGTGCGAGTTAAATTTTCTAAAAGTTTACTACTTTTGAAGAATCAGAACGCACTCATCATTTTTTAAACAGTCCGAACAATATAAATAATATCCCATATATATTATATTGGTCAACCCTTTGAAAGTTCTTTAAATCTTGTATGCTTACATATCCCATATATATTATATTGGTCAACCCTTTGAAAGTTCTTTAAATCTTGTATGCTTACACTAGTTACATCAGGATTTGAGTTCTTCTATGTCATTAATATAATTTAAATTATTATAGTATGTTAGTTACTATATTTATTAAGTTGTTAATTTATTATTTATCTTTAATTATTTCATACCTGACATAATTATGTAAATATCTCTATACAGTTAGTATATATCACTTTTATCGAAAGGGTTCAACTAAATCCCTTTTGCTGAAAAATTATACTGTGTATATAGGTTAAAAATAAAAATTATGAATTATATATAAATTATTGAATCCTCTAAATATAAGAAAGTATTTTTTAAATTCCCTTGAAATTATTACCTACGCCATGAACCATGAGTACTTCAAATGTTGAAATGCTTTTATATTATTTTTCTTTTTCAACAAATATTTCCTATTATGGAAAAGCGTTTACACATGATATACACAATTTTTACTCCGGAATATGTTCTATTTGCAGAGAGAAACATATATTACAAAGTCTTATTTTGTTTTCCTTTTGTTAGTTTGACTTATAGTACTTGAATTTTCTCTTGCAGATCGATCTGCACGGTGACATTTCGGGATTATTATCATCACATCCACAATCGCCATTGATGTCCCTTCACCATTTTGATGCTGTAGCACCACTTTTCCCTTCAATGGACCGTATACAATCAACAAAACACCTTATGGAAGCAGCAAAATTCGATCAATCGCGCATGTTACAACAAACTATCTGCCACCATAGGTCTAACAATTGGACATTTTCAGTATCATGGGGATATTCAGTTCATCTTTATGAGAAAATTATGCCTAGGTGTTATTTAATAAACCCTATTGAAACATTCGGAACTTGGACTAATAAACCTGAAAACCCTCCATATTACATGTTTAATACGAGGTTGTCTGCAAATGATTCTTGTAAAACTCCTCATATTTTTTTCTTAAAATCTATTGGGGAGACATGGAATAAAAATGAAATTTGGGCAACGTATTCCCGGTCGGCGGTGAGGCGGTTGCCGGGTTGTCCGGCCGGCGGCAACCATCCGGCAAATTATGTCAAGAAGATTCAAGTCTACTCGCCTAGAACAAAACGTATAGAGGTAAGTTCTTTTATTCTTTTGGTTAGTTTTACCTTTTATAAACATATACATATGCTTCAATGCTATTTTATTAATTGGGTGAAATTGAGATATCAAGTAGAATTATGGTTATTGAACTTTATTCGCTATAAAATAAAGTCAACATTTTTGTATCATGCTAGATATAGGGAAGAAAATGATAAATAACTGACATATTTCACAGTAAGTTATCAAATTAGAACCACCAAAGGTTGTGTTAATGTGTTAAAAATTCTAAAGATTTCAAGTTTGAATTAATTTAGGATTTTAAGTTCGAAATCAGAGAATAGAGTCAATTTTGATAGAAAACGTTGACATTGGGCACAGAAAAAAAAGACAAACTTAGAGATTATTATTCTCTTTGTAGGTATTCATATCCAAAGGGATGCAACTTTTCAAGTTGACTTAGTAACACAAATATCGAGAATCAACTTTGAGATTGCTGCAATTGTAGGCACCGTAAATTTCATTTTGAGTTAGAAAAATTATATAAACCAAAATGAAATGTTATGAAGGGTAACTTCTATTCTTTTAAAATAATTACCAAAATAGATCCATTATAAGCAGATTCATAGTTCATTGTTTTTGTCACTCAATTAAACTTTTCGTTGCTTTTTGAACTATAATTTTGTCATGTTTTATGAGTTGTAGTATACATTAGTGAAATGTGTTATTTTCCTTTTTGAAAGTCATTTGACACATTTCTGAAAGAAATAATTTCTTGATTATTTTTATTAATTGAAAGATTATTTATACAAGTTACATATTTTCATAATAGGAGAATCCTATTTCTATTCTACTCCTAAAATCTTATTCTATTTAGAGATGAACTATATAATTATGGTAAGAGTACAAGACTAATTAAGGGACACTACAACTATACAAAACCTTGTACAATAATGTTACAAAAATCGTGACCATCTAATACCAAATATACATAGGATATACACGTGCATACCGTGTATATCTCATGTATATTTGATATATTTAACAACCCTCGCAGTCATAGCGGGCGGTTTTCGAACGTTGAGATTGTCCCTAAAATCTTCAAAAAGGACCGAGGGAAGACCCTTTGTAAAGACGTCCGCAATTTGATATCTTGACGGGACATGACAGATGCGTACCTGACCCCAAGCAACCTTTTCGCGGACAAAGTGAATGTCCATCTCGATATGCTTAGTGCGTTGGTGCTGAACCGGATTACCAGAAAGGTAGATGGAACTAATATTATCGCAATAAACTAAGATTGCCTTCTGAATGGGACAATGAAGCTCCAAAAGCAAATTACATAACCAACATGATTCCGAAACCACATTAGCTACCCCTCGATATTCAGCTTCGGCACTTGAGCGGGATAGAGTTGACTGACGCTTCGCCGACCAGGAGACCAAGTTGTTTCCAAGAAACATACAATAGCCAAACGTAGACCATCTGGTGTCGGGACAGCCACCTCAATCAGCATCCGTATACGAGACACGTGTGGATGTTGAGGAAGGATATAGATGCAAACCATAGTCAAGTGTACCCTGAATATACCGAATTATGCGTTTTAGTGCATTCATGTGCTCAATTCTGGGATCATGCATGAACAAACACACCTGCTGGACAACATATGTAATATCCGGTCTCGTAAAGGTAAGATACTGAAGGGTCCCTGCAAGACTGCGATAGCGGGTCAGATCCTCGTAGGGTACGCCGGCCGCGACACTAAGCTTGGGCTTCGTATCAACTGGAGTGGAAATGGACTTACAGGATGACATCCCAGCCCTCTCGATGATCTCAGCTGCATACTTCCGTTGAGACAAGAACAATCCATCGGAATGACGAGTGACAGCAATCCCCAAAAAGTAACTCAAGGGCCCTAAGTCTTTCATAGCAAACTCAGAGTTGAACATGGTCATGATGGACTGGCGTAAGGCATCCGAAGAGGCAGTCAAAATGATATCATCCACATACAACAGAATGTAAGCCAAGGACGAACGACGACGGTAAATGAACAAGGAATTATCTGACCTGTTGTGAGTGAACTCAATAGTCGAAACATAGTCAGCAAACCTTGTATACCAGGCCTGGGGAGACTACTTAAGCCCATATAAAGACTTCTTTAATAAACATACATGATGAGGATGTGTGGGATCCCTGAATCCCAACGGCTGATGCATATATACTGTCTCCTTGAGATCCCCATGTAGGGAAATATTATTTACATCTAACTGATGAATAGGCCATGCCTTCGACAGAGCCAAGCTTAGCACCGTGCCAATGGTAGCTGGCTTGACTACCGGACTAACTATCTCCCCACAATCTACACCAACCTGCTGAGTCTTACCATCACCCACAAAGTCGCGCCTTATGTCAAGCAAATGAACCATCTGAGTTCTCTTTATGAGCAAAAATTCATATAGACCTGATAATAATAATACCAGATGGACGGGGCACCAACTCCCATGTCTTATTATCAATAAGAGCATTATATTCATCGGTCATAGCAAATTTTAAATTCGGGTCATTTAAGGCAGACACATGATTACGGGGTAAGGGGGATTTAAGGACATTAGAATGTAAATTAAAATGTCTTTTTGGTTAAAAAATACCGCGTTGACTACGAGTGACCGGTCTATGACTCGAGGGAGAATTGGATGGATTTTGGGAATTAGCCGTTCGGACGGATCGCCAAAGTAGCTGGCCCGCCGCCCAACTCGGTAATCTGAATGATGATCGGACCCATTCCAGATCGGGCCGATCGCCCAATCGCCGAATCGGGTCCAGTGGTGGTACTAGTAGAGACAGTGGGTGACGGACTAGTGGGGCCAGCGGGCAGTGGGCCCGCTGGAGAATTTTAGGTGTGGTATACGTCTGAAAAATGATGAATAACATACGGGGATATATTATCATCCAAAAAATTATACGAACTAGGCACGGGAGTATTACCTTTAGAAAATGGAAATTGGGATTCATAAAAAATGACATGGCGATTAATGATGATTTTATTAGAGGATAAATCAAAGCATTTGTAGCCACGATGATTGGATGAAAAACCCAAAAATACACAATGCGTAGACCGGACCTGAAGTTTGTTAATTGTGGTGGATGAAAATAACGGATAACATAAACACCCAAAAACCTGAAGATGTGAATATGACGAAATTTTATAATATAAAATTTGAAGGGGGGGGGGAAGAATATGTCAAACATTTGGAAGGAATTATGTTAAGGAGATAGGTAACCATTTGGAAAGCATGATGCCAAAAAGATGGGGGTACAGAAGCATGAATTAATAACGTTCGGACAATGTTATTTATGGAATGAATTTTACGTTTGGCTTTTCCATTTTGTGAAGACGCATGAGGACAAGAAAAATAAAAATTGATCCCTTTATTAACACAGAATTCCCGAAACACCCCATTGTCATATTCTTTGCCATTATCACATTGAATATTTTTTATTTCGCGGTCGAATTGGGTTCTAATGAATGCTCTAAATTTTAAGAAGATGGAAAAAACTTGAGATTTTTTTGCTATCAGAAACGTCCATAAAAACTTAGAGTAATCATCCAAAAACAGAACATAATACCGATGACCCAAAGAACTAAGAACATGAGATGTCCATAAGTCGCTATGAATAATATCAAATGTCATTAGAGTATGAGATTTTGAGTCTACAAATGGCAACTTAACAATTTTTCCTAGAGAACAAGACTGACAAATTGGAGTATTATTTGTACCCTTACATGAAATAAAACTATTTTTATCTAATTACTACAAAATAGATGATTCCGGATGACCAAGATAAGCATGCCACAAGAAAGGAGAAATGGCTGCAAAGGCGGATGGCAGGGCTGGACTCGATGGACCGGAACTGGGTATGATAGGATAAAGATCTCCCCTACTATCACACCACATGAGAGGACTCCCCATCTTGAAATTCTTCACAGAGAAACCAAATAGATCAAATTCAATAGAAACAAAATTGTCAGTAGTAAATTTACAGACAGAGACTAAGTTTTTAATCAATTTGGGGGCGTGTAGAGTATTTTTCAAGATAAAAGGTGGATGAGGGGGAGACAATGTTTTATGACCATAATCACGAATTGGAACAGAATTACCATTACCAATAATTATACCGCGAGGGTTGCTCAAATTAGAATAAGACGAGAGAGTACCTGAATCGGATGTCATGTGGGTAGTGACACCGGTGTCCATATACCAATTCGGGTCCGGTTGAGTCAAACCAAGTGTGTGCATCGCGGCCTCGATATCGGTCTGAGTGGGGCCTGCTGCGTGGTGAGCTTGCGGAGGCCGGGGCCCAAGAATTCCTGCGGGCTGTCCTGGGCCGTAACTGCTGGAACTGGAATTACTGGGCCAGTGGGCAGTGGGCCGTCGAGGCTGCTGGGAAGCCCACTGGCCAGATGCTGGAAATTGTTGTGGAGTTGGGCCGTAGGGCCACTGTCCACTGGTCCAAGCCCACGACCCAAAGGCCCAAGGCTGAGACCAGTGGGTCGGTGGCCCACTGTAATCGGGATGGGGTCCACCGCCACTATTTTGGCCACCGCGACTACTGTCGAGCCGCCGTGTTTCCCCCTCGATTTTTTTCATTATTTTTTCGGCCAGTCTTGCTACCCCCGTGAGATCGGTTTTGGTTCGAATTGTCACCAAAATTTTGAGGACTAGTGGAGGAAGTCATCATGACCATGGGACTAGCATTAGTAGATGCCTTTTTAGCCAAACCGACTTCTTCCAAGGTAAGCATGGATCGGGCTTGATAGAATCTTGAAAGAGGATTACTTTGACGAAGGAGAGTTCCAACGCCACTATAGTCCTCCGATAGGCCAGCAACCATCTGTAAAACAAGACGATCTTCACTAACTAGCGCACCAACGTTGCGAAGTTGGCCCGCCAATCCCTTCAACCTTTTGCAATATGCTGAAACGTTCGGAAAATTTTCCAAGTTGACGTGGGAAAATCCTATTCAAGGGTAACAACTCTGGAATTTTGATTATCCTAGAATATGTCACGCAGTCTGTCCCATGCAGCCATTGCCGTAGCGTCTGGCTCAATAATCGTCTGCAATAGGTCGGTGGAGATAGTAGAATAAATCCACTGAAGGACGGTGGCATAAGTGTTGTCCATAACTTAGGATCATCCTCGCGTTTAGGCACCTTCGTATCATCAGGAGCCGCGAGGATTATGTGATGGATGACTTGGTGCGAACGAGCGTGAATTTTGAACAACTCGGCCCACGTCGCGTATTGGACGTTTTCTATTTCAAGAATTAAAGGGATATGATTCTTGATGTTAGAAACAACAAGGGCAGGGTGAAATGTGTTCTTTGACGTCGACATAACGAAAGAACAATATGTGATAGAGGGATTTGGAAGAGAGATTTGGAGAGCGAAAACAAGAAAAAAATGGTAAACCCGAGGAGGAGGGTCGGTCTTGGCCGAGAGAACAAGAATTTGTGGGAGAGAAATTTTTGTTTGACCTAGACTTCTGATACCATGAAAGAAATAATTCCTTGATTATTTTCATTAATTGAAAGACTATTTATACAAGTTACATATTTCCATAATAGGAGAATCATATTCCTATTCTACTCCTAAAATCTTATTCTATTTGAAGATGAACTATACAATTATGGTAAGAGTACAAGACTAATTAAGGTACACTACAACTATACAAAACCTTGTACAATAATGTTACAAAAACCGTGACCATCCAATACCAAATATACATAGGATATACACGTGCATACCGTGTATATCTCAGGTATATTTGGTGTATTTAACAGTTTCATTTAACTAATTACTATTACCATGATTTGCATATTTCTTTTCATTAAAAATAAAAGAAATATGAAGAAGATAGTTTGATTATATATGTTAAAATTAAATGTTGATTTTTTGCTCCCTAATTTTCAGATGGATCGATGTTTGTGTTGTGATGTTATTCACACAGTTGGCTCAAACATGGCAAAGGTCAAATTGAGGGAATGTTTTACTAATGAGAAAATTGTGTAGTCAAATTATAGAACTTCATTATATCTATATAACTTACTACAGATTCTTACTAGTAGTATTATATTATAATGCAAATTCTAAGGCTAATTATTTCCAAAAGGAAATATAAAAAGAACTTTTTGTTTCTTTAAATATATTATGGATTTTTGGTATTCAAAACCACTAGCCCGATTAGCTTAAACTCGCGCCAATGATGAGACCTCAATATCTTTCAACAAAAATATAATATCTTGGCATGTGCTAGGATTGAGAAAAAATTTCCACAGGTTATGTATCTTTTTTTTTTATTAAGCACGCGCATATAGCCAAAGTGGCATGTAAAAAACATACCTGAAAAAATATTTGGTATGTGAAAATTACTCGTAAAAATAAAATAATTTTGGGGAATTTGCTTACAAGCTGAAGAGGCAAAACACGTATTGGGACAAAATTATTTTGAGTGAACATTCATAAACCAAGCAGATCCAAAAGACAGCTACAAAACACATATCCCAGTGACCCAGCCAATTGAGTAAGTTACAAGTCACCACCAATTCAAGGTTACAGTGCGGTAAGTATTTTTCTATATGTTTCCGGTTTCGAATTCAGGTATAAACTTGTTTTTGATGGAAAATACTTTACCTTTTATAATAAAAAAATTTCTGCACAAATCTAAATTAATGGGACTCCAAAAATCGATACCAAACACCGTCGATAAATCATCCATGCATCACATTTATTCAAACATTATGGACTTAGATGATTCATCATAGACATAGACTAATTTACGCAGTAAAAACGTTATTGCAATGCTTCTTCATCAATTCAGTGTGGACTGTGGACCGTCTAGTTGAGTTCGACACCAATATGTTTGTTTTGGAAATTGACACAGACGAAGTTACGAAAGACGATGAAGGACACAATAATACAAGAATTGTTATTTATATATAGTTTACCTAATTTGAGAGCATTTTTGTACTAATATACTCTTATTAGCGTATTGCTAATTTTCTTATCCTTATTCCATATCTAATATATGAAATTAATAATAACTTTCTATATAAGTTATATCGATATTTATTAACGTGTACATACCATTACCATAATTAGAATATATTTCATTTATTGTGTAATATTTAGTGATATATAATTATGGTAGATATATGATCCTTATTGTATTAACATTGTACACTATATATATTTGTATTAATGACAAAGACTCCTCAAGGGAGATTAATACATTTCTACATGGTATCAGAGGCCAACAATCCTTCCTAACCCAAAACCTAATTTCGGTCACCCATTCCCCTATTTTTTCGGTGCCGAACCGACCTTATGCCATTGGTATACCTTCGATATACCTTGATATACAGATGCACAACCCTCCAATTCTGCTAAACAACCTTGTATACCCCTGGTATACTGCTGATATATAGCCCTCCCTCCGTCATTATCTCTCCAACAGGTCGTATACCCCTTGTATACAACCTATACACGCCGATATACACTCTGTATATGGCTAATATACCATCACTGCCACTATATACTACTTGTATACAACCTCCCTAAGTCGTTATACACCTTGTATACGGTTGTGTCTGCCTCATATATGCCTCATATATGTCCCAAACCCCCCTTTATTGTTTTCCCTCTCCTACCCGATCTCCGGCAGCCACCATGGTTGGAAACCACCACGGATATAGCTGTGGACAGAGGTGCAGCGCTGGCAACAGTGGGCGAGCTGGGAACTGGGCTTCCAGCTTGAGCCCAGCAGCCCCCAGACAGAGCCCAGCAGCTGTGGCCACCAGATTTGGCCCAAACGTTGCGGCCCAAGTCCCAACAACAATGCAGCTCGACCAACTATTTGGCCAAGGCCATCCGGCCCACCAGCCTTATGCCCAGCAACGGCCCAACAATCTGGGTTCCCATCCGACGGCCCACAGATGCCAGGCTCAATTTCCTGAGGCCCACTTCTCTACTACAGGCCTTCCTCAAACCAGGTTGGGCCAGACTTTTGGCACATTGACTCCTCAGAAGCCCGATAATGCATGATATATGGATACGGACGTCACGTCTCTAACCTCACCAACAATTCTGGTAATCTTCCTCAAATGCGTAATTTAAATATTTTGTAATCTATTATGGTCGGAAACGGTCATATCATTCAAATTCAAGGGTTTGGCCACCCCACCACCATATCCTCACTTCTCCCTTAAAAATGTCCTATATGCCCCGAACATTATCAAGAACCTAATCTCCGTTAGAAAATTTATCACTGATAATTCTGTTTCAATTAATTTTGAACCATTTGGGTTTTCTGTAACAGCCATTCGTACCGGAAAATTCCTTACGAGGTACAATAGTGAGGGAGACCTCTATCCTTTTCTATCCACGTCTGGTACCAGTGTCACCCCTCCCACATCTCTAACTGCCCAAGTCTCTTCTCCCACCGATTTTGCCACAATCTCTCCGTCAACCTGGCACAATAGACTAGGACACTCAGGAGCTCATGTCTTTGATTTTATCAGAAACAATAATTTAATTCATTTTAATAATGGAAAACATGCCCAATAGTGTCTTTCTTGGCCTTTAAGCAAACATGATCGCCTTCCCTTTCAGTCTTCTTTAACTGTTACATTTTCAACGTTTGATATTGTTCATGCAGATTTATGGACATCTCCTGTTATAGGTTCACTGGATCATAAATTTTATATTATGTTATTAGATGACTTTTCACACTTTATCTGGATTTACCCTCTAAAATTCAAGTCTGAAGTTTTTGCCAAATTTCTCGAGTTTCGCACATTTATCAAAACACAATTTGAAAAATCCATCAAATCATTCAAATATGATAACGGTCGTGAGTTTAATAATTCCACGTTCCATAATTTTTGTACCAATAATGGCATGATCTTCCGTTTCTCATGTCCCCACAGCTCACCCCAAAATAGAAAAGTCAAACGAATCATCTGTACTATCAATAATATGGTTCGTACCATTCTTTTCCATGCCTCCCCCCCATCATTTTGGGTCTATGCAGTCAAAATGGTATAATACATCCTTAATATTTTACCTACCATTACTCTTCAAAACAAAACCCTTACCGAAATTCTCTACTGTCGGATTTCTTCCTATGATCACCTTAGAATTTTCGGTTGCCTGTACTACCTAAATCTGGCCTCCACTGCCCCTCATAAATTAGCACCTCGTACCACCCCGTGTGTCTTCGTAGGTTTTCCTCCTAATCATAGGGGCTATTTGTGCTACGATTTGTCTACTCGCAAAATTCATGTCTCTCGTCATGTCACGTTTAACGAGACGGTATTTCCGTTTTGAATATCCAAAAAATTTGAAACACGGACTACACTTTCCTTGACAAGTCTGACCTCTCTCCAGTCATCCTCCGTGAACTGTGTCAGTCCACCACCGTTAACCCATTTCCGCTACCTATTGCCGCCACCATAGAACGTAACTCTGCGTCTCTGCCACCCGCATGCTCTCTATCACCATCATCGCCGATTGCCACTACCATCGACAATCAGACCAATATCTCAGCACCATCTTCGGTCACCATCCTCAACTATATGTCGCCACCGCATCCCCAACACCTACCCGCAACCACACCAGCCACCGAAAACCCACATCGAACCACTATAGTACCACCACCAAACCAAAACACCGGTCTCCACACCACCGACTCTACACCCCACATCATCGACCTTTGCTAGTCAAGATCTACCTAGATCGACGACACCACACAACCTCGCCACTTCATCCAACCTCGACCAACCCAGATCGATACAACCCACATCCGCCACTATACCCAGTCAACCGAGCGATAACCTTCCCTATTACCAGATTCCAAACACACCTAGTGTACCCGACCCAACACCTAAAAAATATGCCCAGCCAACACCCTCGCACCATATGGAAACTCGTGCCCAACTCGGGATTTTCAAACCAAAGTTCAATTTAACCTAGATACACAAACTATTTCCCCAATTCCCAAAATCTCAAAATTAGCCAAACTAGACCCAAATTGGAATACGGCCATGTGTGAAGAGTTTAATGCTTTAACGAAAAATACACTTGAAATTTGGTTCCTCGACCGGAGGGGGTAAATGTGATCCGATGCATGTGGTTTTTTCGTCACAAATACAGAGACATTGATGAATTAGAAAGATATAAGGCGAGACTTGTGGATAATGGTACTAATCAGTAGGAGGGCATTGATTGTGGTGAGACATTCAATCTGGTTGTTAAACCGACTACCATTCGCACAGTTCTGAGCATTGCTATGGGTAAGCATTGTTCGATTCATCATCTTGATGTGAAAAATGCATTTCTACATGGGTATTTGAAAGAAATTGTTTACATGCACCAGACGCCTGGCTTTGTCCATCCAATGTCCCCTCAGTATGTATGTCGCCTCCGTAAGTCACTTTATGGTTTGAAACATGCCCTAGAGCGTGGTATGATCATTTTGCACAATACATTATGCGGATTGGGTTTGTATGTAGCAAGTGTGATAATTCTCTCTTTAGTTTTCATCGAGGTAATATCACCGTTTACTTGTTATATGTGGATGACATTTTGCTTACTGCCTCCTCTGATTTATTGGAAAATGAGATTATTACATTGCACAAAAATGAATTTGCCATGACTGACTTAAGGAAGTTGAGTTAATTTTTGAGGATATCAGTGACTAGATCTGCAGATTCTATATTTTTGTGGCAGCGCAAGTATGCAGATGAGATAGTATACAGGGCTAAAATGGAAAACTGCAAGATAATGTCCACTCCGATTGACTCTAAATCAAAGCTTAGTGTTGTTGATGGTAATCATGTGTCTGATCCCACACTTTACAGGAGTCTTGCAGGTGCACTACAGTATCTCACGTTCACCAGGCCTGATATTGCTTTTGTTGTTCAGCAGGTATGCTTATTTATGCATGCCCCCAGGGAGCCTCATTTTATTGTCCTTAAGCTTGTCATTCGATATGTTAAGGGCACACTTGATTATAGATTTCACCTATACCCCTCAGCTCCGACCAGGTTGTTATCATATACGGATGCTGATTGGGCAGGTTGTCCGGACACGCGACGCTCCACCTCCAGCTACTATGTGTTCTTAGGGGATAATCTCAATTCTTGGTCTGCCAAGAGGCAGACCACCCTATCCCGTTTGAGTGCAGAAGCAGAGTACATAGGCGTTGCTAATGTTGTTGCTGAGATCTATTGGCTTCGAAACCTTCTTTTGGAGCTATAATGTCCCTTGCGTAAGGCATCTTTGGTTTATTGTGATAACATATCCGCCATATATTTATCTCATAACCTGGTTCAGCATTAGCGAACTAAGCACATTGAGATGGATGTACACTTTGTCCATAAGAAGGTTGATCTTGGTCATGTTAAGGTATTACATGTGCCTTCTTCATATCAGTATGTGGATATATTCACGAAAGACCTTCCTAGACATCTCTTCCTCAACTTCAGATCAAGTCTTAGCGTCCGGCCTCTTCTAGCTCCGACTGAGGGGATGTATTAACGTGTACATACCCATTACCATAATTAGAATATATTTCATATATTGTGTAATATTTAGTGATGTATAATTATGGTAAATATATAATCCTTATTGTATTAGAGTTTCACATTGTACACTATATATATTTGTATTAATGAGAAAGACTTCATCAGGGAGATTAATATAATCCTACCATATTAGTAATATATAACTTTGATTTCTGGAATTGAACTATACATAAATCGTGAAGAGCTCAACACTGAAAGTCAAATATTGTACTATTATTCCTTGCGCCAAAATTATATCAATAATCTACAATATCGATAAATATCTCCTTTCAAAATTAGAACAAACAATCCGCACTTATATAGAAATGTTTTTCAAGAAATTTACCCTCGGCCGCTTCCGACCACTTGAACACAAGGACGGACCTAGCCTGTTGCTTGCAGTTTGACAAAAATCCAGTAGCTTTTTCCTAAACAATATATATATTATTCACTTAACATCTATAAATATTTGATTGTAAAAATAATAATTAATAAGAATCGTTTGGTTGCTGGTTAGAGCTATAGATTTATTAATAAAGTTGATGTCAATATTTCTCATAGTTGCTAAAGGACGTCTCAATAAATTTAGTGGTCTAAAGTCAAATTTTAATCCAAAATCTTAAGTATATACACATACATAAAACAAATACGATACAGTTTCACTTTAACAATCGTTATTGATCTATTGTTATGTAATACATCTATAACTCTAACCAACAACAAAACGATCCTTATTAATTCTATGAAAATTATATTTGTAAGAGGTAATTTTACACCGAAAACTAAACATGTTTATTAGTGAAACTTTTTAGATATGAAAATAAATACATAATACATAATAAAAATAAAATAATAATATGATTAAACTTTATTTTAGTTCTTGTGATATACAAATCATATTTAACCTTCACTTAATTGAAAGGTGTGGCTTTTATCACTTTATATAAGAAGTTTGTTATATTTAGATTATTTTTAAAATTATTTTATCATCAAATATGAAAGAATAATACAAGCTTAATATAGACATAGGTAATTAAATTATGTAATAGTTAATAATATGATTTGTTTTTAAATAAATATGAGCAAATGGATACAAAATGCACATTTCAATTAGGACCCATTTGGCCATGAGATTTCTAAAATTATCACTTTATTTGAAAATTTGCGTTTGATCATGAAAATTTCAAATGCAATTTAGAATTTGAAAAGATCTAAAATCATGTTTTCACTTTTTTTTCTTCACTTTTTTCATTTTCAATACATTCAAGCAACCAATTATTTTTTTTGCAAAACCTATAATCAAAATTTCATCTTCAAAAGTTTCAAATAAAATAAAAATAATTTGATTTCTATGGTCAAGCACTTTGATCAAACTTCTAAAATCAAATTTATTTTGAAAAGTGTTTTTGTTTCAAAAGTGATTTTAAAAAAAAATCTTTTTGGTGAGAAGCAGTTTGTGTTTAGGTAATTAATTTAAAAAATATTTTTGAACAATAATTAGCGTTTAGCCAAACGTTTAAAATGTATTTCTACGTGTATTTTTCTCAAAAGTACTTTTGGAAAAAAAATTACTTTTTTTAACTTCTGAAAAATAATTTTTGCTACTATCCAAAAATCACTTATTTTCTCCCCAAAACAACTTAAAAGTTACAGAATCTAAGGAAAAAGTTGTAATCCGAACCTATTAATCAACGAAAAGGCAACTGATGAAAGGAAAAACATTAAAAATACTAAACAAACCCATAGAAGAACTTGAACACATAAAAGGACAAAATTTATTGAAGGAAAATATAACAGCCTTCCACTGCACTGGAATTGCGAGGAAGGGTTTTGGCTGAGATCAGCGACACGAGTGACGATTAAGAGTGTTAGGGATGAAATGAATTTTAGGGTTAATTGTGGTGGGTAAAGTATAGGTTGACGGGTTGGATCCGGTGAGTTATTTAAAACCGAGTCAAATTGAAAGGTGGAACAGGTTAATTCGTTGTAATGGTGACACGTGGGTCTATTACTAAAAAAATTCTATTTTTTCAGAAATGCTCAATGATTATTTTTCAATCAATGTCAGTGGAAAAATTTAAGTAGTAGTGTTTTGACATGAAAAAATTAAAAAGTTTTCCACCGTTTCAGTGGGAACCTATTTCTCACCGTGAGTTTTCTCAGTGAGTTGATTTGGTAGGAATGAGGTTCGAAAATCATGAATTGTAGCACAAATTTTCCACTAAATGTCAGTGATAAATTTTTTATTTCTAATAGTGGCCACCGTCCAAATTAAGGGCACGCTTGGGCGATAGGATATGGGCCCAATTAGCCAAAAAATATAACAGAGGGTACCAATAAAAAATATTTGAAAGTTCAGGGGTATAATTAGCCATTTTCAAACTATTTTTCTAACAGTAAAGCCAGTTAACTGAATTTTTGTAACACTAAAGTTACTATAATATTTTTTTCATCAGTAAAATCACTAAATTATGTGTTAGTTTTCTATGAAAGTTAAATTTCCAGCGACAAAAATAACTTGTCATCGACACATGATGATCATTTTTCAACGGTGTACATGACATGTGAGAAATGTTTTATTAAACAAATCACATTGTCATAACCTATATTTTGAACATTAACAATTAACAAAAAATTAAAATTAAAAGAAATGAAAAGTCTTTTAATTTTATGTTACTCTTTCAGTGAACTATTCCCTGAATGATGAACGGATATTTTGTTGTTTTTCCAAAGAAAAAATAAAATAAAAAAATTAAAAACATGCGACCTCGTAAGGTCGCTAAAGGTATAAAAAATCAAATCTGACTTTATGAGGTCGGTATTATAATATTTTTGTGAAAAAATTAAAATTCGGTGAAAAAACATACCAATCTCGTGTGGTCATGAGGTCGCTTTCATAAACCAACCAAGCCTTTTGCAACGGTGTTTTGGTCGATTTTAGCCGAAAATCGATCTCATGAGGTCACTATTTTGCATCTAAATTTATAGTTTTTTCGTAGTGTTTAATTTGGATTTCGTATAATCAGATTGAGGAGACAAAGATTGATTTATGAAAAAAGCTTAAATATGCCATCAAACTTTCTGAAATGACTTATATATGTCACTCGTTATTAATTAAGCTCATTTATTTCATCGTCGTAACCGAAATGGCTCATCCATGTCACTTTCCATTAACAACTCAAATGGTTGGTTTTCAAAAAAGTTAGATTTGACATGTGGCCTCCAATTAAAGGTCCACATCGCCAAATTAAATCAGTCCAAATAATAACATTAAAACTGATCCCAAATAAAATTGAAACCCGATCTACCCAGAACCCTTTTAACCCGAATCCCTATTCTTGTTTCTTTGATCACATTATACGATACACTATTAAGATTGTATTGATTTTTCTAGCTAATGGATGATATTCATATACTTTTAGGGCAATAGCTAATTTTCAGTCTAACATAAGCATTTCTTACTAATGGATTTTTGTTTCGATCTTGTAACGTGATGAGTGAAATAAAAATAGGAATTTGGGTTAAAAGGGTTTTGGGTGAGTTAAGTTTGGGTCGCATTTCAATTTTATTTGGGGCGAGTTTTAATTTTATTTGGGTTGCTTTAATTTGGCGAAGTGGACCTCTAGTAGGAGGTTACATGTCAAATTTGATTTTTTTTCAAAAACTAGTTATTTGAGTTGTTAAACGGAAAGTGGCATGAATGAACAATTTCGATCACGATAAAGACATAAATAAGTCCAATTATTAACGAGTGACATAAATGAGTTATTTCTGATAGTTCGATGTCATATTTGATTTTGATGTTTACTCTATTTGTCAAGCATCATATTTTAATTATCCATTCAAGTTGTCTTCTTTAATTTGTTTTGAACTAGGCCGAATACATATGCAGCTCCTTAATGCTAAAAGGTTTACCTATTAAACACTTGAACTCAAACTATACTGTATCTATTTCACACAATATTTGCAGCAAGTCCTGTAAAGAATAGATCTTGGACCTAACTCAACCTCAAAAGCTAGCTTGTAAGATGAGGATTGTCCAAGTTTATATAAGGAGTTCATGTTCTCATTTCACATCCGATGTGAGACTCTTAACACTCCTCCGCACGCTCAGACATTGTTAACTGGAGCGTGGTATAATTTGGGGTCCCAACATGGTGAACAAAAATATTGGAATGGGTCTGGCTCTGATACCATGTAAAGAATGGATCTTGGACCTAACTCAACCCCAAAAACTAGCTTGTAGGGTGAGGATTGTACAAGTCCATATAAAGAGTTCATATTCTCCTTCCATATCCGATGTGAGACTCTTAACAAGCCCAAATATTTTATGCGTGAGGTTCAAATGCTGCTAATGTGATAATATTACAAATAAGAAGAAAAAACAAAAGCAACCAACATCGTCATTTTCTTCACAAAACACCCCACTCCCACCTAAGAATACCACGATTGTAACACCACCAACAGCAAGCCACCCTATTTTTTATTAAGCAACTACCCCATCAACATCGTCACTCCAGTGTATTCTATTTCAGATCCTTTTATACATTTTTCATTGTTATTTTACACTTATTTTCTAGCAGAATTTTGTCCAACGAACAAATCTCGGTAAAATGATATCAGAATTCTTGTTGATTCATGGGATCAAACTTGTTCAAGTTTCAATCATGCATACCCAATAAAACCTTCAAAGAACACGAAGGGCCCAAACTTTAATTAAGTTAATTAGCTCCAATCTCCATTCTTCCTTGGTGATTGCTTCTTAATTAAATTATGAAAAACAAATTTGATGCTGCTGCCTCCTAATTAGTTGAAAGAAATAATTCCTTGATTATTTTCATTAATTGAAAGAGTATATATACAATTTACATATTTCCATAATAGGAAAATCTTTTTCCTATTCTACTCCTAAAACCCTATTCTAGTAGTACAAGACTTCTATAATTATGGTAAGTGTACAATGCTAAGTAATACAAATATGCTACACTAATTACAATCCTAAAATGGACCAAAGTCCCGTGATATACACTATGTATATCACGGGAATATACACTATCTAACACACCCCCCGCAGTCATAGCGGGATGTCTTCGAACGCTGAGACTGTCCCTAAAATCTTCAATAAGGACCGAGGGAAGACTCTTTGTAAAGATGTCTCCAATTTGATACCTGGAAGGACAGACGCGTACTTGTCCACGAGCTACCTTTTCGCGAACAAAATGAATGTCCATCTCGATATGTTTAGTGCGCTGGTGCTGAACCGGATTCCTAGACAGATAGATGACACTAATATTATCACAATAAACCAAGGTAGATTTCTGAATAGGACAATGAAGCTCTAAAAGAAGATTATGTAACCAACATGATTCAGACACCACATTGGCTAGCCCTCGATACTCGGCCTCTGCACTAGAGCGTGGTAAAGTGGACTGGCGCTTCGCAGACCAGGAGACCAAGTTATTACCAAGAAACATATAATACCAGACGGACGGGGCACCAACTCCCACATCTTATTATCAATAAGAGCATTATATTCATCAGTCATAACAATTTTCCAATTCGGGTCATTTAATGCAGACACAGAATTATGGGGTAAGGGTGATTTTCGGGACTCGAAATGGGTAGCGGCACGATGGGCATCTTTGGACCAAATCGAGGAATTGAAGGCTGGGTGGGCACGGGAAGCGGGCCAATCTTGGACCAGCTTGATGCCGGGCCCAGGTAGAATGGATGGCCCGATTCTTTGGACCCAGATTTGAAGGCGACGCTGTTTGGGGAGGACCAGCGGTGACGATGGCCCAGCTGTGAGTTAAGTCTGCGGGACACGTCTGAAAAATAGTGAATAAGTTTCGGAGAAATACCATCATCCAAAAAATTATACGAACAAGGCACGGGAGTACTAACCTTAGTAAACAGGAATTGTGATTCATCAAAAATTATATGGCGACTAATGATGATTTTATCAGAAGATAAATCAAATTATTTGTAACCACGATGATTGGACGGATAACCCATGAACACACAAGGGGTAGAACGGGCCTGAAGTTTGTTAATTGTGGTGGACGGAAATAGTGGATAACACAATCACCCAAAGACCCTAAGATGTGAATACGAAGGAGTCTTATTATATAAAATTTGAAGGGGGGACGAATATATCAAACATTTGGAAGGACTAATGTTAAAAAGATATGTAGTCATTTGTAGAGCATGATGCCAAAAAGACAGGGGTATGGAAGCATGAATTAGTAAAGTGCGGACAATATTATTAATGGTACGAATTTTGCGTTCGACTTTCCCATTTTGTGAAGACGTATGAGGGCAAGAAAAATGAAAATTGATCCCATTATTTGCACAAAATTCCCGAAACACCCCATTGTCATATTCTTTGCCATTATCACATTGGATTTTTTTTATTTCACGTTCGAATTGGATTCTAATGAATGCTCTAAATTTTAAAAAGATGAAAAAAACTTAAGATTTTTTTGCTATTGGAAAAGTCCACAAAAATTTAGAATAATCATCCAAAAAGAGAACATAATACCGATGACCCAAAGAACTAAGAACAGGAGACGTCCATAGATCAATATGAATAATATCGAATGCAAAGTATGAGAATTAGAGTCTACAAATGGCAACTTAACTATTTTCTCTAAAGAACAAGATTGACAATTCGGAGTGCTACGCTCACCCTTACAAGAAATAAAGTTATTTTTCTCTAAGGAAGACAAAATAGACGATCCCGGATGACCTAGACGAGCATGCCACAAGGAAGGAGCAAGGGCTATAAACGCTGACGGCAAGGCTTGACTCGATGGACCGGAATATGGCGTGATAGGATAAAGATCTCCCCTACTATCACACCTCATGAGAGGACTCCCTATTTTGAAATCTTTCACAGAGAACCCAAATGGATCAAATTCTATGGATACAGAATTATTAGTGGTGAATTGTTGGACAGACACCAAATTTTTAATCAATTTTGGAGCGTGAAGTGTATTTTTCATAATAAGGGGTGGATGAGGGGGAGACAATATTTTATGACCATAGCCACGAATTGGAATTGAATTACCATTACCAACAACTATACCATGATTGTTGCTCAAATTGAAATAAGACGAGAGAGTACCTGAATCGGATGTCATATGAGTCGTGGCGCCGGTGTCCATGTACCAATTTGGGTCTGAAGGATTTATTCCAAGCATGTGCATCGCGACTTCGATGTCGGTAGAAGTGGGGCCCGCTGCATAATGGGCCTGGTGGGGCACAGGTCTGCCTCCTTGCTGACCCGATACCCCACTGGATCGCTGGACCGAGATTGGACTGGAGTAGCTGGGCCGAAAAGAAGGCTGAAATTGGGCCCAATTACCGTGGGCTTGAGTTGCTGAAAAACCGAGATTGTTGGGCTACTACCTACTGGTCCAGGCCCACGGCCAAGGGGCCCAAGGCTGGGACTAGTGGGGATGAGGCCCACTGTTGATGGGGTGGGGCCTACTGCCGCCGGTACTGCTGACGTTACCACCGCGGTTTCTTCCATTATTTTTCCTAGTATTCTTGCCGCCACCGTTAGCACGGTTTTGGCCCGAATTATCAACACACTTGGAGATTTTGTGTAGGACGTCATCATGACCACGAGACTTGCCCCGGTATCCGCCTTCTTAGCCAATCTGGCTTCTTCCAAAGTAAGCATAGAGCGGGCTTGATAGAACGTTGGGAGAGGGTTACTTTGACGAAGTAGGGTCCCAACGCCACTAAATGCCTCGGAGAGGCCAGCAACCATCTGTAGAACCAGATGATCTTCACTAACGGGCGCACCAACATTGCGGAGTTGGTCCACCAATTCCTTCAACCTTTTGCAATATGCTGAAACCTTCGGGAAATTTTGCATGGTGACGTGGGAAAAGTCCTGCTCAAGAGTAACAACTCTGGAATTCTGATTATCTTGGAATATGTCACGTAGCCTATCCCAAGCAGCCATTGCCGTAGCGTCTGGCTCAATAATCGTCTGCAACAGGTCAGTAGAGATAGTGAAATAAATCCTCCAAAGGACGGTGGCATCAAGCGTTGTCCATAACTTAGGATCATCCTCACGTTGAGGCACCTCCGTATCCTCAGGAGTCGCGGGGATTATGTGATGGATGACTTGATGCGAGCGAGCGAATTTTAAACAACTCAGCCCACGTCGCGTATTTGACGTTTTCTATTTCAAGAATGAGAGGTATGTGATTCTTGATGTTAGAAACAACACGGGCAGGATAAAGCGTGCTCTTTGTCATCGACATAACGAAAGAACAATAGGTGATTTTGTAGAAAATTTGGGAAGAGAGGAGGTAAAATTTAACACGAAATCCGAGGAAGGGGCACAGAAATCGATGCAGTTTTTTGGCCGAGAAGGGGCACGAAAAACCGAGAGAAATTTTGGAGAATAGCGGCATCAATTTATTCCTAGACTTCTGATACCATGAAAGAAATAATCCCTTGATTATTTTTATTAATTGAAAGAGTATATATACAATTTACATATTTACATAATAGGAAAATCATTTTCCTATTCTACTCCTAAAACCCTATTCTAGTAGTACAAGACTTCTATAATTATGGTAAGTGTACAATGCTAAGTAATACAAATATTCTCCACTAATTACAATTCTAAAACGGACCAAAATCCAGTGATATACACTATGTATATCACGGGAATATACATTATCTAACATTAGTCATTGCAATTTTGATTGAGGGGAGTGTGACAAATTTTATATGGTAAAGGAGGAGAATAACTGTTGGAAAAAACAAAAACACATTAACAAAAATAATGTTCTCTTTGGAGGTGGTCGGGGGTGGGGGGGGGGGGGGTGAGGTGAGAATAGTCTTGCAAATTGAGGTTGAAGGAGATAAGAAGTAAGAAAATTATTATAAGGGAAAAGGGTCAAATATACCCCTCTATTTTCTTTTATCAAGTAACTTTACCCTCCGTTAGCGATAGCGAACAAAAATACTCATGTCACTACTAAAGTTTACACCTACACTCCTATTTGAATGGAAATCCCCAAATCAAACCCAATTTTCAATTTTACTTAAATTACTCATTGACCCGCCCCGATATAAATATATATCGAAATTGCTTAAGAACTGCACAACTAGAGAGTTTTGGCATGACAAATGATGCTGCTCAATCTGAAATTTAATACTCCTTCCGTCCCAATTTATGTGGCAACTTTTGAATTTCAAGATTCAAACAGTTTAAATTTTGACCGTGAAATGTTTTGAAATAAAATTTACATACTTGAAAACTATAAAGAAGTACTATAAGTCACAATAATTGATAATCCAAAATATTTAAAAGATATACGAAAAAATTACGATTAAAGAAAGACATGTTTGAATCTCGAAATCCGACGGGTGACACTTAATATGGTATATTACATGTTGTTATGCAAACACAATATATTGATTCACATGTAAAAATTGATAGTGTATAATAGCCTCTTTCTCAATGTAGTTGTTAGTTGTAACGTTGCTTTCTGTTCATTGGGTTATTTCAATGAACTTGAAGAGAAGCTCTCTAAGTGCTTGTGTGTTGTGTCTTCTCATTTGTTATCCTTGTCTTGACCTATTTTGCATTTAGGATACTCGTAAGATGTATGCTATTTCGTAGATTTATAATGTTTCTTTCCCATTTTTGCATTATTTCATTATCTTGGATGGAGACTTGTCTAATTTCCTCATTGAACATTATGCTTCTTTTGGTGTCAGAAGAAATGTATTCTCTTCTCTTATAGTCTTCTGATGTTAATTTTTAAATTGTAATACTAATAAGTACTTCAACCTCTTAAACAACATTGGTACATGATAGTAATTGAAGGAAAGCTGAATCAAGGAAAATTATGGATAAAGAGAATTACAAGGGGTATAGGCGTAATGTAATTGGTGGGTCAGGTCAACATGTAATTTTAAGTGAAATTAAAAATTTGATTTAATTTGGGGATTTCCATCCAAATAGGGCTATAGATATAAACTTTAATAATGACATGAGTATTTTTATTCACTATCGTTAACGAAAGATAAAATTAATTAATAAAATAAAATAAAAGAATATATTTAACCATTTTCCCTTATTATAATAAACATAAAAGATTAGGGCCTTCCACTCTATGAAAGAAGAGTGTACTACACATGATGTGCCATGTCAACTCAGTGTGCCCAATAGACATAGTATAGTCTCAGTTTAGGTGTTCAATAGTTAAACTTTTTAGTTCTAAGTGTCAAAATAAAAAAAAATAAGCAAGTTTAGGGGGCTGCATATGTATTCAGCATTTGAACTATATAAAAAGTAAAGTTTTTACAAGAAGATATCATAAATGACGATACAATTTACTTCTTCCTTTTTAATTTCTAACTTATAGTATTTTTCATTTAGTTTCTAAATATGTAAATTTTATTTCAAAAAATTAATGATTATGTCTGAATTATTCATACTGGACATTAGTTAATTTGACACTCGTATTCCGAAACAAGGCACATAAATTAAAATAAACCGAATATTTTATTGAAATATAAATTATTCACAGACCAGTCATGAGTCTATACCAAGAAACGTAGATACTAAGAATAAGGTGATCAAAGCGGAGAAGAGGGAAAAAAATTATCTCTATATGTTTTGGTTGGGTATGCAAACAAAATCATGTATTGGTAGTTCATAATAAAAATAAGCTCATATTAGGTGAGGAAATACTTTTAATAGTGTGAGGCATTTTAAAAAAACGTTGAATGGGTTAAAATAGATTGTTCCAAATTTTCTCACATTCTTAAAATTTGCCTAACCAGTGCTCAAGTTATAGGAACTAACTAATGGAACTGGTGACGTTGCTTGCTAGTCGGTTGTTGGGATGTAAAGTGCGTAAAAATAAAGAACACGATTTTACGCGAAAAATTACCTGATTCAAAGGTATAAGAATTATGACAATACTGAGTCAAATCTTAGTGCTACACGTGATTTTTGACTCTCCCTTAAGTTTTACATCGTTTTGGAGTTATATTTTTTCTTTTTAGCCTAATCTTGACATTTTAATTTTTTTTAATTTCATTTTTAGTAGGTTTTATTTGAAAATTTGAAAACCGCTAAAATAATCTCATTTTTAGAATATAAGTTTCATTTGATTTGCAAAAAGAAAAACAATAGCATGATGCCATATAGAAAATTCATCCCTATCCATATATATGGCATATTCCATTTTGAGATAATAATATCCTAATTTGGCATGGGTTATTTTGGGAATGTTACCACAAATAGATATGTTATAAATAGAACAAATGACCTAAACCTAGAGAAGGATCCTAATACACCTAGAAGAGACCTAGACTACACAATATCAGCCGCAACACACACCATAATCAGAAATTGAGAGCCGCACAAGTCGTCTTCATTTTTTCTAGACCTAAGAATTAGGACAATCAATGGGTTTTCAAAAACAGACTTAACCAACCGGCCCGTACCGTTTACTAAAATCGACGATTTTTATAAAAATTTATAATTGTACTGAATCAAGGCTGGTTTTGTGATTTTATAAAAATAAATTGAAAAAATACCGAACCGTACCAAATAAATTTATGTGGAAAATACATTTTATATATGAAGTTTATAATAATGAAACATTAAATTTTTGCCTTGGGTGATAGAAATGACTACAAGTCGGCAACAAGTGATTAACTCTCAAAATCTCAACTCTAAAATCTATTATGCTACTATTGAAACTAGATTAGTTCTCGAATCTCGAGGAGTAACCACTAGGGGTGGCCAGTGGGCCGGGATCCTAGGAGACAGGCTTTGACGGGACGGGGGGTGGTCGGGATCGGGATCCGACGGGACTGGCGGGATGGGAAGAGGTCCGTCCCACCGAAAGAGGGGCTGGGATTTGGGGGACGGGTCGGGTCGGGTTGCGAAATTTGAGATTTTTTTTACACTTAATTTTAAAAAATATATATTTAAACACTTAAATAATTGAACAAGATAGTGAATAAAAATATCCCAAAACTGTTTTTGTGCCTCTTATATTATTTAATAGAAATGTGATTTTTTTGTTAGACAATTTCAAAATTGCAATTTTATTTCGTAGTTCAAAAGTTGCAAATCACATAGTAAAATTGCCATTAAAAAAATTACATAGTAAACCATACTCTTTCTAATTTCCTCACAATCTCTTAATGATCTTCTGTTGGAATTGGAAATTGTTGGTCAAATTGTTCGACGTTGCTTCCTACTCCCTCGAATAAGACTTCGTTGTAGTTGTAGTCATCTTCTTCGTTGATCTCTGGTTGACCACACCTTCTACGCTCCGCTCTAATCCAATCTCTGAATAAAACTGCAATCTCTAACATGTCTCCCGCCAATGAGTGTGTATGCTCTCATATTTGCCTTTATGAGTAAAAATCCACGTAGAACGAATAATATTAACACCAAAAGAACGGGGCACCAACTCCCACGTCTTATTTTCAATAAGAGCATCATATTCGTCATTCATAGCCAATTTTCAATTCGGGTCATTTAATGCAGACATTGGGTTACGGGGAAGGGGGGACTTAAGAACATTAGAATTTAGATTAAAATGTCAATTAAGATCTGAGGCATTTAGCTATCATACTTACTGTTGTTATGGCTGTTATCTGATGTCATCTGCTGTACTATTTAGTTGTTGTTGGTTGCTTCTACTATTGTCTTTGTTACACTGTAAACATATATTGTTGCCTCAGTTTGTGATAGATGTTGCTGCCCTTTTTCAGTATCAAATGTCCTATTTTTAAACATGTTGTGCTCTCTTAGTTGTTTGTATCCTTTGTTAAGACTGGTATGGCTCTTAAAATACTGCACTTTGAGTTGTGGTTGCTGCTTTATTGCTATTTGCTGATTATCTGTTGTCATGATTCCCTGAGCTGTTGTAGATTGGGTAAGGTTGTTGTTGCCTTTGAGATAAATTGTGGTTATATATTATTGCTATTTTGTTGAACATATAGCCTTGGGGGTCTGCCCCGTTGTGCTGAAAAGGCTGATGGTTTGCTGTACTATGGTGTAAGTAGTTGCTGCATTTTAAGTTGAAATAAGTTACATGTCTTAAGATAGTTTTGAGGCTTGGAGATTGTTGTACCTTAGCCTTTAACACTTCATTTGATTTAAGTTAGATATGAGGTGTATGCGTTATGTAGGAATCCAAATATATAATCCTATGCCTGTTTCTAGTGGTGTATGACTTGATTAAGTTCCAATAACTATCCAAGAGCATATGAAATGATACTTGGCTAACTAGGGTGTGATTTGAACCCTTGGATGTGATGTTAATAAAGGTGCATGACCCTTAGATTACTTTAAGTAATTCCTCTGATTTTATAAGATCTGTTAAACTAGATTAAAATAAGAACATGACAGAGTGATATATCTGTGACATCATGATGTTTAGGTTAAGTGTCTTGTCATGTGTTTGTGTTTTGTCTTGGTTTAAATATTTTCTTGTGTGTGTTGGTTGCCCAGGAAATGGTATGTGTTGAAATCTAGCATTTGGTGTTATGTGTCAACCTATTGTTTGCATCTAGAAATTGAGTTTTGGTAACTGGTTCTCCTGGAATATTAGGATGGTACTGTTGTTATTGTGCTTGAGGATATTTTCAATAGTTTGTATGATGTTTCCTCTTTCTGTGATACCTGCATTTGTTTGTCCATTTCTATATGGCCTTTTTGATTTTGTAAATTTGAAGGAAGGTGGATATCCAACTAGCTTATAGCACCCCTTCTTTGTATGACCCTACTTCTTATAAAAAAATTATTATTCCTTTCATATCTGAGCATGTTGATCAACAAACTGATTGCTTTCTCTCTTCTCATTATCCACCTTATTACTGCCCCATCTCTGTTGACTAGCATTAAAAACAATAGAATCAATGTTACCATTAACCTAATTTCCAGAATGTATTTATATTTCTCTTTGTATATTTTCATGTAATAGGATTGAGAATGTTTGTGTTGTGGTAGGAAGCCATGAAGCTATTGTATTTCTGTTCAAATGAATGATAAACATTGAGAACTTTAAGCTGTGTCACGAAGTCAGTTGCTGCATTGTGACCAAATTTTGCTGCATGATTGAGGATGATATGAGCTGAATTTGTGAGAAATTTTGACCAAGTTGTTGCTCCCTTAAAAACTTCAAACATGTGGCTAGTTAGCTGTTGCTCAACCACCATTTAAGTTTAATAGTTGCTGCACTTTGGAGGCTTTCAATATGTCATACTTTGGGGATAAGTATGATGCTTGTCTGTTGTTATTGTTGTGTCATTTTGCTGCTACCTGACTACTGCCTATTGTACAGTTTTGGTTGTTGTGCTTATAATGTACTACATACTTAGGTGAGAACTCATCAACCTATTAACTTTTATTTAAGCAACTAGCTAAGTGAAGATTGCTTCACACAAGGTTACTATATACTAAAATCAGAAAGGTGTCACTATGTGTTCTTTTTATTGTGACAAGAACTGGATATATCAATCCCAACATTCGAGGATGAATGTTTGTAAGGGGGGAGAGGATGTAACACCTCGTATTTCCGGGTAATGGTTTGAACACATAAACGTAGGCATGTAGATTCGGACCCCGGGAAGTTTATGTTGTACTTGCGTATACTAATAAGAAAATTAGTATATAAAAGAATATGGTTCTGAAATAATTTTTGGATTTCACAAGTATGTCGACAAGGATTAATAATAATAATTGTGTATCCCCGAAGAGGTTATAGACTAGTATCATATTACAGAAATTATGGCATTAGGTATGAGAGGATTTTATAAGTCGCCGGGATTTAAGTTAATTGAGATCGGGAATTTAATTATATGTATAATTAATTAATTGTGGGATTAATTAATTATAATTGGGGAGATAATATATAGTGGGGATTTATACGTGTTGCATTATAACCTAGTGTTCCAGTGACTACACCTATAACAAATCGGTGGCAGCTTCACGGGTCTCCAAAATATTCACCTTTCTCTACAACTAAGCGTTCTTCATATCTTCAAGCTTCTTTAACTCCTAAGCTTCTGTAGAATTCATTCATGGAGAAATAATAGTCTCACCTCTAATAGAAAGAGTAACCTCTACTGGTAAGCTCTCTGAAATTCTCGACCAAATTGGGGGTTTTTCCGAAAACCTTTGCTCACCTAGAAAGGGAGAAGTTCAAGGTGTTCTGGGCTTTAATTCCAGTAGAACCGAAGCCTCAAACAAGCCTAGAAACTCAGAAGCTAAGCAAAAACCTTGAATTCGAAAAGATTCTGGCGCGAATCGATTTTGGGTTATGCTGTTTCTGCTTGTCGGAAACTGATTTGGGCGAAAGGTTTTCCGAAGATTCTCATCGCTATGTCTAACATAGGTAATATTTCTTGTTCCTAAAGTTTATATAATTACAGAACATGATTCCTGACATTAGCTCTAAAATGATTATCGAAAATGCTAAGTTTGGGTTGGGTGTTGTCGGGACTGCTGTAATTGTAAGGTATTGGGGTTGCATGTGAAATTGTTGTACTGTTTTGGATATTATAGCAGTAAGAAGAAGGATTAAGAGGGATGGGTGTTTCGCTACACGCATAGGTTTCGATATAAATGGAATATGGATTCTACGCGTACAAAGTATTCGCTAGAATGTCTCAATGAAGCGATTTCTAGTATATTGATCTGATTATGATGTAAATCATTCGTATGGTGTAGATAATCACTTATAAAGCTTACAAGGACCCACAGAACTTAGATAATTTTGACAACAGGGTATGCAAGGCTCTTTATTTCTTTTGGCATAATTCTATGTGCGAAACATAACCATCGTGTTGCTACATAAATTACTCTACTCTTAGTAGTTAGGAATGATCAAGTCATTGACTCATATGTTGAAAGAATGTCTAAGTATGTTTCTAAGACCTTAATAAGGCACACCGAAAAAGACGTTGATGTTCCCAAAGTCAACCAAAGGTGTAAAGGATATTATGTCACTCCGGATATTTTATTAATATTCATGCATTTCATTTGCATTGCATTCATATGTTACCCTGTACCACTTTTGCTATGCATATTACTATATGGTATATATATATATATATATGGGAATTGGGGGAAGGGAAAAATGCGTTATATACGCACACCACCTGCAGCTGGTACAGACTATCACAAAAGAGCCCGAAGAGGCCAACATGATGTGATGCCCTTGTGTGGCGATATAAAATGATACTCACAGAGGCGGATATGGGAGGATTCATGTGTGGACATTAGTATACCGCATTTTCATTATGCACACATTCATTAATCATTATATGGTAAGATGCCCACAGAGGCTGTTATGGTAAGGAAGATGGCCGATGAGCCTGATGTATATGGAAACTGCATTTTGCATAACATTTAGGCATATGTATTAGGGCCCTCAGAGACATTTACTGATGTTCAGCTGTTTCTGTTTCTGTTTCAGACTATGATATATCTCTGCTATGCTATTTCTTATGCCTGACATACTCAGCACATCAGTCGTACTGACATCTTTTTTGCCGGGGGACGTTGGTTTTATGCCCGCATGTTCATATTGAGAGAGTGACGGTTCGCCCTAGTAGGTTGCTGGTTCAACTGGTATTTGGAGCACTCTATTCGTTTAGGAGTTGCGGTCTGGTCCTGATATGTTTTACTCTTTTGAGGCTTGTAGATAGGTGTCTTGTGGTTAGTTGTCATGTAAGTCCTTATCGGCCTATGAATATAAATGGTTAAGTTGGGGCTTTTGGGCTGGACTTTATATAATCTATCATGGCTCAGTCCGTGTTTAAATATGATTAAGGGTGGAGTGTAGATGTGGTGCCCGGTGGGTAGGGTCCGAGTGCCCGTCGCGGCCCTCCGGTTTGGGTCGTGACAACCGCCTTCTTGGCCAAATTGGCTTCTTCTAACGTGAGCATCGAACGGACTTGATAAAAATATGGAAGGGAATTACTTTGACCGAGGAGAGTTCCCACGCCATTATAGGCCTCAGATAGGCCTGCAACCATTTGTAGAACAAGGCGATTATTGGTAACGGGCGTTCCAACATTACAGAGTTGGTCTGCTAATTTCTTGCGTCGTTTACAATAAGATTAAACATTCGGGAAATCTTCCATGCGGACTTGGGAAAATTCCTACTAAGGGTGACAACATGGGAATGTTGGTTATCTTGGAATATATCACGCAATCTATTCCATGTAGCCATAGCCGTAGTGTCCGGCTCAATAATCGTTTGTAAAAGGTCGGTAGAAATAGTGAAATAAATCCACTGAAGGACGGTAACATCAAGAGTAATCCATAACTGAGGATCCTCCACGGGAGAAGGGGTAGCGGGAGGAATTATGTGATGGAGTGTTGACACCCAATTTTGTCCCATCTTTTATGATGTTATTCGTAATTTTTAATATTTTTTGACACTTTTAAAATAATTTTAAAATATAGGCATATATGTGTATATATCATATTATTATTATTAGTCGCATTTTTTACTATCATTTGCATCTTTATCATAATCATAGTTTTATCCATAATATTCTATGATATTTTTATTTTTCGCAAAATGGCATCGCATTTCCATTTTTATCAAGCATTGAACATTTCGCAAATATTATATTTTATTATATTTTTATCACATCGTTATGCTATTTTAAATAATTCACATCTTTTACAAAACAAAATATTTTTAATGTTAAACCCCTTTTGTATTTTTAAATCCATAACCCATTTTTATTTCTACCCAAACAAAATTCACCCAAAACCTTTATTTTTTCGTCCAAGCCCATTCCCCTTATTTCCTTCCCCTTTATTTCCCCACAATTCCCAAAGCCCAACCGGACCGGCCCAACGCCCTCTCTTATTTTCGACCAACCTAACACCCCTTAAAAACCAATTCCCAAATTCTCCAATTAAAATTCCCACCAGCCCAATACCCACTAACCCGTCGGCCCAACCAGACCAGCCCACCACTTCCCCAGCCCACACCCGAACCGACCCAACCTACCCGACCCATTTCCCCTTACCCCTTTAAACCCAAAAACGGAACCCAAAAATAAAAAAAAAAGAAAAAAAAACCTAAACCCTACCCCCTGAACCGGCCAAGACCCTACACCATCGCCCCTACGTGCCGCACTCTACCCCCGTCACTTCACCACTACCACCACCCTACCCTGACACCGCCGAATACATGCCCCAAGAAATCGCGCCCCAAAAAATCAGTTTTGGTCCCCCCTTTATTTTGAAATTTGAATTCGTTTTAAAGGGGGGTATGAGGGGTTTGAACGTTGGGGTGAGTACCTATAAATATCCCCCTTGTTCTTCATTTTTAGAGGTCCGAAAATCATGTCTTTGGGGTCGAAGTTGAGAACTTTTTGGGTCCGAAAATCTTATCTTTGGGGTCGAAGTTGAGAACTTTTTGGGTCCAGAAATCTGTCTTTGAAGGTCGAAGCTGAGAATTTTCGGGTCATTTTTTAGGTCCGAAATCTCCTTAAAGGTTTGGCATTAAATCTTTGTTTGTTCTTTCATGTGTTCTTCAACTTAAAGATCCCGAAATATAGGTCGAAATAATTGTTTTTTTGTGTTAAAGAATCGGGAATTTTAGCTATTTTTCACTGTTTTTCGGTCACTGACCCGGGTCGGGTTGACCCGGTTTGGATTTTCCAAATATTCTTGCATTGCTGCTGTTGTTATTGTTGGTTATCTGGAATTGATGGAATTATTTGATGTCGGGTTGAATCTCCAATTCGGGTCGGGTCACTGACCCGGGTCGGGTCGACCCGGTTTGTATTTCCCAAATTTTCTTGCATTTCATTTTCTTGTTATTGGTTATCTGAATTTGGTGTTAAAATCTGATTCGGGTTTGGACCACTGATTCGGGTCGGGTCACTGACCCGTGTCGGGTCGACCCGATTTGAGTAATATTTTCAGAATTCTTGCATTTCATATTTTTGCATGTTGGTTATCTGGAATTGATGGAATTATTTGATGTCGGGTTGAATCTCCAATTCGGGTCAGATTCTTGACCGGTCAGGTCGACGGTTTGAATTTCCAAATTTCTTGCATTGTTGCTGTTGTTATTATTGGTTATCTGAAATTGATGAAATCAGTTGATTCCGGGTTGAACACATGATTCGGGTCGGGTCGCTGACCCGGGTCGGGTCGACCCGGTTTGAATTCCCAAATTTCTTGCATTTCATGTCTTGTATATTGGTTATCTGAAAAAATGAAAAAAAAATCTGATTCAGGTTGGCATCTGATTCGGGTCGGGTCACTGACCCGGATCGGGTCGACCCGGTTTTGGCGTATTTCCAGATTATGGCATTTTTTCATATCTGTTGTTGGTTATCTAAAAAATCTGAATTTCTGATTTCATTCCGGGTCTGTTTTTCCAGAATTAACTCACTGTTCACTTTTTCGGGTCTGGTTTTTCAGAATTAACTCACTATTTCATCTGCCTTTATTTATTTCTTTCGTTTCTCTGTTTTTCTGTTCGCTGGGTTAAACATCCGGGTAACGGATATCTTACTGTTCTTAATTTTTTACTGTTTTATTAATATCGCATTTAGGCCGATGAATTTGAATTTCGAGACTGCGCTTTTCTTTCTTTTCGCTTTCGCTTTTTCAAAGATCGCTTTTAAGTATCCAGGCAACAGATATTTTACTGTTTTTTACTGTTTTAAACTAAACACCGCGTCATTTTCGGAAACTGTTTTTTTCTGCCTACTGTTTACTGTTTCATTTTAATTTTACTGATTTGAACACGATACTACACTGGCCGATGAAAAATATCCGTCGATTTTGAGGCCTCCACAGTTGTAAAGACGGAAAAAATATAACTTCTGGGCAATGATGAGGCTTAAACCTTTTTCCAAGATCAACATGTTTAGTAGGCGAGGTGACTAAAATAACCAACAAGTTATATATTCGCAGCCACGACGTGATTATAGTGATCTTTTCTATTTCACCCGAGAGACCAACACGTTTAGTAGGCGAGGCAATCAAAATAAACCACATTAGTCATATGTTTGCAGCCACGACGTGATTGGAATGTTCTTTTCAAAATTTAAGTCTGAGCCCTCCGTGATCAAAATATTCATTGTTTTGAATACGGATATGAAGTTATTGTTCTTGACAGCTTGCAGGGATTAAAGTAAATAAAGGCAGATTATTCCTCGGTGTTTATTTATTTTATTTCTTTCTTTAATTCAGCTTTTATCCCGCTTTGTATTGTAATATTATTTATCGCACTTATGTAATTATTGAAATGCTTAGAATAGGCAAACTTAGGATTAATTCATAGGGTAGTTTAAGATTTGAAACCCGTCGCTAGCTTATTTATTTGTAGGCTCGGTTAAATTCAAACTTAGAAATCCTTCGCTAGTTATTTATTTTAGGCTCGTCACGCGTATTCAAGATTTTCAAAAATAACTTTTGTCATCTTTTATTCGCTTTATTAATCATTCCGAATAAGTTTATCTTTTGTCAAATTACAATTCAATGATTCTCAAAATTTTACTTCTTTGACATTATAAATAAATTGTTTTAGTATCAATTGTCAAATACATATTTTTCCAACTCTACATGTATTTCTCTTTAAATACCATACAAATGCATATTTTGAAAAAATCTCTACATTTATCTATCTTTTAAAATGCATCTCTTTCATTAATTATTTGCAAACATATTTTAACTTCATGCTTCAAACATGCATTTTTCTAGCAATAATTAACCTGAGTTTGACCGGATAACCGCAAGTTAGCGGATCTTAAAGGATGCCTAACCCCTTCCCTTTAGGATAATAAAGAACCCTTACCTAGAATCTCGCTAGTTTCGCAGACCTTAAAAACGGAGTTTACATTGCAGCATTTAGTTTAATATTTAGGTGTCCTAATTCACCGTAAAAGATAATTAGGTGGCGACTCCTCAACCCTTTTTACCCAGGAATCACCCTTACGTCTGTGCTCCTCTTTGACCCGAGCAAGGTCGAAAAACGGGCGCGACAGCATGGCGACTCCACTGGGGACTTTTCAGGTTCCTAACCATAGCAAAATTCAGGTTAATTATTTGTGCTTTACTTTCACTCTTTGTTTGATGTATGCTTTGATTTGTTTCCTTTGTGAAATTTTGCGTGCATAAACTGCTTTAATTATTATATTCTCTTACTGCTTTCCTTAAATTGATATTTCGCTCATATTTCTTCCATTCTGGAAAATTGACACTATCACACACTACACGCGAGGTGTGTTTTACGCACCCGCAAATTTCTTTCAATCTACCAAATTTTAGGAGAGTTGGCGTATGCGCGGAGTGACCGGACCATCCGGTGGCCGCGTAGCCTTCTCACTCGAGTAGTCCGCTCGGGAACCTTGTGTCTAGTCAGCCAAATCTTAGAAAATTTAAGATAGAGCTATACCACCCTTTATTTTTAGTCATGCATGCATACACCTTAGGTGGGTCGATCCTTGGTATCGACTCCACAATTAAGAAATCCGCCAAAGATGTCTACGGGTCTCACAACCCAACGACCAATCATCATATTATGTGTAGCGTGATAAGGATAGACTAATCCAAGCCTAATCATGTCATGTCGAATTGGAAAATGTACATTCATTTTGTCTCATTTCCGACAAAAGCATTACAGTTTAGCAGCTTTGATCAATTTGTCGTAATCCCGTATATCTGGCGTTTAGGCCCACCTCCGGCATAATGGAGGCCCCATGCATATTAGGACGTGCATTTAATTGTCATGCAATCATTTTATTGTTTTCTCCTGTTTTTTCACTCTGTGCATATTATTTGAAGCAATAATTACTCGCCCTATACTAACTTGGTTTTCTTCATTTTTAGAAGGTTTATTTTGCCTAGATTATTTTCCCCAAAGGTTGATTTGCGTTGACTAAAACTGGCGGAACATCCCTACTTCACGAGGTCAAAGACACGATCATTCAACGAAATGACTGATTCAGGTGCATCCGAACAGACTGGTCTGAGACTAATCACTCTCCCGGGAGATGAATCAGGAGTTTCAGAAAGGGAAAATACTATCGTCCAGGAAAAATACATCGCCCAATCAAGGTAACAGATGACAGTCATGCAGACTGAGATTGAGCGGCTCCAAAATCTCACAAACTTGTCCATTAGCGTCAATACTCCGCTCCCTGAACAAGGGACGAATACAACTACACCGCAAACTTTTTCATCTCATGAACAACCATTTTCCGAAAACCTCCCCGAAAATTCGCCACTAAACAAGACCAATCCACAACACACTAACCCGCAAGCAAGTCCACAACAAAGTCCGCTACAAAATGACCCTGCAACTCCACATACCCAAATTAACCCACTCATCCAAAACACCTCTTCCATGCAAAATCACCAAGCAACCCAACACATATTGATGGCACACGTCGCTGATCCAAACGAACAGCATGTGCCACCAGTATATGCAACGGAAGCTCAACCTTTTACTACCACAGTACCAAACATGACTCTTCAGGAAATTGGCCAGTGTGAAGAAATGGACAGGCAGGTGAGGATCAGAACCGGTGAAAGTGTGGCGAGAGAGATTCATAGCCTGAAAGAAGCATTCAAGAATATCCAAACCAGCAAGGGGCATGAAGGACTCGAGTACGAAGATTTATGCATGCATCCCGACATTGAATTGCCTGTCGGATATAAAATGCCAAAATTTGACTTGTTTGATGGGAAAGGAAATCCTTACTCTCATTTGAGATCGTACTGCGACAAACTGATTGGGGTAGGTAAAAATCAGGCCATCATAATGAAGTTGTTCATAAGGAGTTTGACAGAGAAGCACTAGACTGGTACACAAGCCAGGACATGAAAATGGCATGACTGGGGCACAATAGCACAGGATTTCGTGGATAGGTTCAGATTTAACACCGACACAGTCTTGGATAGATTTTATTTGATGAAGTTGGAGAAAAAGTCCACAGAGACCTTCAGAGAATATGCCATGAAGTGGAGGGCAGAAGCAGCAAAAGTTCAACCCCCGATAACGGGAAGTGAAATGGCCACTCTCTTTGTACAATCTTTGAAAGATGCAACATACTATGAAAGAATGATAAGCGTCATAGGACGAAGTTTCTCTGAAGTCGTAAGGATGGGAGATTTCATAGAAGAAGGTATCAAAACTGGGAGAATTGCAAACTTGGCAGCGTTGCAAGCAACGAGTGAGGCAATCCAGTCGGACTCATTTGGGGGAATAATAAAGAAGAAGAGGGACGGAGTGTCCCCTGTCATGACGGTTCAGAAACATAGGCCAAATCAAATATCAACCTACCAAATGCCATCACCTCAGCCTCCCTACTACAATCAAAACAACCAAAGTGCTCAGCTTTCCTATTATAGCCCATACGTCCAAAGCCCTCAACCTTATTATCAATACCCACCTGGTCCCTACCCTGTCTACCATACCCAGCCAATATATAGCCTGCCTCGAGCACCTGTCTATCCAAATCCCTCGCAATATCAGCCCGCATACTTACCTCAGCCACGAGTCCATCTACCAAACGCACCTGCACTCACAAGAAACACGAAAGAAAGCCAGCTAAAACCTATACACCTTTAGCCGAACCTCGAGCCCAGTTGTATGAACGACTGAGAACCGCAGGAATACTCCAGCCTATCCAAGGAAATGTCCCCAATCCTGTTCCAAAATGGCACGATGAGGCTAAGCATTGTGCATACCACTCGGGAATATTTGGACACGACACTGAAAATTGCTATGCCCTCAGAGATAAAATTGAGGCATTAATCAAAGAAGGAGTTATCCAACTGAAAGGACCTTCCTCTAATGTAAATGATAACCCTTTGCCAGATCATGACAATGCCAATGTGAACATGATTACTGTTGATGAAGAACACAATTTGGAAGGGACTATTGTGCCAGTCCGGAGAAAGGAAAATGTTGAATCACCGGCCTCTATCACCCCTATGATTACAGTCCAGTTAAGGGCACCGTTGGGAGTAGAAGTACTTCCTCCAAAGTCGCGGATCATGGCACCATCTTTTCCTGAAAAAGTTTTATCAACCAATCTCCGAAGAAAGATAGATGCTCATTTACCAAAGCCTGTTCCACCTCTGAGTCAGTCATTCGTCAAAGCATGCGCCACTCAGGAATCAAAGGAGGACAATGCAGCCAACCTCGTGAAGGGATTCCAAAGATTTTTCATTGCTGAAGAAGAAGCGAAATGCAATGTGATTCTCAATGATCACGCTAGAGGCTCAACCATTTGGGATGCAGAGCAAGGAGATGTTTTGGAAAAATTGGACCTGTGCCCTGGCCTTGTTTCTCCCAGAAACTAGTTAACTGCATTAATATTTAATGAAACAATGCGATTCAGATTGAGGCCTGAATCACATATATGCATTTAATGTGTTTTGCCTCTACCTTTTGAAAGCTTAAAAAGACAAATCTGCATTGCTTTTGCTATTTTAAAATCTGTTTTGTTTAATAATTCTCTTTTCTTTTTCATCATGCAAACTAATCTGTTGATAATGTGTGACACATTTGAAACAAGCAAGCAAGACTTCGAAGAATATAAAGAAGACTCACAACCGGAAGAATTGGGGCATTTTTGGAATAAGCCAAAGCCAGTTTTGGATGAAACATCAAGATATGTTGATAATTACAAGCATTGGCATGAGCATTTTCCCTTTGTGCTCTTGGGCTACCGCACTACAATCAGGACTTCTACTGGGGCAATGCTATATCTCTCGCAGCCAAGTGGATACATAATCATATACGGAAAGGATGATGAACACAGTTTATCCGGGACAACGTTATCACACACCTGAACTATGTTATGACATGATTCCCTCGGTGGGATACGTAGGCGGCCACATCGGCTTCGGTCCCATCTTTAGAAACACCCTTACAATCTCCTTTGCTTGTAATGAACTACGTCATGACCTGATTCCCTCATGGGGATACGTAGGCGGCCTAAATCGGCTTCGGTCCCACCATTAGGAAATATTTTCTCCTTTATCTAACATATGACAAAATGCACCCATCTGATCACCCTGATAGGACAGGCAAGCAACCCACACAAGACTCGGCCTGGTCCAGTTGAAAGTTCAGCATCCTCACATATCAAAAACTGGGGCATTTTTTTAAGAGATCACCGCAAGAAGACGCCGATAAACATGGAAAAGCATCGGCAAACTAAGTCTTCAGCCATAAGAAGGATTTTGGATAAGACGTTTGTTTTGTTTCACCGCATGTCACTGCTCGACAGACATTTACATATATGCATACTTTCTTATAAGCAAATTATATTCAACAAATATTTTCATTAGAGTTCGACAAGAATTTTTTACTGATATGCATACTTTCTTATAAACAAATTGTTTTCAACAAATGTTTTCAATAACTGTTAGCCAAGACTGGGAACCAAACATGGGCTACAGGTCCGAATCAGCGGGACATGCAACTATCAAGAGCAGAAGCTACAAAGTCAACGCGAATCAACCGTCCCTCCCCCAAACTCACAAATTTTTCTTTGAGTACATGTTCTTCAGGTTGAAAGAAGCAGGGAAGCCACATCACTTATGATCAACTTCACAAAGAATTTCTGCATAACAGCTCACCGCAAGGATCACGCTCCTATTTTTGCGTCTATACAAAGACATCGTCTTGACCTACAACCATTGTGTCTGCACAATGATGTTATTTCAAATCACAGGGAGCCTAAACACAGCAAACTGAAGTGGAACCATCTATTACAGCAAACTGACGGCAAGAACGTCATTTACATCAAACGACGACAAGGATGTCGCATCATATTTTCGTCTGGATGACATTTCAATTCACGGTCCACAGGAGTTTGAATCAACAGAAGATTCAGCACAACGTGGAACCATATTACAACATCTTTTACGGCAACTCATCAACTATCTTTTACCGCATCTCAACGACGTCGACAACATTACAATGACGTCTTCAGCACAGCAGCTATCTTTTACGGCAACGCAGCAACTATCTTTTACCGCATCTCAACGACGTCAACAACATTACAATGACGTCTTCAGCGCAGCAGCTATCTTTTACGGCAACGCAGCAACTATCTTTTACCGCATCTCAACGACGTCAACAGCATTACAATGACGTCTTCAGCGCAGCAACTATCTTTTACAACATTTACAATGGCATCGACAACATTACAACGATGTCATCAATATTATTATCACAACGACGTCAATAGTATTACAACGACGTCTTCAGCGCAACAACTATCTCTTATAGCAAACAACATTACATTCTTGCAACAACGTCATCACAATGGCGTCTTCAACACAACACGTCGATACAACGACGACCTCAGCGTTACATTCTTGCAACAACGTCATCACAATGATGTCTTCAACACAACACGTCGATACAACGACGACCTTAGCGTTACATTCTTGCAACAATGTCATCACAATGACGTCTTCAACACAATACGTCGATACAACGACGACATCAGCGTTATCATTACAACGACATCAACAACATTACAATGATGTCATCAGCAACACGCCCATACAACGGCGTCATCAACAACGCGCCCATACAACGGCGTCATCAACAACACGTCTACGTAACGACGTCTTCAGCACAACAATTATTTCTTACAGCATTACAATGACATCAACAACATTATAATGATGTCATCAGCAACACGCCCATACAATGGCGTCATCAACAACGCGCCCATACAACGACGTCATGAACAACACGCCTACGCAATGACATCTTTTGTAAAATAACTATCTTTTACAGCATTACAACGACATCAACAAAATTACAATGATGTCATCAGCAACACGCCCATACAACGGCGTCATGAACAACGCACCCATACAACGGCGTCATGAACAACACGCCTACGCAATGGCGTCTTCTGCAAAACAACTATCTTTTACATTCTTACAACGACATCAACGACATTACAATGATGTCATTAGCAACGCGCCCATACAACGGCGTCATCAACAATACGCCTACGCAACGGCGTCTTCTGCACAATATTTATTTTTACAGCATTACAACGACATCAACAACATTACAATGATGTCATCAGCAACACGCCCATACAACGGCGTCATGAACAACGTGCCCATACAACGGCGTCATGAACAACACGCCTACGCAATGGCGTCTTCTGCAAAACAACTATTTTTTACATTCTTACAACGACATCAACGGCATTACAATGATGTCATCAGCAACGCGCCCATACAACAGCGTCATCAACAACACGCCTACGCAACGGCGTCTTCTGCACAACATTTATTTTTTACAGCATTACAATGACGTCAACAGCATTACAACGACGTCTTCAGCACAACATTTATTTTTATAGCATTACAATGGCGTCAACAGCATTACAACGACGTCTTCATCACAACATTTATTTTTACAGCATTACAATGACGTCAACAGCATTACAACGACGTCTTCAGCACAACATTTATTTTTACAGCATTACAATGGCGTCAACAGCATTACAACGACGTCTTCAGCATAACTTTATCTTTTACAACAAAACAGCATTACAATAACGTCATTTCAGGCGCCCACCTCATAATGCGAGTATTTTAATTTCAGTCAGGCGCCCACCTCATAATGCGGGTATTTTAATTTCAGTCAGGCGCCCACCTCATAATGCGGGTATTTTAATTTCAGTCAGGCGCCCACCTCCTAATGCGGGTATTTCCAAGTTATATTCTCTACAATTTTTCTCAGCAGTTATACACTAATTATATCTTAAGCTTTAGTTTGCAGGAGTTTTTAATTTGCAGGAAATTCATCACGACGTGAAACTATCTCTTACGGCGAACTGAGGCAAATTGGTCAACGACCTACTTCGAACGTCGATTCGCTCTTTCCCAATAGTTTCTCGCATCTGCGACCAATGTCATCCTAAGTCGACACTGGGGCATTGTTTTTGAATGTGCACCATCTTTTTGCAACTTCTATACCCCTCGGGATCCTAATCTTCCTTCAAGTCCCGTTGATCAGGACAAAATTGGCTAATCGGTCAACTTTTTTGTCCGAAAATTCTTTCATCGTTTCCGGCCAAAGAGGGCCATCTGTTGACACCCAATTTTGTCCCATCTTTTATGATGTTATTCGTAATTTTTAATATTTTTTGACACTTTTAAAATAATTTTAAAATATATGCATATATGTGTATATATCTTATTATTATTATTAGTCGCATTTTTTACTATCATTTGCATCTTTATCATAATCATAGTTTTATCCATAATATTCTATGATATTTTTATTTTTCGCAAAATGGCATCGCATTTCCATTTTTTATCAAGCATTGAACATTTCGCAAATATTATATTTTATTATATTTTTATCACATCGTTATGCTATTTTAAATAATTCACATCTTTTACAAAACAAAATATTTTTAATGTTAAACCCTTTTGTATTTTTAAATCCATAACCCATTTTTATTTCTACCCAAACAAAATTCACCCAAAACCTTTTTTTTTTCGTCCAAGCCCATTCCCTTATTTCCTTCCCCTTTATTCCCCCAATTCCCAAAGCCCAACCTCGACCACCCAACGCCTCTCTTATTTTGACCAACCTAACACCCCTTAAAAACCAATTCCCAAATTCTCCAATTAAAATTCCCACCACCCAATGCCCACTAACCCGCTTCTACCAACCAGACCAAATTTCACCACTTCCTCAAATTTCACACCCGAACCGACCCAACCTACCTGACCCATTTCCCTTACCCTTTAAACCCAAAAACGGAACCCAAAAATAAAAAAAAAAAAAACCTAAACCCTACCCCCCGAACCCAAGGCCACCCTACACCCCCGCCTCTACGTCGCCAAGACTCTCTACCCCCGTCACTTCACCACTACCACCACCCTACCCTGACACCGCCGAATACATGCCCCAAGAAATCGCGCCCCAAAAAATCAGTTTTGGTCCCCCATTTATTTTGAAATTTGAATTCGTTTTAAAGGGGGGGTATGAGGGGTTTGAACGTTGGGGTGAGTGCCTATAAATATCCCCCTTGTTCTTCATTTTTGGAGGTCCGAAAATCTTGTCTTTGAGGTCGAAGTTGAGAACTTTTTGGGTCCGAAAATCTTGTCTTTGGGGTCGAAGTTGAGAACTTTTTGGATCCAGAAATCTGTCTTTGAAGGTCGAAGCTGAGAATTTTTGGGTCATTTTTTAGGTCCGAAATCTCCTTAAAGGTTTGACATTAAATCTTTGTTTGTTCTTGCATGTGTTCTTCAACTTAAAGATCCCGAAATATAGGTCGAAATTATTTTTTTTTTTTTGTGTTAAAGAATCGGGAATTTTAGCTATTTTTCACTATTTTTCGGTCACTGACCCGGGTCGGATTGACCCGGTTTGGATTTTCCAAATATTCTTGCATTGTTGCTGTTGTTATTGTTGGTTATCTGGAATTGATGGAATTATTTGATGTCAGGTTGAATCTCCAATTCGGGTCGGGTCACTGACCCGGGTCGGGTCACTGACCCGGGTTGGGTCGACCCGGTTTGTATTTCCCAAATTCTCTTGCATTTCATTTTCTTGTTATTGGTTATCTGAATTTGGTGTTAAAATCTGATTCGGGTTTGGACCACTGATTCGGGTCGGGTCACTGACCCGTGTCGGGTCGACCCGGTTTGAGTAATATTTTCAGAATTCTTGCATTTCATATTTTTGCATGTTGGTTATCTGGAATTGATGGAATTATTTGATGTCGGGTTGAATCTCCAATTCGGGTCGGGTTACTGACCCGGGTCGGGTCGACCCAGTTTGAATTTCCAAATTTCTTGCATTGTTGCTGTTGTTATTATTGGTTATCTGAAATTGATGAAATCAGTTGATTCCGGGTTGAACACATGATTCGGGTCGGGTCGCTGACCCGGGTCGGGTCGACCCGATTTGAATTCCCAAATTTCTTGCATTTCATGTCTTGTATATTGGTTATCTGAAAAAATGAAAAAAAAATCTGATTCGGGTTGGCATCTGATTCGGGTCGACCCGATTTTGGCGTATTTCCAGATTATGGCATTTTTTCATATCTGTTGCTGGTTATCTAAAAATCTAAATTTCTGATTTCATTCCGGGTCTGTTTTTCCAGAATTAACTCACTGTTCACTTTTCCGGGTCTGTTTTTTCAGAATTAACTCACTATTTCATCTGCCTTTATTTATTTCTTTCGTTTCTCTGTTTTTCTGTTCGCTGGGTTAAACATCCGGGTAACGGATATCTTACTGTTCTTAATGTTTTACTGTTTTATTAATATCGCATTTAGGCCGATGAATTTGAATTTCGAGACTGCGCTTTTCTTTCTTTTTCGTTTCTCTGTTTTCCAGCACTGTTTTAAGTATCCAGGCAACGGATATTTTACTGTTTTTTACTGTTTTAAACTAAACACCGCGTTATTTTTGGAAACTGTTTTTTTCTGCCTCTGTTTTCACCTTGTCGCCTCATTTCTTGTTTCATTTTAATTTTACTGATTTGAATACGATACTACACTGGCCGATGAAAAATATCCGTCGATTTTGAGGCCTCCACAGTTGTAAGGAAAAATATAACTTCTGGGCAATGATGAGGCTTAAACCTTTTTCCAAGATCAACATGTTTAGTAGGCGAGGTGACTAAAATAACCAACAAGTTATATATTCGCAGCCACGACGTGATTATAGTGATCTTTTCTATTTCACCCGAGAGACCAACACGTTTAGTAGGCGAGGCAATCAAAATAAACCACATTAGTCATATGTTTGCAGCCACGACGTGATTGGAATGTTCTTTTCAAAATTTAAGTCTGAGCCCTCCGTGATCAAAATATTCACTGTTTTGAATACGAATATGAAGTTATTTGTATTTAACTGTTTCTAACCGTTTGTTCTTGACAGCTTGCAGGGATTAAAGTAAATAAAGGCAGATTATTCCTCGGTGTTTATTTATTTTATTTCTTTCTTTAATTCAGCTTTTATCGCACTTATGTAATTATTGAAATGCTTAGAATAGGCAAACTTAGGATTAATTCATAGGGTAGTTTAAGATTTGAAACCCGTCGCTAGCTTATTTATTTGTAGGCTCGGTTAAATTCAAACTTAGAAATCCTTCGCTAGTTATTTATTTTAGGCTCGTCACGCGTATTCAAGATTTTCAAAAACAACTTTTGTCATCTTTTATTCGCTTTATTAATCATTCCGAATAAGTTTATCTTTTGTCAAATTACAATTCAATGATTCTCAAAATTTTACTTCTTTGACATTATAAATAAATTGTTTTACTATCAATTGTCAAATACATATTTTTCCAACTCTACATGTATTTCTCTTTAAATACCATACAAATGCATATTTTGAAAAAATCTCTACATTTATCTATCTTTTAAAATGCATCTCTTTCATTAATTATTTGCAAACATCTTTTAACTTCATGCTTCAAACATGCATTTTTCTAGCAATAATTAACCTGAGTTTGACCGGATAACCGCAAGTTAGCGGATCTTAAAGGATGCCTAACCCCTTCCCTTTAGGATAATAAAGAACCCTTACCTAGAATCTCGCTAGTTTCGCAGACCTTAAAAACGGAGTTTACATTGCAGCATTTAGTTTAATATTTAGGTGTCCTAATTCACCGTAAAAGATAATTAGGTGGCGACTCCTCAACCCTTTTTACCCAGGAATCACCCTTACGTCTGTGCTCCGCTTTGACCCGAGCAAGGTCGAAAAACGGGCGCGACATGGAGAACTTGATGGGAGATGGCGTGAATTTTGAACAACTCCACCCACGTCGCGTATTGGACGTTTTCCATCTCAAGAACAATAGGGATGTGGTTCTTGATGTTGGAAACAGTAAGGGCAGGATGAAATACGTTCTTTTACGTAGACATAACAAAAGAACAATAGGTTATTTGAGGGATTTGGAAGAAAATTTGGGAATAGAGTAGGAAGAACTCGTCACGGAAATCGAGAAAGGGCTCGAATATCGAGGCAGTCGAGACAAGTGGAAGCTTGGTAGAGAAGGAGGTATGTGAAACCTAGACTTCTGATACCATGAAAGAAATAATCACTTGATTATTTTCATTAATGAATGAGTATATATACAATTTACAATATGAAAAATCTTTATATTTTCACACATCGCTTTCTGAATTACTAGACTTTAGCTCATTTGCATAAACCTCAAGTCTATTATAATCATTTGTAAAGCTCCCTTGAAGCTTTTCTAAAATCAGCTTCTTTGCTCACTTGCACTTACCATGACAAACATTGGCATCAAACTTGTCTTTCAAATCAACCCTCATCTCCCTAACTTTATAATTTGAGTTATTTTGCAACTTAGTCTTGAAGTAATATACTATTGTAAGATGATCAACCTTTTCATATGCTTCATCACAGTCATGCTTGCCTATCAGGGTTTTTATCCTAACCCTGGCATGTCCATATCCCCGGAAATGTGTACCAAAAAGGAACATCCTTCAACACACTTATACCTTAACCTTCCAGGATCACTTTTCAACTCTGAATTCCTTTGTTTGAAAGAGCATAGAAGTTAATGCACAACCTAGCTTCTGGTATATCCCTGAAGCTCATACCCTTGTATAAGTCCTTGTAATCTAGCAAATTTTCATCAATGACCCTATTTTTATGAAGGGCAATTCTATTTATATCATCAGAATCATACTCTACCTCAACTTGATTATCATCACTCTCACTCTTACAATCAGTTCCAACTTCAGCAATAGTTGCTCCAACACGACTCAGAATGTTGGGAAATATTATGAACATTTACTGACTCCTCACATTCTTCTGCAACATATATAAGGACCTTAAATTCTTCAGACACAAACTGCAATAACTGTATTATACCTTCATCACCTTCTATCTCATAGTATGCACCAGAAGGAACAGTAACAATAAGTTGTTGAACACCTAAATACCCAAACTTAATGTACTCATTTACTAGATCAATAAAGGAAAGAAGGTCAGGATCATAACCTATTCAAGATTCAGTTAACTTCTTTGAATACATGACTTTTGATTTTCTAATCCACTTTCCACCATAATTTAAGATTATGTCCACAAAGGTCATCTTTAATATCCAACAAAATCAATAAAAAATAACAGTCATGTAATTTTAAACTTTATAGTGATGGGTTGGATTTTATTTGATCCAATTTAATTTATGAGAATTAAATATCCATGTAGGTGCCACGTAGGATAATTAAGGTGTGGACAATGGAGTTAAGTGTTCAAAGGTAAATCTATACCCAAAGTAGGATAGGAAGGATAATTGCAAATATAACACTTTTCTTAGAGTATAGGGACAAATCTGACCCTTTTCCGTTTTGATTATATATACACATATTTAGTAAAACTTTTCGATAAAATAGTGTCATGTGACACGCCTCGGCTTAAGGTAAATCTGCCCCTACGCGTCTTCAAAGATGACCCTTGACATAGTCACTAAAGTATTTTAAGTGGCTTACATATATATTATATTGCATTCAAATGATGGAATGGCAGATTATGGCGATTGAATGGGAAGTAGAGAACATTAGAGTGTGAACTCAATATCACCAAGAGTTTTCAAATAAGAGATAATAGAGCCCCTTATTCAACAGAAATAATTTCATAAGTTCCTTTTCAAAACCTTTCCTTAGAGATATCTCGGGACGACAGATCCGGACTTAACATCACTCATCCAATACTTAATCCATGATTCTTCCGAATACGTAACAAGCAATGTTTTCATTGTCGATGGTGGAGCTACCTTAACATGTATCCCCATTTTCTCATCACACTAGAACTAGCTCATGATCCTTCCATGTGGAAGAAAGAAGCCAAACATGAGTACTAAAAAGTGGATCATGGGACACCAAAAAAGGGGATAGAGAGCGCGGAACAAGAAATGGACATGTTAGAGAAATAATGTAATAATGTTGGTTTTTTCTCGTGTTAAATTACTACGTTGTACGTTCAATTCTCGAAGCAAGCAAAAATGTATCTTAATATTGTTTGCATAAATTTTAAAACTACTCAGCGTAATTTAGTATACTGTTACCTCCTGCTATGGCGATTAAGTGCAAATTAAAGATACTGTAATAGCGTTAACTTGAACAACACAAGAAAGAGAGGGAACATGTTCTCTTAGTTTTCAAGACTGTCCCCGGTAAATATTGAAGCACTCTGGTATGATGAAAATACATATAAATAAAAAACAATCTGTAATATGTGTGCTTCACTTTAGTTAACTTAATAGAAAATCAAACATGCTCCTAGTTCAGTACTTTCTTTCATGTATCATGTGCACATCCTCCATGCCACACTTGGAGTCGTTTAATTTAGTTCACTAACAAGTTATATAGGATATAAAGACATTTGGTTATATAGGAGTCGTTTAATTTAGTTCACTAACAAGTTATATTGGATTAAATTTTGTTTACAATTATACCTTTGATTTCTAATTTCTTATCAAAATCATAGATATATACGAAGTAACAAGTCACATAAACATCTTCAGAAACTCAATTTAGGACGCTAGCGCATGTGAACAATGAGGTGTAGGATTTTAAAAAAAATCTGCTTGTCCTGTACTAAAATTTTACTACCTTATTTCCATTAGCGGAACATATATAGTACTTAATACATTTATATGTCGTAAAAGTTTGTACTTTATAAATATTAGTGAATATTCTCTATATATTTTGTAATTATGATAGATGTATATTTAAGATAACTTAGGATTCTAATTGTATTAGGAATCAACCTTTGTAAGGTAAGTTAGGATTCGTACCATATTAGGAATCAACCTTTGTACAGCTATATATATTGTGAATAATGAAAGGAATCCCGAAGGAAAATTATTCCATCTTTCATGGTATCAAGAGTCTAAAACCTAAATCACTTCTCTTCCTCATTCTCGGCCGAAATCAGCATTATTTTTTTTTTTATTTTTTTTCTGGTTTCTTCCTCCCTTTCTCGGCCAAACCAGAAAATTCCCTTCCCTCGGCAGGCGGCAACCATGTCTTCCCCCACAAATTTCGGTTCATCCACTGACACACTTGACAACCCCTCTCAACGTTCAGTATCTTCTTTTCATCCGGCATTCACCGTTAACAACATCAAGAATTTTATCCCTATAATTCTTGACCAAGAAGAATGTCAATATTCCATGTGGATGGAACTATTCTACATTCATGTATGTGCATACAACGTGCTCGATCATATTGACGAATCTGTTCCTCGTCCTACCGATGTTACAGACTCATTCTGGCGTCGTCTTGACGCCATCGTCAAACAATGGATCTACGACACCATCTCCAAAGACCTGTCGTGCACTATCATGAAAACAAGTGCTACGGCACGTGAACTTTGGGTCCGGCTAGAAGAAATCTTTCAGGACAATAAAAATACTTGGGCCATATATTTGGAAGAGCAATTCAATAATACCCGCTTCGAGAATTTTAACATGTCCGAATATTGTAAGCAACTGAAACTCATAACCGATCAACTATCCAACGTCGGGACTTCTGTTTCAGAAACCAAGATGGTGCTTCAACTGCTGGTTTACCAAAAGGTGAATATGACACACTCGCAACAATGATTCAACAAGCTGACCCTCTCCCAAGTTTCAACAAGGCACGTTCACGACTATTGTTGGAAGAAACTAAACTTGCTAAACAAGAGGAACATAATCAAAAGGCGTTAGCCGTTGACGGGATGGCAACACCTGCAGCCAGTAGCAACCAGCCATCACAACATGTCCAGCAGCAACAGCAGGCCAGTGGCGGTAGAGGTCGCAACAACAAAGGCAAGGGCCGCGGAAAAGGCCAACGCAACCAGTGGCCTGGATAGCAGCAACTGCAGCAACAACAGCAGCAGTGGTCCAACCAGCAGCAGCAGTGGCCCAACCATCAGAACTGAGCCTCGCCTGCATGCCCGTACCCTACTACAGGGGCCCAGTTCCAGCAGCCTTGGTCGACTAGCCTCTTGGGCCTTGTCCCAGCCACCAGGCAGGCCCAGCAGCAGCAGCACCACCTGGTTGCAGTCCAGCAGCAGCAGCAACTGCAGCAGCAGCAGCAGCCCAGCGGCCTGGCCCCGACTGATTTGGGCCAGGCCTACACCACCGTGAACCTTCAACAGCCCGACGACAATTGGTACATGGACACCGGAGCCACATCTCACCTCACCCGGTCGTTAGGTAACCTATCTCAACTACGTCGGTTAAAGTGTCTTCAATTTATTACTGTCGGCAATGGTCATCGCATTCCAATTGAAGGTTACGGTAACACACACACCAAACATCCACACCCACCTTTCTCCCTAAACCACGTCCTATACACACCTAACATTATTAAAAACTTAATCTCTGTTAGAAAATTCACTAGCAATAATTATGTGTCTGTCGAATTTGACCCTTTTGGTTTTTCTGTGAAGGAACTCAATACGGGGAAAATTCTTACACGCTGCAATAGTGTGGGAGACCTCTACCCATTAACTCAATCTTTCGCTGTCACACCGCAAACACCTCTATCCCTTGCGGCAATCTCTCCCTCCACATGGCACAACAGACTCGGACACCCTGGAGACCCAGTTTTTACTTTTCTTAGGACTTCTAAGCGTATTCAATGTAATAGTGGAAAAATTGCCCAACACTGTTTTTCTTGTCCACTAGGCAAACATACTCGTCTTCCATTTATGTCATCAAACAATGTTACTTTTTCTCCCTTTGATATTGTTCATGCTGATTTGTGGACATCTCCGATTGTTAGCTCTTTGGGTCATAAATTCTATCTAGTATTCTTGGATGATTTTTCACGTTTTATCTGGATTTACCCACTGAAATTCAAATCTGAAGTTTTTACAAAATTCCTCGAGTTTCAAAAATTCATTAAAACACAATTTGAAAAATCTATCAAATCATTCTAATATGATAATGGACGTGAATTTAATAACTCGGCATTTCACAATTTCTGTTCTAAACAAGGCATGGTTTTCCATTTTTCTTGTCCCTATACTTCTCGTCCCAAAACGGAAAGGCTGAAAGAATTATACGTACCATCAATAAAATGGTTCGCATACTTCTGTTTTATGCCTGCCTACCACCGCATTTTTGGGTCTATATTGTCAAAATGGTAGAATCCCTTCTTAATATTTTACCAACTAGCACACTCCAAAATAAGACCCCTACCGAAATATTATACCGTAGGCTACCATCATATGATCACCTACGTATTTTTGGATGCTTATGCTACCCCAACATGGCCTCCACTGCACCTCACAAACTTGCCCCTCACACTTTGCCATGTGTCTTCCTTGGTCTATCTCCTAATCATCGGGGCTACTTGTGCTATGACATTGCTACTCGCATAATCATCGTCTCCCGCCACGTCACCCTTGACGAGACAACCTTTCCTCTTTCAAATCTCCGGAAATTTTAGACCACCGATTACATCTTTCTCGATGAACCAAGTCTGTCCCCGGTCATCCAAAATCTATACCAACAGCAGCCCACTGTTCCGATAGTCTCGCCACTGTCCAGCACCACCCCAACAACTCTCTGCTCACCCCTACAACCCCCAGTCGAGTCACCTGCACCACCAGCGACACTGCTGCCTATCACTCAAAGAACTACCCAAAGACACTGCCCGTAAACCAGTCCAAAGACATCGTCTAAAAACCACCCAAAGACACCGCCCGTAAACTACCCAAATTGAATCGCTACCCATCGTCCGTAACTGGGTCCAAAGAACCTCCTCCCGACCCACCGCCACTTCTATCTCATCGTATGGAGACTCGTGCACAACACGGGATCTTCAAACCCAAGGTTCACTTCAATCTCTCCACACAAACCTTATCACCCATTCCAAAAAATCCAAAACTAGCAAAACTGGACCCAAATTGGAATGCGGCCATGTGAGAGAAATTTAACGCTTTAACCAAGCAGAACACTTGGGATTTAGTACCTACACCCGAAGGTGTGAATGTTATCCGGTGTATGTGGCTATTTCGGCACAAGTTCAGAGACAGTGGTGACTTAGAGAGGTATAAGGCAAGACTAGTCGCCAATGGCACTAATCAGCAGGAGGGTATTGATTATGGCGAGATATTCAGTCCGGTTGTTAAACCGGCCACTAATCGGACTGTTCTCAGTATTACTATGGGCATGCATTGGCCGATTCATCAGCTTGATGTCAAGAATGCATTCCTTCATAGAGATTTGAAAGAGACTGTGTACATGCATCAGCCTCCTGGCTTTGTTCATCCGGCAGCTCCGCAGTTTGTGTGTCATCTCAGGAAGTCATTGTATGGATTGAAATAGGCACCCCGCACTTGGTATGATCATTTTTCCAGGTATCTTCTGCAGATTGGTTTTGTATGTAGCAGGTGTGATAACTCTCTCTTCACTTTTCACCGAGGTAGCAGCACTGCATATTTGCTATTATATGTCGATGACATTGTTCTTACAGCCTCATCTGACGGTTTGAAGAATGAAATCATTGCTCTACTCAAAACTGAATTTGCTATGACTGACTTGGGCAAGCTAATATTTTTTGGGTATATATTGGTAACCAGATCTGCAACCACTATGTTATTGTGTCAATGACGGGTGAGCCAGTTTCTGATCCCACTCTATATCGGAGTCTAGCAGGTGCTCTTAAGTATCTTACATTCACTAGGCCTGATATTGCATATGCCGTTCAACAGGTGTGTCTGTTCATGCACGACCCCCGAGAGTCCCATTTTACTGCCCTCAAACATATTATCAGATACGTTAAGGGCACACTAGACTTTGGATTACACCTATACCCCTCTGCCCTAACCAAGTTACTTGCCTACACGGATGCAGATTGGGCAGGATGCCCAGACACACATCGCTTCACCTCAGGGTACTGTGTATTTCTTGGGGATAATCTTATCTCATGGTCCGCCAAGAGTCAGGCCACACTATCCCGTTCGAGTGCTGAAGCAGAATATCGCGGTGTTGCTAATGTAGTTGCTGAGATCTGTTGGCTCCGAAATCTTATTTTAGAGCTCCAGTGTCCACTCCGCAAGACGTCTATAGTCTATTCTGACAACATATCTGCCATCTATATGTCTCATAATCCGGTCCAACATCAGCGGACTAAGCTTATTGAGATGGATATCCACTTTGTGTGAGAGAAGGTTGCCCGTGGTCAGGTCAAAATATTACACGTGCCTTCCTCATATCAGTATGCAGACATCTTCACAAAGGGACTACCGCGACAACTCTTCACCAACTTTTGATCCAGCCTTAGCGTTCGGCCTCCTCCCGCTCCGTGTGAGGGGGAGTATTAGTGAATATTCTCCGAATATTCTCTGTATATTTTGTAATTATGATAGATATATATTTAAGGTAACTTAGGATTTTAATTGTATTAGGAATCAACATTTGTAAGGTAAGTTAGGATTCGTACCATATTAGGAATCAACCTTTGTACAACTATATATATTGTGAATAATGAAAGGAATCCCGAAAGGAAATTATTCCATCTTTCAATAAATTAAATAGCTGAACATATATATAGTTGACGATAGTCGTGTTATGTTGAATAGTTACAGTTCACGTGGTTCGAACATGCTAGCTAGGATGGCCATGTAGAATAGTATTAATCTCCTTTGGTGAGACTTTCTCATTAATACAAATATATATAGTGTATAATGTGTAGAACCCTAGTACAATAATAAATCCTCTACTTACCATAATTCTATATCACTAAATATATACAAAATATATGAGATATATTCTAATTATGGTGGTGGGATTGAATTGAGATTCTATACCTATTGGTACATGTTAATACAGCTCCTTAGTCTAAGCGGGAAGAGGCCGGACGCTGAGACTGGATCTGAAGTCGAGGAACAGCTGTCGAGGAAGACCCTTCGTGAAGATATCCGCGTATTGATATGAGGAAGGCACATGCAACACCTTAACATGAACGAGAGCAACCTTCTCACGAACAAAGTGTATATCCATCTCAATATGCTTGGTCTGCTGATGTTGAACCGGATTATGAGATAAATAAATAGTGGATATGTTATCACAATAAACGACAGACGCCTTACGCAAGGGACATTGAAGCTCCAAAAGAAGGTTTCGGAGCCAACAGATCTCAGAAACAACATTTGCAACTCCTCTATACTCTGCTTCTGCACTCGAACGAAATAATGTGGCTTGCCTCTTGGCAGACCATGAAATGAGATTATTCCCTAAAAATACGCAGAAACCTGAGGTGGAGAGTCATGTGTCCGGACAGCCTGCCCAATCAGCATCCGTGTAGGCTAACAATCTGATCGGTGTTGAGGGTTATAGATGTAATCCATAATCAAGGGTGCCCTTAACATATCGAATGATGCGTTTAAGGGCAGTGTAATGAGGCTCCCTATGGGCATACATAAATAAGCATACCTGCTGAACAACATAAGCGATGTCAGGCCTGGTGAAGGTAAGATACCGGAGTGCACCTGCAAGACTTCTGTAAAGAGTGGGATCAAACATTGTGTTACCATCATCAACACTAAGCTTTGATTTAGAATCAACCGGAGTGGACATCATTTTACAGTTTGCCATTTTAGCCCTGTACACTATCTCATCTGCATACTTGCGCTGACACAGGAACATAGAATCTGCAGACCGAGTCACTGATATATCCAAAAAATAGCTCAACTTCCCCAAGTCAGTCATAGCAAATTCGGTCTTAAGTAGTGCAATAATCTCATTCTTTAACACATCAGAGGAGGCGGTGAGCACAATATCATCCACATATAATAACAAATAAGCAATGCTACTACCCCGATGGAAAATAAAAAGAGAATTATCGCACTTGCTGCAGACGAACCCAATCTGCATAATATACTGTGCAAAGTGATCATACCACGCTCGAGGGGCATGTTTCAAACCATATAGTGACTAACGAAGATGACATACATATTGAGGGGCGGCGTGATGGACAAATCCAGGTGGATGATGCATATAAACAGTTTCTTTCAGATCCCCATGTAGAAATGCATTTTCACATCAAGCTGATGAACGGACCAATGCTTACCTATAAAAATACTCAGAAATGTGCGGATAGTGGCCGGTTTGACCACCGGACTGAATGTCTCACCACAATCAATACCTGTCTGCTGATTAGTGCCATTAGCCACAAGTCTAGCCTTATATCTCTCTAAGTCACCACTATTCCTGTACTTGTGACAAAAAATCCACATGCACCGGACCACATTCACCCCCTCTGGTCTAGGAACCAAGTCCCAAGTATGCTGTTTCGTTAAAGCATTAAACTCCTCACACATGACCGCATTCCAATTTGGGTCCAGTTTGGATAATTTTGGGCTTTTGGGAATAGGGGAAATTGTTTGGGCGGTCAGGTTAAATTGGACTTTGGGTTTGAAAATCCCGTGTTGGACACGGGTTTCCATATGGTGTGAGGGTGCTGGGTAGGCAAGGGGATGGGTCAACTTATCTGTTGAACTGGGTAGGGTAGGAACAGTGACGGGTGATAGGTTGGGCATTGATTGGGGTGGGTCGATGGTGGTGGCAGGTTCTGGGTAGGATCTGGTGATCGTTGTCGGTGTACCGGGACTATTGGTTGATGGTATAGTGGGGTACGATATCAGTGATTGAGTGAGTCCGGTAATGGGGTTGGTTGACTGGTTACAGGTGGATGAGTCGATGGCGGTGGAATGGGGAGATTATAGCTACGGTACAAAGGCAAGGACGACGACCGATGGACTGGTGGAAACGGATGGCCGATTGCAGGGGGTGGTGACAATCGGCGAAGACAGTGACAGAGTCGGCACAGGTGACAATGATAGAGTCGGCACAGGTGGCAGTGATGCCGACGGGTAGTTCTGGTATGTAGCAGTGGGTGACCGGGACTGGCCGATGGTGTTTGGCACAAGTGACTGGGCGGTGGTGTTTGGCTGACACAGTTTCCTAAGAATGATGGGAGAAATGTTTGACTCGTCTAGAAAATTATAATCCGGTTTTCAAAACTTTTGGATAATCGAAAATGGGAATGTAGTCTCATCAAAGGTGACGTGACAAGATACGTGAATTTGATGGGTGGCCAAGTCATAACAAAGATAACCCCTATGGTTCGATGGAAATCCTAAGAAGACACACGGAGTGGTGCGGGGGGCTAATTTGTGAGGGGCAGTGGAAGTGAGATTAGGATAACATAGGCAACCGAATATCCGAAGGTGATTATAAGAGGGAATCCGACGGTGTAAGATTTCGGTTGGAGTCATGTTATGCAGGGTACTAGTGGGTAATATATTAAGGATGTATTCTACCATTTTGACTGCATATACCCAAAATGAGGGAGAGAGGCATGAAATAGGATGGTGCGGACCATGTTATTTATTATACAGATGATACGCTGGGCTTTACCATTTTGAGGGGACGTGTGAGGACACGAAAAATGAAAGATCATGCCATTATTTTTGCAAAATTTTTAAAAAATGGAATAGTTAAATTCACGGCCATTGTCACAATGGAAAGATTTTATGGCTCGTTCAAATTGCGTTTTGATAAATGTGCAAAATTCTAAAAATTTGGCAAAGACTTCGGACTTGAATTTTAGTTGGTAAATCCAAATAAAGTGAGAGTAGTCATCCAATAGTATGAGATAATATTTATGACCCAGGGAGTTGGTAATGGGGGACGTCGACAAATCAGCATGAACAATATCAAACAGAGCAAACGTAATGCTAACAGATGAATTAAAAAGAAGACGAACATGTTTGCCTAATTGATAAGAATCACAGTTTTGGGCAAGTTTCCCATTACAATGAATAAAATTATTGCTTCTAAGAAAATTAAAAAACAGGAGCTCCTAGGTGTCCAAGCCTATTGTGCCAAATTGACGGAGACAGAGCAACTAGGATGGAGTGTGAATGAGAATTGGCAGCAGATGAGGGAGTGAACAGATATAGGTCCCATGTGCTATTGCATCTCGTAAGAGGAGTCCCCGTACGTAGATCCTTCATAGTAAAACCAAATGGGTCAAAATCAACAGACACAAAATTATGACGAGTAAAATTCCTAATGGAGATTAAATTTTTGATGATGTTTGGTACATACAGGACATTATTTAGGGAGAATGGTGGGTGAGGTGCCGGAGTATGAGTGTGACCATAACCCTGAATTGGAATGATGTGACCATTTTCAACTGTAATAAATTGAGGAGACTTTAAACAAAATAATTGGGAAAGATTACCTGCTGACTGGGTGAGGTGAGATGAGGCTCCGGAGTCTATGTACCAATTTTCATCGGGCTGCTGCAAATTCATATTGCTGAATGTCTGGCCCAAATCAGTGGGCATCTAATTTATGGGCTGCTGCGGGAACTGGGCTTGTGCGACGTGGGACTGGTGCTGCTGATATTGGGCTGGTCGAGAACCTGGAGTTGGGCCTAGTACCCCTTGCTGCTGAAACGGATAGTGGGTTAAAGAGTAACTTGGGAATGAGGCCCACTGCGTGTTTTGGGTTTTGGGCGTTGGGCCGGTCCATGAAAGAAACCGATTGGACTGTTGAGGCTGATGGCCCTTTTCTTTATCGTGGACCTTGCCGCCTTACCCACTGCCACACCCCTTCCATCCCGGTTCTGCCACGGCTGGCTATTCTCCGACAGAGACTGCTGGCCGGTGGCAGCGTGATTTTGTGCAGGCGTTTCAACCGCTAACATCTTCTGGTTGTGCTCGTCTTGCTTTGCACGGCAGGTTTCCTCCAATAATAATTACGAGCGGGCTTTGTTGAAACTAGGAAGAGGGTCGGCCTACTGAATCATCGTGGCTAGGGTGTCATATTCACCTTTTGGGAGGCCTGCAATCAGTTGCAACACCATCTTTGTCTTGGACACGGGCGTACCAACGTTGGACAATTGGTCTGCCACCAGTTTCAACTGCTTGCAATATTCTGACATATTAAAAAAAAATTCAAGAAGGGTAGTGTTAAATTGTTCTTCCAAGTATACTGCACGAGTGTTCTTGTTGTGTTGAAATGTTTCTTCCAGCCGTGTCCATAGGTCACGGGCGGATGCACCCGTTTTCATGATGGTGAGGAGTAAATCCTTGGATATAGTGCCATATATCCACTATTTGACCACGACATCAAGGCGATGCCATGTTGTGTCATCCATATCAGGAGGACGAGGTACAGAGTCGTCAATGTGGTCAAGCACATGATAGACACGTGCATGAATTCAGAACAGTTCCACCCATGACCAATATTGGCCATCTTCCTGATCAAGAATCAACGGGATGAAGTTCTTGATGTGGGTGATGGCGAGAGTCGGATAGAAAGATGGCGATGAGAGGGTTGTGGGAGGAGTTTGGATGACGACTGGGTTGGAAGCGGAAGCATTAGAAGAGGTGGGAGTAGCCAATATATCCACTGAATTGGGATTGAATGGAAGAAAAAAAATTTGGCAGTGGTCAAGAAAAAGAAAGGTTTTGTTTTAGAGTAGGATTTTGGCTCTTAATACCATGTAGAATAGTATTAATCTTTCTTGGGGAGACTTTCTCATTAATACAAATATATATAGTGTACAATGTGTAGAACCTAGTACAATAATAAATCCTCTACTTATCATAATTCTATTCACTAAATATATGAGATATATTCTAATTATGGTGGTGGGATTGAATTGAGATTCTATACCTATTGGTACACGTTAATACAACTTGACTGGTTTCCAGTTGCCACAAAATAAAAAAAGAAAAAAAAACTTAGATCTAGTGGATACGGCTAGCCATTACTCTGCATATATGAGTACAAAATTTAAGAGACTCCGCGTCAATACAGTAATATAACACTGCATATCTAGCTGCAAATTAAATAATGGAATCATGGCAAGATCTAACCGAAAAAATAGTGATGGTGACAGGCGCATCATCGGGAATCGGGCTAGAGTTGTGCCTCGACTTGGCGAAAGCCGGTTGCAGCATCATTGCTGCAGCTCGTCGTGTTGACAGATTGAAATCTCTCTGCAACCAAATTAATAGCAGTAATTCAGAGGGCCACCGGCGTGCAATTGTCGTCGAGCTTGATGTCGCTGCTGATGGTGCTACCATTGAGTCCGATGTACAAATAGCTTGGGATGCCTTTGGACGTATCGATGTCTTGATTAACAACGCCGGCGTTAGAGGTAGAGTATTGTAAAGTTCTAAAATAGATTCTCTCGTGTCACATAAAATAGGACAGACTTATTATTTAGTATTTTGTTGGTTATATATAATCATACAATATATAGGGAAACTTTCGTTTATATCTCTTCAGCTAAACTTAATTACCGACAGTGACCCAAATATACAAATATATATATATATATATATAGGTAGCGTGAGCTCTTCAACGGAATTATCAGAGGAGGAGTGGAACCATACATTTAACACAAATCTAAGAGGGGCATGGTTGGTGTCAAAATATGTATGTAGATGCATGCGCGATGCTAAACTGGGCGGAGGATCCATTATTAATATCACTTCTGCTGCGGCTCTGAATCGGGGAGTATATAGAGGGAGTCTTGCTTACGCTTCTTCAAAGATGGCTCTTGACATGGTCACTAAGGTACGGAGCTCCGCTTAAAATTATAGCGTGTAAATAGAATAAAAATATTGTTTTTATACATATTATCTAATGAATTGCAGATAATGGGTATTGAATCGGGAGTAGACAAGATTAGAGTGAACTCAATATCACCGGGATTTTTTAAATCAGAGATAACAGAGAGCCTTATTCAACACGAATGGTTCCATAAGTTCCTTTTGAAGACTGTTCCTCTGAGATTTCTTGCAAAGACAGATCCGGATTTAACGTCACTGGTCCGATACCTAATCCATGATTCTTCAGCATATGTAACGGGCAACGTTTTCATTGTCGATGGTGGATCAACCGTAGTAGGCGTGCCCATCTTCTCATCATTGTAGAATTAGATGAAGAAGACATCTACTATATATTGTAATTTGAGTTTAACATATAAATTTATGCTTTACGTTAAAAGTATTGAATCCAAATGAATCCAGAGCTAAATAGTTGCATTCTCCCCTAACCCTTATAGTAAATCACCGGTAACTCAAGGGATAAATATGACGGGCTCGATTACAATTCCGTTAGTCCTGACTTTTAAGTTTTACTTTATCTTGACGGATTTATTCCAAATGTTTACTTCAACTTCCATTTTTATCATCCTTCGCGAAGTATCAAATAAAATTTAAAAAGATTCGTACCATAACCTAAGTAGTTGTTTGGACATAATTTGAAATCATGGTTTGAAGTTGAAGTTTTGTTTGAACATGCAATTTGAGTTTCTTTAGTTGTATCTTTTTTCATTGATATAAAACACCACAAGTTGTAAAAATCATCAAAACTTTCCTAATTCTTATACAATCTTACCAAATAAGTAAGTCGTAGTTCATAACAAAATTAATACGCAACTCGAAATTATATACTTTTAAGTCATGCTATAGTCATACCTTTGTATATATATACAATATAAATTATGCATTGGACAATTATATTCTGTATAATATAAAGTCGATCAATTGGTATATATCTACTAATTTATAGATTTTTTTTTTACAAAATATAAACTTATGTTGTACACTTTAAGTCATGTCATAGTCATAGTCATACCAATGTATATAAATACAATATAAATTATGTATTGGACAATTATATCCAATACAATATAAAGTATATCAATTGGTATATATCTACTAATTTATGGATCTTTTTGTACAAAATATAAACTTATGGGTCAAATTTTATATTTAAAGAAAAATTGAAATCATGATTTGGACTCTCAAATCACACATTTTTGAACAAACGTGATTTAAAATTAAATTATAAAATCATGATTTAAAAATACATAATCAAACACCTACTAAATAAGAAAATGGGAAGTCAAATTTCCTCGGAGAGTTAACATCCTAATAGCTAGCAAAAGTGGCCATATGTTTGGGGGCTTAATCACCCATTTGTATTGTCCATATGTGCTTTAGAATTCACTTATTACAAACTTGAGTTTAAATTATACTTCATACGTTTTAATTTATGTAAACTTTTTCGGAGTACGAGGGTTAAATTTTATAACTTTAACCTTAAATTTTGATATAGATTTTTCAAGTTTGTAAAAATAAAATTTATGTATTTAGAAACTACATTAAAATACTATAAGTCATGATAATTTATAATTCAAATAATTTAGAAAAAATGTAAGAAAAACATGGTCAAAGAAACACCTCGTAGACTCTCCAAATAGTAAAGGATTCACATAAATTGAAACAGAGGGAGTATAAATTATCAGTGTCGGAATATTTTATATCATCATATTATCTTTATCTGTTGTAACAAAAAATTTGTCTTATCTATCAAGATTATAGATTCTACATTTCAAAGAGGTTTATATGTAGATACTTGAAAGAATCATAAAAATTGAGGACAAATATATGATAAAATGATCCATTTAATATAACACTTTATTAAATTGAATAAATAAATAAATAATTATTCCATAAAAAATATTATAACTAAACACATGATTAATAGTATATCCTAACAATCTCTCACTTAGACTCATAAGATCAGACATAACCATGTGTCTACAAGATCTAACCCTCATTCCTTCTACATGCCTATCAAAAGGCTTTTGCTATAAAGCTTTTGTAAAAGGGTTTGCCAAGTTGTTCTCTGATACGATCTTTGCAACCACCACGTCTCTCTCCTGCACTATTTTTCAAATCAAATGGTAGTTGCGCTCAATGTGTTTTGCTCTCTTATGAATTCGTGGTTCCTTTGAATTTGTAATTGCACCACTATTATCCTAATAAATTATAAATGGTAATTTAATTGAAGGGACAAACCCCAAATCATTTAGGAAGCTTCTAAGCCATACAACCTTTTTGGCTGCCTCAGAGGTTTCCATATACTCGACTTCTATAGTGGAATCAACAACATGAGTTTTCTTGATACTCCTCCAAATAACGGTTGCACCTTCCATAATAGACACATTTTCTGAGGTTGACTTTCTAAAATCTTTAAAAATCTGAGTTTGTGTACCCTAGTGTCAATAACTCATTCAAATAATATAGACTAGGATGTAATCTCTAGTCCTTTTAGTTACTTGATTATATGCAGTTCAGTTACATCCAGGGTTAGACTGAAACCTGCTAACCATGCCTACGACCGCATACATGAGGCTTTCATAATGTCTATCTCATCATATGTCTTAGTACATTAATCCTTATATAGAGAAATTCCATGTCTAAAATGAAGAAATCTTTTCTCGGAATCATGCATGCTAAATCTGGTAAGAATTGTATAAACAACTTGAGATAAGTCTAACACCATTTTCTTGCAATCAGATAAAAGATTGATCCTAAGGATGTGAGCAACTTCTCCCAAATCCTTCATATCAAAATGAGTGGACAATTGTATGGGGTAAAATTTGTATCGTACAGATGGACGAATTATATTATTCACATGGCTGAGAAGATGAGTCAGCTTCAGGTCAGCCTTCAGTGCCCCCAGAGGTGCTTTAATAGTACCTGAGGCGCTTAAGAACCACAGGTCTCAGAAATGTTACATCCCGTATGAACGTACTCTAAGTTGCATTGTAAGTTAGTCGACGTAAGCTTGGAGAAAAAGATTATATTTAAGGTTATAAGTGCTTAACCATTTTTAACAGTGTTAAGTAAGAGTGAAGATTAGAGGTTGAACGAATCAGACAAAATAAGTTTCGTCGAAGTTCGGAATGTCGAACATGTTATATGATCCGTATGGGATTTACACCCCGTATTTTCAAGCTATGGATTGAACCGCTCAACACATGTAAGTAGACCCGAACGCCGAAGAATTTTTGTCATATTGAGCATGTAAATAAAGAGTTTGGTCTATAAAAAGATGAAGTACCAAAATGACTTACGACTTAAAAGTGTGACGATGAGGATTGAAAATAATATGTTGTGTGTTCCAAAAGAGGCTACAGACTTATGCTATATCACACGATCATGATAATGAGTATATTAAAGGTGTTGAAATGATATTTATTTAAGTGAATTAAAATCAAGAAATTAATTATGTGTGTAATTAAATTAAATGGGGGATTGTAATGGAAGCAAATAAATTAGTTATCAGACAAGTAATTAGAGGACATGATCCACATGGGACCTTCCTAATAAGGCAAGTAGTGAGTTTATTCATATAAATAAGGAGGAAGTGACCATTACTAATAAAGAGGTGCGAAAGGAGAACCAAAATAAGCCATGTGTAAAGAAGAAAACATGTATATCTCCCAAATTAAACCATGTGTAAAGGAGAAAGAAGAGGTATCTCTTAGTCACTAATTGAGAATTCATTTAATACAAAGTAGTGCAATATATATTTATTGGATAGAAGCAACTTAAGTGAAATTTCTTGGCAAAAACGTTCTAAGGGGGGCCCACGACCAAGCATTCTTTGATTAAGTTCAATTCTAGTTCATTTCCAGTGGGATATATCTATATACATATGAGGGCAACAAACACATACACACATATATATATCAACAATATGGATTCCTTAAAAAAGGAATCAAAGTGTAAATCTTCTCAAGGACATTATATAGGTTTTGCGCTCCGCTTCGATTTCATTGTTCCATTTTGACGTATTGTTGGATCCGGGATTTTTTCGAAGTGAAGTAAGGTGGAAGAAGAAGATTTCTTGGCAAATGAGGTAAGAATTTCTCTCATAGGTGTATTTGAGTTTATTCAAGTGATAGATAAGTAATTAGACGAGGAAGTACAAAATTTATACTGGAATTTGTAGTTGATGTTGCTGTTGTCGTGTGGACTATGTGGTGGTTGTTTTGAGTTGTTTTGTGGGCTTAAAATTGGTGGAATAACCTGAGTATATTTTTGTTGTTGTTATTGAAATTTTCATGAAGTAAAAGGAGTTTAAGATATACTTTTGTTAATCGTAAACCGAGCATGCCGCCCATTTAACCATTGGGTTGTTTGAATAACCTATTAAGAAGTTATTATTTATTTGGGTTGCTATTGTGACTGTCTTGAACTTGTGGGAGGTTAAATAAATAGGTAAGATGTTGCCCATTTTGTTATGGAATAAAGTTTATCATTCGAAATACGATCGTTATATCACATGTAATGTGACGTTGGTATCGTTTCATTGTTGTAGACTAAGGAGCAGCTATATAAGCTTGGTTGTTATTGGGCAGAAGTTTACAAAGGTATGTTAAGGTTCTCCTTTTCATACTTGGCATGGTTCCTTATCGAAATTAATCACGAAATGAGTATGTTCGAAAAAAGAGTTCCGATTTAATTTCCTTAGAGTTATATTGCTCTATTATCCTATATGTCCCTTGTCGGGAGTACTTTCGCTATTTAGAGCTTATGTTGTGTAGTATAATTGTATTTATTTATATGTCTATTGTTGATAGTTATTGGGTTGTTATTGAGATAACACCAAGCCTATACGGCTGGGTAGATGACACCGAGCCTATACAGCTGGGTAATCTACACACCGAGCCTATACAGTTAGGTAGATACGCACCAAGCCTATACGGCCAGGTAGATACACACCGAACCTTTTATATCCATGTAGATACACACCGAGCCTCCTACGGTTGGGTAGATACACACCGAGCCCTATATGTGGCCGGGTAGAAGCGAGAGTATATTATGTATATAAGTTGAGTAGATTCATATGAGTACAGTCCAGGTTACCTCTAACCTTATCTTTTTCCAGCAGACTTATGTTATATTTTTAGTTATTTAGCTGCCTTACATACTCAGTACGACATAATGTACTGACGTATTTTTGTTTGTGAACGTTGTATCATGCCTGTAGATTGTAAGAGATAAGTGGAAAGGCCTCCCGAGTAGTACGTCAGAGTTCGGTCGATCGATAAGATTTATCTTAATTAGAGTTACCGTGTCCATGTTTTGAGAGTCTTCTTATATATATAGACATTATGGGTAGGTGGGGGCCTTGTCTCGACCATAGTAGATTTATACTTCTCTAGAGGCTTGTAGATCTAATCATTTTATTGTGTATGTCAGCATGATGGCTTTGCCGTCCCGTATATATAGATATGTCTTATGAGTTGACTTCGATTCAAAAGATATCTATGTTATTACAGATTGTGCAGAGTATGGACTTGTCGGCCTAACTTAGAATTAGCATTCACAAGTCACATATGGTTCCCTCGGGGTCAAGTAAGGTACTGGGTGTCGACCATGTCTTCCTAGATATGGGACATGACAAATTTGGTATTAGAGCAGGTCGTGTCCTAGGGAATCTACAAGCCGTATCTGGTAGAGTCTTATTTATAAGTGTGTTGTACACCACATTATATAAATAAGAAGCAACATGGCATTTAAGATGTCAGTTGTGTGATCCATGTATTTAATTAGGAAGAGATAGTATACGACCGTAGAATAGACTCTAATGATGAGGAAAGTTAGAAATAACCTTCTACTTCACTTTAGTTATTCAGAGCATAATAAGAGAATATGATGCTAGCAAATGGTTAGTAGAAGAATAGTAAGTTTTGAGTAAATACAGTGAATTAGCAATTTCAGTAGATCTAGTAGAGGTACGATTTAATTTCCTTATTCAGATAACACTAGCGAGTGGGTAACAATTTGAATACACATAATGTGTGATAGAACCCAATAAAATTTAAGTTAAACCCAAAGTATCGTGACATTGGAAGAAGAAAATCATATAGGTAGTAAGAGAGCAAGCTACATAAGAATATCCCTTTAAGAGTTACCAGAAAAGGGTTTCACTAAGATTGACAGTGTGAGAAAAGATAAGTCTCTAAGACAGATTATGTCAGTTATGGATATGTTAGCACCCCGATCATGTAAGTAGTTTAGTTTTTATCCAGTAAGGAATATTTCTCAGAACTGAGTCGAAAGATGGGTCGTCAGTGATTTAAAGTATGAAAATTGCAGAAGAGCAGGGAAGTTAGTTAGATCCCAATGAGAGAAAAGGATCTATAGGTATAAGACCTTAACCTTGGGTCAAAGGGAGAGATATGTAAATCATCAGTAAGTCCTGTTGGACATTTGAAATCCGAAGTAGCAGGAGATATGAAGAACCTAAGTTCAGTGATAAGAAAAAAAATGAGATAGTCTCCATAAGAAATGTGCCGCCCTCCCCCCGTGTATAAAAAACAAGAAGTGAGTAGAACGATCATCGATATTAGTTATTACTGATTAAGAAATCATAGAAAAAGATAAAAGATCATGCTAAGTTGTGCGTTAAGGAAAGGGATTCATGAGTATAAAATAACGGCTTTGGAACAAAGGGGAGTTTAGCTTATGTTGAGACGGATAAGAAAATCATGGCTGGAGAAGTTCATCATTTAGCAAACCTAAGAGTTCAACTTTTGGACCCCGAAGATAGTAGATTTGTTGTACAGAACAGAGCCAAATCCATTTAGTATCTGAGAAAAAGAGGTAAACAGTTTCATGATCAATTAACAAGCATAAACCCATGACTTTTGAACATGGGGGAGATTATGGTACTCTAAGGTACCAAGGAAAATATATGCCTCCCAAATGTAGACAGACGCAAAGAGAAGAGTATGAAAGAGGTCAAGCTCCATGAAAATGTATCATGACCTTGAGAATAATTATTGGTGAAATGACATGAATTAGAATGTAGTAGATTATTAGTGAAAGTCGAGCATTATAAACACAGTGGTGTAGCACATAATACATATATTATTGAGTGAAGATGATGAATATGAACTTTATAATGGGTTTAATTCGCTCATTTCAAATTTTTTTTGATTTGGGTGATTATGGATCGACTTACTAAGTCAACGCATTTTTTTGAAAGTAAGGACCAACGACTTAGCAGAATATTACACCAAGTTGTATATAAATCGTCAGGTTGCATGGGACTCCAGTGTCCATCATACCAGATCGTGGTGCTTAATTCATAACAAAGTCATGGAAATCTTTATAGAAGGGATTAACCATAAAGGTGAATCTCAGTACAATTTTCCATCCTCACACAGATGCTCAGGCAGAGTGAACTATTCAGACACTTAAAGATATATTGAAAGCATGTGACCCAGACTTTAAGGGTAATTAGGATGACATTTGCCTCTCATCTAGTTTCTTTCTAATTATAGATATCATGCAGTATCAAGATGACACAGTTTGAAGCCTTATATGGGTGAAGTTGTAGATCATTTATTGGTTGGTATGGAGTTGGAAAAATAGAATTGCTAGGGCTATACTTGGTCCATCAGGCTATGGAAAATGTTAAATTAATTCAAGAGTGTTTAAAAGCGGTTAATAGTTGTTAGAAGTCCTATTCGGATGTGCAACTTAAAGATTCAGAGTTTCATGTTAATGATTGGGAGTTTCTTGAAAGTTTTTCATATGGAAGGCGTCAATTGATTAGATAAGAAAGGGAAGCTTAGTACTAGATATAATTAGACCATATAGGATCTTACGAGGGGTCGGTCCAGCGGCGTACAAGCAAACATTTCCACCGAAGTTGGTCATCATACACTCAGACCTCATATTATGACACTCATGTTTCCAGTACTAAAATATTCATGTCAGTTCAGTACTCAGATATTCATATTAATTCAGTACTTAGATATTCATGCCAGCTTAGTACTCAGCTATTGATGTTAGTTTGTTATTTATCCAGTTCAGTATCCCTTCAGTTCAGTATTCATATATTCATTCAGTTCAATATCCATGTGTTCTTGTCAGACCGTTATTCATGACATATACTATTCACATATTTATGTCAGCTCAGTCTTCATGTTAGTCACGTCCATGTTTCAGTTACCATGTTATCTCATGTCATACATATTAAGATGACTTGTGAGGCTTGTGTTATAATTTGGTTAGCTAGCAGGTATTTGATTTTTTTTTGAGATAGTCCTATTTATAGAGGAAACCTTGCCAATTTTTTTGTAAAATTCCAAAGTTAGTAATACTCCTAACCATGAACCATTATTCGAGGACGAATGATCCCAAGGGGGAGATATTGTAACACCTCGTACTTTCGGGCTAAGATTTGATCCGTATGATGGGAACATAATGGAACTAACATGAGGAGTATGGGAAGTGTTTTGAAAACTAATCAAGTAATAAGAAGAGTCTTTGGGCAAAGTATAGTCGGAAGCTACTCTACGGGCCATATTTTCAAGTGAGTTTACACAAGGCCTTACTTCAAGTGAGTATTAGGAAAATTATATAAGGAATTTGGCCAAATTTCATTCATAAAGGTTGTAGACCTTTGAAATATATTTCCATACATATATGGTAGAGGCCAAAAGGAACTCTATATAAAACGTTATGACCATTTTACTAAACAGTGCGCAGTCCATAATCAGCCACACGGCCAAGCTTCAGGCGCACAATCGCACACTCATGGCAGTGTCACTGCCCTTGCTGCATGATCAGCTGTGCATTTTGGCCTTCAGGTGCATGACCGCACACCGTGACAACAAAAAAATACATTTTAAAAGCCCTACATCATTTCCTTACACCCCTAGTACCGAAATATCACCCTAAAGTCAGAGAGAACAAGTCTCAAGTCTCAAGAACCCTTCAAGATAAGTTCCCCAATGATTCTGGCATGAATTCAAGTTCTTAGTACCTTTGTAACTTTATTAAAACCTTTCTAATCCATATAATTGCGATTGAAACGTTATTGTCGGACGAGGAGCCCTAGATTTCGAATTCAATCTTCTTGAACATCAAAAATGTATTATCCTCATCCCCTAGATGATTATAGTATTGAATTAATAATTATAAACCATATATTCTTGAGATAAGCTATTGGGTTTGATGAAGAAAACCGTATGAACTATTGTATGGGTTGAATTATTGACTTAGGGTTGTTGTAATCATATGGGTGATGAAGAATAATGTTAATTATATCTATTTGGGATTGTAGAATCCCCTAGAAATAAGATAATGGGAAATTGGGTGTAGAAACACCATTAATAAGGGCTATAAAGCTTTATGCTCACCAAGTGTTTGACAAAATGCCTAGATGGCCAAAATATGAGAATTGTTGCTAATGTTGATTCTATTGACATATATTGATAAGGATTAAAGTCCAAAGGAAGCGATGAACATTGTATTACGCTCAAGATTAGGAAATTAAGGTATGTGAGGCTAACTCTCTGTGTGGGAACATTATTAATCATCCACACACCTCATTCATCAGAATCACTACAAATTACTTCAGAATTAGAGATTTTACCCTATTTCATGAAAAGTCCAGAACTGCTATCTTTTAAGAGTATAACTTCGTAGTTGTTCATAATTATCACTTTGAATACTGTGAACTCATTACGTAATCAGTATATACTGGTGTTCAATATCCCATGAGTCTCAGTTATGACAATTCGATTTCTATGAATAGTTAACGCTTCAAAATTCATAATCAGCTTATGAATGCATGTCTCAGTCTTGTTCTATTAAGTATTCCAGTATCATATACTTCAACATCATTCAGTATTCTAGTATCATGTACTTTAGTATGATTTAGTATTCCAGTATCATGTACTTTAGTATGATTCAGTATTCTAGTATCATGTACTTTAGTATGCTTCAGTATTCCAGTATCATGTACTTCAGTATGATTCAGTATTTCTGTATCTTGCATTATAGTATGCTTCTTAGTTATTATCTTATATTCTTGAATGTTGAACACCTGTATTTAGGCCCAAGGCCGTAGTTTATGCTTTATGCATAATTGGGCCTAATGACATAGTTATGTATACGTGTACTTGGGCCCGAGGCCATAGCTTGTGCACTTATATTGGGCCTGAGGCTGTAGCTTATTTATTCAGTCAAACATATGGTTCTTCATTCAGGATAAAGAGTACTTATGTTCAGTTTAATTACAATTTCAGTTTCAGTACATTATATTTTTATTAATTTGGGTTGCCCTTTTCTCATGTTCAATATGTCATGAGTCTCAGTTATGACAATTCATATACTAAGAATAGTTAATACTTCAAAATTCATAATCAGTTTATGAGTGCATGTCTCAGTCTAGTTGTATCCAGTATTTCAGTATCATGTACTTTAGCATGATTCAGTATTCCAGTATCATGTACTTCAGTATGATTCAGTATTCCAGTATCATGTACTTCAGTATGCTTCAGTATTCCATTATCATGTACTTCATTATGATTCAGTATTTCAGTATCTTGCATTACAATATGATTCTGAGTTCTTATCTTATATTCTTGAATGTTGAACACCTGTATTTGGGCCCAAGGCCGTAGTTTATGCTTTATGCATAATTGGGCCTAATACCATAGTTATGTATACGTGTACTTGGGCCCGAGGCCGTAGCTTGTGCACTTATATTGGGCCTGAGGTTGTAGCTTATTTATTCAGTTAAACAAGTGGTTCTTCATTCAGGATAAATAATACTTATGTTCAGTTTAATTACAATTTCAGTTTCAGTACATTATATGTTTATTAATTTGTGTTGCCCTTTTCTCAAGCACCCCACAACTATTTATTATTTCAGTTACTTTACATACTAGTGCAATTTAAATATACTAACGTCTCTTTTGCTTGGGCCCTACACTTCACAGTGCATGTAATGATTTTCAGGACAACACATCTGCATGCTAGGATCTTTAGTATCAGCTGAGTTGGTGTGCCCCAATCTTCCGGGGCCTTATACTTTATTTTGCAGTCTTTATAGTTATTATAGACAGTCAGGTATGTTGCGGGCATTGTCCCCGCAACAGTCAGTTATAGTACTTCATTAGAGGTTTCATAGATTATATCAATAGTCAGACAGAGTCATAGGCTTTATGTTAGCTTGTTGACTACAATACTTATCTTTTATATTTTGTTCAGTATTCCGACTTTCAGTTAATTATTCAGTTAGACCTTAGTACATCAGCAAGAGTTAAGTTTATTTTTTACTTTCAATATATCTATATACCTCATGTTGATTAAGACAGTCAGTTGGTTCACTCGGTCACATGTAGTCAGGCACCTAGTGCCATGATACGCCCAGACCTAGGTTTGGGATGTGACATGTTGACCCCTTTTAACATCTTGCTTGTGGCAAAGAATTCTGTAACTTCTTCCACCAAGTCATTTTTCACAATCTCATAGCTATTCTTAAAAAATTAGCTCTCATATCCATCAGGACCTGGTGCCTTATCCCCATCAATTTCCCATAGAGCTACTTTCACCTCCTTTTCAGTGAAATTTTCAACCAGTTTGCCTCTTTTTTCTGCAGTGATCATTGCCTCTCTTTTAATTATATCACTCTATGCATGTTGTTTGTGATCACCTCTTGTTCCTGGGAGCACTTTGTAGTATTCAATAAATGCATTAGTGATCTCTTCCATGTCTGTTTTGAGGCTTCCATCTGCAGCTGTGATGGAAAATATTTTATTATGTGTTCTTCTTACTTTTAACACACTATGATGGAACCTTGTGTTTTGTTCTCCCTTCTTTAGCCATTGCACCTTGCTTCTTTGTTTCAAGAACACCTTCCTAGCCTTATTCAGTGTCATGAAGTCTTTTATCAATTTCATCTCCTGTCCAATCAATACCACATTCCTGGGGTGCTATCATATGTTACTTTGGCACTGGATCAGCTCCTCCATTGCTCTGCCTGCTTCTCAATTTCACTAAATATGTTATTGTTAAGCTTATAAAATACACTCTTTAGCCTATTAAGCTTCCCCACCAGCTGGAACATTTTTCTTCCAGGTGCCCTAGCTTCCCAGCTTGTCTTGACCATTTCTTTGTATTCAGGAACCATACTCCACACGTTAAAATATTTAAATTATCTTCTGCTTTGTGATCTTCCATCATCCCAGCTCCAAGGCAGTGATCAAAGACACCCTCATTCTTATAGTGCATCTCTGAGGCTGGGAAGTGAGTAATCCAATCACAATTTACCAGATTTCCATCAATCCTGCTCATCTCTCTATCTTTCTGTTAGTAATATGTATTGCAAAAAACCAGTAAACAATAATAACTGAAAATAAACAGAATCAGTGTTGGAAAATTATTTTTTCAGATTATAATCGAGCCCATCTAGTTCAAAGTGTGTCCTTAAGGAAATTATTCCCCTCACAGTACTCGAGGTTGATGGAATATCCCCTCCCAGGATAGAACGATTATCTTACCAGAATAGTAGTACTCCAAACTCTGATAGCGGCGAACCACTCAACAGTTCTGAAGGTTTGCAGTTCAGAAAATTAGTAATTAAAATTCTGAGGAATCAAATGAATTTATAGCCATGGAAGTACTGTTTCTGAAGGTTTGTAACCCTTCTGAACAGTCACTAAAACTGGTGGGAAATTTAAATGTGGGAAAGAAACCGGGTCGCGGGTCAGACACGCGGATCCGGCCGGGTCGCGGGTCAGGGTCACTAACTGGTAGGATTGGATAAGTTAATTAATTTAATTAAATAATAATTAATTAAATAATTAAGAATTAGAGAAAATTTGGTCCAAAAAGATTATCAATCAATCAGATCATTTGACCAAATCCAAATCCAAATCCAAATCCAAATCCGAAGCCGAAGCCTAGCCGAGCCGAAGCCGAAGCCGAAGCCGAGCCGAGCGAGCGAGCGACGACGACGCGAGTGGTCCTTGCCCCCTCAACCCTTTTATTGACAAGAAGGAGTAATTCTACTTATAAGTAGAAGAACTTTTCTTTCCACTACCGATGTGGGACAACTCCCACTTTTCTTTCCACTACCGATGTGGGACAACTCCCACTTTTCTTTCCACTACCGATGTGGGACAAATGATTATTTTATAGAGCAAGAGGGAACTTCCTCCATTTCCCATTCAATCTATCATTTAAACCCAACAATCCCCCACATGAATGGGGAATGGCTATAAGATAAAGGAATGCGCGGACAAGTGTGATATATAAGCGAGAATTGACTGCATCTGGATAAGTAGGTTTCCCTTTGAACTTTCCGTAGTGAACTTATATCGGATATACTCGATCAATCGGTAGATTTGATATCTTTGAACCGTCAAACTTTGTTGTATACCTAGACAACATAAGTCACACAATCAACCCTCAACCGTTTATGGTTCTCACGGTTGTGTTCGTTTCAGCCATGAACACCTCCTGGTTTCATGAGTGTGTAGAGAATGGGCCTTTACTGTCATTCACCTTTAAAGCGGCTTACACTTAACACTCACATAGGTGATTTCTAAACATGTGGTCCTATATCCACATTATCTGGTCATACACTACCAGATTTAGATAATCATTAAAGAACTTTAATGCTTTATTAACTCATTAACAAGCCATAAGGTTTTATCCTTATTTCTGAACATTGTCTTCATCCGAGAATGGGTTGAGTTATTTGACAATCTTGAACCGTCAGTCACAACTTTGTTTGATCTCCTTGAACCTAGCTCTTGGGATCTCCAGTCTGCTAGGTAGAGTTACCGCCATGATGACTTGTCCTCGGCCTTAACCCCATTCCCATTGATGATCTACTAACTCCCTCTCTAGATAAGCCTTTTGTAAGCGGATCCGCCACGTTATCTCTTGACTTTACATAGTCAATCGTGATAACGCCACTAGAGAGGAGTTGTCTAACGGTATTGTGTCTTCGTCGTATGTGACGAGATTTTCCGTTGTACATTACGCTCCCTGCCCTACCTATTGCTGCTTGACTGTCACAATGTATACATATAGGAGCCAAAGGTTTGGGCCAGAATGGAATATCTTCTAAGAAATTCCGGAGCCATTCAGCTTCTTCACCGGCCTTGTCTAAAGCTATAAATTCAGATTCCATTGTAGAGCGGGCGATGCATGTCTGTTTTGATGATTTCCAAGACACTGATCCACCCCCAATTGTGAAAACATAACCACTCGTGGATTTAACTTCAAATGATCCGGTGATCCAATTTGCATCACTATATCCTTCGATCACGGCGGGATATTTGTTATAATGCAAAGCATAGTCTTGGGTGTGTTTTAAATACCCCAAGACTCATTTCATTGCCATCCAATGAGTTTGATTGGGATTACTCGTGAATCGACTCAGCTTGCTTATAGCACATGCTATATCTGGTCGTGTACATTTCATAATATACATCAAACTTCCCAAAACTCGTGCATAGTCCAATTGTGAGTCACTTTCACCTTTATTCTTTTGAAGTGCAAAACTTACATCAATTGGAGTCTTTACAACATTGAAATTTAAATACTTAAACTTGTCAAGTACTCTTTCAATATAATGAGACTGCGATAATGCTAGACCTTGTGGAGTTTTATGAATTCTGATGCCTAAGATCAAATCAGCAACTCCTAAGTCTTTCATATCAAATTTGCTAGCCAACATACGCTTCGTAGCAGTTATATCGGTAATATCTCTACTCATTATCAACATGTCATCAACATATAAACAAACAATGACTTCATGATTTGGAGTATTTTTAGTGTAAACACATTTGTCACACTCATTAATCTTAAATCCATTTGCCAACATTGTTTGGTCAAATTTCGCATGCCATTGTTTGGGTGCTTGTTTAAGTCCATAAAGTGACTTAACAAGTTTGCACACTTTTCTTTCTTTACCAGAAACCACAAAGCCCTCAGGTTGTTCCATGTAAATTTCTTCCTCCAATTCTCCATTTAAGAAAGCTGTCTTGACATCCATTTGATGGATTTCAAGACCATATACGGCCGCCAGTGCTACTAACACCCGAATAGATGTTATTCTTGTTACCGGCGAGTATGTGTCAAAGTAATCAAGGCCTTCTTTTTGTCTATAACCTTTGACCACAAGTCTTGCCTTATATTTGTCAATAGTGCCATCAACTTTCATTTTCCTTTTAAAAATCCATTTTGATCCTAAAGGTTTATTTCCAGGAGGAAGATCAACCAATTCCCATGTATGGTTGTTCAAAATTGATTCAATCTCACTATTGACTGCCTCTTTCCAAAATGCTGAATCAGAAGAAGACATCGCTGTTTTAAATGTTTGAGGCTCATTTTCAAGCAAGAATGTCACAAAATCTGGTCCAAAGGAAGTAGATGTCCTTTGACGTTTGCTACGCCTTGCATCCGCTTTACTTGGTGTATTTTCCTTTGGTTCTTCCCGCGGTCGTTTAGATCTTTCACTTGACGACTCACATTCATTTTTATACGGATAAATATTTTCAAAGAATTCAGCATTATCTGATTCAATTACCATATTAACATGAATTTCGGGATTGTCCGATTTGTGAACCAAAAACCGACAAGCTTTGCTGTTTATAGCATAACCAATAAAAATACAATCCATAGTTTTTGGTCCGATTTTTACCCTTTTGGGCAAAGGAACTTGGACCTTTGCTAAACACCCCCACACTTTGAAATATTTCAAGTTGGGTTTTCTTCCTTTCCATAGTTCATATGGAATAGATTGTGTTTTACTGTCGGGCACCCTGTTGAGTATTCGGTTAGCTGTAAGGATATCTTCCCCCCACAAGCTTTGCGGTAAACCGTAACTTATTAGTAAGGCATTCATCATTTCCTTTAATGTTCGGTTTTTCCTTTCTACAATTCCATTTGATTGTGGTGTGTAAGGGGCAGTAGGTTGATGAATAATTCCATATTCTAAACATATCTCTGCAAAAGGAGATTCGTACTCTCCTCCCCTATCACTTCTAATCATTTTTTATCTTTTTATTCAATTGATTTTCCACTTCGTTTTTGTATTGCTTAAATGCATCAATTGTTTCATCCTTACTATTAAGCAAATACACATAACAATATCGAGTGCAATCATCAATAAAAGTTATAAAATACTTTTTTCCACCGCGAGATGGTATTGACTTCATATCACATATATCTGTGTGAATTAAGTCTAAAGGATTTGAATTCCTATCAATAGACTTATATGGATGTTTAACAAACTTAGATTCAACACAGATTTCATATTTAGATTTATTACACTCGAATTTAGACAATACTTCTAAATTAATCAATTTTCGCAAGGTTTTGTAGTTGACATGTCCTAAACGAACATGCCATAAATTATTTGACTCCAATAAGTAAGACGAAGCTGAATTTTTATTAATACTGTCAACAACCATTACATTGAGTTTGAAAAGGCCCTCGGTGAGGTAGCCCTTTCCTATGAACAATTCATTCTTACTTATTACAATTTTCTCACTAACCAACACGCACTTAAACCCGTTTTTGACGAGTAGTCCGGCTGAAACTAAATTCTTCCGAATTGTTGGAACGTGCATAACATTGTTGAGAGTCAGGACCTTGCCGGAAGTCATCTTCAGAAGTATCTTCCCATATCCTTCAACCTTGGCTGTTGCAGTATTTCCCATAAACAGTACCTCTTCGGGTCCAGCGGGAGCATAGGTTGCAAATGCTTCTTTTGTAGCGCAAACATGTCGAGTGGCACCAGAATCAAGCCACCACTCCTTTGGGTTTCCAACCAAATTGCACTCCGATAGCATTGCACACAGATCATCCATATCATCATTCTTTTCCACCATATTGGCTTGTCCTTTTCCCTTGTTCTTTTTCGGGAGACGACAATCTGGGGCTTTGTGGCCACTTTCCCACAATTAAAGCAGTTGCCCTTGAACTTTTTCTTGTTGGAATCCTTCTCCTTTCCAGAAGGCCTCTTCCTTTTCTTGTTCTTTTTCAGAGCAGCATCTTCAACGATGTTTTCCCCTTCAATTGGTGAAGTCTTACGGTACCTCTTCTCAGCGGTTTTGTTATCTTCCTCGATCTTGAGACGAATCACAAGATCTTCCAACTTCATTTCTTTTCTTTTGTGCTTAAGATAATTCTTGAAATCTTTCCATGAGGGCGGCAACTTCTCAATCATTACAGCCACTTGGAATGCTTCATTTACTACCATACCTTCAGCAATAAGGTCATGGAAGATAAGTTGAAGCTCTTGAACTTGGGTTCCAACGGTTTTTCCATCCACCATTTTGTAGTCTAGAAATTTGGCAACCACAAATTTCTTCAAGCAAGCATCTTCAGTTTTGTACTTCTTTTCAAGTGCACTCCATAGTTCTTTGGAAGTCTCTACTGCACTGTAGACGTTGTACAAGTCATCTTCTAAGGCACTCAAAATGTAGCCTTTGCACAAAAAGTCAGCCTGTTTCCAAGCCTCAGTAACCATGAACTTTTGGTTGTCAGGCATGTCGGCGGCAGGCACGGGAGGGTCCTCATTGGTGAACTTTTGCATACCAAGGGTGGTAAGCCAAAAGAACATTCTTTGCTGCCATCCTTTAAAGTTGGCACCGGTGAACTTCGCAGGTTTCTCAGCCGGTGGTACAGCGGTACGGGTTGTAGGAGTAACCGCTGGTGCAGTAATTGTAGAGGTAGTTCCAGTCTCAATTGCCATTATTCGTTTGTCACTGTCAAATCGACAAACTGTTTTAGTTGATAAAACCAGAATAGCAATTCAATCACAGACTTAAACGATGAAGATTTTATTTCTTCAAATTACAGTATAATTATGAAACTTTAGTATTCCAACGAAGTTTTTATATCTTCGAGTCAGAATACTAATATTCATATGGAGTAGAAAACTGCACAAGTTTTAATCTACAAACCAGAATACAACAACGATGAAGTTTTTTTATGTTTTTCAAATCGTTGTACAAGTATGAACTTTAATATTCCAACGAAGTTTTTATATCTTCAAGTCAGAATATGAAATTTCACACGGAGTAGAAAACCACACAGGTTTTAGTCTCCAAAACAAAATACAGATTAATCTAAAAATATAATTTCCTTAAGATTGTTAGTAATCTGTATTGCAAAAAACCAGTAAACAATAATAACTGAAAATAAACAGAATCAGTGTTGGAAAATTAATTCCAGAATATAATCGAGCCCACCTAGTTCAAAGTGTGTCCTTAAGGAAATTATTCCCCTCACAGTACTCGAGGTTGATGGAATATCCCCTCCCAGGATAGAACGATTATCTTACCAGAATAGTAGTACTCCAAACTCTGGTAGCGGCGAACCACTCAACAGTAGTATATCACACAAAATTTATTTGTGCAGAAGAAGAAGAAGAAGATTTTGTAGTTCAGAAATTAGTAATTAAAATTCTGAGGAATCAAATGAATTTATAGCCATGGAAGTACTGTTTCTGAAGGTTTACAACCCTTCTGAACAGTCACTAAAACTGGTGGGAAATTTAAATGTGGGAAAGAAACCGGGTCGCGGGTCAGACACGCGGATCCGGCCGGGTCGCGGGTCAGGGTCACTAACTGGTAGGATTGGATAAGTTAATTATTTAATTAAATAATAATTAATTAAATAATTAAAAATTAGAGAAAATTTGGTCCAAAAAGATTATCAAAGCCGAAGTCGAGCCGAGCGACGACGACGGCGCGAGGGGTCCTTGCCCCCTCAACCCTTTTATTGACAAGAAGGAGTAATTCTACTTATAAGTAGAAGAACTTTTCTTTCCACTACCGATATGGGATAAATGCTTATTTTATAAAGCAAGAGAGAATTCCCACTTTTCTTTCCACTACCGATGTGGGACAACTCCCACTTTTCTTTCCACTACCGATGTGGGACAACTCCCACTTTTCTTTCCACTACCGATGTGGGACAAATGATTATTTTACAGAGCAAGAGGGAACTCTCTCCATTTCCCATTCAATCTATCATTTAAACCCAACACTTTCAACCTTCGTTTATTATTTCATGTAAAGAATGCACCTGAGGATTCCAAGTTTGGCAACCCTGTATCATCTACACATTTCTTGAAGTCTCTTAGCTTAGCAAGTGTTACTGACCTAGCTCCCTATCCTTTCTTGCCTGTGCAATATACAATTGAAATATCCCATGACTGCCCATGGTCCTTGGACAATGTTATAGAGACTTCTTATCTCATTCTATAAATCTCTTCTTTGTGCATCATCATTATACCCATATACCATAGTCACACTGAAATTGTTTCCAGTCCCTCTATGTTTCACTTGGCAATGAATTAGTAGTGCTGTAACTAAACCAATGTCAACTTCATAGACTGCAGGTTTTCATACTACCCATATCCTCCCCCAGGGTGTTCTGAGAGGTTAGTTGTAAATGACCATCTATTACAAAGATTAAGAGAAGTCCGTTGGGCTTTTGCTCTCTTAATCTTTGTTTCCAGAAGTCCAAATAGACTCACCTTGAAGTTATGCATAAACACCTGCATCTCAATATGTTTAGATGCCCTATTCAGACCTCTGGTATTTCAGAATCCCACTCTATCCATGAGGGATGGGGTGTAACGTCCCAAAATTTTGGACAATGATTTGAGCACCTAAGCATAATAAGTAGACTCGGGCCTCGGGGATTTTATGTGATATCACGTATGCTAATAAAGAGACTAGAATATAAAATAATTAGACCCCAAAATAATTTTGGACGTAACAAATGTGACGACGGGGATCGAGAATAAATTTGGAGTATGCACAAAGAGGTTATGGACTAGTGTCATATTACAAGAATTATGACATTGAGTATACGAAAGTCTTATGAGTTTTTAGGATTTAAATGAAGTGGGATCTAGAATTAACTATGTGTGTGATTGATAAATTATGCGGAGGTAGGTCGCTCAAACTTTTTAGTAAGCTGCATGTTGGGGTAATGTGGCATCAAATTGAGGCTCCCCACCGCCAAGAATTGGCTGGTGGGAGACCGAATCATGACAACCATTTAAAGGGTGATTGAAGTCCATCCAAAGCATTGTTTTTTTTTATGTTATAGTATATAACTAATGATGATTGTCAAAAGATTCTGAGGTGGAATTTCCTCAATCTTGAAAAGGACCCAGAGTACATAAATTCAACATATTCATCAGTGGGGGCAGTTCGTAGTTTTTTCCTCTTGACGGGAGTACTAGTTCCAGGTCCAGAAAATCCCGTAACAATAATTGCTTAAGAAGAGTTTATCAAGACAATAAAGTCATTTCATTTTGCTTTGGGATTAGGAAATAGAGAGTATACTAAGTCATGACATTTCATTTTGGGTAAACGTTTTTAACACTTTGGAGATGATGCAAACGTGAACGTGACCAGTGAGTAATCCGTGGGTAGAACAAATTGTCACAGCGGATTCAACACAGCATTAAGTTAAATCGAGGTATGTTAAGGCAAATTATTTCTTTCTTTTGGCATGTTCCATGTAACGAAATATAATCGTGATATTGCTCCATAATTTATTCTGCTCCTAGTAGTTAAGAATATTCGTGTTATTGATTCCTATGCTAAAAGCATGTCTAAATATCTTTCTAAGTCCTTACTATGGCATACGGAAAAGATGTTGATTTTCCAATGTTAGCCGAAGGTATAAAGGTATTATGTCATCCGTTGAGATTGGAATATTGTGTTATCATTCATGCATTTTTATTTGCATTGCATTCATATATTACCCTGGACCACTTGTGTTATGCACACTACTATATGGTAAATATATATATAAGTTGGTTACCTGGTTGTTCATAATTTTCTTTCGGCTTAGTCCATAATTAATTATGATTAGATGTTCATGGTAAGAATGGTGGTACCCGGCGGGTGGGATCCGGGTGCCCGTCGCGGCCCTCCGGTTTGGGTCGTGACATGGGGTCACCCCTACACTCACCCACCTTACTTTGTTGTCCACCCTTCATTGCATTTTTCTCTTTTCTTACCTCATTTTCCCCACTTGAACTACATTGACCATCCTCTTTTTCCTTTATTGGTTCAAATGCTTTACCAGTATTCATGTTTGCCTGCTTGGTGTTCTTGTGTTGTCCTTTTGGAAAACCTGCTATATTATGCTGTTGCCTTTGTTGATTGTTTATTACTGTGCTTTTATTTTCCTGTTGCTCCTGATGTTACCTTGGATCTTGTTGTTCAGTCTCCTTACCATTCTCCTTGGCCTGACCCCCTTTTATCTTGTCAACCCATGCTTTATCTCTTTTTGTCTCCTGCACTTTCCTATTTCATGCTCAAAGTTTCTACAACTTGTGCACATTACTGGTTTCCACTCATATTCCACCTCGTGTGTGATAATTCTTCCACATTCATTCTCAAACATTACCCATTTTCAGGGCCATCCCACTTCAAAGCCAGTCTGCTCTTTGTCAATGCATTTTCCCCAATACTTAATGTCAATTCCTAGGAGCTTTACCCATATTGGCACCTTATCCACAGTCTCCTTTGTGATATCAATTTCAGGTTTTCATGGTTTCACTACAATGGCCTTTCTGTCTAACATCTGTACTCCTTGTTCCACTGCTATCCCCATACTTTCTGGACTATGGAAACACCCCTTTGTTCACCATTATTACTTTGTCAATCCCCATTCCTTTCCATATTCATTTAAAATAACCTTGCATCACAGTTTGGGGAGGATTTGATGCTAGTACGTAACATACAATTGTTGTGTTCTAGTAATTAATTTCCTCTTTAATATCATCAAGAGTAATTTTAACGTTTGCAGGTTCCTGTTCACTCCTATTTAGGCTAAAACCATCTTCAATTGGGATTTCTCCCACTACCTTACTCTAGGAATTTGCTGAATTTAGTTTTAGGGTTAGGCTCATACCAGAATTGGGGCATTCCTCTTCCGCAATATCTCCCCATGATCCCTTCGCCAGAGGATTGTGTTGTCTCTTTTACTTTACTGTTGCTTCCTACCGGTGTACTCACCGAAGTTTTGTTCTAACTCAAATTCAAAGGGACAATCCCTTGGAGCACATTGACATTCTTTATCTTCCTTGCATCACTTGATTGTGGTACCGCACTTTTCCCCACTACTACATTCACATTACTTGGTTGAATTTGTTGTCCTCTCCCCAGTTTTGGATTTCTTAGCCATTTCAGTGATCACCGGTTAACAACGGTCACCTAGAAGGAATTACATTTCTAGAGAGATGCAAAACAACACACAACATCTTGACGGTAGTTAAAAATGTATTTTACACTTGCTGACTTGCTTGGTCTACTATCAAATTGTGTGTTGGGTGATAGGTACCTCTTCATAACTACAGGTCTCGGGTGAGTTATGAGAATGAATTCACCAAAAAACACTTTACTCTAAAGTGAGACTTCATAGAGTTGTTATTAGGTTTGAGTACGGTCTAGTCTTTGTGTAAGACTATCGAGTTGTAATCTTATTAGCTTATTGTGGAAGCATTCAATTGTGATCAGTTGGAGTAAACATTGTTTCCAGCCTGACTTAGTTGAAGGATATTAGCAACTATCGAGTGATTGTTTAGGTGAAGGGCTTAAGGGTAATCTCAAAGGATTACCAGTGAAACATGAATTTGGCTCTGTTTTAGGGGAAGAGTTGCTTAAATCCCACACGGGTGATTTTCCATATAAAATCATGTGTTCTTTATTTTTACATACTTTACATTCCTACAACACACTAGCAAGCAACATCACTTACCAGTTCCATCAGTTTGTTCCTTTAACTAGAGCAAACTTCAGCAAATTTTAAGAGTGTGCAAAAATTTGGAATGATCTAATTTACCTTCCTCTTATGTCATGTAAATGTACAAAATTACAGGTAAGATCAGTGTTCTAAAACTAAAGAGGTTGTTGGGTTAAACCAACCCAAATATACTTTTAATATGATAAGATATTGTCCGTTTTGGATCAAACTCGCACGATTCTTCAGAAAGACCTTATATCATGAAAAGTATCATACACCAAATATATATTCTCCTTTTCTTTTCAACGATCAATGCAGGACTTACGTTTGATACCCAACCGAAATGTATAGAGACAATTCTTTTCCCACTTCTTCGTTTTGAGAGTGCCTCTTCTTACCACCTATAATTCTCGATATGGACTCAATATTATGTGAATAATTTATGTTTTAGTATAATAAATTGTATCGTCATTTATGGTATCTTCTAGTAAATTAAACCTTTACTTATTATATACTCCCTCCTTCCCAATTTATATGAGGGTTGACTAGTTTTCGGAGTGAAACAACGCAATCTTTGACTCCATTTCAAACATAGATTCTCTGAGTATTTTATAGTAAAATTTACATATTTGAAAATTATAGAAAAGTACATTAAATCTGCATCATTAATTATTCACAATATAAAAAAAAAAACGTTGGAGAATACCGTAGTCACTGAAAGAGTAACATAAAATAGAAAGAACAAAGAGCAGACTGGCTTTGAAAAAACAACAAAATTTCCATGGAAATTAACTCTGGCTTAATAATTTTCTTTAGAAATAGATCTGCTTTGAATTCCCAAAAGTGTACCTGTAGCTTTACATCTGAGTTACTTTGATTTTTTCTTTTCCTCGTCACTAATGTGCGGTTTCATAAAGGAATTTGAAGAACTCAAAATCACCGTGCAAGTTGGAGTATATCCGATAAAAATCGGGTTACTTAAATAAAACAAAAAAATAATGCGGAAGCGAAAATATGAAGATTAAAGACGGAATCTAAAGATTATTAGCATTTGCTTCTTTTGTCCCACATTGGAAAAACATATTTGTATCCCATGTAATAGACCCTATATAAAGGGCTTTACTTGCTTTTCTTTTACTTGCACTTTTAGCTCTCAAGAATAATATTATTTTATTATCTTGTTATTGCTTTGTAAGAATTCATGTTATGAATAAAAGACTTTCATGAATTCTATCATGGTATCAAAGCCAAGAGCACAAGTTAATATTTTTAGCTTGATCGCGGATTCAACTTCGCGGTGAGTTAGTTGGGGGTTCGTATGCAGCACGCCCCTGGTATCAGTTAAAAATTTTTTTTTGGCTTGTTTTGGAAGCTCGTGCTCGTTTTGGCTGCTCGTGCTCGTTCTGATCTTGGCTTCCACATCTGGGTTTCGTCTTTTTGGCTTCCGCATCTGATTGGTGAGATCTGCCCTTTTTTATTTTATTTTGTTGCTTGGGATTGCAGCTTGTTATTTGGGATTGCTGCTTGTTATTTGGGATTTTCTGTTTAAAATTCATAATGGCTGGAGGTGATGATTCTTTGCAAACTATTGGTGTTAGGTTAGATGGAAAAAATTATTCCTATTGGAGCTATGTCATAGTAAATTTTCTGAAGGGAAAAGGGCTTTGGGATTATATGTCTGGAAAAACCAAATGTCCTAAAATTGGAGATGAAAATTTTGATGAATTATTTAGGACTTGGGAGACCAATAATTCAAAGATTATTACTTGGATTAATAACTCATTGAACAAAGAATTGGTGTTCAATTGGCTAAGTTCAAAACTGCTAAAGAGATTTGGGATTATTTGTCAAGATTGTTTGTGCAGAATAATTTTGCTGTTAAATATCAGTTACAATATGAAATTCGTGCACTAGTACAAAAAGACTTGGGCATTCAAGATTATTTCTATGCAATGACCACTTTGTGGGATCAGTTAGCTATGACAGAATCTACTGAATTGCAAGCATGCGATGCTTATATAAAATGCAGAGATGAAGATCGTCTTGTTCAGCTATTGATGGGTCTTGGTCGAATTTGAGAATTGTCGTTCGTGCTTATTGCACCGCAAACCCTTACCATCTGTTGAAGATGTGGTAAATGAACTTATGGTGAAGAAACATGTTTGAAGACTCTAAAAGGGTACATAAGGCTTCTACTTTTGTCTCGGGCAGCTCCTTCGTCTACACCGGTCCTTGCAGCTCCTACACACCAAGATAGAACATCTATCGTAGGTAATTGTAATTATTGTAAGAAACCGGACACCTTTGGAAGAATCAATGTCCCGAGCTACGGAAGACGTCGGGTTCTAAGCCTCCACATTACGGACAAGGGCCGAAGTCTTCTCAACGAAGCCATATTCGGGGGTCAATTCCGAACTTGTATCCACCGACTCAGTCGCCTTTGTGCCCTCTCTTGATCACCCACTTGAGGAGCCTCTGTGAGTCACGATCGATTCTCAGAGTGACCAATTTCAGTTCCTCGCCTTCCAACAGTTTCAACAAAATTCTCGCCTTATGCTCTTTCTGTTCCTTAGGCTCATCACCATCTATTGGTTCGTATCATTTCGCCTTCTTGGATCTTGGACTCGAGCTGAAATCATATGTCTCTGATTCTTCCGCCTTTGTATCTATGTCTTGACTCCTTCCACTTCTGGATCGCCGATGGCACACCTATGCCATTGACAGCATTGGCACCATTCATACATCCACTATATCATTACGATGTTTATTGCATTCCAAAATTACATATAAATCTTGCTTCACGGTCAAATATGTGACTCTGGATGTTTTATTGGACTCTTCCCTAATTCTTGTTATGTGCAGGATCTAAAATCCAAGAGAGTGATTGGGACAGGGCGTAGAAAGGGGAGAGGTCTATATGTTTTGGATGAGCTGCATCTTCCTACTCATGCAGCAACTATGCCTGTTAATCTGTCTTCTTTTCATTTAACACATTCCTCTTCGAAGTTTTATTTGTGGCACTCTAGACTTTGTTATATATCAGGTTCTCGCCTGCGTTTTATGTGTAATACTGGTGTTCTTGGTGATTTACAATCCGATGATATTTCTGATTGTAGTGGATGTAAACTTGGAAAATTTTCTGCTTTGCCTTTTAATCTTAGTACTTCTACTTCTTCTGCACCATTTGATCTAGTTCATTCAGATGTTTGGGGGCCAGCACCTATCCCTACTAAAGGTGGCTCCAGATATTATGTTTCCTTTATTGATGATTATACTCGTCATTGTTGGGTTTATTTGTTGAAAAGACGCTCTGATTTTGTTCATACTTATGTTGAGTTTCAAGCCTATGTGAAAACTCAACATTCTGCCATTATTAAATGTTTTGGTGATTTAGGAGGTGAATATACTAGTGGGGATCTTTCTGGTATTTTCAAAGTCGATGGTACAATACATCGCCTTCTTGTCTTGATACACCACAACAAAATGGGGTAGCCGAGAGAAAACATAGGCATATTGTTGAGACAAATAGATCCATGCTTTTGTCCGCTAGTGTACCTAGTGAATTTTGAGGAGAAGCTGTCCTTACATCTGTTTATCTTATTAATAGGATCCCTACCTCTCATAATTCTGGTATTTCTCCGTATGCTAGACTATTTGGTCACACCCCACTATATTCCCATTTGAGAGTTTTTGGTTCTACATGTTTTGTTCTACGTCCACATGCAGAGCGTACTAAGTTATCTTCTCGTGTCGCCATTTGTGTTTTTCTTGGATATGGGGTTGGGGAGAAAGGTTATCGTTGTCATGATCCAGTTTCTGGAAAATTGTATGTGTCTCGTAATGTTTCCTTTATTGAGCATGTTCCTTTCTTTTCCATCCCACCTACCTCACATGGTATGACAAAATCTGACCTTATTGATATTGATCCCTTTGATGCTGATTGTCCATCTGATTCTACATCTATATCATCTGTTCCTTCTCAGTCTTCTGGCAGGTCCCATGATATTGATACTCAGCCCCCTCCTACGCCTATTTCAGAACCTCTTGTGGTTGCAGATCCAGATCCACCTCGCTATCCTAAACGCACTCTGCGATCTACTCAGGTATCCGATTTTGATTATTCTTGCTATGCTCCATCATTCGCTTCCTTTCTAGTTTCTATTAATTCTCTCTGTGAGCCTACATCCTACTCTGAGGCAGCTCGTGATCCTCTTTGGCAAGAGGCTATGAATGAGGAACTGGTTGCTTTGAACAAAACTGGTACTTGGGATTTGGTTTCTCTACCGACCGTAAGAAAACTATTGGTTCTCGATGGGTGTCCAAGATTAAGACAAAGTCTGATGGTTCTATTGAGCGATATAAATCTCGTTTGGTTGCAAAGGGTTTTGCTCAAGAATATGGTATGGATTATGAAGAGACTTTTGCACCCGTTGCAAAGATGACATATGTCCGGGTTCTTATTGCGATGGCCTCTGTTCGTCATTGGCATATTTCACAAATGGATGTTAAAAATGCTTTTTAAATGGGGATCTTCAAGAAGAAATCTACATGGTCCCTCCACCTGGTGTTTCACATAGTCCAGACAAGTGTGCGTGCTTAAGAAAGCTCTGTATGGTCTCAAACAAGCTCCAAGAGCTTGGTTCGACAAGTTCTCCACTGTAGTATCATCTCTTGGGTTTATTTCCAACTTTCATGATTCGGCGTTATTTGTTAAATCATCCCCTGCAGGTTGTATTTTGCTTTTGTTGTATGTTGATGACATGATCATTACAGGTGATGATATTGATGGTATTGCAAACCTAAAATCTACTTTATCTCGCCGTTTTGAGATGAAAGATTTAGGTCATCTACGTTACTTTTTAGGCATTGAGGTAGCTTATTCTGAGAAGGGATATCTTCTCTCTCAGTCTAAGTACACTGCAGATATTCTTGAGCGGGCCCGTCTCACAGATACTCGTATAGTTGACTCTCCTCTTGAGGTTAATGTTCGATATACACCTACTGACGGGGATCCTCTTCCTGATCCCACTTTATATCGTTCAGTTGTAGGGAGTCTGGTGTACCTCACCATTACTCGCCCTGACATTGCATATGCTGTTCACATTGTCAGTCAGTTTGTTTACTCTCCTACATCTGTACATTGGGCTGCAGTTATGCGTATTCTTCGCTATCTTCGAGGAACGATTTATCAGAGTCTCTTGTTTCCATCGACCTCATTCTTGGAGCTTCGTGCATTTTCTGATGCAGATTGGGCTGGTGACCTAACTAATCGGAAATCAACTACTGGTTATTGTGTATTTTTAGGAGATTCACTCATCTCATGGAAAAGTAAGAAACAAGATGTGGTTTCTCGCTCTTCAACTGAGGCAGAGTATCGTGCTATGGCTTCTACTACGTGTGAGATTGTATGGTTACGTCGGTTATTGGTTGATATGGGTGTCTGTCTCTCTTCACCAACACCGATGTATTGTGATAATAAGAGTTCTATTCAGATTGCGCACAACACAGTCTTTCATGAACGTACCAAGCATATTGAGATTGATTGTCATATTATTCGATATCATCTTCAAGAATAAGACTCTATCAATGCCATTTGTCTCATCTTCGATGCAACTTGCAGATTTCTTCACAAAGGCGCATACCTTAAAGCGCCACCGGTTCTTTCTTGGCAAACTCTCGATGCTTCTGTCTACACCATCGCGAGTTTGAGAGGAGATATTAGCATTTGCTTCTTTTGTCCCACATTGGAAAAACATATTTGTATCCCATGTAATAGACCCTATATAAAGGGTTTTACTTGCTTTTCTTTTACTTGCACTTTTAGCTCTCAAGAATAATATTATTTTATTATCTTGTTATTGCTTTGTAAGAATTCATGTTATGAATAAAAGACTTTCATGAATTCTATCAAAGATATACAAAATTTGAGAATAAAATTTCCAATTTCGAGAGAAGTCATAAGAACCCGAATTGATCTTAGTATTCAAAATTAGCAGATTGAACTAATTATGATACAAATAGAGTCAATTCAAGAACTTATATCAAAAAGTGATCTAGACCTCTATTTCAAAAAAATTAGAGATAATAATTAGTATAAGAATAATTACCTTCTTTAATTTGTGAATAAGAACTAAAAATATCAAGCACGAATTAATCTTACCTCCTTGAAGAATTATTCTTATAAGGTTGTAAGATAAATCTCAAGTAGTCAACATGTAAATGTATAAATAAGAGAAACTCTCAAATAATAATGTTATCTTTCTGAAAATAACAAAATCCACCCCCGTATAAGAGAGAAATTTATTCCAATTAATATGGGATTCGAATCCTACTTTATGAAAATAAAATAGTAAAATCTAACTAAAAAACCTTTATACTAGAAAAGTATATAAAATAATTCCAAAATTAATTAAAGAAGAATAAGAAAAAAGTGATCATTCTTGACCCAAAATCCCACGCCTAAACAACCCCTATTTTGGACATGAATCTCACGTCCATTTTAGGCACTTTTGGGCATGAATTGTAGCCCGTTGGGGCTTGATTCTCAGCCCACTTTTGGCTGAAATTTCAGCTCTTTTCTTGATCATTTTTAGCTCATTTCTTGAGGTCCATGTGGGCGCCTTCTCTTGGTGGGCCCAATCTTCCTCCTATTGAACTTAGGCTTAAATCATAAAATATGTGTAGTGCTTTGTTCACTCTTCGTCATAATTCTTGGACTCATTTTTGAATTTTTCTTTCATAATAAGCACCTTCTTGATTTAACGTTAAAGTCCGTCAATCATTAATGGAGGTTGACATCCTTAGTCGGACAGACTAAAAATGCTGCTTCATTTGAGTTACATGATGATTGAAGTTTGGCTTAGGGAAATGAATATATTCCCTCTATTTCATTTTATATGATTTTTTTTAGCCGAACTCAAAAAGAATATTTTTTTATATTTAAAAATAATTTAATTTCTTAAGATAATTTACAGCCACACAAATATCAAAAGTTTATTTTGTATCACAAATTTTAAATAACTTTTTTATTTATTAAACTTCGTGTCAAGTCAACCATCTTGGGGCTCCCAAGTACACGATTGTTTAGGTGTGTGCTGAAAGCGCTTCCTTTAATGCCAGCCTCTATCTGAAACCCCTTTCCATATCTCGGAGAAGGTATGCAAGCAAGTCATCTGTGTAAAATGGAACGGGGGAGTAATTGTTTGGATTTGGAGATCAACTATTCGTTTTCAAATAGACAGTGTTTTACTGGAGAATGGGGTTTCTAATAATCAGGCAAGTGGACAATGTTTTAATAGTGACAAATTAGTGCATCTAGCCGCCAAGCATATGGCCTCCTTTGTTTACTACTAGGTCTACTACGATATATTTTTTTTTATTTAAATTTATGACCGCTTAATAAAATTAGTGGCCTAAAATAAAAAAAAATTAAGAAGTTTTTTTTAAAGTTGAACCTTTTCTACACCAAATCTTTCATATAATACATTTATTTAGAGTCTAGTTTTCTAACTTTTGGAGATGCAAAATTATTAATAATTTCTTGATCAATTTATTTTTATATTTTTATCAATTAATGATATAGCTAATCCATACATGGCTAAAATATTCTCTTCTCCTTTTTTTTTTAAATAAAAATCTTATAAATTTTACTTTAAAATATATTAGATAATTTTTTGAAAAAACTTTAGTCATATAACCTACTACCAATAAAAAGTGGGCCCCAAAAAATTTTTGGGTCAAAAGTCATTGCCTTAGTGGCTTTGGCCTTGAGCAGACATTGTATGAACAATAAAGTGGGTCAAAACAACTATCGAGAGGTGTGGTGGGGTGTGATGGATGAGATTCATCCCTCAACTAAAGATTTCAGGTTCAAGTCTTGAAAATAAACTTATTATAAGAAGCATATTCCCTTAAATTGATCCTACACGATACGAATTTGAATAAGTCATTGTTGGGTAATGCCAACATTATGTCTATGGCGAGGCTTAGGTGATGGGTCAGTGATCGCCCGAGTCAGAGTCATGGTTGAACATGATGCTTGTTTGATGGATTTGGTGAAGAAATAAAAATTGCTTCTTGCTATCAGTTGTAGCTTTAGAAATGATTGTAAGCACTTGATGCTCACCATTAGTATCCGAATAAAAGTTATGGATTCAATTCTCAATAACAACATGATATATAAATACCACCAACATTCTATCTATGACAAGGCTCAAGTCATGGCCAAACACAAAGTTTATTTGATGGACTTAATTACTCCCTCCGTTCCGATTCAAATGTTTTACTTTCTTTTTTAGTTTGTCCCAAAAAGAGTATCTATTTCTATATATATTTAGTAAGTTTGACAATTCAAACATCCTACATGTCAAGTTTAAAACCACATATTCAAATGATATTTTAGTATATTACACACATCTTTAATTTAGGACCGCAAGATTTAAAAGTCTTCTCTAATTTCTTAAAGTCTGTGTCAAGTCATACTAAGACACTTAAAATAAAACGGAGGGAGTAAGAAATAAAACTTATACCCTTACTATCCCCTATAGTTTTACCCATGATGGTAAACAGTTAATCCTAACAGTCTAACCAACAAAATTTGAACACAATGGTCGCCCAAAAAAAAGGAGTTGGCCAAACCACTAGCCTCAGGTTCTCTACTTCTATAAAGACTAGAGGAAGTGGGAGAGAAAAATCTACAGCTTTAAGGTAAGGCTAAAAGGTCTCACTTGAACTTTGAGGTACTGTTTCCTTTTTGTTAACGTAAAAATCTCTCTCTTTCAGAACCAAAAGTCTATTTTTTATTTACAAGCATCTGGGATATGCTCATTCTTGTTTTATTTACTAAGGGTTGGCTTTTGATTTAGTGATTTTTGGACTCGTTTAGTTAGCATTCTTTTCATAAACCAGAAACTTTTCTTATTTACACATACACAAGAAAGAATCTAAGTATTTAATACTACTCGTAATTCTTTTCTATTGATTGAATTATTTTGTGTTAACATTTTCATATTTACCTAATAACTGCCTTATCTAATTGTTGCAGATTCAGGATAGAAGAGAGGCAGCAGAACAAAAATGGGAGGCGGTGGCAATATGTCTGCTCCAACAACTAAAAATCATCTCCAAAGAGTGCCAATTTCAAAGCCCCCTTTTACACTTAGTGACATCAAAAAGACCATCCCTCCTCACTGCTTTCAGCGATCTCTCATTCGCTCGTTCTCCTATGTTGCTCATGATCTTATATTAGTCTCCATCTTCTACTACATTGCCACCACTTACTTCCACCTCCTTCCTTCCCCGTATTCTTACCTAGCATGGTCTATTTACTGGATCGTTCAAGGTTGTGTTTGCACTGGAATATGGGTCATTGCCCATGAATGTGGTCACCAGGCCTTCAGTGATTACCCATGGATAAATGATACTGTTGGTCTTATCCTCCACTCTGCACTTTTAACCCCATACTTCTCGTGGAAATATAGTCATCGCCGTCATCACTCCAACACTGGTTTCCTTGAGCGTGATGAAAACTATGTTCCCAAGTTCAAATCTCAACTAAGATGGTACACCAAAGTATACGCCAACAACCCATTAGGAAGATTATTCATACTTGCCTTCACCCTCACTGCTGGCTTACCTTTGTACTATGCCATCAATATCGCAGGCAGACCTTATGATCGCTTTGCAAGTCACTATGATCCATATAGCCCGATCTATAATGACCGTGAGAGGCTACAGATCTTCATTTCAGATGTAGGTGTGATTGCAACTAGTTATGTATTGTATCGCGCTGCAGTCACACAAGGGCTAGCTTGGCTTGTATGCATCTATGGGGTACCCCTCCTAATCGTGAACGGCTTCATAGTGTTAATCACGTTTTTGCACCATACGCACCCTTCGTTGCCACATTATGATTCGTACGAGTGGAATTGGCTAAGAGGAGCTCTAGCAACGGTAGACAGAGACTATGGGGTGTTAAATAAGGTCTTCCACCACATTGCAGATACTCATGTTGTGCATCATCTATTCCCAGTCATTCCACACTACCATGCAACGGAGGCAACGAAAGCTGTGAAGCCATTACTAGGAGAATACTACAAATTTGATGGCACCTCATTTTATAAGGCAATGTGGAGGGATTTCAAGGAGTGCATATATGTGGAGACTGATGAAGGATCTCAACATAAGGGTGTGTTCTGGTATACAAACAAGTTTTGAAGTCTACTTACCTAGAAGTAGTTAAATATTTTGGAATGTGTGTTTTAATAAAATTGTATTTATGTACTCCAATTAGTTTTGAACCAACCCTACTATATGTATCTTATATTCTCATCACATGCAACACTTGTAAACAATAAGATTATGGAAGTATAATTAGCAGCCTTAAACATGGCTACCCTGTAGTATCACTTTTACAGCCAACAAGCATGAGGGAAATGCACGTCACTGCAAAATTAACTTTTAATCAGGAATTGAGCTAAGATTTTGAATTATGGGTTATGGATTCTTAAAACAAGGTAGGAATCCAGAAGCCATAAACTCAAAATCTTAGCTCAATTCCGGGTCAAAAGTTAATTTATAGAAATATTTAGTGAATTTTTAAACACAAATACAAATTTTGAGCCAAAGCTACTGAGTTGTACTAGGAGCAAACCCACGTATACCATGCCGGGTGCTCAAGCACCCATTGAACCCGACGTAAGCTCTGTGTACGTATAAAAAAAATATAGAAAATGTTATTCCGCATTCGTTAGCACCCATCAACATAAAAGTCCAGTGGGTGCTTTGGTTCTGAGATTGAAGTTTTAGCGCGCCAACACAAAATAGCGAGGTTCGAATCTGCTACAATATTTTATTCAAAAGACCAACAGACTTTCTTATTTTATTGAAAAAACACAATCTGAATTCTGAAATCGATTCTCGCAAATCTTTCTTCAAAATAGAAACTGAAACTCCTTAGTTATTGCTTGTCCTTTGTGATACAGATTCAGTGGATCTTTTATTTGTTTTGTTATTTTGATGAATACATCTAGTAAGTGGATTTTTTTTGGCAAAAAAGAAATAGTTTTGGGTACTAGTCAAAGATTGTTTTTTTTTTTTTACTTTACTTGAAACTTTGTTATAAATAAGTGACCACCCACCATCTTAAAATTCTGGATTCGTTACTAATTTTATCGAACCCCTAAAATAAACTGTAGCTCCGCCCTTCTTCTAACAGACGCGACTAAAGTTATAAAAATATGTGTCCAAAGTTACAAATTTATCTAAAATTTGACATACGATTATTTGTCCAAGCAAACTTTAAACCTTTATGTCTTTAATTTTTTACTAGAGACATGTCTTCATACTTTCAACTTATATATTGGTGTGGCACCAGATACCCTTGACTTTCAGACTTGTATCACCTATTTAGTGCTCTTGTACCCACAAACTAGATCACTTGGGGGTTGTTTTGGATATATCAAACTTATCATTTTTTTTCTCATTATATTATGAGACAACTTATGTAGTATTTGTATTTCTTCCACTTTTACTTATGTCGTATCATGTAAAGATTTGGAAGTGGTTCTCCTACGTGGTGAAATTATATAGGTGCCACCATGATTCGTGAAAGGGGTCATGACAAAGTTGGTATCAGAGCCATAGATTAAACGATCTTAAGTATAAGATCAATGTTTAGTAGAGTCTCGTGGATTGGTGCAGAGACGTTCGTACTTATCTTCGGGAGGCTATGGGACATTTAGGAAATTTTCCTTCCTTCATTCCTTTCGTGCTAAGTTGAATCAAATGGTTACCTGACCTTTGTTTCCTATTCTCTCACATATGGTGAGGAATCATGTCGACGCGGCGAGAAAAGAGACACAGACACAAGCACCGGCACAAGTAGTGCGCGTTCTCGGTAGAGGTCGTACTCGAGGCTAAGGTAGGGCTAGAGCAGCAGAAGCAACTAGGGGAGGAGCACAGAGAGCCAGCCAGGCTCGTGCTAGATCAGATTCCCCAGAGCTGTCTATTGAGTCTTGAGATGATATACTAGAGGATGAGATGGGACCGACCCATGATCATCCTGGGTTTATTACTAGTCAGATTCTACAGGATACGCTGGTCAGGTTATTGAGTGTTCTCGATGATTTTGCTCAGAATGACGCACATCTTACTACTCTGGGTGGTTCTCAGACCCGTGTGGGAGGGGGAAAACTCAGAACCATTGAGTTTTGTACTCCCGGTATTCAGCCTGCGGTGATGTCACCATCATGTATCGATGAGATTCATGCTCTAGAGTTTGGTCTCTGACCTATTGGTGGGACAATTATAACCCATAATGAGCGGAAAATTTAGGAGCACTTTTCGAACATGAAGCCTTCTGAGTTCTTTGGATAGCCCGAGAAGGATGCGTACGAGTTTATTGTGAGCATCCATGAGAGCTTGCATACCTTGGGTATTTTTTTGTCTCACTAGTTTAGTTTTATGGCCCTTCATCTTAGAGGAGGTGTGAAGAAAGAGTGGAGGGTGTATGTTGATTTCTTGCCCATAGGGACGCTTCTATTAACTTGGGTTAGGATCTGCGGTGTCTTCTTGGAAAAATATGTGCCTTTGAGCTTGTGCAAGGGTGATGAGTTTTATAAGATTTGTCAGGGAAATTCCTCGGTTGCACAGTATGAGACTCGCTTCCATGCCTTATCACGTTATACAACACTACTGCCCCTACTGAGGCTGAGCGAGTGAGATGTTTTGTTAGAGACTTGTGTATTCCGCATCAGTTGGCCATATTGCAGTTGGTGGCTTCGGGAGCTTCTGTTGAGGCTGTGGAAGGGTATAGCAGGATGGTGGAGTTTGTGTGAGGTGATTTATCCAGCTATGAGCCCGATAAGAGGGTGAGGCAACATGGTCAGTTCAGTGGTTCTACTTTTCGTGGTTATGGGTATCAAGGGAGATATCAGCAGTCACAGTCAGTCGACCGGTTCAAGCAGCTCTACAGATTACTGACGGTTATAGTGGGGGCCAATCATCTAGGGGTTCTCACTCTCGGTATTATGATCGTGGAGATTCGGGTTCTTCTATCTCTATTCACCAGCCCTCAGCAACCATGACATGTTTAGAGTGTGGAGAGGTTGGGCATTTCAAGAGGGATTCCCCCAGGCTTACCTCAAGTGCATCCCGTACATCTAGGACTCCAGTACAGCCATCCAGATGTGGTAGTTAGAGTAGGCAGGGAAGATCTTAGTCGGGTTGTGGTAGCCATCAGTCTGGTCATGGTGGATCTCAGTCAGGGAGAGATGGAGCTTGTTCGGGCCGAGGTGGTCAGAAGGTTACTCAATCTTAGGTAGGATCCACCTATTTCTATGCATTCCCTAGTAGAGTCAAGGCTAAGGCATTAGACATAGTCATCACATGTATTATCTCAGTTGATTATCAGTCTACTACTGTGTTATTTGATCTAGGGTTTACATTCTCTTATGTGTCTGCCTACTTTTCTCCCAAATTGGAGGTATGGTGTGATATGATTGATGTTCCTATTCGTATGTCTACACTAGTTAGTGATTCTGTAATTGTAGATATAGTTTATCATATGTGTGTAGTTACTTTCATGGGTTATGACACTTGGGTAGATTTGGTTATCTTAGATATGGTGGATTTTGATGTTATCTTGGGTATGGATTAGCTATCACCCTATCATGCGATTCTAGATTGCTATTCCAAGATAGTCACGCTAGCTATACCGGGTCTTCTGAGGTTAGATTGGACAGGCGCTCCCAGCCCTGCTCTTAGGAAGGTGATTTCTTATATTCAGGCTAGGAAGTTAGTGGACCGGGGTTGTTTGGCTTATCTTGATCATATTCAGGATACGAGTGCAAAGATTTCTTCCCTTGATTCTGTTTCGGTAGTTAGTGTGTTCGCGGAGTTCTTTCCTTCAGATTTGTCGGATATGCCGCCAGACAGAGATATTGACTTCTGTATTAATCTTTAGATAGCTCCTCGACCCATTTCTATTCCTCTATACCATATGACTCCAGCAGAGTTGGGAGAGTTGAAGGAACAACTTCAGGATTTGTTGAGTAAGGGTGTCATTTGACTGAGTGTATCTCCATCTAGAGCTTTTGTCTTGTTTGTGAAGAAAAATGATGGCATTATGCATATGTGCATTGATTATAGATAGTTGAACAAGGTCACCATAAAAAAAAGTATCTGATTCTGCATATTGATTACCTATTTGACCAGCTTCAGGGTGCTTCTGTGTTTTCGAAGATTAATTTGAGGTGGGGGTATCATCAGTTGAAGATATGGGTCGAGGATGTTCCCAAGATGGATTTTCAGACTCGTTACGGGCATTATGAGTTCTTGGTAATGTCATTTGGACTTACTAATGCCCCTACATCATTCATGGACTTGATGAATGGGATATTTAAGTCATACTTGGATTCTTTTGTGTTTGTGTTCATCGATGACATCTTGATATATTCAAAGAGTCAGGAGGACCATAAGCGTCATCTGAGAGTGGTTCTTGGGATTTGAAAGAGAAGAAGTTGTACGCTAAGTTCTCAAAATATGAGTTTTTGTTGAGTTCTATGGAATTCGTAGGACACGTGGTGTCCAAGGATGGGATTATGGTTGACCCTAAGAAGATAGATGCAGTTAGGGACTGGCCTAGACCTACTTCTGTGATGGATATTTCGAAGATTCGTGGGTCTTGCTAGCTACTCTCGTTGGTTCGTCAAGGGTTTCTCTTCTATTGCTTCTCATATGATGCGTTTAACTTAGAAGAAAGTGATGTTTCAGTGGTCTGATCAGTGTGAGGAGAGCTTTCAAAAGCTCGAGACTCTTTGGGACACAACCTCAATTTTATTTCTTCCGGTAGAGGAAAAGAACTTTACTGTGTATTGTGATGCTTCTAGGATTGGGTTGGGTTGTGTATTGATGCAGGAGGGTAAGGTCATTGCTTATGTATCGAGGAAGTTGAAGGTTCACGAGAAGAATTATCCTATTCATGATTTGGAGTTGGTTGCTATTGTGTTTTGCCTTAAATATTTGGAGGCATTATCTTTACGGTGTTCATTATTATTGAGAAAATGACTTGAGAAGTGAATTCAGCTAACATGTCATGACTTGTACTTATTTGTGTTTGGGCTCATATGGGCAAGTTGTACTAGTCCAGAGGATGATTAGCTGTTATAGATCCCAACGTATTATTGTTGAGCATTGTTGTGTCAGTCTAGAGGACGATTGACCTCCTAGGCATGTAGCCCGGTGCATCCATTGTTGTGCTAGTATAGAAAATGTTTAGCCTACATGGGAAAGTAGCCCCGATGTATCTATTTTTGTGCTAGTCCAGAGGACGATTAGCCTCCGTGGGATAAAGTCCCAGTGTATCAAAATATTGTTCGCTTGTGAGTTGGCATGTGTTGATCTGTTGGTTGCTTGTAAGTGGCTTGTTGATGATTCTAAGTTCATGATTGAAAAGACTTAATGTGATGAACGGTATAGTAAGTTGAAATGGATATATTTCGATGTTATTGGTTTTTACTGGTGATTTTACTAAGGTTTTAATCTTACTCCATATTTGGGATTTTGAACTGTTTTGAAATAACTTAAGGTAACGAAAATGACCTACAGAGGATTCAAAGTGATTATATCTTTATCATTGACTTATATTGGATGTTCATGATATTTTATCATTTGTTTTGAACTATTTCTCAACATTGTTTTAGTTATGCTTATTACTTATATATTTTGCTATTAACCATTGTGCCAGAGACACTCACTGAGTACCCAGTACTCAGACATACCATTGTTATTTTTTATGGTATGTTAGGTAACGAATAAGAGCATGTTCGTGATATGCGTATGAAGTAGGAGAACTAGCTTTTTTCCAGACTTATTGGTGAGCCCACACCCTTGTTCTTAGAACACCCTATCTATCTAGTTTACTGCTTTAGTTTTCGAGGTGCGTCCCGATGTTAGCCTATTGATTATCTCTCATAGAAGCTCCATAGATACTATCAGATTGTGGGTAGATATGGTGAGTCTCGTATGACTTATTGAGGTTTGCCACATTTATGACTAATTATTTATATTAGACTTCCGTTGAGTTTTATAAGTATGAGTATGTTTTCAGTTAGCCGTAAATGACTATTTTAAATAAATGTTGAAAGATTATCCATAGAGAATAGGCATTTATTGATTTTATAAGGTGCTTCCGATGTTGTTCATAGAATTAGATGCATGTCACGTCCAGGGTGGGGTTTGCAGCATGATAACTGCACCGGTATAAGGAACCTTTGACATATGCTCCATCTCATCCTCGGACAGAGGCATTTGTAACTATGAAAGTTTAAAATAAGGAGCTAATAGTGTACTTACAAGATTGCACGTATGCATATTGAATCTCTCGAGAACCCTTTCAATGTACCTCTTCTGAGAAAGATGTACAACATTGGCTTTTCTTGAAATCTCCATACCAAGGATTTTCTTTGTAGCTCCCAAATTCTTCATGTCAAATTATTTACTCAACAGTACCTTCAAAGCATTTATCTCTCTAATTGTTAGCAGCAATAAACATATCATCCACATACAACAGTAAATAAATCATAGAGTTATCATACATCTTCTTGAGATACACACAATTATCAAATGCACTCCTTGAAAATTTATGTGTAGTCAAGAATACATCAAACCTCTTGTACTACCGTCTAGGGGATTGCTTCAAACCATACAAAGACTTCTTCAGTTGGCATACATGATCTCTTTTTCCCTAAGATAAGAAACCTTCAGGATGATTCATATAGATTGTCACTTTTAGATTACCATGTAAGACTTTGACGTTGGGCAATCTCGTTCAAAATGCCCCTTCTTGCCGTAGCCCCAACAATATGCATTCTTCTTGTTCACACGAGACTTTGATCTATTCTTTAATTTGCTCCCTTCCTATTGGCTAGTCCGACCTCTCACAAAAAGCCCACTTGCCTGATCATCTCTGTCTTTTTCAAAATGCCTCCGCACATCACTAGAGTTAAGTTCCTGCCGCACTTGTTCAAGTTTGATAGGCTCCTTTCTATACATCATTGAGTATTGATATCACAATAATCCCGAAGTCAATGAAAATAGCAAGGCACATGCAAGTGTCTCCTCGTCCTTTTTAATTCCTGCAGTATGTAGTCCATGAGAAGTTTATTGAACGAATCTAAATGATCTTATAACAAAGTACCTGACCTCATCTTAAATGTGTGAAGACATCGTTGTAACAACATCTTTGTTGTCACCAATCGTTCCTGGTAAAGCCCTTGCAGCTTGTCCCATAATTGTTCGGTCGTATCTTCGGTACTCGTACTCAATTCAAAAAACACTTTACATGCAACAGACAGTTGGAGTACACTCAATGCATCTCCTTCAAGCTTCTCCTTATCGGATGTCGATGTATCATCGGGATACTTTCCATCACTAGCATGGATTGAACCTTCCCTCCACAGTAATACCATCATTTGGATCTTCCAGGTATTGAAGTTGTTGCACCCACTGAATCTATCGATTTCAAATTTCATGGAACTCATCTTTGTTTGTTCTTCCTCTCTGAATCTTCAAAGAGCCCTAATCTGGCTCTGATACCAATTGTTAGCGGAAAAGTAAAATAAAGAATACAAGATTTAACGTAGTTCAGATCAAAATGATCCTATGTCCACCAGAGAACGGTTGTCTTTATATTATTAACAAAGGAAGAGGAGAGGTCCCAATTACACCTAATAGAATTATTTCTCTCAACTCTCTACTCACTACAAAGAAATGATTTTGGAATGATTAAACAATAAAGAATGGTCATTATTTTATAGATGACCAAACTTGGGCTTCAAGCTCAAAAATAGAAAAGGAAAAGTAAATCTAAAATATGCCCACATATTTTTGCTTGCTCTCCAAGTTTGCTTGCTAGCCAAGTATATCAACACATGTAATATACTTCCACCAAACCAACTCTTTCATGGCATATTAATGTACACTGAATGTAATGTAGAATAGATGATATATATTAATCTACAACACTGAATGTAATGTAGAATAGATGATATATATTAATCTACATTGAATTCAATAAAGAATTGATCATATAATCCATGGTATTTATCATTTGTGAGCTAACTTCTAGCTATCCCGATACTAAATTATAGCACATGAAAGTTAGTTTTTAAAAATTAAAGGTCCAAATACACCCAATATTATATTATTTAGAGCTATTATACCTTTCAAAAAAGTTTCCTATATATACTCTTGCCGTTACAAATGGCTCAAATATACCATTTTCGATCGGTTAATGAAAGTGAAAAAATTAAATTAAATATTTTGTTTTCTAATTTTGTAAATTAAAATAAAAGTCACATAAGGATATATAGTTTTGGATATGTTATGCAATATCCCCTCCCAACTTTATGATTGGCATAATTTATGGAGGTAGGCATCAAGAATCAGTAGTGGAATCAATATTTCACTTAGTGAATTCAAAATAGGAAAAATCTCAAAAATGTCATCGAACTATAGAAAATGACTCATTTATGTCATTCTTAATTGTTTGGCTCATTTATGTCAACACCGTTATCAAAATGGCTCATCCATGCCATTTTTCATTAACGCCGATTTTACAATGTCATTTTAGTAATGACAATGACATAAATGAGCCATTATGATAACAACAATCACATAAATGAGCAAAACTATTAACGAGTGACATAAATGAGCCATTTTCGATAGTTCGATGACATATTTAAATCTTTTTCCTTAAAGTGTAAGAAAATAAATATATAAAAATTCAAAATTTACCATATGAAATGAAAAAGGTGGGCATGCAATAAGAATCAGGCTTACACACCTGAAAGCTTTCATCGACACCACTAAATTTTAAGATTTGACGGTTGAAATCTAAAGTGGGTGGAGAACAACGCATGAAGCCATCAAATATATGGACTCTATTTTTTTAAAGAGTAATTGATTTTGTCAGTGTTAAGTTGGAATATAGTCAATCTAATATATGTTTGAAAATATATTGTCATATATTTTATATTATAAATGATAAAATCAAAAAAATTGAAAAAAAACAAAAAATGAAGCATAAAAAACTGACTTAATTGATTTGGTTTGATTTTAATTTTTGAAAAACTAACTTAATTGATTTGATTATCATTAAGGGAAACACTAACCCAAACCAAATCGTGAATAGTTCGGATCATAACAACCACCGAACTAAATATAAGTTTGAATATATTAATAAAACATAGTTAAACGATAAAATTTTACGTGGAACATACATGTCATGTCAAATGCAATTGTTGATTTGATATAGAATTTAGTCACTATCATTTTGGGTCTCCTGTAGTATGTCAATGTTGAATATGCGTGTTGTCCCAACGTGTGCCTGTTATTAAAAATAAGTTCCTTTCATTTTCAAGCTTTCAAATTCGAAAAGAACAAATTGATAAGAGTTTTACGCACCACTTCTTAATATGCTTGGCGGCTTCATGCATGCACTATTTTACTCCACAAATATAGTCCCTCCGTTATTTTAGTAAAAACAATATTTCAATTAATTGTCATCTTAGGATTTGAAGATATAAATTGATTACTTTTTCCTATTATATCCTTAGATAAAAACTGACAAACTCTCTATTTAAAAAATATTTATTGACAAGTTCTATATTCAAAACATAAATGATTACTATTCATGCATGATTTATTTAAAAGGAAAAAGTAATTTATTTTATTAAATAGGGATAGTTTGATAAATTTTTCATTGCATTATTAATTTCTTAATATGTATATTTTTTGCTAGAATGACACTTATTAAGAGACGGATGAAGTAAGTCCTTTAAATTCCTTTTTGATCATTATTAGAAATAGCTAGCTTTATCTTGTTCTTGTTTGACTAATGAACTACCTTTAATTATTACTCTTTCAGTGACTCTGATCACAGTGGATTTCATCTAGTAAATTAAAGTCAAGTAAGACGATCATGAATGTAGAATGGAAATGTTATTTGACGTGGAATATTAGAATATGTAGATATCATTCAACAAAAGTAAGAATCTTGATATATTTAGAATGTGTATATTTAGTATGATTAGATTTAGATTTAGCATAATTTTTTATTTGATTAGATTTAGATTTAGAATAATTTCAGATTTGATTTAACATAATTTTTTATTTGATTTAGCACAATCTCAACCATAATCTTGGCTTGTAATATTGTATATAATGTTGATGAATTCAATAAAATATTCAGGCAAAACATTCCATCATCTCTATCATTTCTATCATGATATCAAGAGCCTAGGTTAATTTACTTATCTTTGCCTAGAATTAGCCGACGCCTTCTCTTCTTACTTATCTTTTGCCCAAAATTAGCCGACGCCTTCTCTGTTCTTTTCCTTCACTATCTCACCATGGATACAAACCAAATGACCGACCCGAAATCTTCTTTCCCATCCAATCTCACTCTACATCCGGTTTTAACAGTGTCAAACATCAATAGTTTCATAAAAGTCAATCATGACATTGAAAAGGGTCAGTACATAACATGGTCAGAACTTTTTAAAATCCATGCTAGGGCTTATAAAGTTCTCGATCATATCACTCCAAATTCGAAGGAAATAGCGATAACAGACACATCCCCATCGCTAAAATATACAGATCTAGAACTCTAGTCACAGATTGATGCCATTGTTTTACAATGGATTTACAACACCATATCCGAAGACCTTCTGAACAACATTCTTGAATGAGACTCCACTGTTGAATTAATATGGAGTAGGTTAAAGGACATATTTTCCGACAATAAGAATTCGAGGGCACTATAGCTCGAACAAGAACTTTCCGTCGTCCAGATGGAAAATTTTCCAGATGCTTCATCTTACTGCCAGCATCTAAAATCACGGATGGACCAACTTTCAAATGTGGGCGCCGTCGTGTCAAATGACAGGTTAGTACTTCAAATGGTCTCCGATTTAACTGACGCCTATTCCACTATCGCCTCCCAGATTCGTCACAACGACTCTCTTCCTCCCTTTTACAAAGCCCGATCCATGCTCGTTTTAGAAGAAATGACACGGGAGAAGAGGATTGCACACTCCACCGATACCTATGCTCTCGATACTTCACACGATGAATCAAGAATACAAGCAAAAATCAAGGTGGCCATCATCCAAACACCAACAACAACCGTAACAACAACAACAATCGAGGCATAAAAAGTAGTGGCGGTAATTATCGGGGCGGCAAAGGGAAAAGAAAGGGGGCTGGTCGACAACAAGGAGGGCAAAACCCTTCTTGTTATCCGAATTGGGGATACAATGGGACAAACACCCCCTTTTATCCGTCGTGGGCCTGTCCTCCAAATGGGCCATGGGCTGCTTCTTTTCCTTGCCCATATCCAACGACAAATCCAGCCTAATTTCAAAGGCCTAATACAGCCCAACGTCCTTCTATATTGGGCCCCAAGCCTCAAGTCCACATTGCATCAGCCCAGTCCAATTATGCACCAACTGATATTCAACAAGCTATGCACACTATGTCAATTGCTCCTTCGGATGATCAGTGGTACATAGACACTGGCGCTACATCTCACATGACTGCAAATGGAGGTAATCTTACGTCTTATTTAAGTAAGAGCGATAATCGTAATATTACAGTTGGTAGTGGCCATACAATTCCAATTATTGGTTGTGAAAATGCCTTATTACCCAAACCCCATCCACCCTTAACCTTAAAAAATATTCTACATGCCCCGAAATTAATCAAAAACCTTGTTTCCCTGCGAAAATTTACCATTGATAATTATGTTTCTGTTGAATTTGATCCTTTCGGATTTTTTGTGAATGATTTTCAGACGGGGATGCATTTAATGAGGTGTAACAGCATGGGTGATCTCTATCCAATACCCACAAAACCTTATTTTGGAAGCTCCACACCCTCTACTTTTGTAGCTTTATCTCCCACATTATGGCATAATCGTTTAGGACATCCGGGAGCTCTTGTTTTAAGCTCTCTCCACCGGAATAATTTTATTGATTGTAATAAATTTCAGGATGATTTTTTATGTCATTCTTGTTCCATTGGGAAAAAAGTAAAACAACCTTTTGATGACTCATCATCAGTAACCTCTTTGCCATTTGATATTGTGCACAATGATCTTTGGTCATCACTTATCCTTAGTTCGGTTGGTCATCGGTATTATGTTTTACTCCTTGATGACTTTACAATTTTTCTGTGGACTTTTCAAATTGCCAATAAATCTCAAGTCTATTCCATGTTCTTAATTTTTCATAATTATGTCACAACACAATTTGAAAGAAAAAACAAATTTCAATGTGACAATGGGAGGGAATACAATAATATGTCCTTTCACAAGTTTTGTGAATCCCATGGAATGCGCTTTAGATTCTCTTGTCCTCATACATCTTCTCAAAATGGAAAATCCGAAAGAAAAATTCATACCATAAACAATATCATCCGAACTCTCCTTACTCATGCCTCCTTACCCCCCTCATTTTGGCATCATGCATTACAAATGGCTACCTACTTGCATAACATAATTCCCAATAAAAAGCTTGCATATAAAACACCCACAAATATTCTCTATCAAAAAGATTTATCATATTCTCATCTTCGGGTCTTTGGGTGTTTATGCTAACCATTACTTCCAACCACTTCTCGAACTAAATTGCAAGCAAAATCAACCCTTTGTGTTTTTTTGGGATATCCGACAAATCATAGAGGTTACAAATGTTATGATTTATCGAGTCGAAAAATAATCATTTCAAGACATGTAATTTTTTATGAGAATACCTTCCCTTTTTAAAAAATACATGATAAAAAACCCGCAACATATGAGTTTATGGATACAAGCCTCATTAATCAATTATTTCTACAACTTACACCTGCATATCAAAGTTCAACACCGAATCTAAGTGACTCAACCTCTACTCCCTCACAGGTGATTCATGAGTCCGTTCAAACTCCTATTCGAACCGACTCTACTACGGCTCAATTAGCACCAGCCGCAATAGACAATACTCCCACATTATCTCACTACAACCCTCCTCATTCCTCACCACACAGTCCGATAAACGCCCAACAAAATACCCAAACCAGTTCACATGTAATTCCTCATCAATCCCCTCAAATGAAAATAAGAGCCCAATAAGCCCAGAAGACTTATCAATCTTCACACCACTACTAAAAAATCCATTTCTCCTTTGCCTAATAAACCTATCCATGAATTAAATGATCATAATTGGAAAATGGCCATGAAAGATGAATACAACGCTCTTATTCTAAATAAGATGTGGGACTTGGTGCCATGACCGTCTAATGCTAATGTCATTCAAAGTTTGTAGATTTTCAAGCATAAAAAGAAATATGATGGGTCTTTTGAAAGGTACAAAGCCAGGCTTGTAGGTGATAGTGCAGGACAACAAACTGGTGTAGATTGCGGAGAAACATTCAGTCCGTTGGTCAAACCGGCTACCATTCCGACAGTCCTTAGCATTGCATTATCAAAATCTTGGTGTCTCACTCGACTTGATGTCAAAAAGGCATTCTTACATGGACATCTAAATGAAACTGTCTATATGTACCAACCACCGGGCTTTCGTGACCCTCAACACCCTGATTCTGTATGCTTGCTTAAGAAATCCCTATATGGACTTAAACAAGCCCCTCGGGCTTAGTACCAATGTTTTGTAGATTACGTGGCTACATTGGGATTCTCTCACAGCATCTCAGATCATTCTTTATTAATTTATCGTCTAGGCACATATATGGCATATAATTTCCTCTATGTGGATGATATAATTTTGGCTACTTCTTCAGAGGATCTTCGACAATCCATTATGTCTAAGATTAGATCTGAATTTGTTATGAAAGATTTGGGCCCACTCAACTACTTTTTAGGTATCTCTATCACCCGATATTTCGGAGGTCTATTTCTTTCACAGAAAAAATATGCAAAGGAGATTATTGAGCTGGCCGGTATGTCCTCCTGCAAACCATCTTCTACATCGATTGACACAAAGAAAAACTTAGTTCCTCTTCCGATAATTCTTATCATGACCCAACGGAATATCATAGTCTTGCGGGTGCATTACAATATCTAACATTTGTAAGACCCGATATATCCTATGCGGTTCAACACGTTTGCTTATTTATGCATGACCCAAGAACCCAACACCTGTCTGCATTAAAGCGTATCATTCGCTACATTCACGGTACACTCGAATTCAGACTCCATATTTACCCAACTTCGATTAGCAAACTCATATCATACATTGACGCAGACTGGGAAGGATGTACGGATACAAGACGCTCAACTTCTGGTTACTATGTGTCCACCTCAGAGATAACTCAATATCATGGTATGGAAAAAGGCAACCTAAATTATCCAGATCAAGTGATGAGGCCGAATACCGTGGAGTAGCCAATGTCATCTCTGAATCCTGTTGGATTCAAAACTTAGTTTTGGAGCTTCACTGTCCAGTTGTAAAAGCCACTTGGGTTTATTGTGACAATGTTAGTGCAGTTTATCTCCCCGATAACCCAGTTCAATATCAACGCACTAAACACATTGAAATGGATATACACTTAGTACGTGAGAAAGTCGCTCGAGGTCAAGTACACGTCCTCCATGTCCCTTCACGCTATTAAATTGCCGATATTTCACCAAAGGACTCCCGCTACAACTCTTCGATGATTTTTGAGATAGTCTCAACGTATGCAAACCTCCCGTTTCAACTAAATGGGTATATTAGAATTTGTAGATACGATTCATCAAAAGTAAGAATCTTCATATATTTAGAATGTGTATATTTAGTATGATTAGATTTAGATTTAGAGTAATATCTGATTTGATTAGATGTAGAATAATTTCAGATTTGATTTAGCATATTTTTTTTATTTGGTTTAGAACAATCTCAACCATAATCTTGGCTTGTAATATTGTATATAATGTTGATAAATTCAATGAAATATTCAGGCAAAACATTCCATCATCTTTATCATTTCCATCATGGAATATTCAAATGAACAACATATAGCTATCACTACTAGAAATTAAGAATTTTTCCATCGATATTTAGTGGGAAATTTATGCTATAAAATATAAGTTTTTCCCACCTCATTTCCATCGAACCGACTCATTGAGAGATCACTGGAAAAATGCATGGTGGGAAACAGATTTTCATTGAAACACTGAAAAACTTTCTAATTTTTTCGTGTGCTCACACTATTATTTATGTTTTTCCCACCGACATTCAATGAGAATAGTCACTAAACATTTTTCAGTGAAAAAATAGTGATTTTCTAGTTGATATATCCTTTCACTTTCAGTTTTCATTTTGATATTTACTGATTAGGTGAACGTACCTTTACTCTAATTTCCAAGCACATGTGTTAATTGTCCATTCAAGACTTCTTCTTTCGTTTTGAACTATATAAAAACCAGATACCAGAAGATAGCGTAAATTAATGAAAATACAATTTATTTATTGAATACATAAATTATTCTACATAGTACGTACTCATGAGTACCAGGAATTATAGGTACTAAGAAAGAGGCAAGAAAAGCAGGGAAGAGGGAAAAAATTATCTCAATACGCTTCGGTTGAGTTGAGATGAGTTGATGAGGACACGGATTATGGTAGAAGAGTAGTAGCTAATTGAGCATAGTCTTACTTACGCTTACATATTGGTAGTTATAGTGTTACTATTGTTGCCCTACTTAGCCTATCGTACTAATACGCGTAGTATTGTTTTATAGTTCCCTGTCCTTTAATTTCTGTTGTTGTATGTTCTTTCATGTATTTTGTTTATCTTATTTACATGCGTTAATTACTGCCCTTTTTTTTAAGAATGCTTTAACATGTCCTGTTATCTTTTGTTACTCTCATTTTCATATTGATTTAAATTTCTTGTTCGGGTCTGACCGTTTCTCTTGCTTTCGCTTGTGCTTATGCTTTTCTTGAGTCAAGGGTCTTTCGGAAACAATCTCTCTACTTACCAAGGTTGAGGTAAGATCTGTGTACACTCTACCCTCCCCAAACTCCCACGTTGTGGGATTTCACTGGGTATGTTATTATTGTTGTTGTTGTTGCTACTTCGGTTGGGTATGCAAAAAGAAGTCGGATATTGATCTTTGAAAATAAAAAGAAGCTACATATATAGGTGAGGGAATACGTTCAATGATCATCTGAGGTCTTTTGAAAAAATCGTGCGGCCAAAACAAACAATATCAAACCACATTAAGATTGATTTAACCCAACAAATTCTTTAGTTTTAGAAACAAGTTTAAACATGATATTTGTACACTTACATAACATAAGATGGGGTGAAGGGTCGTTCCAAATTCTCTCACGTTCTTAGAACTAGTTTAAGTGACGTTACTTGAGTCCTTGTTGTCGGGATGTAATTAAGCACGTAAAAATAAAAAATGCATTATTTTATTTGTGTCCTAGAGACAATCTGTATTAGGACAAATGTATTTTATATACATTCGTATAATTATTAATGGAGATTAATATTTTGGCATTTGCAATTATTGAATTATTAATTGATTGTTTATAATATTCTATAATATGCATCCATGGAGGTTACACTATTATTAATAGTGTGAGATATTAATATTATAACATAACTCATAAAATAGCCTCGACCAATGATCATCGAGAATGGGATATCGATGATATGCGATAAGTCGACATGTGGTCTGCATCACATCCTTAGAGGATGTAGTATGTCTCACCTGCTACGAGTAATGGCTACTCGTGATGGACACATGGATACTTTGGAAGTATTGGTATACCCTGCTGATATACTGTTTGTTATACCTGTCTAAAGTATGATCAGCGTGTGGGAGATATAAGTCCTTAGACTTGAGGTCAATATGCACCTTGTCTACAAAGTAATATACTTTGATCCTGGCCTAAGCTCAAATGCCTTATAGGTTGAGATACGGCTTGTATTGGGTACATTACGATGTGGATTAAAGGTGGTAGTTGAGCCAAGATTAGGATTCATTTCTCGAATGTATATTCGAGAGAACACTCAGATTCTCAGTGATATTAGGTTGACTAAGTCGTTGGCCAAGGCAATATACATATTTAGAATATGGTCTAGCTGTCAACTAATATATATGAGATACAATGATTAAGCCATTTGGATAGACACTTGACAAATCCTAAAGGTTAATCGGGTGTGTCGTGAATGAAAGGAATTTATCTTACAACATAGAGGTTAAGTTTACTGGATTCGTGTAACCGTACTTCACATATTGAGTTCATCTTCCGGCGCCGTCTAAGAGTTCCGCGCAGACCTTAATTTGATTAATGTCGATATGAGAAGGCTTGTAGGGTCACACTATGTCGATTGTCTTTTCGATCTAAGGATGTATTGAGAGAGTATTAAATATTAGATTTAGAATCGAGATATTTAAATGAATAATGATTGTTTTAATTAAGTCAAAATTGGATTTTAGATTTAATTAAGAATGTGTGGAAAATAAATCGAGACGGTGTAGGGCCACGTCAAGCGCTGCGGCGCCTACGCCATAGGGCCGCGGCGCTAATGACCTAATCTGTCTCGATTTGTGGGTCAGGCCAAGGTCAAACCCTAATTCAATTTTGACCTAATTTTTACCTATAAATATAGACATTCCCTTCATTATTCTATACACTAATTTCATATTATCATTCTAAGTCTTAGAGACTTAGAATCTAAACACTGTCTCGAACCTCTGCCGAATTTCCTAGCTTTCCGAAGGAGAAGTACATTGAAGCTTGGAGCTTGCAATCGAAAGGGTTGTCGTGTGTCCACCCTTTAGTAAAGATTCCAAATAATACAACCTTTAAGTGTTTATGCTTTATGTTACAGGTTTTGATTGTCATATAACCATACCAGACGTAATTGTTAGGGTAAGTAAGAAAACAAATTTAAACTTTTGTTGTGCCATACTTATGTGTTTTGAACCCAACAGTGGTATCAGAGCCCAGGCTGGTTCAATGATTATATAACAATTGAATAACATAATAATATGGGTTAAACATAAAATTGGATTAAAACAAGGCTTCTTGAAATCCTACATGTCTTGAAAAAATGTTAAACATTTGATATCACCCTAAATTATCTCCTACGCTAACTCGATGAAGTCATTCCGCTCTAACTCGAACTAAACCAAAAGTGCGTTGTCCGGCTCATTGCACGGTGCACGACTAAGAACGGGTAAAGACGGATGATGGTTGATGCGTGCGTTATTGATAATGATGGGTGATGATAAAAGACCTGTGATTTGATCCCTAAATTGGAGTTAGGGCTCGAACGATTTTGAAAAATCAACACAGAAACGTTTTGTTAGGACGTCGGCGCCGCGACCCTAATTCTTAATTTTTTAATTCTGGACTTACTGGACAGTAGGCGCCGCGACCCTAAATGAATTACAGAAGCCGAAATGCTTCTGCATTGCGAGCGTCGCGATTCTAAAGCACTGCAGAAGCATTCTGCCTCGGTGGCGCCGCGACCCTAATGATTAGCGCCGCGGCCCCGTCGACAAAAAAAAATTATTTGTTTGTTCAGAATGTTTAACCCATGATTATTATTATATAGTATATTTGATAAGTATATTGTTTATGTGCTAAATGATTGTCATTTAAATTACTAGAATAGCGTCCGCTATAACATTCTAGGCAGGCGACGCCCAGTATTTGATTAAACCATCTTATATCATGCATATTGGGTTGACGGTTCCCAACTATATGTGTCATTAGTTTTGCATGATATAAATATGTCATATTGGATATAGCGTAAAAGAATTGATCTTGGTTTAAACCCTGAATTAAAAATGTTCCCCAAATTTTACAATACAAGTCTAAATTAAAACGCGTCGTCCATTATAATTGTTAGAGTGCAAAATCCTTTTCGGCGATACGAGTATTTATGCCAAAGCATTTGCTCTAAGTCTATGAGGACCCAGACTCTTTCATAGATGTGTTTTTAAATGTAAAGATAAACGATAAACTTTTGTGGGTATTTATACCAAAGTGTTTGCTCTCAAAGGCCAAGTTTACATAGATACATAAACGCAGTCGTGTAATGGGGTTGACTTGCTCAGAGAAATCTTGGCGCCAAAGTGTCGGACTAATCTAAGGACTCAAGATTAAATGTAATATTTGATCAACCAAGAGTTGCAAATAAGTTTTACAATTGGTTTAGAACCTACCAATATGTGTTATTGAAGTTGTCAGCCAAAGCAAACGCGGAGATAGAATAGGCTTGGATCTTGGCCCATTTGACCTCAATTATTATAGGTTCATATTCTATCATGGGGTCGTAGAAGTATGTTAAAATAGTGGGAGCTAATTAAATAAAAGGCCATGTTGATTTGCCTAAACAAATGTGTATAATAGGAAATAAAATTTGAGTTTGATTTCCAGTCTATCTAATTCTTCAGATTATCAAAGATGCCGAGCTTATCATTGAAAATGTTGATTGAAATGAACAAACTTATTGGACCAAACTACCTTGACTGGCTAAGAAATTTGTGAATAGTGTTGAGATAAGAGAAAATAGAATACGCGTTGGACACGGTGTTCCCAATAGTACCTGCGACAGACTCTGCTGAATATGCCTCTTTTTATAAGGATGCTTACTAAAAACACCTAGAATATGCCACTTCAACACAGTGCGTAATGTTGTCTTCCATGTCTATGAAACTTCAGAGACAACATGAGAACATAGGTCCCAATGAGATGCTCGAACACTTGAAAAGTCTCTATGACTCACAATCCCAGACTATGGAATATGAGTTACTGATAGAACTCTTTAAGTGTAACCTCAATGAAGGGGGCCAGGTCTCGCAGCATGTGTTGAAGATGATAGGGCTGATAGAGAGGCTTGCTTCAATTGGAACGAAGCTGGAAAAGAATGTCGCTACCACCCTCATCCTGAACTCTCTCCCTCATTCCTTTGAAAACTTCATAGTGAATTACAATATGAATGGAACAAAGGCGAGTCTGCCGGAGCTGCACAACATGCTCAAGACCTTTGAGTCCTCCACTTCTAAAGGCAAAGTTGTGCTCATGGTGAGCTCTACTAGCCGACCCAAGCCGAAAGGTAAGGAATGGCAGAAGAAGAAGGGCAAAGTAGTCATTGCGCCCTCCGCTATGAAGCCTAAGGGAGGTGTAAAAAAGAAGGTAAATCCGGCTAAGGATGAATGCCTCAACTGCCACAAGAAGGGGCATTAGAAGAAGGATTGCACGGCACCAGGAGGAGGAAAAGCACCAGGTGCTTCTACCTCTGGTGGACAAGGTATGTACGTCATTGAAATAAATATGTCTATAAATAACTCTCATTCCTGGGTATTCGATACCGCTTGTGGCTCACACATTTGTACAAATGTGCAGGGGCTAACTGATAGCAGGAAGGTTGGACCAAGAGAAATAGACCTACGCGTTGGAAATGGAGCACGAGTGGATGCTGAGCGCGTAGGAACTTATAGATTAAATTTGCCTTCTGGCTATTGTTTAGTGTTAAATGATTGCTACTATGTACCCTCGTTAACGAGGAATATCATTTCTATCGCTGTTTTGGACATGGAGGGCTTTTCCTCGTATATTTATAATGGCAGTCAGGTACTATCTTTTGATAATGCTATATATGGAACTGCTCCTCTTGTGGATGGATTATATATACTAAACTGTAGTCGAGAAATATTCCATGTACAAAATAAACGAGCTAAGATAAGTAATAGAAACTCTACCTACCTATTGCATTGCAGACTTGGTCATATCAACGAATCAAGGATAGCAAGGTTGAGGAAGTTAGACTACCTCGAACCATTTGACTTGGAGTCTTCTGGTAACTGCGAATCTTGCTTGAGAGGAAAAATGACCAATAAGCCACTTTTTGGGAAAGGTGTACGAGTCAAGGAGGTGCTTGAGTTGGTCTATACTGATGTATGTAGGCAATTTTTGACTCAGGCTAGAGGAGGCTTCCCATACTTCATCATTTTTACTGACGACTTCACAAGGTATGGATACATGTATCTTATGAGACACAAATTCGAGACTTTTGAAAAGTTCAAAGAGTACAAGTCGGAAGTAGAGAAATAACTTGCAACAAGTATCAAGACCCTTCGATCGGATCGAGGAGGTGAATACTTGAGCAAGGATTTTCTAGATTACTTGAAGCTACACGGAGTCCAGTCAGAGTGGACACCTCATGGAACACCACAAATGAATGGTCTTGCCGAAAGGAGAAACTGAACCTTATTAGATATGGTTCGATCCATGATGAGCTTCTCAGCTCTACCGACATACCTTTGGGGACATGCTATACAAACCTCAATTTATGTTCCGAACATGGTTCCTTCCAAGTTAGAAGAAAAGACACCCTATGAGATATGGTGTGGCAAGAAGCCAACTTTTAAACATACGAGACCCTGGGGTGCCCTGCATATGTTAAGAAGATGCTCACTGACAAGTTGGAATCCAAAAGTGAGAAATGTTACTTCGTGGGGTATCCAAAGGAAACTAAGGGATACTACTTCTATCTTCCTGAAAAATGTAAGGTCATTGTTTCCAGGAACACAACTTTCCTTGAAGAAGAATACGTCTGCAAGGAATATAGCTACACAGAGATAGAATTTGACAAAATTCAAGAACAGCAAGATAACAAAGAAATTGAACCCTTGTCGAATGACCTAAACAAGGATTTAGTGGGAGTATCTGGTGAAGATTGGGTATGTAGAGTACGCCCTTCAACCAGTAGGAGTGTTGTGGGAGATAGTGCAGAAATGCAAGGCTCTCATACACAACCAATGGAAGGTGATACAATGGTTGTACATCATTCCCTTCAGCAAATACATGAGAATGACATTCCTGAAAGCTCTCAAGGTGATGGATTGTCCAACACACAAAGACCTTCTCACAATCAGAATGCAACAAACACTGAAACGCAGAATAATCAACTCCATAGGACCACTAGGACTCATCGTCTGCCTTAAAGACTTAATCTCATTGTTGAAACACACAATAAAATAGATATTGTTGATGACGATGAACCTACAACCTACAGTGAAGCTATGTTAGACATTGATTCGCAGAGATGGCAAGAAGCCATGAAATCTGAGATGGACTCGATGTACATAAATCAAGTTTGGAACTTGGTTGATTTGCCAACAGGAGTTAGACCCATAGGATGCAAATGAGTCTTCAAGAAAAAAATTGATGCATATGGAAAGGTACAAGGTTGGTGGCTAAAGGTTATAATCAACGGCCTGGGGTCGATTATGATAAAACCTTTTCAGTTGTTGCGAAAATTAAGTCCATTCGGATTTTGCTTGCAATAGTTGCATATTATGACTATGACATTTAGCAGATGGACGTCAACACTACTTTCCTCAATGGTAATCTAGTTGAGGAGGTGTATATGAAACAACCTGAGGGTCTTTCGCTAGAGTCCAAACCAAATGTTGTATGCAAGCTACAAAAGTCCATTTATGGGCTTAAGCAGGCCTCAAGAAGTTGGAACAGTTTCTTTGACAAGGCTATCAAGTCATTTGATTTCGTCAGAAGCAAAGAGGATCCATGTGTTTATAGTAAATGCAAGGATGAGAGTATTGCCTTCATTATAATATATGTAGATAACATATTGATAATGTGAGACAATAAGACTCTCCTGCAGTCAGTCAAGGAGTGGTTGTCCAGTACCTTCATGATGAAGGATTTAGGTGAAGCCTGCTACATTCTGGGAATTAGGATCTATAGAGATAGACCTAATAGATTGTTGGGGCTGTCACAGTCAGTCTACATAGACAAAGTGCTTAGACGTTTTTCTATGAAAAATTCCAAGAAAGGCGGTCTACCTATGGGATAAGACATCAAGTTATCTAAGAAGGATAGTCATTCTAATACTATAGAACTTGAACTTATGAAAAATATCCCATATGCTTCGGCTATGACTTGCAAATTCCAACAGAATCCTGGGGAAGAACACTGGAAAGCAGTCAAAAGTATTCTGAAGTATCTTAGATGAACTAAAGATTACTTCTTAGTCTATGGTGGGGAAGAAAAGCTAGCTGCTACTGGGTACACTGATGCTAGCTTCCAGACGGATCTTGATGACTTCAAATCTCAGTCTGGGTACACGTTCATTTTCAATGGTAGAGCAGTAAGCTGGAAAAGTTCCAAACAAGCTATAACTGTTGATTCGACAACAGAAGCTGAGTACATTGCTGGTAAAGAAGTTGTCGAGATTTCTGAATTCCTGAAGGAACTAGGGGTTGTTCCAAGTGCCACTTTTCCAATAACGATTTATTGTGACAACACTGGTGCGATTGTGCAAGCTAAGGAACCAAGATCAACCAACAGAAATAAGCATGTACCAAGGAAGTACCACATACTCAGGGAGATGGTGGTGACTGAAGAGATTAGATTAGACTATGTTCCCACATACGATAATCTAGCTGACTCATTCACTAAATCATTAAGCTTAGTCAAGCAAAATGGTCATTTTGAGAAATGGGCATTAAATATGTTGGAGATTGGCTCTAGGCCAAGTGGGAGATTGAAAGTATATTTGTGTCCTAGAGACAATCTGTATTAGGACAAATGTACTTTATACTCATTCGTATAATTATTAATGGAGATTAATATTTTGGCATTTACAATTATTGAATTATTAATTGATTGTTTATAATATTCTATAATATGCATCCCGGGAGGTTACACTGTTATTAATAGTGTGAGATATTAATATTATAACGTAACTCTTAAAATAGCCTCGACCAATGATCATCGAGAATGGGATATCGATGATATGTGATAAGTCGACATGTGGTCTGCATCACATCCTTAGAGGATGTAGTATGTCTCACCTACTACGAGTAATGTCTACTCGTGATGGACACATGGATACTTTGGAAGTATTGGTATACCCTGCTGATATACTGTTTGTTATACTTGTCTAAAGTATGATCAGCGTGTGGGAGATAGAAGTCCTTAGACTTGAGGTCAATACGCACCTTGTCTACAAAGTAATATACTTTGATCCTGGCCTAAGCTCAAATGCCTTATAGGTTGAGATACGGCTTGTATTGGGTACATTACGATGTGGATTAAAGGTGGTAGTTGAGCCAAGATTAGGATTCATTCCTCGAATGTATATTCGAGAGAACACTCAGATTCTCAGTGATATTAGGTTGACTAAGTCATTGGCCAATGCAATAGACATATTTAGAATATGGTCTAGTTGTCAACTAATATAGATGAGATACAATGATTAAGTCATTTGGATAGACACTTGATAAATCCTAAAGCTTAATCGGATGTGTCGTGAATGAAATGATTTTATCTTACCACATAGATTTTAAGTTTACTAGATTCCTGTAAACGTATTTCACATATTGAGTTCATCTTCCGGCGCCGTCTAGGAGTTCCGCATAGACCTTAATTTGATTAATGTCGATATGAGAAGGCATGTAGGGTCACACTATGTCGATTGTGTTTTCGATCTAAGGATGTATTGAGAGAGTATTAAATATTCGATTTAGAATCGAGATATTTAAATGAATAATTATTGTTTTAATTAAGTCAAAAAATTTGGATTTAATTAAGAATGTGCGGAAAATAAATCGAGACGGTGTAGGGCCACGTCAAGCGCCGCGGCACCCACACCATAGGGTCGCGGCGATAATGACCTAATTTGTCTCAATTTGTGGGTCAGGCCCAAGGTCAAACCCTAATACGATTTTGACCTAATTTTCACCTATAAATACATACATTCCCTTCATTATTCTATACACTAATTTCAGATTATCATTCTAAGTCTTAGAGACTTAGAATCTAAACACTGTCTCGAACCTCTGCCGGACTTCCTAGCTTTCTGAAGGAGAAGTACATTGAAGCTTGGAGCTTGCAATCGAAAGGGTTGTCGCGTGTCCACTCTTTTATTCAAGAAACATTTATTGATAAGTTCTTTATTCAAGACATAAATGATTACTATTCATGCATGCTTTAATCAAAAGGAAAAAATAATCTATTTTGATTAAATAGAGGTAGTTTGGTAAACTTTTCATTGCATTATTGATTTCTTAATATGTGTGTTTTTTATTAAGATGACGCTTATTATGGGACCGGGGGAGTACGTCCTTTAAATTCCTTTTTTATCATTATTAGAAATAGCTAGATTTTATCCCGTTCTTGTTTGACTAATGAACTAGCTTTAATTATATCTCTTTCGGTGACTCTGATCACAGTGGATTCATCTAGTAAATTAAAATCAAGTAAGACGAACATGAATGTAGAATGGAAATGTTATTTGACGTGGAATATTCAAATGAACAACATATAGATATCACAACTAAAAATTAAAGATGGAACATATATCCTTTGGAGGTCTAATAAGAAAATATCTCACACCAACTTCCAGAGTTCATGATATAATCACATTGAGGAGATAAAGATTGATTTAATTAATCACAACTATTAAGACTTCAATTCCCATTTTTTAAAACATTACAAGCAATATCACCACTTTGACAACTTAGTTAGAATCCACTTATAAACAATTAAAATCAAACATAGAATCCGTATTGTTTTTTTAAAACATTACAAGCAATATCACCACTTTGACAACTTAGTTAGAATCCACTTATAAACAATTAAAATCAAACATAGAATCCATAGTACAATACATTAAAGTCAAGAAAGACAACTACGAATGAAGAATGAAAATGTTATTGTACTTTCTCAAGTCCTTGCACGAGTCTTGACCTGGAACTTTCAAATGAAAGCTAACACACAAATATATGATAAAATAAAGATAGTGGCAAGTCATGCACATTCGGATGATAGTAATATATGGAGATAAAGTTAAAGTTGGAGTGAAGAAACATATCCTTTGGAGAAGACTAATGAGAAAATATTTCACAACTACTTTAATGTGAAGTTCATATAATTACATCGAGGAGATAAAGATTGATTTAATTAATCACAACTATTGAGACTTCAATTCTCATTTTTGAAACATTGGTTCAAAGAATATCACCAATTCAAATCGAACTTAAAAACCATAGTCAAGAAAGATGACTATGAATGAAGAATGAAAATGTTATTGTTTAATCAAGTCCTTGCACGAGTCTTGACTAGAATTTTCAAATATAAGCAACAACACACAAGTGTATCCTTTAACCTTCAATTCCATTTTGATATTTACTCATTAAGTGAACGTACCTTTACTCTAATTCTCAAACATCGTGTTAATTATTCCTTCAAGTCGTCTTCTTCTATTTTGAAGTTTGAACTTTATAAAGTAAAGTTTTTACTAGAAGATAGAATAAATTAAATGGCCGTACAATTTATTCCCTTTATCTTGTATATTAGTGTAAGATAGAATAATTTTCTTTAGGGATTCCTTTCATTATTCACAATATATATAGCTGTACAAAGGTTGATTCCTAATATGATATGAATCATAACTTACCTTAAATGGTTGATTTCTAATACAATTAGAATCCTAAGTTACCTTAAATATACATCTATCATAATTACAAAATATAAGGTGAATATTCGGAGAATATTCGCTAATACTCCCCCTCAGACGGAGCGGGAGGAGGCCGAACGCTAAGGCTGGATCGGAAGTCGGTGAAGAGTTGTCGTGGTAGTCCCTTTATGATAATGTCTGCATACTGATAAGAGGAAGGCACGTGTAAAATTTTGACCTGACCACGTGCAACCTTCTCTCGTACAAAGTGGATATCCATCTCAATATACTTAGTCCGCTGATGTCGGACCGGATTATGTGACATATAGATGACAGATATGTTGTCATAATAGACTATAGATGCTTTGCGTAATGGACACTGGAGCTCCAAAAAAAGATTTTGGAGCCAACAGATCTCAGCAACGACATTAGCAACTCCGCGATATTCTGCTTCAACACTCGAACGAGATAGTGTGGCATGCCGCTTGGCGGACTATGAGATAAGATTAACCCCAAGAAATACACAGTATCCTGAGGTGGAGCGACGTGTGTCAGGGCAGCCTACCCAATCTGCATCTGTGAGGCGAGCAACTTGTTTGGGCAGAAGGGTATAGATGTAATCCAAAATCTAGTGTGCCCTGAACGTATCTGATAATACGTTTGAGGGATGCAAAATGGGACTCTTGGGGGTCGTGCATAAACAGACACACCTGCTGAATGGCATATGCAATATCAGGCCATGTGAATGTAAGATACTAAAGAGCACCTGCAAGACTCCGATATAGAGTGGGATCAAAAACTGGCGCACCGTCATTGGCACTAAGCTTGGATTTTGAGTCCAGCGGAGTTGGCATAATTTTACAATTTGCCATCTTGGCCCTATACATTATCTCTTCTGCATACTTACGCTGACACATAAACATAGTGGCTGCAAATCTGGTCACTGATATACCCAAAAAATAACTCAGTTTGCCCAAGTCAGTCATAGCAAATTCAATTTTGAGTAGGGCGATGATTTCATTCTTCAAATCATCAGATGAGGCCGTAAGAACGATGTCATCGACATATAATAGCAAATATGCAGTGCTGCTACCTCAGTGAAAAGTGAAGAGAGAGTTATCACACCTGCTACATATAAAACCAATCTGCAGAAGATACCTGGCAAAACGATCATACCAAGAGCGGGGTGCATGTTTTAATCCATCTAATGACTTTCTGAGACGACATACAAATTGCGGAACTACCGGATGAACAAAGTCAGGGGGCTGATGCATGTACACAGTTTCTTTCAAATCCCCATGAAGAAATGCATTCTTGACATCAAGCTGATGAATCGGCTAATGCATGCCCATAGCTATAATGAGAACAGTTCGAATAGTGGTCGGTTTAACAACCGGACTGAATGTCTCACCACAATCAATACTCTCCTGCTGATTAGTGCCATTGGCAACTAATCTTGTCTTATACCTCTCTAAGTCACCACTGTCTCTGAACTTGTGATGAAATAGCCACATACACCAAATAATATTCACACCGTCTGGTCTAGGTACCAAATCCCAAGTGTCCTACTTGGTTAAAGCGTTGAACTCCTCGCACATGGCCGCATTCCAATTAGGGTCCAATTTGGCTAGTTTTGGATTGTTTGGAATGGGTGATAAGGTTTTTGTGGAGTAGTTGAAGTGAACCTTGGGTGTGAAGATCTCGTGTTATGCACAAGTCTCCATGCGATGTGTAGGTGGCAGTGGGATATCTGGACTGGGAGTTTGTGATGGTATAGGTGCTGGTTCTGAAGGCAAGTAGCATCTGCAGGTTGATAGGGGGCTGTGTCTATTTTTGGAGGGGTGGTGAGTGGTCTCGAGTAGATGGTTGGTCGAGCAGTAGAGATATCGAGCAGTAGAGGGTTCAACCGAGACAGAGGGTGTGGCGATATCGAGCGGTGAGGGTGGCGTTCTTCTTTGGAGCGATCTGCGGCCCAGGCAGAAACTGTCGGAGATACATCGAATGGATTAGAGGAGACGGAGAAGACTCATCTAAAAATGTGTAATCCGTGGTTTGGAATTTTTGAAGGTTGGAAAATGGATAGTTCGTCTCGTCCAATGTGACGTGATGTGAGATGATGACCTTACGAGTGGTTATGTCATAGCACAAGTAACCCCGATGATTTGTGGAGAAACTGATGAATACACATGGTGTGGTGCGTGGGGCTAGTTTGTGAGGTGTCGTGGAGGCCATGTTGAGGTATCATAGGCAACCGAAGATGCGTATTTGGTCATAAGAAGGGAACCTACGATATAATATTTCGGTTGGGGTCTTGTTTTGGAGAGTGCTGGTTGGTAAAATATTGAGGAGGGTTCTACCATTTTGACAGCGTAGACCCAGAATGAGGGTGGAAGACTGGCGTGAAAGAGAAGGGTACGAACCATGTTATTGATAGTGCGGATGATTCTTTCAGCTTTCCCGTTTTGGGAGGAAGTGTAGGGACAGGAAAAACAGAAGACCATGCCTTGTTTAGAACATAAATTGTGAAATGCCGAGTTATTAAATTCATGTCCATTATCACATTGAAAAGATTTGATAGATTTTTCAAATTGTGTTTTAATGAATTTTTTAAACTCAAGAAATTTGGCAAACACTTCAGATTTGAATTTCAGAGGGTAAATCCAGATAAAGTGTGAAAAATTATCTAAATACACTAGATAAAATTTGTGACCTAAAGAACTAACAACCGGAGATGTCCATAAATCAGCATGAACAATATCAAATGGAGAAAAAGTAACACTGTTTGATGTCATAAATAGAAGACGAGTATGTTTGCCTAGTGGGCAAGAAAAACAGTGATGGGCAATTTTCCCATTCGCCGCAAGGGATATAGGTGCTTGCAGTCTGACAACGGAAGATTGAGTAAATGGGTAGAGGTCTCCCACACAATTGCAGCGTGTAAGAATTTTCCCCGTATTGAGTTCCTTCACAAAAAAATAAAAAGGGTCAAATTCGACAGACACAGAATTATTACTAGTGAATTTTCTAACAGAGATTAAGTTTTTAATGATGTTAAGGGTGTAAAAGACGTGGTTTAGGGAGAAAGGCGGGTGTGGATGTTTGGTGTGTGTGTTACCGTAACCTTCAATTGGAATGCGGTGACCATTACCGACAGTAATAAATTGAGGACACTTTAAACCGACGTAGTTGAGATAGGTTACCTGATGACCGGGTGATGTGAGATGTGACTCCGGTGTCCATGTACCAATTTTCGTCGGGCTGTTGAAGGTTCACGGTGTTGTAGGCCTGGCCCAAATCAGTGGGGGCCAGGATCTTTGGAGATTCTTCTTCTTCTTTTGTTGTTATTCTTCTTCTTTGATCGCAACCAGTGGGCTCTTTATTCTTCTTTGGTGGGCTTGCATGGTGGCTGGGGCAGGGCCCAAGAGAGGCCAGTCGACTAAGGCTACTGGAACTGGGCCCCTGCAGTTGGATATGGGCTTGCAGGCGAGGCCCGATTCATTGGTTGGGCCATCTTGTGTTGTCCAGCCATGGGAATGTAGGAATTGGGCACTGGGCTGTCCCGGCCACTGCGTTGACCCTTTCCGCGGCCCTTGCCTTTGTTGTTGTTGCCACGACCTCCACCGTGGGACTACTGCTGTTGGTGGTCATGCGGTGGTGGCGAGGTGGTGTTGGTCGCCGGTGATGTCATTCCTTCAATGGCTAGCGCCTTTTGATTATGTTCGGAGAATATTCGCTAATAATTAGAAGGAAAATTATTCACAGACTACTAAGTTAATATTGAGAACTATAGGTGCTAATTTGTGATATTATTTCCATTTTGTATGATTAGAAACTGATCTTATCATTACAAATATAAATATTATTGTGTTGAACTAAAGTAAAAAATTAAAACTCCATTGTTGGAGGCTTTTTAAAGCTTGAAAACTACAAATGGGTTTTGTGATTTATTGAGATTTTTGACAAATTGATAATTAAGGTTCATTAAGGATTCCATTTTGAAGTTGTGGTTAAAATTTAAAGCTATTCGATGGAAATTTAACTCATTTCGAATGGAATTTCGTGGTTGAAATTTGTAGGATGCGAGAGAAGGAATTTTTTTTATTAATGGATAGGTAATATACCTCTTATTGATAGATGTATCTCCTTTACGTACAACTAAGGTTTTCATTCCTAACTCATCAAATCAAGTAGACCGTTATTGATTTACTTTGAAAGAACTCCCACTAGAAGGGGGACAGGAGACGGCCGCACTTTTGTAAAGTTCACCTTCCCGCGGAATCCTACTTGAGGAGATTTGATTGATTCTGAATTAAATAAGCTCGCTTTGACCGCGAAATCGATAGTTTGTATAATATATATATATATATATATATATATATATATATATATATATATATATGTTTATCATTACAAATCTAAATATTATTGTGTTGAACTAAAGTGAAATTTTTAAAACTCCATTGTTGGAGTTTTTTTAAGGCTTGAAAACTACAAATGGTTTTTTTGATTTATTGAGATCTTTGACAACTTGAAAATTAAGGTATACGGATGCGATTTTGAAGTTGTGATTAAAATTTAAAGTCATTCAATGAAGATTTAACTCATTTCGAATGGAGTTTTGTGGTTGAAATTTGTAGGATATGAAATTGATATTTTGTATAATATTATATATATAAAAAAATGAGCAGTCCAGTGCGCTAAGCTCCCATTATGCGCGGTGTCCGGGGAAGGGCCGGACCACAAGGGTCTATTTTACGCAGTCTTATCTCACATTTCTGTAATAAGCTGTTTCCACAGCTTGAACCCATGACCTCCTGGTCACATGACAACAACTTTACCAACTACTTCAAGGCTCCCCTTCAATATAATATTATATATATACCAAGAGACCTGAAGCTGAGCCCCTAAAAGGTTAGGGGAAGAGCCAAATAAGAAAGGAAGTAAGAATAATAACTTGTTAGGGGAGTAATCAGTCAGTATTGTTCAGAATGCAAGAAATAAAATAAAATTACGTGACAAAGTCAGCCATATGCATGCGATGCTAAATAAAATTAGGAGGCACGATCTTCCATATGAATTTGATGCAATAAAGTTAATTATGGGGCAGAACCACCATAAATAAAATAAGAGTATTAATAAAACTTGATTAAAACTTGATAATTATTAGATAATCAAATTGAAGATTACAAACTAAAACTTTAAGAACTTAGAGAGAAATGCTCATACCAATTTTAGAGAGAAGTGGGAGAAAATTTCAGATCTTGGATAGTAATGGTATGTGCTTACAAGTGATAGGAGAGGCTATTTATATCAAAAAATCTAGAATAAAAAATTGCATAGGGATTGCCAGCAAATGGCATACAATTATTTAGAGATAGTGGTTGATGATGTCACCTATGTTGTTATCAAGATAGTGCTTGATGATGTCACATATGATGTCATAAAAGCTAAAAATATTTTAATTAAAAATTCTAATTAAAATATTCTTCTTCTTCTGATGTATTTTCAGATGTGGATGCTTGAGACTGCTGGCCTAGAGCTTCCATTTTTATCTGTGCTAGAAGCTGCTCCATCTGATTGATTATTTCTGTCTTGTTGCTAAATTCGGCCAATTGTGATGTTGCAATAGATCTCTGATGTAGAAAGGCAAATTGGACAGCTTCTGTGGTTGGCAAAAATTGTTGATTGACTCTGAATCAGTTTTCAACAGCTGGTAAATATTGAAGAGTTTCAGCTTTAATACCACTTGCAGTGGCCTTGAAGGGGCAACCAGGGTAGACCCTTATGACATTCTATCTTATGAAATGAATTTTTTTGGAAATAAATCCATGGGATATGAAATCTGTGCGAAAATCGAGAAGCATCGGTATTTGCTGGTCACATGAAAATTTGGAATTGAAATATTCATACACATCTTTTACTGGTGGGGAGATAGAACTCCTTAAACATGGAATTTGTGAAATCAAAGCTAGACAAGAACTTGATCGTCTTGTTCTCAAACAACTATCTCCAAAACCTAAAGAGCCTACATAGCTGGATTTAAAACCTATTGATCAAGCGGAGTTCATCAATCACCTATCTAGAATTTCTATTCGGAAGTGGCACATGAGGATCACCTTGAGTGTCAACAAATCTTTTACTCTTGATATTGTTGTCTTATTTGATATAGGCGCAGATCTCAACTGTATAAAAGGGAGACTCATTCCGACAAAGTTCATTGAAGAAACCAAATAAGGTCTTAGGGAAGCAAATGTGGAAAACTAGGAATCGGTTTCAAACTCTCTGATGTTGAAGTCAAAACTTCAAAAGATAATTTTTCTTATCTAATTCAAGTTCCGTCTTACTGGTAAAGGACATTACCAATCTAGTGATCTTAGGCACCCCCTTCATTGATGAACTTATTTCATTTATGATAATCAACAATGGAGTTCTAATAGAAAAATTAGGAAGAAAAAATCTTCATCCATTTGATAAGCCTCCCATTACAAAACTTTTGTCTACAATAAAAACAAGGAATCCCAAATTAATTTTCTCAAAGAAGAAGTTGCATTTCAAAGAATGCGAAAACAAATTCAAGATCCTTCTCTTCAGACCAAAGTAAAAGCTTTTGAAACCAAAATCCAAAATGAGCTTTGTGTTGACGTCCCAACATCCTTTTGGAATCGTAAGAAGCATATTGTTAAACTCCCTTACGAACCTGATTTTCATGAAAAAAACATCACAACAAAAGCCCGTCCTATTCTAGTGAATCACGAACTAACTATTCACTGCCAAAAAGAGATTAATGATCTACTTGAAAAATGCATTATCTCCCCAAGTAAATTCCCTTGGAGTTGTGCTACCTTCTATGTAAATAAGAGTTTTGAAATAGAAAAAAGTATCCATCGGCTTGTCATTAATTACAAACCTCTAAATAAGGCCCCCCGATGGATTAGGTATCTTATTCTCAACAAAAAAGATTTACTTCAAAGGCTTAATGCCTCTACTATTTTTTTAAAATTAGGTTTTTGGCAGATTCAAATTGATCCTGAAGATTGATATAAAACTGCTTTTACCGTACCATTTGGACAATATGAATGGAATTATATGCCATTTGGTTTTAAAAATGCTCCTTCAGATTTTCAGAGGATTATGAATGATATCTTTAATCCCTTTTCAAATTTTATTATTATTTATATTGATGATGTTCTAGTATTTTCTACTAGCATTGATCAACATTTTAAACATCTAAATACTTTCTTTACTATCATCAAGGAAAACATATTAGTTTTATAAAAAAAATGTCATCTTTTTTAAAATTAATATCCATTTCCTCGGACATAATATTTAGCAAGGGACCATTGTCCCCATTCAAAGATCCATCCAATTCGCTGATAAATTTTCTGCTAAAATCTTGGATAAAATTCAGCTCCAAAGGTTCTTAGGCTGTATTAATTATGTGTCCGACTTCATTCATGGGCTTAGCAATTTGCTAAAACCACTTCATGATAGGTTAAAGAAACCTCCTCCTCCGTGGACAAATATCCACTCCAACGTTATCAAAGAAATAAAATTAAAAGTCAAAGATCTTCATTGTCTTTCATTACTTGACCCTTTTGCTTTTAAAATGGTCGAAGCATATGCTTCTGACATCGGTTATGGAGGTGTTTTAAGGCAACGAAAAGATGGAAAAGAACAACTCATTGCATTTACATCTAAGCATTGGAATAATTCTCAGCAGAATTATCCTACAATAAAAAAGTAAATTTTAGCAATTGTTTTATGTATTTAAAAATTTCAAGGTGATTTATTAAATCAAAAGTTTTTATTAAGAATCGACTGCAAAGCTGCAAAATCCGTTTTACAGAAAGATGTACAAAACCTTGCCTCTAAACATATTTTTGCTAGGTGGCATGCTATTTTATCTATATTTGATTTTGATATAAAATATATCAAAGGGAGCTCAAACGTTATTCCAGATTTTATCACTAGAGAGTTTTTGTAGGAAAGATAAAAGACAGCTTCCCAATAATGATCACAACTCAGCAATATCCTACCATTGTCCCATGCCCAACTGCTTGGGCTATAATGATAAGGTATCACGAAAAGATATGCGTGAATCCGAATAATAATGAAACCATCTAATGTGTGGAGCCTTGCTCCAGCGAAGCAAAGAAATCACTCCTGCAGAGAATAACTCATTAGTTGTTGTATCCCAAAAACAAAAAAAAATTATGTTGCTTCCAAGCAACCTACAAGTTTCGTAGCTTCAAGCAATCCACAAGTTTCATTGCCTCCAAGTAACTCCCTAAAGATAAAGAACCAAACCAACTCAAATAGCAGACTCCCTCAGATTATACTATGCAAGGAGTCCCCCAGACTTTCCTACTAAATAAACCAGAACCAATTTCCATGGTCAACCAAAAGAGTTGGGCAGACATAGTTGACAAAGAGAAGTCTCAAACCATACATCCATTTAACCAATTTTACAATGAAGATTTTCTGAAATGGCGTAAACTCATAGGGTTGGTTAGCCCAACAAGCACCCCAGATAGAAGACAACTGAGAGATCAATTTCAAATTTATCAAAATCTCCACCCAAATGTGTCAGCACAAAGCTCCACAACAACTTCAAAACAAGTGGTTGTTAAAAGTACCACATCACCTCCCTCAAAACATGTGGTTGCTACAAGCACCACATCATCTCCTTCAAAACCTATGGTTGCTAAATGCACTATAGAATAATTAGTGGAGGCTAAAATCCCCACAAATAGCATGATATACTCTGCACCTAATTCAATCTTGATCATACCTGACGTGAATTGGACAACCTCAATACCTAGAAAATACTTTAGTATGCCGAGATCCTTAGTCTGGAAATGTTGAAAGATATGTTGTTTTCAATTTATGATATCATCTTGATCATTATCAGTTACAACGATATCGTCAATATAAACCACCAAATAAATACTCATAACTGGAGCAGAATGTCGATAAAATACAGAATGATCTGCTTCACTGTGAGTCATACCAAACTCCTGAATTACTATGTTAAATTTACCAAACCAGGCTCGAGGAGACTGTTTCAGACCATCATGTGACCGACATAATCGACGCACCAGATTAGACACCCTATAGCAATAAAACTGGATGGTTGCTCCATATAAACTTCCTCCTCAAGATCACCATGGAGAAAAGCATTCTTAATATCCAACTAATCAAGAGGCCAATGGCGGACAACATCAACGGATAGAAAAATACGAACATATGCTATTTTAGCCACGGGAGAGAAAGAATCATTGTAATCAAGCAAAATATCTGTGTATACCACTTCACAACAAGGAGAGCCTTAAGCTGATCAATTTGGCCATCCGGACCAACTTTGACTGCATAAACCTAACGACAACCAACAGTTGATTTAACTAAAGGAAGAAGAACAAGCTCCCAAGTACCACTCGTGTGTAAATTTGACATCTCGTCAATCATAGCTTGTCACCATCCGGGATGAGAAAGGGCTTCATATATAGACTTAGAAATGGGAACATAGGACAATGATGATACAAAGGCATAATGGGATAATGATAAATGATGATAACTTAAAAGGGTATAGTGTATTAGTGTTACAAGTGGACCGTTTACCTTTCTGAAGTGCAATCGACTGATCAGAAGGAGATAAGTCCACAGTAGGTCAAGGATCTGACGCAAGACATAAATCATCTGGGCCTTATGTTGGGTCTGATGCTGGATGCGGTCGACGATGATAGGTCATAAGTGGTGGCACTGTGACTAGAGATGTAGAAGTAATTGTAGATTCCTCAAAGGTCGGTGTAGGTAAAACCTGAGGTACAAGTAAGACCTCAGAGATATCAGGATGATCAGAAGAAGACCTAAAGTAAGGTTGAGACTAAAAAAATGTGATATCAGCAGACATAAGATATCGACGCAGATAAGGTGAGATGCAACGATACCCATTTTGAACTCGATAATAACCAAGAAAGACACATTTAAGAGAGATAATTTATCTATCCCCGGAGCTAGGTTATGTACAAAACATGTGCATCAAAAAACATAAGGAGGAAGATAGTATAGAGATGACTGAGGATATACTATGGAATATGAAATTTGATTCTGAATAGAAGATGAGGACATTCGATTAATTAAATAAATAGCTGTGAGGACTGCATCGCCCCAAAAAACACAGCAGAATATGGAATTCAATGAGAAGAGTGCGAGCAGTCTCAATAAGATATCTATTCTTCCTTTCTACTACCTCATTCTACTGAGGGGTGTACGGACAAGACGTTTGATGAATAATTCCTCGGTGAGTCATAAACTGCTGAAGCTGGAATGATTTATATTCTAAGGCAGTATCACTATGAAAAGTAAGAATAAAAACACCAAATTAATTTTGTATTTCAACACAAAAACTATTGAATATAGAGAATAACTGAGAACGATCTTTCATTAAGAATAACCAAGTGCATCTGGAAAATCTTCAATGAAACTAACAAAATAATGAAATCCTAAAGGTGAACTAACTGTACTAGGACCTCAAATACCAGAATGAACTATTGAAAAAATAGACTTTACACGACTCTCAACACTACGTGGAAAGATAGCGCGAGTGTGTTTTCCAAGTTGACACGACTCACAATCTAATATGGACAGACTAGACAAACTAGACACCGTCTTTTGTAGCTTGGACAAACTCGAGGGTCCCAATCGTTTTCGAATTAAGTCTGGAGGATCTGTAACTAGACATGCTATGGAGGATTTAGGAGTTGATGTAAGGTAGTAGAGGCCTTGTGATTCGTATCCTATGCCAATAGTCTGTCCTGTACTGCGGTCCTGCGTAATAAAAGAATCTTTAAGAAATAGGATGGCACAATTTAAGGCATGAGTCAAACGACTGCCCGATGTAAGATTAAAAGGACAACCAGTGATATAGAGAACATAATTTAGAGTGACCGAAGATATGTGTACCAACTCCTTTTGCTTTTGTTTGGATCCCATTGGTTAAAGTAATAGCGGGACAAGATGGTGAATAATTAATATCCTATAAAACCAATTTATCACCAGAAATATGATTAGAAGCGCCAGAGTCTACAATCCACGATCCGATGGTATTAGATTGTGCGACTGAGGCTGTTTGTAGAGATGTCTGTTTACCTGCTCGATACTGAAGCTACTCATTATATTCTTCTTCGGATTAATAAACCCATTGATTACCTTAGTGGCAGTCTGAGCAATATGAGTATTCTTGGGTGGTCGACCATATAGAGAATAACATTCTTCACGAGCATGTAAATACATATTTCTATAACTACACTTAGGTCGAGATCGACATACTTCACGAGTGTATCCAAGCCTTTTACAATAACTACACTTAGGTCTAGATCTTCCAAAACGATATCTTTTCGCCGAATTTTAGACTATGATGTTTAATTTTCTGATCTCCTTATTAAGGATTATGAATTAATTATAGGACTTGAATTTTCAATCTCCGTATTTTTGGAATTAAAAACATCAAACCCGAAAGACATGATTCAAAACTTTAAAAAATCTAAAGAGGTTGATAATGCTCAGAAACTGTGATCCAGAAGCTGCAGAAAACAATCATCGGAAAACAGTCGCCGGAAAATAAAAAGTGACCGGAATCTGAAACAAATTGCATAGTATGGCTCAGAATGAATAGGCGAGCTGATTGGGAAAAATATTCTGCCGAATAAGTGACTGTCAGTGCCGAAAAATAGTTCAAGTGATCAGAATCCAAAAGAAAATATATGGATATGCTCGCAAGGAATGGGCGACTCTCCTAAAAAACTCGTCGGGTAGAGGCCTCACACGCCGGTGCGTGGGCAGATCTCGCCGAAACCAACGACCTTCTTATCGGCGCGTGGAGGCACGTGGAGCGTCGTCTCTCAGCGGCACTGGTTGGGGTTTGGTCGCGGGAGCCTCCTGAACCTTATGGTAGTGTTGTTTTTCGCACAACACTTCCCGATGTCTCACTGTAGCTCTGATACCATGTAAGAAAATATGGGAGAAAAATATTATTATTGAATTGTTATATCTACATGATTATACTGAGCCATATTTATAGACACTGCATTACAATTTTTTTCCTAATAGGATACTATATATGAAAGCGTATTCTTATTCTAATAAAATTTAACCAACTAGAATTTCAAATATATTATGATAAGCCATTGAAGTGGTAAAACATTGTACATATCCGGCGCGTATGTGAACACACCGTCTTCGGACCGAATCTAAAGATACGCACCATTCTTAAACACAAATGACCACCAACCTATGTGTTGCCTATCAGAAACTTATATCTGATATAATCCAAGATTCTAGTCCAAGGCTATGCGGCACATAGGTCATGCACCACATTCCTAGCCATGCACGAGTCATGCTAAGCTTTATCTCAGTTCGTGTTAACTCTCTTTGGTCAAGTCTAAAGAGATAAGACGCATGTCTAACAACTTCCACAATAACCTGTGAGATCAGAAGATTAAATATTAGCTCCAACGGACTAAACAGAAATCTACTAATCAATCGTGTACTCCAATACAAGGGCATCGAACATTGTCGTACAAGTATAAAATAATATATTTTACTACACGTTACTCTATTTTGTACTTGCACTCTCACAAAAGAACATTATATTTTTGCTTTTAGCTTCCTCTTAAGCTCCTAGCTGTACTCTTTTATCACCTATATACTTGTAAACTTAGCTTAGTCTTGTGTCACAATGAGATTGTATTATGCTACCTGTAGTTGATCATTAATATATAAATATGCTTTCTTCTCCCTTTTACTTTAGTGTCCGCTATTGCAATACTGTTCTTTACATTTCTTCCATCGCTATAGGCCTCATTTTGTATTCAATTGTGAAGTAAGTTTTAAGCTCTAGAGTTTAGTGTTCACTATGGTCCCACTATAACAAAGTGCATAAATTAGCAGCAACTTTTCACCAACAACTGTAACATTGTTGGCTAATTTCAATAAATGGCAACAATTTAATTTTATTGTTGCTATATTGTACTCCCTCTGCCAAAATATTGACATTTTTTATTTTTGAGAGTCAAATGAATTGTTCTTTAACTGTAATTTTTTTAAATATTTTTTAAATATTTAAATTATTAATTATGATGACTTATAATATTGTTTACATAGTTTTTAAATATATAAATTTTATTTAAAAATTTTATGTTCTAACACATGGTCAAAATTAAGAAGTTTGACTCTAAAAAATGAAAAGTGTAAATCTTTTTTGAGGCGGAGGGAGTAAAACTTTTAACCATCAGTTATTTCTTGTTGGGAAACATTTTAATGTTGTTGCCATATCTTTTGGGTAAAGATAATAAATTCTCAATATAAATAAATTGGCAACAACATATTTATATTGTTGCTAAAATTATTTATTGTTGGTAAAGTTTTTAGTTTGTCAACAATTTATTCCTTCGTGGCCCCAAAAAGTTTAACGCTGAAACAGGGAAGCGGCAAACTTCGCACTCTTTTTCATTTTTATTTTGTGTGAAGAGCGGCGCCTACAAAAATATCTTGAAGACAAAGGAGATCTAGTGCCCATCCTTTCTTTTATGTTCTGAATTTTCAATCCTAGCTGCACTATCTGTAAATGGTGAACTTGTTCGTATAAATAAATCAAGGACAATTAAAACATAAAGATAGTTTCTTTCATGGATTTTTCTTTTAATGTGTTACACTTGGAGCTAAGGGTGGCCAGTGGGCCTGGTCGACCTGGTCCCCCCGGTCCCGATATGTAATTTTTTTTTATGGTACCGGGATTGGAATCGGGACGGGACATGGTATCGTCCCGCTCGGAGCCGGCCCGCCCCAATCCCGCCAGCCCGCCTAGGTCCCGCCCCTATCCCGCCCTATCCCTCCCCTTTGCACAAAATAGTCGTTGCACCAACGACCATTTTATATTTTATCCGTTGTGCAACGGCCATTTTTGGCCTCCCCCTCCCCCAACCCTCCCTATCCCCTTAATATTTATTTTTAACCCCTAAGTTATTATATTTACACTTTAATCTAATTTTTCAACTATAAATACCTCATTTTCTCTTCATCTTTCTCACAAATCTTCCTACAATCTCTCTAATCTCTCAATTTATCTCTCTACAAGTCTACTAAATATTCAATGTTATTTATTCATTTGGGAGTGAAGTTGGCAACTAGCTTGAGGATCTTCCATCGAGCAAAGTTTCAATTTTCAACCTCTCGATTATACGTCAACGTTTGGTACATTCGTTCCTTCATTAAATTATTATTGTTTCTTTATTTTATTTAGCGCACTTAATTTCATTATCTTTAACTATTTATTAGCATAATTAAAATTAAAGGAATTACAGGTATGTTTAAGGGTAAGGGTAAGGGTAAGGCTTCTTCTAGTAGGGGTAACAAGGGTCGGGGTACTTCTTCTAGTCATCCTATTCCTAGACAGGATCCTATTCCTACACATGATGATTTTGTTGATACTGAACATTTTCCTCCAATACCATTAAATTTAGACGATGAGATATTTTCTGGAACTCAACAAGACTTTAATTTAGAAGTTGATCTAGACGACACACCAACTAATCTAGATGACACACCCACTAGTGCAACTCCAACTGGAATGCCTCATATTCCCCCATAGTATGAGATGAGGTCTAGCAAAACGACCATTAAAATCATATGCATGGAAATTTTTTGATAGGGACGTAGACAATCAAGTAGCTAGATGTAAAATTTGTAAAGATGTTTTTAAATTTAAAACTGGAAAAGGTCAGGGTGGGACGGGGAGTTTAATGAGACATATAAAAAGGGATCACCCAGCTAGGTTTGCCTAATACAAGGCTGAAAAATCGGGTGCGCAAATGCTCTCTCAATCGGAACAAGGTTCACATACTGTCCCGGATCAAATACAAAGTCAAATTAACCCCATGACGGGGGGAATTGTAGACCCTAATTACAATAAACATAGGGAAGCAATAGCATTGTGGAGGGTTTACCTTTTTCATTTCCTTCATCTCCTGGTTTTATTCATTACATTAGAGAAATGTATAATCCTGCTTTTACCGGTTTTCCTAGATCAACTTGTTAAGATAGATGTATTTAAATTTTCACATGCATATCAACAGTATTTACGTTATTCATTATATCATTTTAATGGAAAAGTGGCTATCACTTCTGATATAGGACATAGTACTAACAACCATAATTATTTAACGGTAACCTTTAATTGGATAGATTATAAATGGTCTATGCAAAAATGTATCTTAGCGTATAGATATATAGATGATAGGCACACTAGTACTTTTATTGCAGAAAATATTTATCAAGTGTGCGATTATTACGGAATAACTGATAAAATTATGACTATTACATTAGATAATGCTTCTTCTAATAATTATTCTATTTTAAAAGATTTTAACTCCATCTTTTCCAAATCATTTTCATATAAAATGTGCGTGCCATATATATAACTTAGTTGTAAATGATGGTCTATAACTTTTTGAAAACATTCTTAGTAAAATATAATATGCTATAAACTTTATTTTTTAAAATAATAGAATACAATGAAAAAAGATTATAAAAAAACTTGTCATGATTGTCAACTACCTTATAGAAAAATTCCCGAAGAAGTACCCACTAGGTGAAATTCTTTGTACGAGCAACTACTTGTTGCTTATGACTATAGAAGACCTATAACTTTATTTTTAACGCCCATAATCAAAATCCAACTTATATGGTTGTAGATAGTGATTGGGAAAAAAAATTCGAACTTATTGTATTTCTCGAGAAAATTTTTCAAGCAACAAACGAATTTTCCGGAATATATTATCCTACTATTTCAACTATATTGTTTTATATAGCTCTAATATTTTTATTACTTAATGAATATATAGATAAACCAGATGATAAGGCAGTTATTAAAATAAAAAATATTTTATTCATATTCCGACTATTTATATTATTGGTATTGTATTAAATCCGACTATTAAAATAGATGGATGTAAATCACTTATTGAAACTATTTATGATTGTATAGCAGTACTACCACCTTCAACTCCGAAAAATTCAAATGACCCACCACCTATTGAACTAACTAAAGCAGAAGTGTTGTCTAGCATAGAAGACGAATGCAAAAAAGTATATAAGTATTACCAACAAGAAAATTCTAGCAACCAACCGGCTTCCATACCTTCGTATTCTTCAATACAATCTTATAAAAGACATGATGTTTCTATAGCTAGTATTGAAAGCCTCAGAAATAGAATGTGCGGTGGTAACACTAACCAAATTAGTGAGTTTGATGTTTTTGTTTTGCAGGGTACTATACCGTACCAAGCAGTTCTGAATGAAGAAGGACGTGAAGACTTGCTGAAATACTGGAAAGGGAATGAGAAGACCTTTCCGACACTTTCAATGATGGCCCGAGATGTTTTGAACATTCAAGTGTCATCAACAACGTCTGAAAGCGTTTTTTCTGCCGGCAGATATCAAATAGGAGAGTACAGACACTCATTAGCCGGAGACATCTTGGAGATAACAGTATTATTTTGAGATTGGAATTTTGACAAATATATTTGTATTATAAAAAAGTTATATTTCTAGTAAATAATATAAGAGGCACAAAAACAGCATTGAGATATTTTTATTACACTATCTTGTTCAATTATTAAATTGTTTATATATATGTTATTTTTATAAATTAAGTGCAAAAAAAAAAAAAAATCCTCCCCGATCCAATCCCGGCCCGCCCCGCTACCCTTTTCCGATGGGACCGGAACCGGGACTGGACATCGGTGAATCCCGCCGGTCCCTCTGTGTACCAATCCCGCCCCAACCCTATCCCTCCAAGCCCGCCCCGTCCCGTTGGCCACCACTACTTGGAGCACCCTAGAAATGTACATACCTCAACTGAGCAGATTACATAAAGAGCAACAACATAGCTGATATGTAGAAGATAAATAATGGCAAATAAAAAAGAAGAAAATAGAAAGGTATTTCTTTAGGATTCTAAATAGTTCTACTACCAAATCTTTTAGTATTTATTGATATGTAGCTCTTTCTATCATGCTATTTGAGTTAATATAGTAAGATCATTGATTCCATGCATGTGATTTCCTTTTCAAGGTTGGTTTAAACAAAAATGTCAAGGCTTCTTAAAGACTCTTTCCTAATTTATCGCTAGCTTTAATAACTTCTAGAGGGTGTTTGAATTGACTTATTTTAATTATTTATTGTCTTCAAAAAGTGCTTTTAAAGCACTTATTTTTAGGTAAAAAAAGTACAAAAATTAAGTCAAAAGCCAAAAGTTGGTTATTACCAACATATGAGTTTTAACTGTTATTTTATAAGTTATTTTTAAAAAGTCAATTCAAATATCCTCCTAGTTCATATAAATTTTGTGAAAACTTTTCAAAGGTGTAGTTTACTGGTTGATAAAATTGTAGATTTTCTTTTCTCGAGTATTTCAGGCAGTGTGGGTTTGTGCAACGTGATTTTCCTTTTAGGGTAAAAGAAATTCCTTCCAATATTGTTGCACTTCAAATGTCCTTTAGTTTGTTTTTGTGGAAGTTTGAAGGTGATCGATTCCAAATTTGTGATTGCATTTGGTGGTATTATCAGTTTTTATCCGTAAAGTTGAGAGGGAAATTTCAAAACTGTTGTGTTTCCCTGCTCTTCCAGAATGAATTCCAAGTTTATTTATTGTTGCCAAAACACTTAATTTTCTCTACATCATTTTCTTTCTTTTCGTTTGTGTTTTAGAGGATTTTAATCCTATAAATGTGATAGATTATGGAAATAATATTTGATTATGGACATAATCTTTGTGTATATTTTATATTTAGAATGTAAATATTAGAGTACCATAATTGCAGCCTAAACATTAGTCTTGTAACATGTACATATTATTACATTGAAGGAATGAAAAGATCACGAAAAATATTTCTTTCAAGGTGTCAAGAGCCAAAAATTAACCCCTCCTAACCCTCGCCCTAAACCGCCGAAACCAACCCTAATTCGGTCATCTCCCTCACCGAAACCCCAACCCTAATTTGGCCTCTTCCTCTCCTCCTCCTCTTTTCGTCATTCTCGACTAACAATGGCTGACCAAAATAAATTTCATCCCGCTCTTGCCGTCAACAATGTCAAGAACTTCATTCCGATGATTCTCGAGATGGGAAAAGGGCGATATTAATCTTGGGCGGAGTTATTCGAAATTCATTGTCGCGCATACCAAGTCATTGACCATATTCTCCCTCCAAAACCTCAATCGGATGTCACAGAGAAAGACAAGTCCACCAACATTGATATGGCTCTATGGTCTCGCTTGGATGCTATAGTTCTTCAATGGATTTATGGTACCATATCAAACGATCTTTTGCACACCATATTGGAACCGGATTCGACGGCTCAACAAGCATGGAAGCGTTTGTAAAATATTTTCCAAGATAACAAGACTTCTCGTGCGGTTCATCTAGAGAATCAATTCACCAATGTAAATATGGATGATTTTCCAAACGTCTCCGCCTATTGTGAAGAGTTAAAAATGCTTGCCGATCAACTATCCAATGTTGGTGCACCGGTGACATTGGGCCTCAAAATTCTGGTTCGGGTAATGCAGCAAATCGCAGCAACAACGGACAAAAACTGGATCAAAATCGCAATAATAACAAAGGAAAAAATAATGGTAGAAGGGGACATGGTCGTGGTGGCGGTAACCAGTTCGACGGCGGTAGCAACCACCGGCAGCAGGGGCAGACCAGGCTGGGGCAGTGGCATCCGCAAGCTCAATCAAATAGTGGGCAGCTGTGGGGGAAATACCCACTATGGGCTTTGGCACCACAATAGTGGGCCACCCCTCCTTGACCGTACCCTACTTCATCGTGAGCCAGCCCCCCTCCACCCAGTCGGCAGCCCGGGGTTCTTGGCAGCTGTCCACAATAAGCATATGCAGCACATGGACCATCTTCTTCGGGTTATGTCCCAACAGACATTGAGAAAGCCATACACACTATGATTGTCAATGCTCCCGACGACACATGGTACATGGACACTGGTGCTACCTCTCACATGACGGCATCTCAAGGTACTCTCTTGTCTTGTTTTAATATGCAGTAATAAAAATATTGTGGTTGGCAGTGGACAAGAAATTCTAATTCGTGGAATTGGGAAATCAAACTTCCCCCGTACCCACCTTTACATTTAAATAATGTCCTACATGCACCCAAACTTATTAAAAACTTGATATCTCTATGACGTTTTACAACTGACAATAATATTTATGTTAAGTTTGATCCGTTTGGGTTTTCTGTGAAGGATATTCGGGCGGGGATGCCACTAATGAGATGTACTAGCACTGGGGATTTGTATCCTATCACCAACACCACCAACCACCAAGTCACCTCTCCTTCAACATTTGCTGCTCTTTCTCATACTTTATGGCATAATCGTTTGGGACACCCGGGAGCACCCGTGCTAAACTCCCTTAGAAAAAATACGTTATGGATTGTAAATAATCTTTGGGTTCTTCTGTTTGTCAGTCTTGCATTTTTGGAAAATATGTTAAATTACCTTTCTCTTTGTCTACTTCGAACACTATTATGCCGTTTGATATCATGCATAGTGACTTATGGACCTCTCTGATTTTAAGTTCGGCCGGTCATAAGTATTACATGCTTATATTGGATGATTCCTCTAATTTTCTATAGACATTTCCCATTGTGAAAAAATTGGAGGTTCACACTATTTTCATACAATTTAGTGCTTTCATCCAAACCCAATTTGAGAAGTCTATTAAGTATTTCCAATGTGACAATGGGAGAGAATTCATAAATGACCAATTTAAGAATTTTTGTCATAAAATGGTATGGTATTTCGTCTCTCTTGTCCGCACACTTCTCCTCAAAATGGGAAAGCCGAACGAAGAATACTAGCAATAAATAATTTAATTATCCCACTTCTTGCTCATTCGTCCATACCACCATCATTTTGGCATCATGCTCTTCAAATGGCCATGTACCTCTTAAACATTCTCCCTAACAAGCTACTTTCAAACTTCTAACCCACACAAATTCTATATCATCGGGATCCTTCCTACACACATTTGAGGGTTTTCGGGTATTTATGTTACCCCCTTTTTTCTTCCACAATAATAAATAAACTTCAAGTCCGTTCCACTCCATGTGTATTTTTGGGATACCCACAAAGTCATCGGGGAAATAAGTGTTATTATATGTCTAGTGGAAAAAATTTCATCTCTCGTCACGTTATTTTCGATGAGTCCCAATTCCCATTTGCCAATATACACACTTCGTCCCCGCCCTCGTATGGTTTTTTGGACATTGGGCTACATCCCCTTTTGCAATTTCACTTAAACAACCCAACGACTTAAGCCCAAATGATGGAGCCCACTACTCCCTCTCCCTCGGTCAGTGGGCCTCCCACTGTTATCCGCAGCCTAACCTAGAAAATCCCACAACCTCTTCAACTGGGTTGAGCTCCTCTCAGGCCGAAATGGGGCCCAATAACCAACAGGCCACAAACGCAGCCAACACTAACCCAACAACCCTTCTCGGGTCAGGCCCAAACCTGGTCCATAGAAACTTGGAGCATGTATGGGATTTTTTGGCCTAAGTGTCATTTTAATCTGACATCCTCTGTCCAACCATTTCTGATTCTCCGTAACCCGAAAGCTTCCCTTTCATACCCATATTGGAAAGCTCTTATGTTAGATGAAATTAATGCTCTTATTAAAAATAATATGTGGGAGTTAGTGCCCCGTCCTTCTAATGTAAACATAATTCGTTCCATGTTGATTTTTTTGTCATAAAAAAAAATCTGATGGTTCCTTTGAGCGGCACAAAGCCCGTCTTGTTGGTGATGAAAGGTCTCAATAGGTTGGTGTGGATTGTGATGAAATCATTATGTTTTCTTGTTGAAGAAGTCTTTATATGATCTCAAACAGGCCCCCAAGCATGTTATAACATGTTTGCTGATTTTCTTTCCACACTAGGCTTCTCACATAGCAAATCCGACTAGTCATTGTTTATTTATCAGAAAGGAAATGACATGGAATACATTCTTATATATGTTGATGACATCATCCTTACAACATCGTCTAATTCTCTTCGCCAGTCTATAATGTCTCTCCTTGCATCTGAATTTGCTATGAAGGATTTGGGTCCTTTGAATTATTTTTTGGGCATTGCTGTAACTCAACATGCAGGTGGTTTATTTTTTATCAAAGAAAATATGTCGAGGAGATAATTTACAGAGCCGACTTGTCCTCATGTAAGCCATTACCTATGCCGGTGGATACACAGGCTAAATTAAGTAACTTTTCGGGGTCTCCATATGGCAATCCGACACACTACCACAGTTTATTAGGGGCATTGCAATATCTCACCTTTACCAGACCTGATATATCATATGTTGTTCAACATGTATATTTACATATGCATGACCCGAAGGAGGAGCATATGGGTGCTCTCAAACGAATTCTGCGGTATATTCAGGGTACTCTTGATTTTGGCATACATATTTAAGTCAGCCATTTCTGGTCTCACTTCTTATACCGATGTTGATTGGGGTGGATTCCCGGATACTAAACTCTCCACCTCTGGTTATTGTATATTTCTCAGAGACAATTTGATCTCGTGGTCGTCAAAGCGCAAACCCACGTTATCTCGGTCTAGTGCTGAAGCCGAATATAGAGGAGTTGCGAATGTTGTCCTTGAATATTATTGGCTCACTAATCTTATATTGGAGCTCCATTGTCCGATAAAAAAGGCAATCGTCATTTATTGTGATAATGTGAGTGCGATATATTTATCGGGGAACCCCGTGCAACAACAACGCACTAAACATATTGAGATGAATATTTTATTTGTCAGTGAGAAGGTTGCACGTGGGTTTAAAACTAATTTAATAGCTCATTCAAGTGTGCGCGTTATGGAACTATTAACTTATATTATCAAATGTACTCCATATATTTTGTAATATTTAGTGTTGTATAATTATGGTAGATATAGGATCCTTTTTGTATTAGGATTCCACATTGTACACGCTATATATATTTGTATTAATGAGAAAGACTCCCCAAGAGAGATTAATAAATTCTTACATGGTATCAGAGTCAGGCCCATTCAAATTCTTTGTTCACCGATGTTGGGCCTCCAAATTATATTGTCCACGCTCCAGTTAACGAGGTCTGGGCGTGCGGGGGAGTGTTAAGAGTCCCATATCGGATATGGAATGGGAACATGGACTCCTTATACGGACTTGAACAATCCTCACCCTACAAGCTAGCTTTTGGAGTTGAGTTAGGCCTAAGATCCATGACGTCTCCATAAGTGACTTTATGGTTTGAAACAGGCCCCTAGAGAGTGGTATGATCGCTTCGCACAATACATTATGCTAATTGGATTCGTATGCAGCAAGTGTGATAATTCTCTATTTATTTTTCATAGAGGTAGTAGCATTGCCTATTTGTTGTTATATGTGGATGACATTGTGCTTACTGTCTCCTCTGATTTGTTGAAAAATAAGATCATTACATTGCTTAAAATCGAATTTTCTATGACTAACTTGGGGAAGTTGAGTTATTTTTTGGGGATATCAGTGACTAGATCTGTAGATTCTATGTTTTTGTGTCAGCGCAATTATGCAGAGGAGATAGTATATAGGGCTAAAATGGTGAACTGTAAGATAATGTCCACTCTGGTTGACTCTAAATCAAAGCTTAGTGTTGTTGATGGTAATCCAGTGTCTGATCCCATACTTTACAGGAGTCTTGCAGGAGCACTACAATATCTTACTTTCACCAGGCCTGATATTGCTTATGTTGTTCAGCAGGTGTGTTTATTCATGCATGCCCCCAGAAAGCCTCATTTTACTGCCCTTAAACATATCATTCGATATGTTAAGGGCACACTTGATTATGTATTGCATATATACCCCTCAGCACCGATCAAATTGTTATCATATACGGATGCTGATTGGGCAGGCTTTCCGGACACACGACACTCCACCTCCGGCTACTGTGTGTTCTTAGGGCTAATCTCATTTCTTGGTCTGCCAAGAGGAAAGCCACCTTATCCCGTTCGAGTGCAGAAGCAGAGTATAGAGGCGTTGCAAATGTTGTTTCTAAGATCTACTGGTTCCGAAACCTTCTTTTGGAGCTTCAGTGTCCCCTGTGTAAGCGTCTTTGGTCTACTGTGATAACATATCCGCCATATATTTATCTCATAATCCGATTCAGCATCAACGAACCAAGCACATTGAGATGGATATACACTTTGTTCGTGAGAAGGTTGCTATCGGTCATGTTAAGGTGTTGCATGTGCCTTTTTCGTATCAGTATGCAGATATTTTCACGAAAGGTCTTCCTAGACAACTATTCCTCGACTTCAGATCCAGTCTTAGCGTCCGACCTCCTCCCGCTCCGACTGAGGGGGGTGTATTAACGTATATTATCAAATATACTTCATATATTTTGTAATATTTAGTGTTGTATAACTATAGTAGATATAGGATCCTTATTGTATTAGGATTCCACATTGTACACACTATATATATTTGTATTAATGAGAAAGACTCTCAAAGGAAAATTAATACATTCTTACACGAACGTTAATTTTCTTACAGAAAGTAACTGGAGGATGTAACCTGCTATTTATAGGATAGTTCAGGGATGTTTTTATTTACTATGATTGTATAAGGATGTAGTTTTGGTTTGAGGGATGTGTTTGGTCATTTACTCTTACTTGTAAGTGAGTGAAATGTCTTTCTATGTTGTTTCGAGGTGTCATACGTGATTGTGCTGAATTGACTTCTTAATTTTGTTTTGAAATGAGAAAGTGAAAAGGCCACCTGCTTATGCAATACTGTTTCAGGCAACAAAGCCTTAAAATCCTTCTCATATCCTTTGTTGAGTACATTCGTTTTGAGTGCAGGACATTTTGCAACTTCCAGACACACTACACAATTGTGATACTATCCTTTAAACAACTAATAATTTTGATCGATATTTCAAGAAATTTGCTACAAAGGAAAGCTCGCAGAACATACCAGCAGAGGTTAATGAAGCTAAATAGAATTCTTGGTAGAAATTCCAGCTCTAAACCATTTAAGGTAATTAGGAGTACATCAAAATAAAATGGATATAACTTTATACAATTGTCTAAGTTAATCAGCTGTTGTCACTCTCACCATCTCTGCGTTTTCATCATTCCCATATCCTTCCTTTCCACTGGCTTCAACGACAAATTAAGTTTTTCAATTGTACTATATATAGTAGAATGGGCTTTTTGCTGCAATTTTCAATATTATTACTAATTTCAAGTGGTTTGGATGAGGCAAGTCCTTCAAGTCTTATGGATGACATCAGGGTAAGTAACTTCATCTAATTTATGTAAAAACAACTTTCTTAGTTGATATTGTTCACTATGATGTTCATAGAATATTTTCATTCATTATCTTCCGAGTTCAAAAAGAAAAGTTGCTTGATCTTGGTCCTTTAAAAGGTTGATGTGCTTGTTCTTTGCCTCAGTAATTTTCACTTGTAATTTGTTTAGTTTTTCTGTATTCTAAGTTCAAAAAGAAAAGTAGCTTGATTTTGAGCCTTTAAAAGGTTGTGCTAGTTCTTTTGTTCTATAATTTTCAACTGTAATTTATTTTGTTCTTTCTACTTCTAAATTCTAATGTATCCTTTTGCTTAAGTTGATTACCATTGCTTGAAAGAGGACTGACTCAAGATGAAAGTGTATTTCCGATCATGTTTTTCTAGGCAGCTTCTCAAGTGCTTCTATACTACTACAGTTAATTAGTAACTTAGTGTATGGTAAAGGGGTATCTAATTGAATGAACATATGGAGGTGCTATGACTGAAACATTTAAACTAAATGATTGATTTTGGCCTTATAAAGATGATAGAATAAGATGGCGCAAGGATGAGGTGGAGAAGTGGACGAATAGAGAATTATATAAGATGGCGCGGAAAGAGGTGAAACTAGTGGTTACGGCAGCGAAAACGGCGGCTTTTGAACGTATATATGTGGAATTAGAGGAAAAAGGCGGTGATAAGAAGTTGTACAGACTAGCCAAGGTGAGGGAGAGGAGGGCCCGGGACTTGGATCACGTGAGGTGCATCAAGGATGAGGACGACAAAGTACTGGTGGAGGACGCGCATATTAGGCGGAGGTGGCAGTCTTACTTCCATAAACTTTTGAACGAAAAAGAAGATAGAGACATTGTGCTGAGAGATCTGGAGAACTTTGGTAGGTACCCAAATTTTGGGTATTGTGAAAACATTAAGGTTGAGGAGGTTCAGGGTGTTGTTCGCAGGATGTGCAGGGAATAAGCGACCGGGCCTGACGAGATCCCAGTTGAATTTCGGAAGAGCGCAGGTAGGACATGTTTGGAGTGGCTGACGGAGTTGTTTAACGTCATTATTATGACGGCGAGGATGCCCGAAGAATGGAGGTGGTGTATAATGATTCCTTTGTACAAGAACAAAGGTGATATCCATAGTTGCAACAACTATAGGGGAATCAAGATTCTAAGCCACACTATGAAAGTTTGGGAAAGAGTCGTGGAGATGAGGGTGAGAAGAGGCGTCTCTATCTCCAAGAATCCGTTTGGATTCATGTTGGCCCGTTCAACTACATAAATTATTCATCTTATTAGGAGGTTGGTGGAGCAGTATAGGGAGAGGAAGAGAGACCTACATATGGTTTTCATTGACATCGAGAAGGCATACGACAAAGTCCCTAGTGAGGTTCTATAGAGATGTTTGGAGGTTAGAGGTGTTCCTGTGACATACACTAGGACAATCAAGGATATGTATCATAGAGCAAAGACCAGGGTACGGACAATAGGAGGAGACTCGGAGCACTTTCCAGTGATGATGGAGCTGCACCAGGGATCATCTCTTAGCCCATTTTTATTTTCCTTGGTGATGGATGGACTGACGCGAAAAATCCAAGGGGAGGTGCCATGGTTTATGTTATTTGCAGACGACATAGTCCTGATTGATGAGACTCTCAACGAAGTGAACGCTAAGCTGGAGGTTTGGAGACAGACTCTGGAGTTTAAAGGGTTCAGACTGAGTAGGACCAGGACAGGATACTTGGAGGGCAAGTTCAGTGACATGAACGACCTTGAGGTAGGTGTGGAGGTGAGGCTTGGTACTCAAGTCATTCCAAATAAAGAGATCTTTAAGTACTTCGGGTCTATTATCCAAGGGAATGGAGAGATTTATGACGGTGTCACACATCATATTAGGGTAGGGGTGAATGAAATGAAGGCTCGCATCAAGAGTCTTATGGGATAAAAAGGTGCCACCAAAACTTAAAGGCAAGTTCTATAGGGTGTTGATTAGACCGACTCTGTTGTATGGGGCAGAGTGTTGGCCGGTCAAGACTTTGCACACCCAAAAGATGAATGTTGCGGAGATGAGGATGCTAAGATGGATGTGTGGGCATACAAGGAGGGATAGAATTAGAAATGATGATATCCGGGACAGAGTGGGAGTGACCTCGGTGGAGGATAAGATGCAGGAAGCTAGGTTGAGATGGTTCGAACACGTACAGAGGAGAGACACAAATTCCCCAGTGCGGAGGTGTAAGAGGTTGGCTATGGACGGGTACATGAGGGGTGGAGGTAGGCCGAGGAAGTATTGAGGAGAGGTGATTAGTTATTGCTTCTTTTTTCTTCTTTTCTTTTTCAGAATTCGCTATCATGACTTACGCACTTTGTTTGTCGTACTTTGCTTGGGCTTGTGCTTTGTCTTGAGCCGAGGGTCTCTCGGAAATAACCGCTCTACCTACCAAGGTAGAGGTAAGGTCTGTGTATACTCTACCCTTCCTAGACTCCACATTGTGGGATTTCACTGGGTATGTTGTTGTCGTAAAGATGATAGAATACTACTATCAAGAAGCCGATATTTTTTAAATGGAGACAGATCACTGTACTCGGAACATTAAAATCTTACACAAAAAGTATCTTCTACATTTGAGAAAAGAAAGTAAGAGATAATAAATGCAGAGCTAATCTAGTTTTGTGACAATATGCAATAGTTATAGTGAATATTATAACTCTCTTCTTTTATGTTTCATGGTGCATGGTCTTATTTGATGACTTCTTAGCTTTAGCTTGGTTATAAAAATGTTTATATATCATTCGTTAGTGCCCATAATTTTCTATTTTAATCTACACGTGTACTTTATAGCTTCTTTTTTTTTAAATGTAATTTTATTTATTTTCTTTTCTAGGATGAGCATGAGTTTACCAACATGGCTGGCCAAATGTTTGATCTAACGCACAAGTTATTGGAAGAAGATTTGTTTTCGGGTTACTATTAGATTATAGTTTATAAGCTTGCATCATTTTATGTTTTTTGTTCTTTTTTGTAAGTAGCAACTTATCTTTTAGGAGTATTTAGTTTTTGGAAGTGAGTAAATATTTAGTACATCAGTTTTATGTACTAGTACTCACCTTTGAATATATATATATTCGTGAAATTTTAAAAGCAAATGTGAATTGTGTATGTAGTAACTATTCATAAGTTCTTGCTAAAGTTGTGCATGATAATGTTATTCATATATAGCATTTTTTTTGTCACTAATCACTACAATTTATATGACAATTTTGTTTTGTCCGTAAAAATAATACTTTTAGTGACGGCATGATATGTTTCAACTATAAAATTGTAAGCCATTTTTGTAAAAGAAAAGTTATCACTAATTTATATATCTAGGGATGAAATATCTTTTTGTATATAAATGATTGTCTTTAGTGATGAGATTACCTTTATTCAACTACGAAATGCATATAATTTCAGAGACAACTGACGTCGTCACTAATTAAACTACAATATTAGTGATAAGGTAATTTTGTCCGCAATAATAACATTTTTAGTGACGAAAACACACTATTAACTACAATTTTTAATCCTTTTTTGACCTATGAGTTCGTCATAAATACTATACATTTGGAGACGAGAAATAAATTTGTAGTCAATACAATTTTATTTAGCGATGAAACACTAAATTGTCTTTATATACATAGTGCCATGCTTTAGAGACGAATGATTGACGAAATGTTTTTCGTCATGAAATTTTTTACATGATGAAATATGTTGTTTTAGTGACAAAATAGTTCATCTTTAATAATCAGATTTGTTATAGTGTACGGATCGGCTATATAAATCATTACTATTTCATCTACGCTCAACTTATGACATCATCATAGCAAATAAAATAAAGTAAAAAATAAGTTTATATATAATAGTAAAAATTAAGTTTATATATAATAGTAAAAATAATGAATCATATTAAAAATTCTCTAACAAGTCTAAATCTTATTCCGAACTTATAAATATCACCTAGTATATGGATCATTTTCTTCCATTATGTCCTACCTTTAATTAGTGTGGTAAGTCTAATATTGATTATGAATTTGTAGGTCTTTCAAGATAACTTTTTTTCATTGTGATTTTTAGATCTATCACGTCCCTTTTTAATATCTTTATTCATAATAGTTTCACACCTATGGACATGTGCATGTATAGGTTGATACAGGACATGACCAAATTAAACCATCTCAAGTGACCTTCTCTCAATTTATCCCCAATATGTGCTTCTTGCACCTTCTAGTAAATATGATCATTTTAATCTCATATAATCTTATATAATCACACATCTAGTGATCTTAGCATCTATGTTTTTGCAACACTCATCTTATGAATATGTTAGACTTTCGTGGCCTAACATGCACTATCATATAAAATATTATTGGTCACATAGCTAATCTAAATGACCTACTATAACTAATTAAATTATACCGATAATAAACGAAATATTTATGTTGTCATCCATCGATATAACTTAAACATATAAATAGGATAACATTCTAGGAAAGTATTTAAGTAGAGGAGCATATAAATAACTCTAGCTTTGTCTTTTAAGTTAGATAAGATGTAAAAAAATTACATCATTAAGTCATCTTTACTTGTTACAGTAAGTCAGAGTCATGGTTGAACATGATGCTTGCTTGATGGATTTGATGAAGAAATAAAAAATTGCTTCTTGCTATCAGTTGTAGCTTTAGGAATGTTGGTAAGCGCTTGATCCTTACAATTAGTATCCGAAAAAAAGTTATGGATTCGATTCTCAAGAACAACATGCTATATAAATACCGCCAACATTCTATCTATGACAAGGCTCAAGTCATGGTCAAACACAAAGTTTATTTGATGGACTTAATTACTCTCTCCGTCTCAATTTAAATGTCTTACTTTCCTTTGTAGTTTGTCCCAAAAAGAGTATCTTTTCTATATATGTATCTTATATTCTCATCACATGAAACACTTATAAACAATAAGATTATAGAAGTATAATTAGCAGCCTTTGAAAATATACAAGGATATACACGGTATACAATACCTTGTGTATACCGTGTATATCACGGAAACCCATCACAAGTAGGAGACCGTGATATACACGGTATACACAACCGTGTATATCCCTATTTTGGTAACATATTATTTATATATAATTAGCATTGTACACTTACCATAATTGTATGATTCTTGTACAACTAGAATAGAATTTTGGGAGTAGAATAGGAATAGGATTTTTCATATTATGGAAATTGCAAATTGTACATATTATCTTTCATTAATGAAAATAATCGAGGAATTATTTCTTTCATGATATCAGAAGTCTAGGTTTCACATACCTCCTTCTCCAAAGCTTCCGCTTGTCTCGGGTTTCTTGAGTTCCGAGCCCTTCCTCGATTTATGTACTGAGTTATTCCTCTTCTATTCCCAAATTTTCTTCCAAATCCCTCAAATCACCTATTGTTCTTTTGTTATGTCTACGTCAAAGAACATATTTCATACAATCCTTACAATTTCCAATATCAAGAACCACATCCCTATTGTTCTTGAGATGGAAAACGTCCAATACGCGATGTGGGCGGAGTTGTTCAAAATTCACACCATCTTACATCAATTTCTCCATCACATAATTCCTCCCGCTACCCCTACTCCTGCGGAAGATCCTCTGTTATGGATTCCTCTTGATGCTACCGTCCTTCAGTGGATTTATTCCACTATTTTTATCGACCTTTTACAGACGATTATTGAGCCGGATACTACGGTTATAGCTACATGGCATAGATTGCATGATATATTCCAGGATAACCGACATTCCCGCGTTGTCACCCTTGAGCAAGAATTTCCCAAGTCAGCATGGAAGATTTCTCGAATGTTTCAGCTTATTGTAAACGTCTCAAGGATTTGGTGTACCAACTCCGTAACGTTGGGGCACCTATTACCAATAATCTTCTTGTTCTACAAATGGTTACCGGTCTTTCTGAGGCCTATAATGGCATTGGAACTCTCCTCCATTAAAGTAATATATTTCCCCCTTTTTATCAAGCCCGCTCAATGCTCGCGTTAGAAGATGTCGGCTTGGTAAAAAAAGGCGGTTACCGGCGCCAGTTCCGTGGTGATGATGACTTTGTTCGATAACTCTAACGCGTTTATTGATAATTCGGGCCAAAACTACAACAACGGTGGCGGCAAGAAAGGTCAAAACCGTAACAAATATGTCAAGAATCGCTGCAACAACAATGGTGGCGGCCGAAACAGTGACACTACCGGCGGCAACACTAACAACAGCAGGGGTGGGCCTCGGGGATCTGGGGCCCAGCCCACCTGGTCTCAGCCTTGGGCTCCATCGCAGTGGGCTTGGACCAGTGGCCAGTAGTCCATTCCCGCCTACTGCCCTCCCCCTATTTTTAGCAGCCTTGGACCTCGGTCCGCCCTCCTCACAGGCCCAATCTCTCGTGTCAACAGTCCAGCGTACTTGGGCCTCAACCCCAATAGTCCTTCAATGTAATGGGCCTCATACCAACTCCGACAGATATTGAGGCCGCAATGCATACGCTTGGATTGAATCATCCAGATCTGAATCGGTACATGGACACCGGCTCCACCTCTCACATGACGTTCGACCAATGTACTCTCTCGTCTTATTCTAATTAGAGCAAAAATTGTGGCATTATGGTTGGTAATGACAATACTATTTCAATTCATGGTTACGACACTACAACTTTGTCTCCCCCACATCCACCTCTTATCTTAAAAAATACCCTTCATGCCCCGAACTTAATTAAAACTTTGGTGTATGTCCGTAAATTTACCACTGATAATTGAGTTTCTGTTAATTTTGATCCTTTTGGATTTTCTGTGAAGGATATCAAAACGGGGATACCTCTCATGAGGTGCAATAGTTGGGGGGATCTTTATCCACTCACACCCACCTCAGATTCTCGAGTCCAGCCATGAAATTGACATTTGCAGCTCTAGCTCCTTCCTTGTGGCATGCACGTTTGGGTCACCCTGGGTCGTCTATTATTTCTCCTTTACATAAAACAATTTTATATCTTGTAAGGGTACACATAGTACTCCAAGTTGTCATTCTTGTCCTTTAGGGAAACATGTTAGATTATCATTTGTAGCCTTTACATCTCGTACTTTGATGCCTTTTGATATTATTCATAGCGATTTATGGACTTCTCCCGTTCTCAGTTCTGTAGGCCATCGTTATTATGTTCTATTTTTGGATGATTATTCTAATTTTTTATGGACCTTTCCATTAGCGAAAAAATCACAAGTTTTTTTCACCTTCTTAAAATTTAGAGCATTCATACAAGAAATAAAAAATATTCAATGTGATAATGACAAAGAATATGATAATGGGTTGTTTTGGGATTTTTGTGATACTAATGGTATAAATTTTCGTTTCTCTTGTCCTCATACGTCCTCACAAAATGGGAAAGCCGAACGCATAATTCGTACCATTAATAATATTGTCCGCACTTTATTGGTCCATGCTTTCGTACCCCCTTCCTTTTGGCATTATGCTCTACAACTGGCTACTTATATCTTTAACATACTTCCTACGACATATTCATCCCATCTTAAAATCCTCTATAATATGGATCATTCGTATTCACATCTTAGGGTCTTTGCGTGCTTATGTTATCCACTATTTTTGTCAACTACAATTAACAAACTTCAAGCCCGTTCTACCCCTTGTGTGTTTTTGGGTTATCCATCTAATCATCGTGTTACAAGTGTTTTGATTTCTCGTCTAATAAAATCATAATTAGTCGCCATGTTATTTTTAATGAAACCTAATTTCTGTTTGCTAAAGTCAGTAGTCGCAAGCCTAGTTCATATAAATTTTTAGATGACGAGGCCTCCCCATATATTATCTACCATTTATCGGACATGTTCCGCACCCAAAATCTGTGAGCGGGCCCACTGCCTGCTGGCCCTACTGTTTCGTCGAATCTGCCCAGTGGGCTAGACACTCGGTCCAGTACCAATCTCAGTATTGTTCCAATGGTCCAGCCCACTGCCTCAGTCTCCGTTCCAGTTCTGGTTCCCGTCGTTGGGCCAGTCCGTCACCAGCCCACCCACTGCCAATAATCCACCTGATTCCTCCTCGAGTCAAGGGCCAGTTACTCGTATTGAAAGGGGTATTTTAAACCAAAATGACATTTTAATCTCAATTCTAATGTCTCTAAATTCCCTCTACCACGTAACCTAGTGTCTGCATTAAATGACCCGAATTGGAAATTGGGTATGAACGGCGAATATAATGCTCTTATTGAAAATAAGACGTGGGAGTTGGTCCACCGACCTTCTGGTGTTAATATTATTCGATCTATATGGATTTTTACTCATAAAGATAAATCTGATGGCTCTTTTGTGAGACATAAGGCCCGACTTGTAGGTGATGGTAAAACTCAACAGGTTGGCGTGAATTGTGGTGAGACATTTAGTTTGATGGTAAAACCGACTACCATTCGTATTGTTCTCAGTTTGTCTCTTTCAAAGGCATGGCCCATTCATCAGCTAGATGTGAAGAATTATTTCTTACATGATGATCTTAAGGAGATCGTTTACATGCATCAGCCCTTGGGTTTTCGAGACCCCAAATATCCTCATCATGTCTGTTTATTGAAGAAGTCCTTATATGGGCTTAAGCAGGCCCCACGGGTTTGGTATAAGAGATTTGCAGACTATCTTTCATCTATTAGGTTTTCAAACAGCAGGTCTGATAATGCATTGTTCATATATCTTCGTGGTACTTCCCTGGCTTATATTCTATTAAATGTGGATGATATTATCTTGACTGCCTTTACTGATGCTTTGCGCAAGTCTATCATGACCATGCTCAGTTCTGAGTTTGCTATGAAAGACTTGGGGCCCTTGAGTTACTTTTTAGGGATTGTTGTCTCTCATCATGCAGGTGGATTATTCTTATCACAACAGAAGTATGCCGCTGAGATAATTGAAAAGGTTGGTATGTCCTCGTGTAAGTCTACTTCCACTCCAGTTGATACTAAGCCCAAGCTGGGTGCTGCGGCTGGCTCACCGTATGAGGATCCAACTCATTATAGCAGTCTTGCTAGAGCTCTTCAGTATCTTATGTTCACGCGACTAGATATTACGTATGTCGTACATCAAGTGTGTTTGTTTATGCATGATCCTAGGGTGGAGCACATGAATTCGCTAAAATGCATTAACTGATACATCCAGGGGACACTTGACTATGGCTTGCATCTATATCCATTATCGACCTCTACACTTGTCTCGTATACCGATGCTGATTGGGATGGTTGTCCAGATACCAGACACTCCACGCCTGGTTATTGCATGTTTCTTGGTGATAACTTGGTCTCATGGTCTGCCAAAAGACAGGCTACCTTATCACGCTCCAGTGCAGAGGCCGAGTATCGAGGGGTGGCCAATGTGGTTTCTGAATCATGTTGGTTATGTAATCTTCTCTTGGAACTTCACTTTTTCCATTCAAAAACCTACCTTGGTATATTGTGATAATATTAGTGTCGTATATCTTTCTGGAAATTCGGTTCAACACCAACGCTCTAAACATATTGAGATGGATATTCATTTCGTTCGCAAAAAGGTAGCTCGTGGACAAGTACGCGTCTTACATGTTCCTTACAAGTATCAAATTGCAGACATCTTCACTAAGGGTCTTCTCTCGGTCCTATTTGAAGATTTTAGAGACAGTCTCAGTGTACGAAGACCGCTCGCTATGACTTCGGGGGTGTGAAAATATACAAGGATATACACGGTATACAATACTTGTGTATACCATGTATATCACGGAAACCCATCACAAGCGGGAGACCATGATATACACGGTATACACAGCCGTGTATATCCCTATTTTGGTAACATATTATGTGTATATAATTAGCATTATATACTTACCATAATTGTAGGATTCTTGTACAACTAGAATAGGGGTTTGGGAGTAGAATAGGAATATGATTTTCCATATTATGAAAATTGTAAATTGTATATATACTCTTTCATTAATGAAAATAATCGAGAGATTATTTCTTTCAGCCTTAAACATGGCTACCATGTAATATCATTTTTACAGCCAACAAGCATGAGGGAAATGCACGTCACTCAAAATTAACTTTTGATTAGATATTGAGCTAAGATTTTGAGTTTATAGGTTCTGGATTCTTAAAACAAGGCAGTTAGGAATCCAGAATCCATAAACTCAAAATCTTAGCTCAATTCCTTATCAGAAGTTAATTTTGTATAAATATTTAGTGAATTTTTAAACACAAATATATAGTTTGAGTCAAAGCTACTGAATTGTATTAGGGGAAGACCCACGTATACCGTGCCGCGTGCTCATTCACCCATTGACCCCGACATAAGCTCTTTGTACGTATAAAGAAAATATAGAAAAATCTTATTTAATATTCGATAGCACCCATCAACATAAAAGTCCAGTGGGTGCTTTTGTTCTGAGATTGAAGTTTTAGCGCGCCAACACAAAATTGCAAGGTTCGAATCTGCTGCAACATTTTATTCAAAAGACCAACAGACTTTCTTATTTTATTGAAAAAATACAATGTGAATTCTGAAATTGATTCTCGCAAATCTTTCTTCAAAATAGAAACTGAAACTCCTTATTTTATTGCTTGTCCTTTGTGATACAGATTCAGTGGATCTTTTTTTTTTGTCATTTTGATGAATCCATCTAGTAAGTGGATTGTTTTTGGCAAAAAAGAAATAGTTTTGGGTACTAGTCAAAGAGTGAGTTTTTTGTCTCTTTTATTGACTTTACTTGAAACTATGTTAAAGATAAGTGAGCATCCATCATCTTAAAATTTTGGATCCGTCACTAGTTTTATCGAACCAATAAAATAAACTGTAGCTACGCCCCTTCTTCTGACATACGCGACTAAAGTTATAAAAATATGTGTCCGAAGTTACAAATTAATCTAAAGTTTGACATACTATTTTTTGTCCAAGCAAACATTAAATCTTTTTGTCTGAACTTCAGACATACACATAAAAAATTTGGCTTGTCGATGCCAACTTCTAACTTATGTGTTTGAAGTTTTGGCTTGTCAAAGCAAACTTCCAACATACACGACCAAAATTTGGCTTGTCAAAGCCACATATCAATATTTATGCTCAACCTAAAACCCAAATGTTACTACTTAATTATTTGACATATTATTAAAAACATTGTCTAGAAAGTTATTACTTAATTACAAACATATTGTTGATGTTGGATGGATGTTGTGACAACATCTGTAAATGCTCAGAACAACATCTTATGAAAATAAGAATGTTGCCTGCGATGTTGTGACAACATCTCTGTAACGATTTTGCCTATTCTTCCGGCCAAAAGAGGTTGTGTTACCGTGAGTAAAAAATGACCTGGGCAAGCTTACAATGATGCTGTGTTTTAAACGTGGTAAAACAAACAGTCAAAGCTTGGAGAGGAAGCAGCGTGAAGACCATGTCCAGAACGTTGAGATTTTTAAGGAGCAAGAACCGGTCCAAGCTGAAGCCTTCTTTTACTTACCCTCCGCAACCAATCAGTGAGGATTTCAAGGGAAGTTCCACACTATAAATAGAGGGGAGCTTCAGAGTATCGATATCCAGAATTGAACGAGAAGAATTACCAAGAGAGCTCTCGCATATTCACCTTAGAAACTGGATCAACACACTTAGCCTAAAGTAGTATAACAACATCTAGTCCCACATTACTATTGCTGCCCGGATTCTAGATCAAGCTTATATTTCAAGCAATTGTAATGAAGATGTTGTATTTGTCTTTTTAGATCTTTTAACTTTAGGCTGAAGTCATCTGCGACTTCACTTTTGTTTGTAATTTCTTTTTCACATTTATTGTTCAATCTTGTAAAAAGAAATTCATTTGTAATTGTATATAATTTATACAATTATTTGGTCATTGACCATCAAGGGATATATTAATATATACCCTTGAAAATATAAATCTTGTGTCTCTTTACTTTTCCGTTGCATTTACTCTATAAACGTTTATAACTGTTTTATCACAATGTTGCCTCAGATGTTGACACAACATTGAAGGCAACATCCAGAAACTGGTTTAATTGTTCTAGCTGTTACGATTTTATTTTTATATCTTCTTGCTTATCCATAGCCCCGGACCCAACCAGTTGTATCAGAGCCAACACTTGATACAATAAGTGTTTGATTCTGAATATTACGGCTATGGACTCAGCTATACAAAACGTTGGTAGACTTCCAATTCTTGACGGAACTAACTATGCCTATTGGAAAATTTGACTACGTTCGCACATCAAATCCATTGTGGCTCGAGCTTGGAGATCAGTTTCCGAAGGCTATGTGAGTCCCAAGTACCTAGCAGACGAGGACGGTGATGTACTTACCAAACCCGAATCTGAATGGACCGCGGAAGAGATCAACAGTGCGAACTTCAATGAAAAGGCCCTAAATGCGATATTTGGATGGGTAGATCTCTATATGTTTAAACTCATCCAGAATTATACTACGGCCAAGGACACTTGGGAGACCTTACAAACTCATTGTGAAGGTACCTCGAGTGTACGACGTACAAAGCTTCGCATGATTTTGAGCCAATACGAACGCTTAAGGATGGAAGAATCTGAAGACATAAAATCCTATTTTGAAAAGTTAATTGACATTGATAATCCGTGTCAAGTGTTTGGTTCTCCTTTAACCAACACACAACTTGTGGATAAAGCTCTCAGATCTCTTCTTGAAAGATTTAATACTAAGATTTGTGCTATTGAAGAGGCCCATAATCTTGCTACTATGGATCTACATGCCTTGATGAACATCTTTCAAACATATGAGATGAACATGAAGAGACAAAGAGATCTGTATAAAGACAAGACTATGGCACTCCAAGGACAAACCTCGGAAACTGAATTGGAAGACGAGGAAGAAAACTTGGAGGAACTAGGAAATGGTGCAATTGTTGCCTTACTTACTCGTCGATTTAATTCGATGGTGAGAAAGATCAACATTGATCGCAATAAAGCCAAATACAAACAACATCAAAATCCACTCTTCAATAAACAGCCGAATAGGTCACCTTCTGAGCAAAGAAATCACAATCCACTGAGGAAATCTAACTCCGACAGTACTAATTTCAATCCCAAACAACTCGAGGGAGTGCAGTGTCATGCATGCTAGGGTTGGGGACACTACGCTAATGAGTGTGCAAACACCCTTAGAAAAATTGGTAAGGTTATGTGGGTAACTCTCAGTGATGATGAGAACGAAGAAGAGGAAGGAGATTAAGAAGAAGAACCATAGGCAATGCTGGCAGCCATGTTTGAACACTCCATGTCCGACGATGAAGATGTTTGTTGACAATGTTGCGACAACATTAGGAACAACATCAGACTCAACATTTGAAATGTCTTCAACATCAGAGAGGTATGTATACTTTGACTATTCTGATGTAAATTGTTTTAGTGGATTTAATTCTTCATCTGAGGCTGTAAATTTGGATCTAGTTGACTCCAAAGACGACGTGATAAAGGAATTACAAAATCTTTGTAATGCCTTAATCACTGAATCTGAGCAACTAGACTCAAAAGCAAAATTATTGACTCTTGAGAATAACAATCTGAAAGGCACAATCAACCGATTAGAGGTGGCACTTACCAAGAAGGACCTAGAGGTTGGTAAGATTCGTGCACAATTGAACGTAGCTGAGACCACCTTTCAAAGGCTCAACATGGGAACCTCCAAATTGGATGAAATATTGAACTTCAATAAACCTACAAGGGCTGGGCTTGGGTACCAATCTCCTAGCAAAACAAATACTTCCAGAATCCATAGTCAAACTGAGAAGATAAAATTTGTCAAAGAAAATCCGAGTAATTCTCAGATCACTAAGATTGGATCGAAGTTTGTAAGTAGCTTCTGTAAAAAGTCAGGATATCTTATGCCCTACTGCTACAAACTTCAAAACTCTGCACTCAGAATATTACCTAAAATGTCATCAGCAATGTTGCCCAACATCACTGACAACATTCAAAGCAACCAGCCTGAAAGTAGAAGGAAGAAAAAGGAATAGGTTCCCAAACTGAATCTGAAATGTAATGTGTGCATAACTATTTTGCGTACTAACATTACAGGTTCTTGGTACTTCGATAGTAGCTGCTCACGTCATATGACATGTACCAAAAATCTATTGAAGGAGTATGGAGCATTCAATGGAGGATACGTGACCTTTGGAGGAGGAAGCAAGAGTAAGATAATTGGTAAAGGAACTCTTAATATTTCGGATGTACCAGCCTTGAAAAATATTCTTCATGTAGAAGGTTTGGTTGCTAATCTTCTTAGCATAAGCCAACTATGTGATGATGATCTCGAGGTGAAATTCAACAAGCTTAGATGCAAGGTTACAGATTCTGCAGAAAAATGTGTCATGTCAGGAACCCGAACTGGAGATAATTGCTATCTAGTCGGTAAACAAGAGTTTTGAAACTCCGCATAGGTAGGTGACTTGACACTTTGGCATCAAAAGTTGGGACATGTCAACTACGACACCTTGGAGAAGGTGATCTCATTTGAAGCTGTCAGAGGCATTCCCAGACTGGATCCAAAAGATAAAACATTGTGCGAAGATTGTTTGAAAGGAAAGCAGACCCGGATCTCTCACAATGTTGTCCAATATAACGGACAACATTCAGGTACGTCTCATTGTTTCCAATTATTGCATATGGATCTTATAGGTCCAATCGAGGTAGATAGCCTAGGAGGGATGAGATATTCTTATGTGATAGTGGATGATTTTTCCAGATTCACTTGGATCTATTTTTTAAAGGAAAAATCACAAATCATTGAGATGTTTAGAACACTTTATTCTAGGATTAAGAATTTGTTTTGTTCTTCAATTTTCAAAATTAGATCTGATCATGGAAAGGAGTTTGAAAATCAAACCTTTGCAAAATTTTGTGAAAAGAAAGGCATATTCCATGAATTTTTGGCACCAAATACACCACAACAAAATGGGATTGCCGAGAGAAAGAACAGAACTTTACAAGAAATGGCTAGAGTTATGTTAAGTTCTAAGCAATTGTCAAAGAGGTTTTGGGCAGAAGCCTTGAACACAGCATGTCATATAACTAATAGAATCTATTTAAGGCCAGGGACCAAGATGACACCCTATGAACTGTTAAATGGAAAGAAACCTACATTGTGGTACTTTCATGTCTTTGGGTGTGTGTGCTATATTCTGAATGGCAGAGATCAACTGGCTAAATTTGACGCTAAGAGTGACAAGGGAATATTCGTTGGCTACTCTCAGAATAGCCATGCTTACCGAATATACAATCTTCGGACAAAGACTATACATGAGTCAGTCAATGTTATTTTTGATGACCTGCTGGATATATCTGGTAGATTTTTAGAAAACAACACTGTGGTTGCAGTTGAAGAGGAGCAACCCACTGAAGAAACAGATGTTGTCCTAGCATCAGAAGAAACATCTGAACCTCAAAGAGATAACATAGGGGACGAAGTCGAGGAGGAGTCTTCTACTGAACTGAATGATCAAGTGAGAAGAGACCCTCCATCGAGGATTAGAAGGAACCATCCACCCGACCAGGTGATAGGGGGAGTTTTTTAGAAGAGGCGTACAAGATGAAAAGAGCCAGTGAATTACCGAGAAATAGTAAGGTATGTGTGTATGTCCACCATATATCAACAGGTAAGTCTTTCTTGTCTTACATCTACTTTTGAACCTAAAAATATTGGGGAAGCATTAAAAGATAATTTTTGGATTCAAGCCATGCAATAGGAGCTTGAAAAATTTGCCCGAAATGAGGTTTGGGACTTGGTACCACGACCCAACAACACAAATGTTATTGGGACCAAGTGAATATTCAAAAACAAATCAGATGAGTTAGGGAAGATTGTTAGGAACAAAGCTCGACTTGTTGCTCAAGGATATACACAAGTAGAAGGTATCGACTATGACGAGACCTTCGCTCCTGTGGCTAGAATTGAGTCAATAAGATTGCTTCTTGCTATCTAAAGATTACCTTACACCAAATGGACGTTAAAGGTGTCCTCCTCAATGGATACTTGGACAAAGAAGTATATGTTGAACAACCAAAGGGATTTGAGGATCCTCACCATCCACATCATATGTACAAGCTCAAGAAAGCTTTGTATGGACTAAAATAAGCACCACGTGCATGGTATGGTCGTCTAACTGGCTTCCTTGTTGAGTTTGGTTTTACTCGTGGAGAAGCTGATAGAACATTATTCATTAAAAGACACGGTGTAGATGTAATAATAGCACAAATCTATGTTGATGATATTATTTTTGGTTCGAATACAGAATCATTCTTGAAGTCGTTTGTCGAAGCAATGTCGACAACATTTGAGATGAGCATGATTGGAGAACTAACATTTTTCTTAGGCTTGCAGATTAAACAGAATATAGATGGGATCTTTGTATCTCAAAGCAAGTACGCCAAGAATCTTGTTAGGAGATTTGGTCTGGAAAATGCTAAACACATGAAGACTCCAATGGGCTCTACCCAACAGGTATGTAAAGACGATGTTGGACAAGATATTGACCCAACATTGTATCGATCTATGATAGGTAGCCTTTTATACCTTACTGCCAGTTGCCCCGATATCATGTTTAGCGTATGTGTTTGCGCCAGGTTCCAATCCAGTCCCAAGGTATGTATCATTCGATATGTTGCCGGTACAAGTGACTTGGGAATTTGGTACTCCAAAGACACTAATCTTAATCTAATAGTGTATAGTGACTCGGATTAGACCGGTGATATAGACGATAGGAGAAGCACTAGTGGTGGGTGTTTCTATCTTGGCAATAATCTAGTCTCATGGTACAGTCGTAAACAAAATTGTGTATCACTCTCCACTGCCGAATCTGAATATGTGGCAGCCGGAAGTTGTTGTGCTCAACTGATCTGGTTACGACATATGCTAGATGACTATGGCATATCTAATAACTCCATAATTTTGTACTGTGATAATCTGAGTGCTATTAATATTTCCAAAAATCATGTTCAGCATTCACGTACAAAGCACATAGACATAAAACATCATTTTTTAAGAGGCTTAGTGGAAAAACAACTAGTTCAAATCGAACATGTTGATACTTTTTTTCAACTGGCTGACATTTTTACCAAACCTTTAAATCATGAGAGATTTTCTAGCTTGAAAAAATCTCTTGGTCTCTGTTTTCTTTGAAAATAAGACAGACTAGATTGAGTCAATATACAGGATAAGTGCTGTAGTGATGTTGCACTATTTTTTCAAAAGATTCAAGCATGACTCTAAAAGTATCATAAGAAGGCGAAGCCTCTGCTAAAAGATTTGGATGTATACAAAAAGAGCAAAGCTCTAAGATTGGTATCGTTCCTATTCTATAGGAGTACCACGTGCTTCAAAAAGGTTGAAAATTCTTCAATATTTTTTTAAATCTGTATGTGTTCAACTAAGTTCATTAAGGACAATGGTAAAATGATACATTAGTCCAGCGATCAGTATCATAGGGAACATATATGGAAATATCATCTGCCAAATCAGAAAATCCTTGGAGTCTCATAATGCTTGTTTAACCTTGAAATGTTGCCAATATCGTTAACAACATCGTGTTCTAGTACATTGATCAATCTGGTTTATCTTATTTTATTCTTGTTTTTGTATTCAACACGTCTCTGTCCTTAACGAAAAATCCAAAAATTCTGGAGGACCGTTTTTAATTAAATTTTAAATGATGTTATGTGCTATGTAAATCCTTTATTTTAGGTGTGTAAAGAGTTCTTATTCTTTTATACAATCTAAATTTAAGGAAAAAGAGTTTGAGTGTAAGTATATTTTTGCCATAATAAAACCTCTCATTTTTGTCTTGGAATCGTCACAACAACCAATTTATCAAATTATGGCAGCCCAAACACCACCGTCATTTTTCAAAACCCAAAGCTTCTCTAACACGCCCAATCCTTCAAAACCCTCTCTCATGTCTATTTCCCCAAAATTCACAAACACCAAAGATTATTCCCCAATGTCGACTAGTCTAGCAAATAGCAACAAGGTTTACAAGCATTATACTTCTATCAATGACTTGAAACCGATTGAGGAGGACTGCACATAAGCTATGATCCTGGTTGGTTCAGATAAGCCATTACAGGTGAGCTACCCAGGCGATAATGAAAACCCAATCGATGTTGATGCAACATTTGATTTCTCAAACCTCAAGACAGTCAAAATTGACATTTTCGACGCAAAGGTCAAAAAGGGTTTTCCAAAACCAATTCGGTGACAACCAGTCTGCCAAAAGATCCAGGGAAGAGTCGACTTTCCCTGTTGATACTACAACTAGCAGCGGTACTAACACAGATTTCAGTGTGCCCAGTTCTTCCAGAACTCCATCAACTTTCACTCCACAAGCAGAAAATGAGAAGGAAAAAAAAGAAGAAGAGATGTCAGATGACATACCTCTACGGAATTTCATTCCTAAAGGGGTCCGCAGAACATACTGGAATTTTGATAAAAATGTTGCCTCAACATCAAAGGCAATAGATGAGAAAATGGACCCAGACTATGTTTCCCCAACATCCGAGGCAACACCTGCAGTCACCTCATCCGAACAAGAAAACACAGAATCTGAAACAGATTCTGAGGTAATTCCCTACTCTTCCATGTTTCAAACGAAATCATGCTCCAATAACTGGAATTGGTTTAAAATTAAAGGAGTTAGAGTGGAGAAGGTGATTGACTAACTTCATTATCCAAAAATGGTTTAGTTGATTTCTTAAGTATTAGAAAGATCTTAAGTTCTGTATCTGGTAAGAATCCTTATTGTGAGAAGGTGATTAGGGTGTTCTATGATAATCTGACGCTTGCTGTTAGGGACACAACCTCAAAGAAATTTGGGAGAGTGTACCTATACAACAAGGTATACAATTTTACACCTAATATCATCAACTCCACTCTTGGGATAATTGTTAGTGAAAGAGAACCTCAACCAAACCCCACTGTGGAGGAACTCAATTCGATGATCAAGTACCTTACGGGGAATTTGATCACTGTTTGCGCTTCTCGCAGTCTTGTGTTAAAACTCACTGCCTTATTTGCCACTTTGCACAAACTTGCTATATACAACTTGCTACCCTCCCTCAACGAGACAATAGTGATCCTTGATCAAGCATCATTGCTTTTCAAGTTTGGAAGGAATCAGAAAGTTGACTTAGGAACCCTCATATTCAACCATGTTGCCAATTTGGCAGAAAAACAAAGCAACTCTGCCCTTCCATACCCCTCCTTGATTTTTCAAATTCTGCTCAACCAAGGTTTTAAGACTCCAAAAGGAGAAAATCTGAGTCCAGCCTAAGAGGTCTACTCAGTACAACGAGCAGTTGTGAACAGCAGGGACAGGGTTATTGACCTGCCTTGGAAGAAAGATGAATGGGACACTGACACATCAAAGGATGTTGCCGACATTCCTGGCAACATTGGTTAAGAAAAGGTCCCAATGTCCAAAGACTGGCTTCGACAACACATTGCTGAACTTGACAGGCAAATTCAATACCTAGTGCGAGCCAGAAGCTATTATGTGGGGTTACTTTCTTCACAAAAAGGGGAAGATGATGATGATGTTGCTGCTAGAAGCAGATAGACAGGGGGAGCTGCTACTGATGAAGATGCAGGCCATGATGCAGGGGGAGAGGAGTTGAGATGATGATTACTGACTACTTCTGATGCTATGAAGATGAATATGGTGCTGCACAGAGTGATCGATCACAGAAAGCGGCTGGAAGCTACTGTGACTCGATTACTCTAGTCAAGGATGATCATGCTGATGGAATGGAGTGTTGATTCAATAATGGATAGAGTACTGATAATCTCTGTTTATTTGAATATTGGATATACTGACATTTGAAATTTTTATTTTGGTTTATTTTACTTTGGGATATTTGGTATGTTCTTGCAAACATTGTGACTGCTTTCTAAAGTTGTTTATATATGTTTGTCTGATGTGGATTGTTATGAATGGTTACTGTAGACTGATTACGCAGTTGCTATAAGTAAGTCCCGACTAACAGAACATAACTCCTATCTAATCAAATCATCGATACAACACTGCAGATTAAGGGGGAGCATAGCACTGATCCTACTGATTCTTGGAATGTAAGGACTACATCGGGAATCAGTATCCTAGTCATTTTCGCTTCGTATGGAGTTTTGTGTAGAAAGGCAAAAAGGGGGAGATTGTTGATGTTGGATGGATGTTGTGACAACATCTGTAAATGCTCAGGACAACATCTTATGAAAATAAGAATGTTGCCTGCGATGTTGTGACAACATTCCTGACAACATCTCTGTAACGATTTTGCCTATTCTTCCGGCCAAAAGAGGTTATGTTACTGTGAGTATAAAATGATATAGGCAAGCTTACAATGATGTTGTGTAAAACGTGGTAAAAAAATAGTCAAAGCTTGGAAAGGAAGCAGCGTGAAGACCAAGTCCAGAACATTGAGTTTTTTAAGGAGCAAGAACCGGTCCAAGCTGAAGCCTTCTTTTACTCAGCCTCCGCAACCAATCGGTGATGATTTCAAGGGAAGATCCACACTATAAATAGAGGGGAGCTTCAGAGTATCGATATCCAGAATTGAACGAGAAGAATTACCAAGAGAGCTCTCGCATATTCACCTTAGAAACTGGATCAACACACTTAGCCTAAAGTAGTATAACAACATCTAGTCCCACATTACTATTGCTGCCCGGATCCTAGATCAAGCTTATATTTCAAGAAATTGTAATGAAGATATTGTATTTGTCTTTTTAGAACTTTTAACTTTAGGTTGAAGTCATCTTCGACTTCACTTTTGTTTGTAATTTCTTTTTCGCATTTATTGTTCAATCTTGTAAAAAGAAATTCATTTGTAATTGTATATAATTTATACAATTCTTTGGTCATTGACCATCAAGGGATATATTTATATATACCCGTGAAAATATAAACCTTGTGCCTCTTTACTTTTCCGCTGCATTTACTCTATAAAGGTTTATAACTGTTTTATCACAATGTTGCCTCAGATGTTGACACAACATTGAAGGCAACATCCAGAAACTGGTTTAATTATTCTAGCTATTACGATTTTATTTTTTTTATTTTCTTGCTTATCCGTAGCCCCGGACCCAACACATATCATCAAACACATTTTCTACAATAAAAGCCATGGAAGACACATTTTTCACTATGAAATCTCATCAATGAAAGAAAATTATGTGCTACTTCCTTAGAATGCATGCTTGATTGGGTTCGAGAAATTCTGGAATATAATTCCAAACTCTACAACACAAAAAGAAAATCCCTTCACCAGAGGAAATTTTAGTGCCTGTCACACTTTCCCTTAAAACTTATATCACTGGAGTTGAATTATTGAATTCAACTAATTCGACAAAATTACACAAACACGAATCTCAAAAGAAACTCATAAACATATCAAAGAAATTGAAGTGAAATCAAATCGTACTCATGAAGTTATTCTTGAAAACAAAGACAAAATACATAAAATCACACCTAAACTTACATCGAAAATTTACTTTAGCAATTAAATTTTACATGCAATTATTTACCCCCTTATTCTTGTTGATAGTGTATTAAATATCCCCCTAAGTAGAGAAAGTGTACTCACCTTCCTGAAAGCAAGTGAGGAGAAAAAAAATTAAAAAAATGATAAAATGATACGTATGTCATTTTTTTTAGTGGCCAATATATAATTAATACACTTAATATTTTTTCTTGATATATGAATATATAATTTTTTATTTTGAGACAAATAAAATTTGTGGTCTCACTTTTCCTTTTAAGTTTTTTATTTCTCTTCACTTTATTTATTATCTTTTCCAAAAGACTTTCTCCTCCAATACCACTACTATATTTATTCCATCATTTCCATGACCACCATTGTTGGACTAAATGTTAGGAGAGAAATAAATTAATAAATTGATGACTTTAAATATAATAATTTTATATAAAATAAATTGGCATTATCACAATTTGTAATTTTGTGGGGTAAGAAGGTGGGGGGGGGGGGAATTTTCATGTTTGCCATATTTTGTGCTTGCGCTTAGATATGTAATTGGCTATTGTAATGACATATTTTCTCTCGCCTTTGGTGAAGCTGACATATGAGGAAAGGAAGGCTAAGTTGATTGAGAGAGTAAATGTAACGACCTGTTTGGTCATTTTTAGCTAAAGATCCTTATTTTCTTATCAGATCCTTTCCATAGATTCTATGTGGGGTTTGTAATGTGTAGGGATGAGTGACACGGATCCCAAGGTCCATTTATATGAGTTTCGGATGAAAAACCCAAAGTCTAAAAACTTAGAGTTGGTTGGTTTGACTCAAAGTTGACTTTTCTCTAGATGGGTTCTTTTCCGAGTTCTGTCGTTTCCGGTAGTTTCGGAGGGTCATTTATGACTTAGTCGAGCCATTTGTTTGCTTTCCGAGGCAATCAAATGTGTTTTCTGACTTTACTTGTAAAGTTTGATTATTCAATTTTCCCTGACGATTCTTTAGAAAAGTATGTCTTAGCTTGGTGAAATGTGAAATCTGAGGGTACGAGTAGGTTTGTAGAACTTTTTTTCATAGAAGAGCATGTTTAATTTGTGTCTGCGGGTCTTGGGAGTGTTTTGAGGGTTTGATGGAAGTTTGGACTGTTGTTCCTATTCTGGTGTCTGGTGTCTGCTCCGACAGAATCATTTTCCTCTTTGGCGTGTCCGCCTCGGCAGAAGGTTGGCTTGGAAAATATGGATTTCCATCGTGGCTGAGGGTATGTCCGCAGGGGCGAGTCCGCTCCTGCAGAGTCGTGCTCGTCGAGCGTTGAGGCGAGGTGTCAAGTGACACCGCCTCATCAGAGCTTTTGTCCGCCGCAGCGGTTCCGCTCCAGTGGAGTCGATTCCACTGGGGCGGAAGTTCTATATCAGGTGTCCTATGAATTGCTTAGGTCAGAATTCCCTTTCCCAAAATACAAAACCTCAAAACCAGCGCTGTCTTGGAGCATTTTCAGAACCTTATGAGCAATTTCAACATTGGGGTAAGAATTTCTTTCATCTATGACTTAAATTTATATTTCTAAGTCCATTAATGGTGACGTAGTGTGTTATTAAGTTGGGAAAAAATGATTATGAGTTATTTGGGGATTAAGAGAGCTATGCTATTGATTTTACTGGAGATTTATGGATCAAATTGTGTTAATATCATGAACTAGTATTGGAATATGTTAGATGATCATGTTGTACGACTTAATTTAAGAATAGAAAAATATTTTCAATTGGGTGAAATTTTTAGGGTTTTAAATTGGGGCTTTTCGATTATTGTTCAATTGAGGGTTCAAATGTGTTTAGATTTCCAATTAAATAAGGGATATGATTACCTAGTATGTAATAATAGTTTTTGGGTAGTAAAGTTCGAGCCTTGGTGAAGTTGGCCCGGGGTCGATATTTGTAGTCTTGCTTTGTTAAAGGTTATGTCTTTATTGTTTCGTAAGATTTATATTAATGGATAATATATATATATATGTGGATAGACTTCGACCTTTATGGGGAGTAAAGGAAGGGAAAGGATGTCACCGAGGCTTGATCGTGTATCACTCCTGCTCGGCTTTGAGGTAGGCTACAATTTAGTTTTTCGAGACTTTGAAACAAATGCATAATTAGTTATAAGTATTGAGGGGTATTGGGCGTATTGGGTGTCCCACTCAAGCGATTGTGACGAATATCTGAGTGGGTACCAGTGTTGAACTGTGATGATGAGGTTTGGGATCAGCCTCATGATGGTTCCGAATGGTAATTATTTGGGCTTGTCGCCATATATGTGGGCTTGTCACCATAGTTGCTTGATATGTTTACTCATCACACATGCTTTTGATATGATATCTTGAATTGTACTTCGATTTTAATGTGTATTCCATTCTTGGAAGCATGTGATATTCCATCTCTTATTTGGTTGCATCTCATTGTATCATGATATCTTGTCTTATATTTTCACTACATTCATACACTCATGGTTCTGTGATATTGAAATGAGAGTGGTATGGATATGATGTGGGCCCAAGGGGCCAAAATAGAAAGAACACTTATGAGATTGTGGAAACACTGAGATAATATTGATAAGCGAGAAATAGGATTGTACGCCTGCAATATGATATTATTACAGCCAAGAGTTGGGCTCCGTGATTCGATGAATTATTTCGGAGCGGAGGGGTATATGGACTTCGTGGGTCCCCCATGAATGTACGGATCATAATAAAATCTTTACATACTCTATACCGAGATGATAAAGGTACCTAACATATGTATTGCATTCATATCATCCATATATATGACATTCATCATTTACTTGTGCTTGAACTTGTATTGGAATTTTTTATTGATGACTTGACTAAATTCTGGACATGAAAGGATTATACTTGTTTCTTGATACTTGAGTAATTGTAGAACTCTTTTGGAACTGGATAACATAGGTATTATGGACTCTTATTAAAAAAGTAAACATGTGAACTATGTGAATCATTAAATGGACTATGCGACTTTACTTGCATTCTTGGACTACGTAGTATAAAATTACTTGGTGTCAACTTGTTATTTATCTCTGATTATGTACCTTTCGTCATTGTCGGCCTATGATTTCTACGGGGGTACGTTGTGCACTCATGCTGCATTTTTTCTTAATGTAGATACAAATTCGACGACTAGTTCGAGACTGCGTGGTTAAGTTTGAGTAGTTGATCCCCAGCTATCAGGGTAAGGATGATATCTCTAGCATGCCTTGGATTGCTCTATCTCTTTTATTGTCTTTACTTTTTCCCTAGAGACATGTCTAAAGACTTTCAGCTTATGTATTAATTTGGCACCTGATTCTCTTGACTTTCAGACTTGTATCGCTTATTTAGTGCTCTTGTACCAACAAAGTAGATCACTTGGGGGTTGTTTTGGATGTATTAGACTTATCATTTTCTTTCGCTATATATTATGAGATAGCTTATGTAATATTTATATTTCTTCTGCTTTTATTTATGTCTTATCATGTAAAGATTTGGGCGTGGTTCACCTACGTGGTAAAATTATATAGGTACCACCATGATTCCTGAAAGGGGTCATGATAAATTTGGTATCAGAGCCATAGGTTAAACGGTCTTAAGTACAAGAGCAATTTTTAGTAGAGTCTCATGGATCGGTGCCGAGACGTCCGTACTTATCTTTGGTAGGCTATGGGACATTTAGGAAATTTTCCTTCTTTTATTCCTTTCGTGATAAGTTTAATCAAATTGGTATTTGACATTTGTTTCTATTCTCTCATAGATGGTGAGGACTCGTGTTGATACGGTGAGAGACGAGGCACAAACACCGGCACAAGTAGTGTTCTGTCGCGGTAGAGGCCGTACTCGGGGCTGTCGTAGGCTAGAGCAGCAGCACCAGCTAAGGGTAGAGGACAGAGAGTCGGTCAGGCACATGCTAGATCAGAGTCCCAAGAGCCGTATATTGAGCCTTAGGATGATATACTATAGGAAGAGATGGGACCAGCCCAGGATTAGCTTGGATTTATCGTTACTCCGGTTCTACAGGACACGCTGGTCAGGTTATTGAGTGTTCTCGATAGTTCTGCTTAGATAGACGCACATCCTACTACTCTGGGTGGTTCTTAGACCTATGCGAGAGGGGGTATACTCAAACCCCAAAGTTTTGTACTCCTGGTATTCAGCCTGCAGCAATGTCTGCACCCCGTATTGATGAGGTTCATGCTCCAGAGTTTGTTCTCTGACCTATTAGTAGGACAGTTATGACCCACATTGAGCGGAAAATTTAGGAGCACTTTTTGAACATAAAGCCTTTTAAGTTGTTTGGATAGCCCGATGAGGATATGTACGAGTTTATTATGAGCAGCCATGAGATGTGAAACAGTAGTGGATGCCGTATGTTGATTGCTTGCTCGCAGGGATTCCTCCATTGACTTGGGTTATGTTATGTAAGGTCTTCTTAAAGAAGTATGTGCCTTTGAGCTTGCATTTTTGAAAGCGTGATGAGTTTCAGAAGATTGGTCAGGGCAATTCCTCGGTTGTATAGTATGAGACTCGCTTACATGCCTTATTGCGTTATGCAGCACCACTGCTCCCTACTGAGGCTGAGCGAGTGAGATGTTTTATTAGAGACTTATGTATTCTGCATCAGTTGGCCACATTGCATTTGGTGGATTCAGGAGCTTCTATTGAGAGTGTGGAAGAGCATGCCAGGATGGTAGAGTCTGAGTGAGGTAGTTTGTCTAGATATGAGCCTGCTAAGAGGGGATACATGGTGAGTTCAATGGTTTTACTTTTTATAGTTATAGGTATTAGGGGAGTTATCAGCAGTCTCAGCCCAGTCGACTAGTTCAGGCAGCTCTACAGATTACTGACAATTATAGTGGGGGCCAGTCATCCAGGGGTTCTCAATCTCGATATTCTAATTGTGAAGGTTCGGGTTCTTCTATCTCTATTTATCAACCCTCAACAGCCAAAACCTATTTTGATTGTGGAGAGGTTGGACATTTTAGGAGAAATTTCCCTAGACTTACATTGAGTGCATCCCATATATCCAGGACTCCAGCACATCCATCCAGATGTTGTAGTCAGAGTAGCCAAGGAGGATCTCAGTCGGGGTATGGTAGCCATCAGTTTGGTCATAGTGGATCTTAGTCAAGGAGAGATAGAGCTCGTTCGGGCTGAGGTAGCCAGCAGGGTACTCAATTTGAGGTAGGACGCACCAATTGCTATGCATTCCCTGGTAGAGTCGAGGCTAAGGAATCAGACATAGTCATCACATATATCATCTCAGTCGATCATTGGTAGGCTACTGTGGTATTTGATCCAGGGTCTACATTCTCTTATGCGTCTGCCTACGTTTATATTAAATTGGAGATGTAGTGTGATATGTTTGATGTTTTTATTCATGTGTCTACACCAATCGGCGATTCTGTGATTGTAGATAGAGTTTATCACATGTGTGTATTTACTTTCATGGGTTATGACACTGGGGTAGATTTGATTATCTTAGATATAGTGGATTTCGATGCTATCTTGGGTATGGATTAGCTATCACCATATCATGTTATTCTAGATTGCTATTCCAACATGGTTATGCTAGCTATGTCGGGTCTTCCGAGGTTAGAGTAGAGAGGCGCTCTCAGCCTTGCTCTTACGAAGGTAATTTCTTATATTCAGGATACGAAGTTAGTGGACCGGGGTTGTTTTTCTTATGTTGCTCATATTCGGGATATGAGTGAGGAGATTCCTTCCCTTGATTCTGTTCTGGTTGTTAGTGAGTTTGCGGAGGTCTTTTCTTCAGATTTGCCAGGTATGCCTCCAGACATAGATATTGACTTCTGTATTGATCTTGAGACAACTCCTCGACCTATTTCTATTCCTCCGTACCGTATGGCTCCAACAAAGTTGAGAGAGTTGAAGGAGCAGCTTGAGGATTTATTGAGTTAGTGTTTCATTCGACTGAGTATATCTCCATCTGCCGCTCATATCCTGTTCGTGAAGAAGAAGGATGGCACTGTGCATTGATTATAGATAGTTGAACCAAGTCACCATCAGAAACAAGTATCCGATTCCGCTTATTGATGAGTTGTTTGACCAACTTCAGGGTGCTTCTGTGTTTTATAAGATTAATTTGAGGTGCGAGTATCATCAGCTGAAGATATGGGCCGAGGATGTTCCAAAGATAGCTTTTCGGACTCGTTATGGGCATTATGAGTTCTTGGTGATGTCATTTGGACTTACTAATGCCCCTGCATCATTCATGGACTTGATTAATGGGATATTTAACTCGTACTTAGATTTTTTTGTGATTATGTTCATTGATGATATCTTGATATATTCAAAGAGTCAAGAGGACCATGAGCGTCATCTGAGAGTGGTTCTAAGGATTTTTAAGGAGAAGTTGTACGCTTAGTCCTCAAAATATGAGTTTGGTTGAGTTCTGTGGCATTCTTAGGACACATGGTGTCCAAGGATGAGATTATGGTTTCCCCTAAGAAGATAGAGGCAGTTGAGGACTGGCCTAGACCGACTTCTGTGATGGATATTCAGAGTTTCGTGGGTCATGCTAGCTATTATGACTGGTTCGTAAAGGGTTTCTCTTCTATTACTTCTCATCTGACACATTTGACTTAGAAAGAAGTGATGTTTCAGTGGTCCGATTAGTGTGAGTAGAGCTTCCAATAGTTCAAGACTCTTTTGAACACAACCTCAATTTTATCCTTTCTAGTAGAGGGAAAGGACTTTACTGCGTATTTTGATGCTTCTAGGATTGTATTGGGTTGTGTATTGATGCAGAAGGGTAAGGTCATTCCTTATGTACCGAGGCAGTTGAAGATGCACGAGAAGAAGTATCCTATTCATGATTTGGAGTTAGCTACTGTTGTGTTTGCTCTGAAGATTTGGAGGCATTATCTTTACGACGTTCATTGTGAGGTGTATATCGACCACCGCAGCCTTCAACACGTGTTTAATCAGAGGGATTTGAATTCTAGGCATCATCGGTGGATGGAGTTGTTGAAAGATTATGACATGACCATTTTATACTATCCAAGCAAGGCCAATGGGGTGGCAGATGCTTTGAGCTGAAAGGCGGTCAGTCTAGAGAGTTTAGCTTGTTTGGCTGTTTTCGAGCGTCCTTTGGCATTGGAGGTCCAGTCTCTAGCGAATCATTTTATGAGGCTTGAAATTTCAAATCCTGGTAAGATTTTGCCTTGTGTAGAGGTGAGATCGTCTCTTTTGGATCAGATCCGGACTCACCAGTATGATATTGTGGGGTTGTGCAACATTTGAGATAAGGTGATGAGTGGTGAGGCGAAGGAGGCCATGATTGATATAGAGGTTGTTATGAGGATTAAGGGTAGAGTGTGTGCCTCATGTAGGGGAGTTGACTCGATTAATTATGGAGGAGGCCCACGGCTCTAGGTATTCAATTCATCTAGGTGCTACTAAAATGTATCGTGATTTGAGGCAACACTATTAGTGGAGTCGGATGAAGAGAGACATTGCTGATTTTGTGTCTCGGTATCAGAATTGTTAGTAGGTTAAGTACGAGCACCAGCGTCGGCAGTGTATCTCAGAGGATTGCTATGGATTTCGTTATGGGACTGCCCAAGACTTTGAGCAAGTTTAATGCTATTTTGGTCATTGTTGATAGATTGACCAAGTCCGCGCATTTCATTCCAGTTCAGTCGACTTTTAATGCAGAGAAGTTGGCTAAGATCTACATTCGGGAGGTTGTTCATATTCACGGGGTTCCTATTTCTATTATCTCGAATTGGGGTACTCAGTTTACATCGCATTTTTGGCGGATATTGTAGAGAAAGTGGGGTACTCGCTTGGATTTCAGTATAACATTTCACCCTCAGACCAGCAGTCAATCCTAGCGGACTATTTAGTTATTGGAGGATATGTTACGTGCCTGCATGATTGATTTTGGTGGTCATTAGGACCAGTTCTTATCCTTGGCAGAGTTTTGCGTACAATAACAAATATCACTCTAGTATTGATATGGCACAGTTCGAGGCTTTGTATGGTAGGAGATGTCGATCTCCCGTTAGTTGTTTTGATGTGTTCGAGGTCCATCTTTGGGGTATTGATTTGTTAAGGGATTCATTAGAGAGAGTGAAGGTGATCCAGGACAAGCTCCTGGCAGCGCAGAGCAGACAGAATGAGTATACAGACCGGATGGTCCGAGACTTAGAGTTTATGGTTGGTGATAAGGTTTTTCTGAAGGTATCACCTATGAATGGTGTGATGAGGTTCGGAAAGAGAGGGAAGTTGAGTCTGAGGTATATAGGACCATTTAAGGTTCTTTAGAGAGTTGGGGAGGTGGCATATGAGTTGGCTCTTCCACCAGGTCTTTTGGGCGTCCATCTAGTTTTTCATATGTCTATGCTGAAGAAGTATCATGCCAATAGTTCTTATATCATTCAGTGGGACTCCATGTTGTTGGATCAGAATTTGGTGTTCGAGGAGGAGCTTGTGGCTATTTTAGACATGCATGTAAGGAAGTTGAGATCGAAGGATATAACTTCTGTGAAGGTTCAGTGGAGCCATCATCCTGTTGTGGAGGCGACATGGGAGACCGAGTTGCCCATTATACGCCGAATTCAATCTTGTTTGACACTAGTTCATCTTACCAAACCTAGATTCTTGAAAACTCAAGGAAAAATGAGAAGGGGTGTGTGGAATTTAGTCTAAAAGGTAAGACTTATAATATTTATGATATTATTGAAGATTATTAGGCTATTATAAATTATATTATGGGATTATGATCCACGGATGATTCTTATGAGGTTCAAGAACAAGTTCTAAAGCTGGGAAAAAGCCTTTAGTGAACAAACTCGTAGAATCGAAAAAAGTTTTAATCTTTCTTATCTAAACTCATTGTAATGTGATCGTTGAACATAGACGAATATGTTTGAGCGGAAATTGAGGTATGTATAGAATTCAAAAACCTTCTTTGATTGTTTGTATACGTGAAATCCTTGTTTGGTGGTTGTTCTTCGTTAAACTTATTTTCAGTTTAAAGATGATTTTTAGACAAGATCATGTGTATGTAGGGTCAAGCCCGCATCAAATTTTTTTTGTAACATACTACTTGGATTAAACCTTTTTTGCCCAATTTTAGATGAATGAAAGTATTTTATAAAGGTTAAAGGTTTAAACATGTTTCGCCGTTGAATGAGCTTTCTTGAATTTGAAATTGAATAAGGTTTCTAAATTGATCTAAGACTTGAAATACCTCTATTATTGAGAAGATGACTTGAGAAGTGAATTCAGCTAACATGCCATAACTTGTACTTATTTGTGTTTGGGCCTGTATGGGCAAGCTGTACTAGTCCAGAGGATGATTAGCTATTATAGATCCCAATGTATCACTGTTGAGCATTGTTGTGTCAGTCTAGATGATGATTTAACTTCTAGGTGTGTAGCCCGGTGCATATATTGTTGTGCTAGTCTAGAGGACGATTAGCCTCCATTAAAGAATAGCACCGGTGTATCTATTTCTATGCTAGTCCAGATGACGATTAGCCTCCGTAGGATAAGGCCCCAGTATATCGACTGGTTGTTCGCCCGTGAGTTGGCATGTGTTGATCTGTTGGTTTCTTGTGAGTGGCTTGTTGATGATTCTGAGTTTACGATTGAAAAGACTTAACATGATGAACGGTGTAGTAAGTTAAAATTGATATATTCCTATGTTATTGGTTTTTACTGGTAATTTTACTAAGGTTCTAATCTTACTCCATCTTTGGGATTTCGAACTGTTTTGAAATAACTCAAGGTAACGAAAACGACTTAAGGATTCAAAGTGATTATATCTTTATCATTGACTTATACTAGATGTTCATGAGATGTTATCATTTGTTTTGAACAATTTTTCAACATTGTTTTAATTATGCTTATTACTTATATATTTTCTATTAACCATTGTCCCAGAGACACTCACTGAGTATCCAGTACTCATACATATCATTGTTGTTTTTCAATTGTATGTTAGGTAATGAAGAAGAGCAGGTTCGTGGTACGTATACGGAGTAGGAGAACTTGCTGCTTTCTAGACTTATTGGTGAGTCCACACCCTTGTTCTTGGGACACCCTATCTATCTAGTTTACTGCTTTAGTTTCCGGGTTGTGTCCCGAAGTTAGCCTATTGATTATCTCTCATAGAAGCTCCATATATAGTGTCAGATTGTGGATAGATATGGTGAGTCTCATATGACTTATTGAGGTTTGCCACATTTATGACTAATTATTTATATTAGACTTTCGCTGATTTTTATAAGTATGAGTATGTTCTCAGTTAGTCATAAATGACTGTTTTGAATAAGTGTTGAAAGATTATCGAAAGAGAATAGATGTTTTCTAATTTTATAAGGTGTTTTGGTGTTGTTCATAACATCGGATGCCTGCTGCGTCCATCGTGGGTTTTGGGGCGTGACAATTGCACTGGCATAAGGAACCTTTGACATATGCTACATCTCATCCTCCGACTGAGGCATTTGTAACTTTAAAAGTTTAAAATAAGGAGCTAACAGTGTACTTATAAGCATGCACGTATGCGTATTGAATCACTCGAGAACCCTTTCAGGGTACATTTTCTTAGAAAGATGTACAACATCGACTTCTCTTGAAATCTCCATACCAAGGATTTTCTTTGCAGCTCCCAAATCCTGCATGTCAAATTCTTTACTCAACAGTTCCTTCAAAGCATTTATCTCTGTAATTGTTAGCAGCAATAAACATATCATCCACATACAACAGTAAATAAATCATTGAGTCACCAGACATCTTCTTGAGATAAACACAACTATCAAATACACTCCTTGATAATTTATGTGTAGTCATGAATGCATCAAACCTTTTGTACTACTGTCTAGGGGGTCACTTCAAACCATACAAAGACTTTTTCAGTTGGCATACATGATCTTTTTTTCTGTCAGCTAGAAACCTTCAGGCTGATCCATATAGATTGTCTCTTTTAGATTACCATGTAAGAAAATAGTTTTGACATCAAGTTGTTGAAGCTCCAAGTTAAATTGTGCAACTAATGCTAGTAGCATGTGAATTGAGCTATGCTTCACGGCTGGAGAGAAAATTTCATGGTAGTCAATTTCCTCCTTTTGACTAAAACACTTTGCAACCAATATCTTATTGAACCTAGCATCTTCCACTTTAGGAATTCCCTATTTCTTTCTGTAGACCCATTTGCATCCAACTGTCCTCTTCTCCTTTTGTCTTTTCACTAACACCCATGTCTGATTCTTGTGAAGAGACTTTATCTCTTCAGTCATGGCTAACCGCCATTATGCAACATCCTTGCAGGAAGTTTCTTCAACATACGAGGAGGGTCTAAATCCTTAATCTGTTCTTCTACAGCTACAAATACTTATGCAATCAGGTTTGCTTGATCTATAAGGCATTCCGATCTTCGTATATGTCTCTTCTCCCTTCCTTTCGCAATTGTGTATAATTAGTTGACAACAAGTTCTTCAAGATCTACATCTTTTGACTCATCTTTAACCTGAGTCTCTTGATCCTTTTCCTTGGTAAGCTCCACTTGCTCATTGTTCTCATTTTCAGAAAACTCTACGAAAACTTTCTGGGGATCAAGTATAGAGAATTCATCAAAAGTGACATCTCTACTAACTATAAAATTGAATAAAGACAAACACCATAGTTTGTACCCTTTTACTCCATTCACATACCCTACAAATATGGCCTTCTTAGCCCTTGGTTCAATCTTTCCTTCATTAACATGATAATAAGTTGGACACCTAAATACTCGTAAGTATGAATAGTTAGAGGGTTCACCTGACCATACCTCATTCAGAGTCTTAAAGTCAATCGTTGATGCTGGAGATTGATTGACAATATGAGCAGCAATGTGAACTGCTTCAACCCAAAATACTTTAGACATTTTGGCTTGTAGGAGCATACAATGAGCCTTTTCAAGAAGAGTTTTGTTCATCCTCTTGGCACCTCCATTCTGCTGTGGGGTGTGCCTGACAGTCCTATGTCTTGAGATTCTATGAACCTTGAAGAAATCATTAAACTCTTCACAGTAAAACTCCAAGCCATTATATGTGCGAAGATATTTAATTTTTCGCTCTATTTAATTGACAACCAAAATCTTCCACTCTTTAAATGCTTCAAAAGCTTCACTTTTTACCTTCAAAAAATGCACCCAAACCTTTCGTGAGAAATCATCAATAAAATTGAGAAGATACCTCTTTCCACCATTCGATGGAAGTTTGGAGGGACTCCATAAATCTGAATGGATGTAGTCGAGCACCCGTCCTGTCTTGTGTTTTCCAGTGCTAAAGCTGACCTTCTTACACTTCCCTAGAATGCAGTGCTCATAATATTCATGTGTGTTGATATTCTCACCTTTCAAAAGGTTACGGTTGCTCAACATCACCAGTATACGTGCCCTCATATGACACAGTCTCATGTGCCATAATCTTGCCTTGTCATCATTAGAAAACTGCATTGTATATGTATTTGTAGAGCCAATAACAGTGCTTCTATCCAATGTGTAGAGGCCATCCTCCAGTCGGCCTTTCAGCATGGCTAAATTACCTTTAGTCACTTTCATAGTTTCTCCTTCGCTCATGTACTTATAGCATTGTTCATCCAGAGTACCTAGAGAAATCAAATTCTTTTTCAGATTAGGAACATGACAGACTTATGTAATAGTCCTTATGGCTCCATAATGGCAGCGAACTCGATTGCTACGGTTCCTCCATTTTTCGCATAGCTACTAAACCAGTCTCTTCGAAATGTCATATGCAGAGTACAAAGAGAGTCTAATGCCCATTTGTTTCCATAACTTCCATTATTACACGATGTTGTAAGTACACAATCATTATCAAAATCATGTACCTATTAAATTGTGGATGCACTAGGCTTTTCCATAGACTTTGACGTTTAGGAAATCTCGTTCAAAGTTCCCCTTCTTGCCATAGCCCCAATAATTAGTAGAGACTTTGATCTGTGCTTTGACTTTCTCCATTCATGTTGGCTAGTCCGGCCTCTCACAAAGATCCCATTTGTCTGATCATCTATGTCTCTTTCAAAATGCCTCCGCACATCGCTAGAGTTAAGTGTATGTTGTACTTGCTCAAGTTTGATAGGCTCCTTTCTATACATCATTGAGTATTGATATCACAATATCCTAAAGTCAATGAATATAGAAAAGCACATGTAAGTGTCTCCTCATACTTTTTAATTCCTGCAGTATATAGTCCATGACAAGTTTATTGAATGCGTCTAAATGATCTTATAACAAAGTACCTGACCCCATCTTAAATGTGCGAAGACGCCGTTGTAACAACATCCTTGTTGTCATCAATCGTTCCTAGTAAAGCCCTTGCAGCTTGTCCCATAATTTTTTGACAGTCTCTTCGGTACTTGTACTCACTTCACAAAGCACTTTAGGTGCAACAGGCAGTTGGAGTACACTCAATGCATCTCCTTCAATCTTCTCCTTATCAAAAGTCGATGTATCATCGGGATACTTCATATCACTAGCATGGATTAAACCTTCCCTCCGCAGTAAAGCCATCATCTTGAACTTCCAGATATTAAAGTTGATGCGCCCAATAATTTATCGATTTCAAACTTCATGGAACTCATCTTTGCTTGTTCTTCCTCCTTGGACCTTCAAAGAGTCCTAATCTGGCTTTGATACCAATTGTTAGCAGAAACGTAATAGAAAGAACACAAGATTTAACGTCATTCATATCAAAATAATCCTACGTCCACGAGAGAATATTTTCTTTTATATTATTAACAAAGGAAGGGGAGAGGTCACAATTACACCTAAGAGAATTGCTCTCTCAACTCTCTACTCACTACAAAGAAATGATTTTGGGACGGTTTAAACAATGAAGAATGGTCATCATTTTATAGATGATCAAACTTGGGCTCCAAGCTAACTTCTAGCTATCCCGATATTAAATTATAGCACATGGGAGTTAGTTTCTAAAAATTAAAGGTCCAAATATACCCCATATTATATGATTTAGAGCTATTCTACCTTCTGAAAAAGTTTCCTATATATACTCTTGCCGTTACAAATGGCTCAAATATACCATTTTCAAATCGGCTAATGAAAGTGAAAAAATTAATTTAAATATTTTGTTTTCTAATTTTGTAAATTAAAATAAAAGTCACATAAGGATATATAGTTTTGGATATCTTGCGCAATATCCCCTCCCAACTTTATGATTGGCATAATTTATGGATGTAGGCATCAGGAATCAGTAGTGAAATCAATATTTCACTTAGTGAATTCAAAATAGGAAAAATCTCAAATATGCTATTGAATTATCAGAAATGACTCATTTATGTTATTCTCAATTGTTTGGCTCATTTATGTCAACGCCGTTATCAACATGGCTCATCCATGCCATTTTTCATTAACGCCGATTATACAATGCCATTTTGGTAATGAAAATGGCATAAATGAGTCATTTTGGTAACGGTAATGACATAAATGAGTCAAATTATTAATGAGTGGCATAAATGAGTCACATCCAATAGTTCGATGACATATTTGAGTTTTTTTTCCTTCAAATATAAGAAAATAAATATATAAAAATTCAAAATTTACCATATGAAATGAAAAAGGTGGGCATGCAATAAGAATCAGGCTTACACCCCTGAAAGCTTTCATCGACACCACTAAATTTTAAGATTTGACGGTTGAAATCTAAAGTGGGTGGAGAACAACGCATGAAGCCATCAAATATATAGACTCTATTTTTTTAAAGAGTAATTGATTTTGTCAGTGTTAAGTTGGAATATAGTCAATCTAATATATGTTTGAAAATATATTGTCATATATTTTATATTATAAATGATAAAATCAAAAAATTTGAAAAAAAAATAAAAAAAATGAAGCATAATAAACTGACTTAATTGATTTAGTTTGATTTTAATTTTTGAAAAACTAACTTAATTGGTTTGCATCATTAAGGGAAACACTAACCCAAACCAAATCGTGAATAGTTCGGATCATAACAACCACCGAACTAAATATAAGTTTGAATATATTAATAAAACATAGTTAAACGATAAAATTTTATGTGGAACATACATGTCATGTCAAATGCAATTGTTGATTTGATATAGAATTTAGTCACTATCATTTTGGGTCTCCTGTAGTATGTCAATGTTGAATATGCGTGTTGTCCCAACGTGTGCCTGTTATTAAAAATAAGTTCCTTTCAAATTCGAAAAGAACAAATTGATAAGAGTTTTACGCCACACTTCTTAATATGCTTGGCGGCTTCATGCATGCACTATTTTATTCCACATATATATTCCCTCCGTCTCATAATAAATATTACATTAGCAAAAAAATTATCTCAAAATAAGTGTTATCGGAATTCAAGACATAAATTGATTAGTTTTTCCTACTATATCCTTAGACAAAAACTGACAAACTATATATTCAAGAAACATTTATTGACAAATTCTTTATTCAAGACATAAATGATTACTATTCATGCATGCTTTAATCAAAAGGAAAAAATAATCTATTTTGATTAAATAGAGGTAGTTTGGTAAACTTTTCATTGCATTATTGATTTCTTAATATGTGTGTTTTTTATTAAGATGACGCTTATTATGGGACCGGGGGAGTACGTCCTTTAAATTCCTTTTTTATCATTATTAGAAATAGCTAGATTTTATCCCGTTCTTGTTTGACTAATGAACTAGCTTTAATTATATCTCTTTCGGTGACTCTGATCACAGTGGATTCATCTAGTAAATTAAAATCAAGTAAGACGAACATGAATGTAGAATGGAAATGTTATTTGACGTGGAATATTCAAATGAACAACATATAGATATCACAACTAAAAATTAAAGATGGAACATATATCCTTTGGAGGTCTAATAAGAAAATATCTCACACCAACTTCCAGAGTTCATGATATAATCACATTGAGGAGATAAAGATTGATTTAATTAATCACAACTATTAAGACTTCAATTCCCATTTTTTAAAACATTACAAGCAATATCACCACTTTGACAACTTAGTTAGAATCCACTTATAAACAATTAAAATCAAACATAGAATCCGTATTGTTTTTTTAAAACATTACAAGCAATATCACCACTTTGACAACTTAGTTAGAATCCACTTATAAACAATTAAAATCAAACATAGAATCCATAGTACAATACATTAAAGTCAAGAAAGACAACTACGAATGAAGAATGAAAATGTTATTGTACTTTCTCAAGTCCTTGCACGAGTCTTGACCTGGAACTTTCAAATGAAAGCTAACACACAAATATATGGTAAAATAAAGATAGTGGCAAGTCATGCACATTCGGATGATAGTAATATATGGAGATAAAATTAAAGTTGGAGTGAAGGAACATATCCTTTGAGAGGACTAATGAGAAAATATTTCACGATGTTAAATATACACAATATACATATATTGGCTCTCGGATTTGGTCTCCCTATTACCGTATATACTCTATATATTTAGGAAATATTGTAATGTAATTAGTATTGTACACTTACCATAATAATTATACTATCATAAATGTATAGTTACTATCCAAGTAGAATAAGGTTTTAGGAATAGGATTCTCCTAATATGGAAATATGTAACTTGTATATATAGCTTTCAATTAATGAAAATAATGAAGGGGATTATTTCTTTCATGGTATCAAAAGTCTAGGTCAAACAAAAAAAAATCTCTCAAATTTTTGTTGCAATTCTCGGCCAAAGACCGAACCTTCCCCTCGGGTTTGCTATTTGTTCTTCCACTCTCCAAATCTCTCTTCCAAATCCCTCTATTACCTATTGTTCTTTCGTTATGTCTACGTCAAAGAACACGTTTCACCCTGCCCTTGTTGTTTCTAACATCAAGAATCATATCTCTCTAATTCTTGAAATAGAAAACGTCCAATACGCGACGTGGGCCGAGTTGTTCAAAATTCACGCTCGTTCGCATCAAGTCATCCATCACATAATCCCCGCGGCTCCTGATGATACGGAGGTCCCTAAACGCGAGGATGATCCTAAGTTATGGACAACACTTGATGCCACCGTCCTTCAGTGGATTTATTCTACTATCTCTACCGACCTATTACAGACGATTATTGAGCCAGACGCTACGGCGATGGCTGCATGGGATAGGCTGCGTGACATATTCCAGGATAATCAAAATTCCAGAGTTGTTACCCTTGAACAGGATTTTTCCCACGTCAACATGGAAAAATTTATGAACGTTTCAGCATATTGCAAAAGGTTGAAGGAATTGGCGGACCAACTCCACAACGTTGGTGTGCCAGTTAGTGAAGATCATCTTGTTTTACAGATGGTTGTTGGCCTATCCGAGGCCTATAGTGGCGTTGGAACTCTCCTTCGTCAAAGTAATTCTCTTCCAAAGTTCTATCAAGCCCGATCCATGCTTACCTTAGAAGAAGTCAGTCTGGCTAAAAAGGCGGCTACTAATGCTAGTCTCGTGGTCATGATGACTTCCTCCACTAGTCCTCAAAATTTTGGTGACAATTCAAACCAAAACCGATCTCACGGGGCAGCAAGAATGGCCGGAAAAATAATGGGAGAATCGCGGGGGAAAATGCGGCGGCTCCGGCAGCAGTCACGGTGGCCAAAACAGTGGCAGTGGACCCCATCCCGGTTACAGTGGGCCACCGACCCACTGGTCTCAGCCTTGAGCCTCTAGGCCGTGGGCTTGGACCAGTGGACAGTGGCCCTACTACCCACCTCCACAATAATTTCCAGCGTCTGGCCAGTGGGCTTTCCAAATAGCCTCGACGCCCATCGACGCCCCATCGCCCGCAGACCACCCAGCAGTTTCGGCCCAAGACAGTCCAGCTATGGAATTCTTGGGCCCCGACCTCCGCAAGCTTACCACGCAGCAGGCCCCACTCAGACCGATGTCGAGGTCGCGATGCACACACTGGGTTTGACTCAACCGGACCCGAATTGGTATATGGACACACCCGCCACTACCCATATGACATCCGATTCAGGTACTCTTCTTATCTTATTCTAATTTGAGCAACCCTCGCGGTATAATTGTTGGTAATGGTAATTCTATTCCAATTCGTGGTTATGGTCATAAAATATTATCTCCCCCTCATCCACCTCTTATCTTGAAAAATACCCTACACACCCCCAAATTGATTAAAAACTTAGTCTATGTCCGTAAATTCACTACTGACAATTCTGTTTCTATTGAATTTGATCCGTTTGGTTTCTCTGTGAAGGATTTCAAGACGGGGAGTCCTCTCATGAGGTGTGATAGTAGGGGAGATCTTTATCCTATTACACCCAGTTCCGGTCCATCGAGTCAAGCCCTGCCATCAGCCTTTGCAGCCATTTATCCTTCCTTGTGGCATGCTCGTCTTGGTCATCCGGGATCCTCTATTTTGTCAGCTTTAGATAAAAATAGTTTTATTTCATGTAAGGGTACGAGTCGTACTCCAATTTGTCACTCTTGTTCTTTAGGAAAAATTGTTAAGTTGTCGTTTGTAGAATCAAAATCTCATACTTTAATGTCATTTGATATTATTCATATCGACTTATGGACGTCTCATGTTCCTAGTTCTGTGGGTCATCGGTATTATGTTCTCTTTCTGGATGATTATTCTAAATTTCTATGGACGTTTCCAGTAGCGAATAAATCTCAAGTTTTTTCCATCTTTCTAAAATTTAGAGCATTCATCAGAACCCAATTCGACGGTGAAATAAAAAATATTCAGTGTGATAATGGCAAAGAATATGACAATGGGGAGTTTCGGAAATTCTGTGCTAATAATGGGTTAAATTTTCGTTTCTCTTGTCCTCATACATCTTCACAAAATGGGAAAGTCGAACGTAAAATTCATTCCATAAATAACATTATCCGCACTCTATTAATTCATGCTTCCGTACCCCCATATTTTTGGCATCATGCTCTTCAAATGGCTACATATCTCCTTAACATAAGTCCTTCCAAAGGTCTGACATATTATTCCCCCCTTCAAATTTTATATAATAAAACTCCTTCTTATTCTCATTTTCGGGTTTTTGGGTGTTTATGTTATCCGTTATTCCCATCCACCACAATTAACAAACTTTAGGCCCGGTCTACTCCGTGTGTGTTTTTGAGTTTTCCATCTAATCATCGTGGCTACAAATGCTTTGATTTATCCTCTAATAAAATCATCATTAATCGCCATGTCATTTTTTATGAATCCGAATTTCCATTTTCTAAAGATAATACTCCCGTGCCTATTTCGTATAATTTTTTGGATGATAATATATCCCCATATGTTATTCACCATTTTTCGAACATACACCGCACCCAAAATTCTCCAGTGGGCCCACTGCCCGCTGCGTCTACAGTTCCGCATCTACCCTCAGTTTCCACTTCAGGATTTGGGCCAAGGTCTGCCCTAGTTTCGGTCATTGGCCCCGCCATCGAGCCCAATCCAAATGCCTGGGGCCGCCTCGCCAGATCTCGCCCGAAGTTCAGATTGGGCCAAGAGCCCATCGCCGGGCCGGTCATTCCCGAGCCCTGCAAATTCCTAAAATCCACCCAATTCTTCCTCGAGTCATATATCGGTCACTCGTAGTCAATGGTGTGTTTTTAAACCAAAAAGATATTTTAATTTACATTCTAATGCATCTAAATCCCCCTTGCCCTGTAACCCTGTGTCTGCCTTAAACGACCCGAATTGAAAAATTGCTATGACTGATGAATATAATGCTCTTATTGATAATAATACGTGGGAGTTGGTGCCCCGTCCATCTGGTATTAATATTATCAGGTCTATGTGGATTTTTGCTCATAAGGAGAACTGAGATGGTTCATTTGCCCGACATAAGGCGCGACTTGTGGGTGATGGTAAGACTCAGCATGTTGGTATTGATTATCATGAGACGTTTAGTCTGGTGGTCAAGCTGGCTACCATTCGCATTGTGCTTACCTTGGCTCTTTCGAAGGCATGACATATTCATCAGTTGGATGTCAAGAATGCTTTCCTACATGGTGATCTCAAGGAAACAGTCTGTATGCATCAGCCGTTAGTATTTAGAGATCCCAACCATCCTCATCATGTCTGTTTGTTGAAGAAGTCCTTATATGAGCTTAAGCAGTCTCCACGGGCCTGGTATACAAGGTTTGCTGACTATGTTTCGATAATTGGGTTCACTCACAGCAGGTCAGATAATTCCTTGTTCATCTACCGTCGTGGTTCGTCCTTGGCCTACATTCTGTTGTATGTGGATGATATCATTTTGACCGCCTCTTCTGATGCCTTACGCCAGTCTATCATGACCATGCTCAACTCTGAATTTGCTATGAAAGACTTAGGGCGCTTGAGTTACTTTTTGGGGATTGTCGTCAATCGTCATTCAAATGGATTATTCTTGTCTCAACGAAAGTATGCAGCTGAGATCATCGAGAGGGCTGGGATGTCATCCTGTAAGTCCACTTCCACTCCAGTTGATACGAAACTCAAGCTTAGTGCCGCGGTCGGTGTACCCTACGAGGATCCGACCCGCTATCGCAGTCTTGCAGGGGCCCTTTAGTATCTTACCTTTACGAGACCGAATATTACGTATGTTGTCCAGCAGGTGTGTTTGTTCATGCATGATCCCAGAATTGAGCACATGAATGCGCTCAAACGCATCATTTGGTATATTCAAGGTACACTTGACTATGGGTTGCATTTATATCCTTCCTCGATGTCCACACTTGTCTCGTATACAGATGTTGATTGGGGTGGCTGTCCCGACACCAGACGGTCTATGTCAGGATATTGTATGTTTCTTGGCAACAACTTGGTCTCCTGGTCGACAAAGCGTCAGTCGACTCTATCCCGCTCAAGTGTCGAGCCTGAATATCGAGGGGTAGCTAATATGGTCTCACAATCATGTTGGTTACATAATTTACTTTTGGAGCTTCATTGTCCCATTCAAAAGGCAACCTTGGTATATTGCGATAATATTAGTGTCATCTACCTTTCTGGTAATCCGGTTCAGCACCAACGCACTAAACATATCGAGATGGACATTCACTTTGTTCGTGAAAAAGTTGTTTGTGGTCAAGTTCGCGTATGTCATGTCCCGTCGAGATATCAAATTGCCGACATCTTTACAAAGGGTCTTCCCTCAGTCCTTTTTGAAGATTTTAGGGACAGTCTCAGCGTTCGAAGATCGTCCGCTATGACTGCGGGGGTGTGTTAAATATACACAATATATTGGCTCTCGGATTTGGTCTCCCTACTACCTTATATACTCTATATATTTAGGAAATATTTAGTCTCCTAGTTTAGGTAATATTGTAATGTAATTAGTATTGTACACTTACTATAATAATTGTATTACCATAAATGTATAGTTAGTATCCAAGTAGAATAAGGTTTTAGGAATAGAATGGGAATAGGATTCTCCTATTATGGAAATATATAACTTGTATATATAGCCTTTCAATTAATGAAAATAATGAAGGGGATTATTTCTTTCACACAACTTTAATACGAAGTTCATATAATTACATTGAGGAGATAAAGATTGATTTAATTAATCACAACTATTAAGACATCAATTCTCAATTATGAAACATTGGTTCAAAGAATATCACCACTTCAAATCGAACTTAAAAACCATAGTCAAGAAAGATGACTATGAATGAAGAATGAAAATGTTATTGTTTAATCAATTCCTTGCACGAATCTTGACTAGAAATTTCAAATAAAATCTACAACACACAAGTGTATCATTTAACCTTCAATTCCATTTTCATGTTGACTCATTAAGTGAACGTACCTTTACTCTAATTCTCAAGCATCGTGTTTGTAAAGAATGGATCTTGGGCCTAACTCAACCCCAAAAGCTAGCTTGTAGGGTGAGGATTGTTCAAGTCCATATAAGGAGTCCATGTTCCCATTCCATATCAGATGTGAGATTCTTAACACTCCCCCGCATGCCCAGACATTATTAACTGGAGCATGAATAATATAATTTAGAAGCCCAACATCGGTGAACAAAGAATTTGAATGGGTCTGGCTCTGATACCATGTAAAGAATGGATCTTGGGCCAAACTCAACCCCAAAAGCTAACTTGTAGGGTGAGGATTGTCTAAGTCCATATAAGGAGTCCATTTTCCTATTCTATTTCTGATGTGGGACTCTTAACACTCCCCGCGCACCCAGACCCAGTTAACTAGAGCGTGGATTACATAATTTGAGGACCGGGGGGCTTGTGTTGTGTAGGCCTGTTATGGACGTGTGCCAAGTATGCCAAGTTGGGCCTGTCGGTTCGGAGGTGGAGTCCACGAGGATGTCGGATACGGGAAAGGAGGAGAGGCCAATGATGGTGAGGCCCATACGGCTCATAGTACGTAGGCATCCCACGGCGGAGGCTGCTACCACTGCCACGATCGCTGCTAGTTGTTTCCTGCCGGTGGGGACTGCCCCTTCTCGCCGTCGTTGCTGCTGGAATTTCATCCTCTGCGGCCCTTGCCAGCCCCGATAGTTATTGTGGGCTGCTGCGGGTCCTCGGGTCAGTGGTGCTGGCTACCGAAATTGGAGGCCCTGCCATCGGCAGAGGGCCCGACAGTGGTGGTAAGGGCGGCATCGATAATGCTGGCCTAAGTGGTGCTACGCTTTATTTTCCGAGTTTACTAAAGAATTAGCTTTGAATGGGCCTCATAAAATGGAGGTAACGACGTGCATTGTTGAAGGATGGTAGCAACACCATCATAGGATTCGTTCAAGCCTGCAATAAGTTGCATGAACAATCGTTGATTGGTGACTGGTGCGCCAATATTGGAGAGTTGGTCGGCAAGCATCTTGAGTTCTTGACAATATGCAGACACATTTGGGAAGTCATCATGAAGAACGTCTTGAGCTGATTTTCAAGGTATAACGCACGTTGTGTTTTGTTGTCCTGGAAAATACTTTCCAAACATTTCCATGTTTTGAGGGCAATGGCATCGGTCTAAATGATTGTGTGCAATAGATCATTAGAGACCGTGTCGTATATCAACTTGAGGACAATAATATCTAAATGACACCAAAGTGAATAATCAGAAGTCGAAGTTGAGGGGGTTTCGGTGGACTTTGATTTGGTGGGATGATGTGGTCGATAACTTCGTAGACACGTGTAACACCTCATATTTTCAGGCGATATTTTGAACAGCCAGAATTATGCAAGTAGACCCGAGCCTTGGAGGATTTATGTTATATTCACGTATGCAAATAAAGAGCTTAGTATATAAAAAGATGCGGTCCTGAAATAATTTAGGACTTAATAAGTGTGACGATGAGAATTAAAAATGATATCTTGTATGTGCCAAAGGAGGCTACGGAGTGATATTATATAACATGATCATGATAATGATTATATGAAGTGTGTCAATAGTAATTAATATTTAAGTGAATTTGTAACAAGGAATTAAGTACCAATTGTGGTGGCAGACAAAATGATTTAATAAAAAAGGAATGATAAGATAAGTTCTATATTTGTCATCCACATGGGACTATGTAGTAAAGCAACATATGACTATGCTATAAATGAAATCATATTATAGACACGTATTGTGATAGTAATGAATGACTAACAGTTAATTGGTTAAGTAATGTGGAGCCCACGGTCCACCAAAGGAGCTTGTACTTAGAATCTTTCTTAGTAACTTTACAAATTGAATAACATATATGTGCAACAACATTTTAATATATTTCAGAGGCCATACGTTACTTGAAGATTTTTCTTATGAGGTACATAGGCAGCAACAAAGTTCCTAATTGTTATCGTTGAAGTAACAACATATGAAGAACAAAATACGGGGTTTGCTCACCGTTCGATCTCGTTGTTCAGTTATGTCATGTTATTGAATTTGAACTTTCTTCGAAGTGAAGTAAGGTGGAAGAAGAGGAGATATTGGAAAATAATGTAAAAATTCTCCTCCTTTAGATGAATTTGAGTCGATCAATATCATATCTAAGTTGCTAAGTGAGAAAGTACGAAAACTATATTGTAACTAGTATTTGATGTTGTTATTCTCGTGTGGGTTGCTTGATGGATATTCTAAGTTGTTTGATGGCTGAAATTGGTTAATTCAAGGTTCTTGTTGTTGTTCTGGTAGTTTCGTACTTATGGAAGATGGAAGAAATAGGAGAGATATTGTCTGATTCATTATAAGAATGAGCTTGTTGCTCGATATAAGTAATACACTAGTGTCTTCTTACCTTAACGAGAGTCCTACCGCTGTAATAGGTGAAGGTTCTAGACGGGATGCTTGAGCGGTGTTGTCAAACGAATCGACAAGGTGTGTTAAGACAAATCCTTCCTTTTTTAGCATGTTCTAAGTACGAAACGTAAACGTTATACTGTCTCATAAATAATTCTACTCTTACTAGTTAAGGATGTTAATGTTATACATTCATATTTTTAATGCATGTCTAAATATGTTCCTAAATACCTATTGAGATATATGAAAAAGATGTTAATATTCATAATGTTAATCGGAGGTGAAGCGATATTTTGTCACTCCGATAAAATCAGAGTATCATAGTATTATTCATGCATTATATTCATGTATATACCTTGACCTCAAAGGTGTTATATACGCTACTATATGGTATGCATTATATGTATGTATGGGGTATCGGACAAGGGAAGGCGTTATATATGCACCACCACTTGATCATCTAGTATATGATGATGATTATGACCACAGAGGCCAATATGATATAATGGGATTTCCACAGAGGATTAATGGTGTTATATACGCATATGTATATGTATGACCGACATTGTGCATGCACAAACATGACACTTAGGCATATTATGGCCCTCAGAGGCAATTCGGTACAGGTTGATTTCTCTCGTCTCATGTTACTTTCATGTCTCTATTATGTTACTCTTCGTGCCTGACATACTCGGTACATCATTCGTACTGATGTCCCTTTTTGTGTGGGGATGCTGTATTTCATGCCCGTAGGCTCAGGTAGCCAGGGTGACGATCGACACTAGTAGGTTGCTGATTCAGCTGATATTGGAGCACTGTACTTGTTCTAGAGTATAGTCTAGTCGTGGTACGATATTTTTTATATATGTAGGGGTATGGCGGGGCCCTGTCCCGACCTTATGATATCACGTACTCTTTAGAGTCTTGTAGACAATTGCCTTGTATATAGTAGTCGTGTATAGAATTGTCGTCCTTAGTATGTATATGTACATAGGTTGGATTCTTCTGGTTGCAGGATTTTGGCGTAGCTCCTTTTCAGTTTATTATCTCTGTGTCAGTAGGTTACCTCATGGACCATGCTTAATTATGATTAGGTGGTAAATATATGATTAGTGGTGCTCGGCATGTAAGGTTCGAGTTCCCGTCATGGCCCTCCGGTTTAGGTATTGATAAACTTGGTGTTAGAGCAGGTCTGTCCCATGGAGTCTACAAGTCGTGTCTAGTAGAGTCTTATTTATGGGTGTGTTATGCACCACACTTATAGACAAGAGGCTACAGGGCATTTAGGATGATGGTTACCTTCCTTCTTGATCTAGATTCATGCTATAGAGCTAAGTTGTAAGAATTCTCTTTGTAAACCTTATCGTGTTTATGATTACGACAATGTCTTCTTCCAATAGGGTTATGATTAGCAGAGAGATTGAAGTTGGATTGAGTGTAAATGTTAGTTGTATGCTCTCTATTGAGACAGATCAGTCAGAGGATATGGGTAAGTTGTTTTCCCAGGCATGACTTCATCCTAGAGCATCTGATAGATATAGGCCCCTTGAGGGGTCAGGGAGCTCATAACCTAGGGAATTTATTAGTCAGGGATCGCCGATATTTAAAGGGTTCAAAGATGACAATATCTCAGGGTCAAAGTTGTAAAGGTCGAGTGAGACCACCCTGACCATCTTCTAGTCAGTATGGTCGAGCATATGCCGGATTATGCCGCAAAGGTATAGGGGGTTGGTTTAGTATGGCAGCCATGGCCACAACATTTCGAAGTGTTCCAAGTTGATGCGCAAAGGTAAGGATAAGTTGATTATGAGTTGTGTAGATGAAAAGAAGAAGTCATCATTGGAAGGTTTAGTAGGTTATGAAAATCTACACGTTTTACAGTGATTCTTGCTTATTAGAATGAGGGAATATGTTATGTACGTGCGACCTAAATTGTAATGTCTTACCTAGAATAGATTGGGAATTATCCCAGGATATCACTAACGAGAACGGATTGCCACAATCGAATCGTGTGAAGTGTGGCCATCAGTAAATTTAAGAAGATCACGTAAAGTGACATACCCAAAATAGTGGCAAGTCTTTGTGAAAGAACTCCGATGAGAAGAAAAAAGAAGGCGTTAAGAGACCATCCTGGCCCAACCCTAGACACTAACAAACCGAGCTACTAGGAAAGAAGACAGCTAGCAGCTAAGAGAGGAACTCTAAACTAGCTACTAGAGGAAGTCAATAGAATTACCCTAAGTCATATATAAGGATCGAGTTATCCACGATTGTGGAAGGGGACATAAGCCTCTCGTTCGTGCTAAAATAGCCATACCGCATATTATTGAGAATTACATGTATTAATGTTTAGTAAGCTTACAAGTTCATGCTATAGGTATTGAACTGGTAAGGTCTTCGACTTCATTGTGCAAAGATATTACAATTCTAAATAACCTCTGGATAATAATAGCTTGTTAGGGGCAATTCAGATTAAAACTATGGAACAATCAAGAATGGTTGTAAGAAATATGAAAATAGTTAATAAGTATTAATGGAATGGTATGATCAAGTATCAAGGCAGAAATGTTTTTTGTTTAATGACAAATAGAAGAAAGGTTTATGACAAGAATGATAAAGGTAAATAAGATTATAGTTATGCAGGTTTCACAAAGGTATGATTACTCTAGAACAACGTAACAACCAATGGTAGAGGAGGTACAATAAGAACTCTTTGGAAAAAGGTGAAGAACCTCTGATGTTTAGGAAGATAGTATGAGAAATACTTTGAGATAAGAGACCCCCCAAGGCAATTTGAAATGGAAATGTAAAGGTAAGACGAATGAGCACTCGGTCGATGGGAGATCTAATAATGATAAGACAAGAAAGCTTGACAAGTCATTGGATCATGTAACGCTGTGAATTGGATCTGAACATATGAAGCATCGGTTCTACAACATATGCAGTCATACCTCTCAGAAAGTATGTAAACGGAAGTAACAGTGGGTAAAGTTCGAGATTAACACCTGAACAAGTGAAAAGGGCTAATGACATCTATGGAACAAGGTAGACATTAAAGATATATGTCAAGAGAAAATGACATTATAATGAAGATAAAATGTTAGGCATATACAGATGTCTATGAGCATGTTTTAACTGACCAAAGCTTCTACGAGATAGATAAAGTAATGGGTTTACAGCTTAACGAGATCAAGGAAATCTTTTCTTAAAGCACCAGTGACAAAAAGTATTATCCATGAGGCAAGTGAAGGAATTCAAATCTAAGTATAATGACCAGGTTTGGATATAGTAGGTCAACATCATGTAATGCAAATTCTTCAGAATCATCCACGTACTGAATAAGGGAATAAGTTAACAACTCATCTTTTATGGGGTAGTAACGCCATGGATTGGAATCAGGAGCAATGTTTGAGATTACGTATGTATACCAAAATATTTTAAAATTAAGAAGAGTACGACAAGTAAGAAATGAGTGAACAAGTGTCAAAAGAAGTAAAGAAAGAAAGTTGTTTATAATTACGAGTAGTGAGAAAGTACAAAAAAAATCATTTCAAACCATGAATGAGAGTTAATCACATGATACTCAGCACTTCAAATTCTATGACATTGTCCATAAAGTGTTCATGATTGAGATACTACAAATATAAAAGTTTCCAGCACACCAATTAATAAACAAAGCTAAGTTGACAATAAAATTATTCACCACAAACGGCTTGACTAATGTGAGGACTAAGGAGAGAAGTTGACCTAAAGGAAGCGTCAGTTAGCTAAGTAGGAGTCCGATTGGAGGATTCAGATAGTGATAGCCCTAAGACTCATAATACAACAGGGCCATCCCTCATACTGGAAGAAAAGTAACTTCATAATGAAGATCCAATTTTTAGGAAAGATCGGGAAGGATATCTAACAAAAGAGAACCGCAACCTTCGAGCATAATGGGATAGGGACCCCCAGGTGGAAGGTCCATTTGTGTATTCCTAATGTAGTAAGATTACGAGACAAGACTATGATGGAGGTCCATTTCTCACGATATTCCATTCACCATAGATCTACTAAGATGTATTATGATCTTAAAGGTATGTATTCGTGGAACGACATGAAGAAGAACATTATGGAGTTTGTAGATCGGTTTTCTAATTGTCAGCAAGTAAAAGTGGAGCACCAAAAGCCTGACGGTTTGACTCAGAACATTGAAATCCCGATGTGGAAGTGGGAAATGATTAATATAGATTTCATTACGGTTTTACCTCGCTCTTATCATAAGTTTGATTCTATTTGAGTGATTGTTGATAGACTGACCAAATCAGCTCAATTCCTGGCAGTCAAAACTACCTACACAGCCGAGGACTACGTAAAGTTGTATGTTAAGAAGATTGTTCGCCTTCATGGTATGCCTTTTCCTATTATATCTGATCGAGGTGCGCAGTTCAGAGCTAATTTATGGAGATCATTTCAAAACGGTTTGGGCACTCAAGTGAAATCTTAGCACATTTTTTCACCTTCCGGCTGCATTTAAAAGGCCGAGCGCATTTATTCAAATGATCGAAGACATACTACGAGCTTGCATATTAGACTTCAAGGGAAGTTGGGATGAGCATTTACCCCTTATTGAATTTGTGTACAGTAATAGTTATCATGCTAGCATTAAAATGGCTTCATACAAGGCTTTGTATGGACAAAAATATAGATCTCTTATCGGATGGTTTGAAGTAGGCGAACCAGAATTATTTGGGCCTGACCTAGTGCACTAAGCCATAGAGAATGTGATGATTATACAAGAGCGGTTGTTAACCACTCAGAGTCATCAGAAGTCGTATTCAGATGTGCGACGGTGGGACTTAGAGTTCCAAGTGGATGATTGTGTCTTCTTGAAGATTTCTCCTATGAAGGGTGTAATGAGATTTGGGAAAAAGGGAAAGCTCAACCCAAGGTACATTGGGCTATATCGCATTACTCGACGAATAGGCCAAGTGGCTTTATGAATTGGACCTGCCTCATAAGTTAGAGTTTGTTCATCCGGTCTTCTATATTTTTATGTTGAGAGCGTGTATTGGAGATTCTTCCCAGATTGTTCCAATTGAAGATGTGAAAGTTACAGAGGACTTATCATATGAATATGTTCCTATTGCTATCCTAGATCGTCAAGTTTGCAAGTTGAGGACTAAAGAAGTAGCCTCCGTAAAAGTTTTACGAAAGAATAAGAATGTAGGAGAGATGACGGGAGGCGGAAGAGGAGATGAAGCACAAAGATCCTCAACCAACTTATTATTTATTATAAGGGAACTAATGATATTATAGTAGCAATGGGTCGAGATTGTATAGAAGAGACATGAGTAGAAGTAACATGACCATAACACTGTTCTAACAGATTAATAAGATATGAGATTTCACCGATGGATGGTTAATACGTGATTCAAACACTTGTTACCTTGTATTCAGAAACCCCGGACTCACCTTATGATGAGTAACTAGTTGGGGTAGGTTAGATAAGTTGTTTAACTCTTTATGGAAGAAGCTATAATAAAATTTTGTGTAATCGCAACGAAGACAGGGACAGTCGGCAATCTAAATAAGGTGACTAGAGTGGCTAATTTAGGGTAAGTTTGGGATTAAGGGCATATGAAATGACGAGATAAATTTTACGTTAAGAGCCAAGAAGGAGCCCGATTTGTAAATATTAAGTGAGACAAGAATGAATTACCTAGGTTTAAATTGAAAGAATCGACTATCTAATGTAAGTAGTAGCCACTGGTTGGTCTACAGGTAAAGGGCGTTTATGTGAGGACAAGTGTGATCATGAGAAAGCTAGATGTGGAAACCCCAACATTAGAGGACGAATGTTTCTGAGGGGTAAATGATGTAAAACCTCACACTTTCAGGCGATGTTTTGAACATCTAGACGTATGCAAATAGACTTGAGCCTTGGAGAATTTATGTTATATTCACGTATGAAAATAAAGAGCTTAGTATGTAAAAGGATGCGGTCCCAAAATAATTTAGGACTTAATAAGTGTGATGATGGGAATTAAAAATGATATCTTGTAGGTACCAAAGGAGGCTACAGAGTGATATTGTATAACATGATCATGATAATAATTAGATGAAGTGTGTCAAAAGTAATTAGTATTTAAGTGAATTTGTAACAAGGAATTAAGTACCAATTGTGGTGGCAGACAAAATGATTTAATCACAAATGAATGATGAGATAAGTTCTATATTTGTCATCCACATGGGACTATGTAGTAAAGCAACATATGACTATGCTATATATGAAATCATATTATAGACACGTATTGTGATTGTAATGAATGACTAACAATTAATTGGTTAAGTAATGTGGATCCCACGGTCCACCAAAGGCACTTGTACTTAGAATCTTTCTTAGTAACTTTACAAATTGAATAACATATATGTGCAATAACATTTCAATATATTTCAGAGGCCATACGTTACTTGAAGATTTTTCTTACGAGGTACATAGGCAGCAACAAAGTTCCTAATTGTTATCGTTGAAGTAACAACATATGAAGAACAAAATACGGGGTTTGCTCACCGTTCGATCTCGTTGTTCAGTTATGTCATGTTATTGAATTTGAACTTTCTTCGAAGTGAAGTAAGGTGGAAGAAGAGGAGATATTGGAAAATAATGTAAAAATTCTCCTCCTTTAGATGAATTTGAGTCGATCAATATCATATCTAAGTTGCTAAGTGAGAAAGTACGAAAACTATATTGTAACTAGTATTTGATGTTGTTATTCTCGTGTGGGTTGCTTGATGGATATTCTAAGTTGTTTGATGGCTGAAATTGGTTAATTCAAGGTTCTTGTTGTTGTTCTGGTAGTTTCGTACTTATGGAAGATGGAAGAAATAGGAGAGATATTGTCTGATTCATTATAAGAATGAGCTTGTTGCTCGATATAAGTAATACACTAGTGTCTTCTTACCTTAACGAGAGTCCTACCGCTGTAATAGGTGAAGGTTCTAGACGGGATGCTTGAGCGGTGTTGTCAAACGAATCGACAAGGTGTGTTAAGACAAATCCTTCCTTTTTAGCATGTTCTAAGTACGAAATATAAACGTTATACTGTCTCATAAATAATTCTACTCTTACTAGTTAAGGATGTTAATGTTATACATTCATATTTTTAATGCATGTCTAAATATGTTCCTAAATACCTATTGAGGTATATGAAAAAGATGTTAATATTCATAATGTTAATCGGAGGTGAAGCGATATTTTGTCACGCCGATAAAATCAGAGTATCTTAGTATTATTCATGCATTATATTCATGTATATACCTTGACCTCAAAGGTGTTATATACGCTACTATATGGTATGCATTATATGTATGTATGGGGTATCGGACAAGGGAAGGCGTTATATATGCACCACCACTTGATCATCTAGTATATGATGATGATTATGACCACAGAGGCCAATATGATATAATGGGATTTCCACAGAGGATTAATGGTGTTATATACGCATATGTATATGTATGACCGACATTGTGCATGCACAAACATGACACTTAGGCATATTATGGCCCTCAGAGGCAATTCGGATGTGTTGATTTCTCTCGTCTCATGTTACTTTCATGTCTCTATTATGTTACTCTTCGTGCTCGACATACTCGGTACATCATTCGCATCGATGTCCCTTTGTGTGGGGATGTCAGATTTCATGCCCGTAGGCTCAGGTAGCCAGGGTGACGATCGACACTAGTAGGTTGCTGATTCAGCTGATATTGGAGCACTGTACTTGTTCTAGAGTATAGTCTAGTCGTGGTACGATATTTTTTATATATGTAGGGGTATGGCGGGGCCCTGTCCCGACCTTATGATATCACGTACTCTTTAGAGTCTTGTAGACAATTGCCTTGTATATAGTAGTCGTGTATAGAATTGTCGTCCTTAGTATGTATATGTACATAGGTTGGATTCTTCTGGTTGCAGGATTTTGGCGTAGCTCCTTTCCAGTTTATTATTTCTGTGTCAGTAGGTTACCTCATGGACCATGCTTAATTATGATTAGGTGGTAAATATATGATTAGTGGTGCTCGGCATGTAAGGTTCGAGTTCCCGTCATGGCCCTCCAGTTTAGGTATTGATAAACTTGGTGTTAGAGCAGGTCTGTCCCATGGAGTCTACAAGTCGTGTCTAGTAGAGTCTTATTTATGGGTGTGTTATGCACCACACTTATAGACAAGAGGCTATAGGGCATTTAGGATGATGGTTACCTTCCTTCTTGATCTAGATTCATGCTATAGAGCTAAGTTGTAAGAATTCTCTTTGTAAACCTTATCGTGTTTATGATTACGACAATGTCTTCTTCCAATAGGGTTATGATTAGCAGAGAGATTGAAGTTGGATTGAGTGTAAATGTTAGTTGTATGCTCTCTATTGAGACAGATCAGTCAGAGGATATGGGTAAGTTATTTTCCCAGGCATGACTTCATCCTAGAGCATCTGATAGATATAGGCCCCGTGAGGGGTCGTGAGGTCATAACCTAGGGAATTTATTAGTCAGGGATCGCCGATATTTAAAGGGTTCAAAGATGACAATATCTCAGGGTCAAAGTTGTAAAGGTCGAGTGAGACCACCCTGACCATCTTCTAGTCAGTATGGTCGAGCATATGCCGGATTATGCCGCAAAGGTATAGGGGGTTGGTTTAGTGTGGCAGCCATGGCCACAACATTTCGAAGTGTTCCAAGTTGATGCGCAAAGGTAAGGATAAGTTGATTATGAGTTGTGTAGATGAAAAGAAGAAGTCATCATTGGAAGGTTTAGTAGGTTATGAAAATCTACACATTTTACAGTGATTCTTGCTTATTAGAATGAGGGAATATGTTATGTACGTGCGACCTAAATTGTAATGTCTTACCTAGAATAGATTGGGAATTATCCCAGGATATCACTAACGAGAACGGATTGCCACAATCGAATCGTGTGAAGTGTGGCCATCAAGAATTTAAGAAGATCACGTAAAGTGACATACCCAAAATAGTGGCAAGTCTTTGTGAAAGAACTCCGATGAGAAGAAAAAGAAGGCGTTAAGAGACCATCCCGCCCAACCCTAGACACTAACAAACCGAGCTACTAGGAAAGAAGACAGCTAGCAGCTAAGAGAGGAACTCTAAACTAGCTACTAGAGGAAGTCAATAGAATTACCCCAAGTCATATATAAGGATCGAGTTATCCACGATTGTGGAAGGGGACATAAGCCTCTCGTTCGTGCTAAAATAGCCATACCGCATATTATTGAGAATTACATGTATTAATGTTTAGTAAGCTTACAAGTTCATGCTATAGGTATTGAACTGGTAAGGTCTTCGACTTCATTGTGCAGCATATTACAATTCTAAATAACCTCTGGATAATAATAGCTTGTTAGGGGCAATTCAGATGAAAACTATGGAACAATCGAAGAATGGTTGTAAGAAATATGAAAATAGTTAATAAGTATTAATGGAATGGTATGATCAAGTATCAAGGCAGAAATGTTTTTTGTTTAATGACAAATAGAAGAAAGGTTTATGACAAGAATGATAAAGGTAAATAAGATTATAGTTATGCAGGTTTCACAAAGGTATGATTACTCTAGAACAACGTAACGACCAATGGTAGAGGAGGTACAATAAGAACTCTTTGGAAAAAGGTGAAGAACCTCTGATGTTTAGGAAGATAGTATGAGAAATACTTTGAGATAAGAGACCCCCCAAGGCAATTTGAAATGGAAATGTAAAGGTAAGACGAATGAGCACTCGGTCGATGGGAGATCTAAAAATGAGAAGACAAGAAAGCTTGACAAGTCATTGGATCATGTAACGCTGTGAATTGGACCTCAACATCTGCCGCATCGGTTCTACAACATATGCAGCCATCCCTCTCAGAAAGTATGTAAACGGAAGTAACAGTGGGTAAAGTTCGAGATTAACCCCTGACCAAGTGAAAAGGGCTAATGACATCTATGGAACAAGGTAGACATTAAAGATATATGTCAAGAGATAATGACATTATAATGAAGATAAAATGTTAGGCATATACAGATGTCTATGAGCATGTTTTAACTGACCAAAGCTTCTACGAGATAGATAAAGTAATGGGTTTACAGCTTAACGAGATCAAGGAAATCTTTTCTTAAAGCACCAGTGACAAAAAGTATTATCCATGAGGCAAGTGAAGGAATTCAAATCTAAGTATAATGACCAGGTTTGGATATAGTAGGTCAACATCATGTAATGCAAATTCTTGAGAATCATCCACGATCTTGAATAAGGGAATAAGTTAACAACTCATCTTTTATGGGGTAGTAACGCCATGGATTGGAATCAGAGCAATGTTTGAGATTACGTATGTATACCAAAATATTTTAAAATTAAGAAGAGTACGACAAGTAAGAAATGAGTGAACAAGTGTCAAAAGAAGTAAAGAAAGAAAGTTGTTTATAATTACGAGTAGTGAGAAAGTACAAAAAATCATTTCAAACCATGAATGAGAGTTAATCTGCGATGATACTGTGACTTCAAATTCTATGACATTGTCCATAAAGTGTTCATGATTGAGATACTACAAATATAAAAGTTTCCAGCACACCAATTAATAAACAAAGCTAAGTTGACAATAAAATTATTCACCACAAACGGCTTGACTAATGTGAGGACTAAGGAGAGAAGTTGACCTAAAGGAAGCGTCAGTTAGCTAAGTAGGAGTCCGATTGGAGGATTCAGATAGTGATAGCCCTAAGACTCATAATACAACAGGGCCATCCCTCATACTGGAAGAAAAGTAACTTCATAATGAAGATCCAATTTTTAGGAAAGATCGGGAAGGATATCTAACAAAAGAGAACCGCAACCTTCGAGCATAATGGGATAGGGACCCCCAGGTGGAAGGTCCATTTGTGTATTCCTAATGTAGTAAGATTACGAGACAAGACTATGATGGAGGTCCATTTCTCACGATATTCCATTCACCATAGATCTACTAAGATGTATTATGATCTTAAAGGTATGTATTCGTGGAACGACATGAAGAAGAACATTATGGAGTTTGTAGATCGGTTTTCTAATTGTCAGCAAGTAAAAGTGGAGCACCAAAAGCCTGACGGTTTGACTCAGAACATTGAAATCCCGATGTGGAAGTGGGAAATGATTAATATAGATTTCATTACGGTTTTACCTCGCTCTTATCATAAGTTTGATTCTATTTGAGTGATTGTTGATAGACTGACCAAATCAGCTCAATTCCTGGCAGTCAAAACTACCTACACAGCCGAGGACTACGTAAAGTTGTATGTTAAGAAGATTGTTCGCCTTCATGGTATGCCTTTTCCTATTATATCTGATCGAGGTGCGCAGTTCAGAGCTAATTTATGGAGATCATTTCAAAACGGTTTGGGCACTCAAGTGAAATCTTAGCACATTTTTTCACCTTCCGACAGACGAAAAGGCCGAGCGTACGATTCAAATGATCGAAGACATACTACGAGCTTGCATATTAGACTTCAAGGGAAGTTGGGATGAGCATTTACCCCTTATTGAATTTGTGTACAGTAATAGTTATCATGCTAGCATTAAAATGGCTTCATACAAGGCTTTGTATGGACAAAAATATAGATCTCTTATCGGATGGTTTGAAGTAGGCGAACCAGAATTATTTGGGCCTGACCTAGTGCACTAAGCCATAGAGAATGTGATGATTATACAAGAGCGGTTGTTAACCACTCAGAGTCATCAGAAGTCGTATTCAGATGTGCGACGGTGGGACTTAGAGTTCCAAGTGGATGATTGTGTCTTCTTGAAGATTTCTCCTATGAAGGGTGTAATGAGATTTGGGAAAAATGGAAAGCTCAACCCAAGGTACATTGGGCTATATCGCATTACTCGACGAATAGGCCAAGTGGCTTTATGAATTGGACCTGCCTCATAAGTTAGAGTTTGTTCATCCGGTCTTCTATATTTTTATGTTGAGAGCGTGTATTGGAGATTCTTCCCAGATTGTTCCAATTGAAGATGTGAAAGTTACAGAGGACTTATCATATGAATATGTTCCTATTGCTATCCTAGATCGTCAAGTTTGCAAGTTGAGGACTAAAGAAGTAGCCTCCGTAAAAGTTTTACGAAAGAATAAGAATGTAGGAGAGATGACGGGAGGCGGAAGAGGAGATGAAGCACAAAGATCCTCAACCAACTTATTATTTATTATAAGGGAACTAATGATATTATAGTAGCAATGGGTCGAGATTGTATAGAAGAGACATGAGTAGAAGTAACATGACCATAACACTGTTCTAACAGATTAATAAGATATGAGATTTCACCGATGGATGGTTAATACGTGATTCAAACACTTGTTACCTTGTATTCAGAAACCCCGGACTCACCTTATGATGAGTAACTAGTTGGGGGTAGGTTAGATAAGTTGTTTAACTCTTTATGGAAGAAGCTATAATAAAATTTTGTGTAATCGCAACGAAGACAGGGACAGTCGGCAATCTAAATAAGGTGACTAGAGTGGCTAATTTAGGGTAAGTTTGGGATTAAGGGCATATGAAATGACGAGATAAATTTTACGTTAAGAGCCAAGAAGGAGCCCGATTTGTAAATATTAAGTGAGACAAGAATGAATTACCTAGGTTTAAATTGAAAGAATCGACTATCGGAACAGAAGTAGTAGCCACTGGTTGGTCTACAGGTAAAGGGCGTTTATGTGAGGACAAGTGTGATCATGAGAAAGCTAGATGTGGAAACCCCAACATTAGAGGACGAATGTTTCTGAGGGGTAAATGATGTAAAACCTCACACTTTCAGGCGATGTTTTGAACATCTAGACGTATGCAAATAGACTTGAGCCTTGGAGAATTTATGTTATATTCACGTATGAAAATAAAGAGCTTAGTATGTAAAAGGATGCGGTCCCAAAATAATTTAGGACTTAATAAGTGTGATGATGGGAATTAAAAATGATATCTTGTAGGTACCAAAGGAGGCTACAGAGTGATATTGTATAACATGATCATGATAATAATTAGATGAAGTGTGTCAAAAGTAATTAGTATTTAAGTGAATTTGTAACAAGGAATTAAGTACCAATTGTGGTGGCAGACAAAATGATTTAATCACAAATGAATGATGAGATAAGTTCTATATTTGTCATCCACATGGGACTATGTAGTAAAGCAACATATGACTATGCTATATATGAAATCATATTATAGACACGTATTGTGATTGTAATGAATGACTAACAATTAATTGGTTAAGTAATGTGGATCCCACGGTCCACCAAAGGCACTTGTACTTAGAATCTTTCTTAGTAACTTTACAAATTGAATAACATATATGTGCAATAACATTTCAATATATTTCAGAGGCCATACGTTACTTGAAGATTTTTCTTACGAGGTACATAGGCAGCAACAAAGTTCCTAATTGTTATCGTTGAAGTAACAACATATGAAGAACAAAATACGGGGTTTGCTCACCGTTCGATCTCGTTGTTCAGTTATGTCATGTTATTGAATTTGAACTTTCTTCGAAGTGAAGTAAGGTGGAAGAAGAGGAGATATTGGAAAATAATGTAAAAATTCTCCTCCTTTAGATGAATTTGAGTCGATCAATATCATATCTAAGTTGCTAAGTGAGAAAGTACGAAAACTATATTGTAACTAGTATTTGATGTTGTTATTCTCGTGTGGGTTGCTTGATGGATATTCTAAGTTGTTTGATGGCTGAAATTGGTTAATTCAAGGTTCTTGTTGTTGTTCTGGTAGTTTCGTACTTATGGAAGATGGAAGAAATAGGAGAGATATTGTCTGATTCATTATAAGAATGAGCTTGTTGCTCGATATAAGTAATACACTAGTGTCTTCTTACCTTAACGAGAGTCCTACCGCTGTAATAGGTGAAGGTTCTAGACGGGATGCTTGAGCGGTGTTGTCAAACGAATCGACAAGGTGTGTTAAGACAAATCCTTCCTTTTTAGCATGTTCTAAGTACGAAATATAAACGTTATACTGTCTCATAAATAATTCTACTCTTACTAGTTAAGGATGTTAATGTTATACATTCATATTTTTAATGCATGTCTAAATATGTTCCTAAATACCTATTGAGGTATATGAAAAAGATGTTAATATTCATAATGTTAATCGGAGGTGAAGCGATATTTTGTCACGCCGATAAAATCAGAGTATCTTAGTATTATTCATGCATTATATTCATGTATATACCTTGACCTCAAAGGTGTTATATACGCTACTATATGGTATGCATTATATGTATGTATGGGGTATCGGACAAGGGAAGGCGTTATATATGCACCACCACTTGATCATCTAGTATATGATGATGATTATGACCACAGAGGCCAATATGATATAATGGGATTTCCACAGAGGATTAATGGTGTTATATACGCATATGTATATGTATGACCGACATTGTGCATGCACAAACATGACACTTAGGCATATTATGGCCCTCAGAGGCAATTCGGTACAGGTTGATTTCTCTCGTCTCATGTTACTTTCATGTCTCTATTATGTTACTCTTCGTGCCTGACATACTCGGTACATCATTCGCATCGATGTCCTTTTTGTGTGGGGATGCTGTATTTCATGCCCGTAGGCTCAGGTAGCCAGGGTGACGATCGACACTAGTAGGTTGCTGATTCAGCTGATATTGGAGCACTGTACTTGTTCTAGAGTATAGTCTAGTCGTGGTACGATATTTTTTTATATATGTAGGGGTATGGCGGGGCCCTGTCCCGACCTTATGATATCACGTACTCTTTAGAGTCTTGTAGACAATTGCCTTGTATATAGTAGTCGTGTATAGAATTGTCGTCCTTAGTATGTATATGTACATAGGTTGGATTCTTCTGGTTGCAGGATTTTGGCGTAGCTCCTTTCCAGTTTATTATTTCTGTGTCAGTAGGTTACCTCATGGACCATGCTTAATTATGATTAGGTGGTAAATATATGATTAGTGGTGCTCGGCATGTAAGGTTCGAGTTCCCGTCATGGCCCTCCAGTTTAGGTATTGATAAACTTGGTGTTAGAGCAGGTCTGTCCCATGGAGTCTACAAGTCGTGTCTAGTAGAGTCTTATTTATGGGTGTGTTATGCACCACACTTATAGACAAGAGGCTATAGGGCATTTAGGATGATGGTTACCTTCCTTCTTGATCTAGATTCATGCTATAGAGCTAAGTTGTAAGAATTCTCTTTGTAAACCTTATCGTGTTTATGATTACGACAATGTCTTCTTCCAATAGGGTTATGATTAGCAGAGAGATTGAAGTTGGATTGAGTGTAAATGTTAGTTGTATGCTCTCTATTGAGACAGATCAGTCAGAGGATATGGGTAAGTTATTTTCCCAGGCATGACTTCATCCTAGAGCATCTGATAGATATAGGCCCCTTGAGGGGTCAGGGAGCTCATAACCTAGGGAATTTATTAGTCAGGGATCGCCGATATTTAAAGGGTTCAAAGATGACAATATCTCAGGGTCAAAGTTGTAAAGGTCGAGTGAGACCACCCTGACCATCTTCTAGTCAGTATGGTCGAGCATATGCCGGATTATGCCGCAAAGGTATAGGGGGTTGGTTTAGTGTGGCAGCCATGGCCACAACATTTCGAAGTGTTCCAAGTTGATGCGCAAAGGTAAGGATAAGTTGATTATGAGTTGTGTAGATGAAAAGAAGAAGTCATCATTGGAAGGTTTAGTAGGTTATGAAAATCTACACATTTTACAGTGATTCTTGCTTATTAGAATGAGGGAATATGTTATGTACGTGCGACCTAAATTGTAATGTCTTACCTAGAATAGATTGGGAATTATCCCAGGATATCACTAACGAGAACGGATTGCCACAATCGAATCGTGTGAAGTGTGGCCATCAGTAAATTTAAGAAGATCACGTAAAGTGACATACCCAAAATAGTGGCAAGTCTTTGTGAAAGAACTCCGATGAGAAGAAAAAAGAAGGCGTTAAGAGACCATCCTGGCCCAACCCTAGACACTAACAAACCGAGCTACTAGGAAAGAAGACAGCTAGCAGCTAAGAGAGGAACTCTAAACTAGCTACTAGAGGAAGTCAATAGAATTACCCCAAGTCATATATAAGGATCGAGTTATCCACGATTGTGGAAGGGGACATAAGCCTCTCGTTCGTGCTAAAATAGCCATACCGCATATTATTGAGAATTACATGTATTAATGTTTAGTAAGCTTACAAGTTCATGCTATAGGTATTGAACTGGTAAGGTCTTCGACTTCATTGTGCAGCATATTACAATTCTAAATAACCTCTGGATAATAATAGCTTGTTAGGGGCAATTCAGGATGAAAACTATGGAACAATCGAAGAATGGTTGTAAGAAATATGAAAATAGTTAATAAGTATTAATGGAATGGTATGATCAAGTATCAAGGCAGAAATGTTTTTTGTTTAATGACAAATAGAAGAAAGGTTTATGACAAGAATGATAAAGGTAAATAAGATTATAGTTATGCAGGTTTCACAAAGGTATGATTACTCTAGAACAACGTAACGACCAATGGTAGAGGAGGTACAATAAGAACTCTTTGGAAAAAGGTGAAGAACCTCTGATGTTTAGGAAGATAGTATGAGAAATACTTTGAGATAAGAGACCCCCCAAGGCAATTTGAAATGGAAATGTAAAGGTAAGACGAATGAGCACTCGGTCGATGGGAGATCTAATAATGATAAGACAAGAAAGCTTGACAAGTCATTGGATCATGTAACGCTGTGAATTGGATCTGAACATATGAAGCATCGGTTCTACAACATATGCAGTCATACCTCTCAGAAAGTATGTAAACGGAAGTAACAGTGGGTAAAGTTCGAGATTAACACCTGAACAAGTGAAAAGGGCTAATGACATCTATGGAACAAGGTAGACATTAAAGATATATGTCAAGAGATAATGACATTATAATGAAGATAAAATGTTAGGCATATACAGATGTCTATGAGCATGTTTTAACTGACCAAAGCTTCTACGAGATAGATAAAGTAATGGGTTTACAGCTTAACGAGATCAAGGAAATCTTTTCTTAAAGCACCAGTGACAAAAAGTATTATCCATGAGGCAAGTGAAGGAATTCAAATCTAAGTATAATGACCAGGTTTGGATATAGTAGGTCAACATCATGTAATGCAAATTCTTCAGAATCATCCACGTACTGAATAAGGGAATAAGTTAACAACTCATCTTTTATGGGGTAGTAACGCCATGGATTGGAATCAGGAGCAATGTTTGAGATTACGTATGTATACCAAAATATTTTAAAATTAAGAAGAGTACGACAAGTAAGAAATGAGTGAACAAGTGTCAAAAGAAGTAAAGAAAGAAAGTTGTTTATAATTACGAGTAGTGAGAAAGTACAAAAAAAATCATTTCAAACCATGAATGAGAGTTAACTGCGATGATACTCGCACTTCAAATTCTATGACATTGTCCATAAAGTGTTCATGATTGAGATACTACAAATATAAAAGTTTCCAGCACACCAATTAATAAACAAAGCTAAGTTGACAATAAAATTATTCACCACAAACGGCTTGACTAATGTGAGGACTAAGGAGAGAAGTTGACCTAAAGGAAGCGTCAGTTAGCTAAGTAGGAGTCCGATTGGAGGATTCAGATAGTGATAGCCCTAAGACTCATAATACAACAGGGCCATCCCTCATACTGGAAGAAAAGTAACTTCATAATGAAGATCCAATTTTTAGGAAAGATCGGGAAGGATATCTAACAAAAGAGAACCGCAACCTTCGAGCATAATGGGATAGGGACCCCCAGGTGGAAGGTCCATTTGTGTATTCCTAATGTAGTAAGATTACGAGACAAGACTATGATGGAGGTCCATTTCTCACGATATTCCATTCACCATAGATCTACTAAGATGTATTATGATCTTAAAGGTATGTATTCGTGGAACGACATGAAGAAGAACATTATGGAGTTTGTAGATCGGTTTTCTAATTGTCAGCAAGTAAAAGTGGAGCACCAAAAGCCCGACGGTTTGACTCAGAACATTGAAATCCCGATGTGGAAGTGGGAAATGATTAATATAGATTTCATTACGGTTTTACCTCGCTCTTATCATAAGTTTGATTCTATTTGAGTGATTGTTGATAGACTGACCAAATCACCAATTCCTGGCGATCAAAACTACCTACACAAATGAGGACTACGTAAAGTTGTATGTTAAGAAGATTGTTCGCCTTCATGGTATGCCTTTTCCTATTATATCCGATCGAGGTGCGCAGTTGAGCTAATTTATGGAGATCATTTCAAAACGGTTTGGGCACTCAAGTGAAATCTTAGCACATTTTTTCACCTTCCGACAGACGAAAAGGCCGAGCGTACGATTCAAATGATCGAAGACATACTACGAGCTTGCATATTAGACTTCAAGGGAAGTTGGGATGAGCATTTACCCCTTATTGAATTTGTGTACAGTAATAGTTATCATGCTAGCATTAAAATGGCTTCATACAAGGCTTTGTATGGACAAAAATATAGATCTCTTATCGGATGGTTTGAAGTAGGCGAACCAGAATTATTTGGGCCTGACCTAGTGCACTAAGCCATAGAGAATGTGAAGATTATACAAGAGCGGTTGTTAACCACTCAGAGTCGTCAGAAGTCGTATTCAGATGTGCGACGGTGGGACTTAGAGTTCCAAGTGGATGATTGTGTCTTCTTGAAGATTTCTCCTATGAAGGGTGTAATGAGATTTGGGAAAAAGGGAAAGCTCAACCCAAGGTACATTGGGCTATATCGCATTACTCGACGAATAGGCCAAGTGGCTTTATGAATTGGACCTGCCTCATAAGTTAGAGTTTGTTCATCCGGTCTTCTATATTTTTATGTTGAGAGCGTGTATTGGAGATTCTTCCCAGATTGTTCCAATTGAAGATGTGAAAGTTACAGAGGACTTATCATATGAATATGTTCCTATTGCTATCCTAGATCGTCAAGTTTGCAAGTTGAGGACTAAAGAAGTAGCCTCCGTAAAAGTTTTACGAAAGAATAAGAATGTAGGAGAGATGACGGGAGGCGGAAGAGGAGATGAAGCACAAAGATCCTCAACCAACTTATTATTTATTATAAGGGAACTAATGATATTATAGTAGCAATGGGTCGAGATTGTATAGAAGAGACATGAGTAGAAGTAACATGACCATAACACTGTTCTAACAGATTAATAAGATATGAGATTTCACCGATGGATGGTTAATACGTGATTCAAACATTTGTTACCTTGTATTCAGAAACCCCGGACTCACCTTATGATGAGTAACTAGTTGGGGGTAGGTTAGATATGTTGTTTAACTCTTTATGGAAGAAGCTATAATAAAATTTTGTGTAATCGCAACGAAGACAGGGGATACGGCAATCTAAATAAGGTGACTAGAGTGGCTAATTTAGGGTAAGTTTGGGATTAAGGGCATATGAAATGACGAGATAAATTTTACGTTAAGAGCCAAGAAGGAGCCCGATTTGTAAATATTAAGTGAGACAAGAATGAATTACCTAGGTTTAAATTGAAAGAATCGACTATCGGAATAGAAGTAGTAGCCACTGGTTGGTCTACAGGTAAAGGGCGTTTATGTGAGGACAAGTGTGATCATGAGAAAGCTAGATGTGGAAACCCCAACATTAGAGGACGAATGTTTCTGAGGGGTAAATGATGTAAAACCTCACACTTTCAGGCGATGTTTTGAACATCTAGACGTATGCAAGTAGACTTGAGCCTTGGAGAATTTATGTTATATTCACGTATGAAAATAAAGAGCTTAGTATGTAAAAGGATGCGGTCCCAAAATAATTTAGGACTTAATAAGTGTGATGATGGGAATTAAAAATGATATCTTGTAGGTACCAAAGGAGGCTACAGAGTGATATTGTATAACATGATCATGATAATGATTAGATGAAGTGTGTCAAAAGTAATTAGTATTTAAGTGAATTTGTAACAAGGAATTAAGTACCAATTGTGGTGGCAGACAAAATGATTTAATCACAAATGAATGATGAGATAAGTTCTATATTTGTCATCCACATGGGACTATGTAGTAAAGCAACATATGACTATGCTATATATGAAATCATATTATAGACACGTATTGTGATTGTAATGAATGACTAACAATTAATTGGTTAAGTAATGTGGATCCCACGGTCCACCAAAGGCACTTGTACTTAGAATCTTTCTTAGTAACTTTACAAATTGAATAACATATATGTGCAATAACATTTCAATATATTTCAGAGGCCATACATTACTTGAAGATTTTTCTTACGAGGTACATAGGCAGCAACAAAGTTCCTAATTGTTATCGTTGAAGTAACAACATATGAAGAACAAAATACGGGGTTTGCTCACCGTTCGATCTCGTTGTTCAGTTATGTCATGTTATTGAATTTGAACTTTCTTCGAAGTGAAGTAAGGTGGAAGAAGAGGAGATATTGGAAAATAATGTAAAAGTTCTCCTCCTTTAGATGAATTTGAGTCGATCAATATCATATCTAAGTTGCTAAGTGAGAAAGTACGAAAACTATATTGTAACTAGTATTTGATGTTGTTATTCTCGTGTGGGTTGCTTGATGGATATTCTAAGTTGTTTGATGGCTGAAATTGGTTAATTCAAGGTTCTTGTTGTTGTTCTGGTAGTTTCGTACTTATGGAAGATGGAAGAAATAGGAGAGATATTGTCTGATTCATTATAAGAATGAGCTTGTTGCTCGATATAAGTAATACACTAGTGTCTTCTTACCTTAACGAGAGTCCTACCGCTGTAATAGGTGAAGGTTCTAGACGGGATGCTTGAGCGGTGTTGTCAAACAAATCGACAAGGTGTGTTAAGACAAATCCTTCCTTTTTTAGCATGTCCTAAGTACGAAACGTAAACGTTATACTGTCTCATAAATAATTCTACTCTTACTAGTTAAGGATGTTAATGTTATACATTCATATTTTCAATGCATGTCTAAATATGTTCCTAAATACCTATTGAGGTATATGAAAAAGATGTTAATATTTATAATGTTAATCGGAGGTGAAGCGATATTTCGTCACTCCAATAAACTAAGAGTATCTTAGTATCATTAATGCATTATATTCATGTATATACCTTAACCTCAAAGGTGTTATATACGCTACTATATGGTATGCATTATATGTATGTATGGGGTACGGGACAAGGGAATGTGTTATATATGCACCACCACCTGATCAACTAGTATATGATGATAATTATGCCCACAACGACCGATATGATATGATGGGATACCCACAGAGGATTGATGGCGTTATATACGCATATGTATATGTGTGACCGATATTGTGCATGCATATACATGACACTTATGCATATTATGGCCCTTAGAGGCAATTCAGTACAGGTTGATTCTCTCTCATCTCATGTTACTTTCATGTCTCTATTATGTTATTATTCATGCCTGACATACTTGGTACATCATTCGTACTGACGTCCCTTTTGTCGGGGGACGTTGTGTTTCATACCCGCAGGTCCAGGTAGATAGGGCGACAATCTGCACCAGTAGGTTGCTAGTTCAGCTGATATTGGAGTACTCTATTTGTTTCGTGGTTGCGGTCTAGTCTTGATACGATATTTTGCATATGTATATAGGTATGGCGGGGCCCTGTCCTGACCTTGTGATGTCATGTATTCTTTAAAGTCTTATAGACAGTTGTCTTGTGTATAGTAGTCGTGTATGGCCTTGTCGGCCTTAGTATGTATATGTACATAGGATGGGTTCTTCTGGTTGCAGAATTTGGAGTAGCTCCTTTCCGATTTATTATTTCTATGTGTCAGCAGGTTAACTCGTGGTGGCCCTCGTGGCCCATGCTTAATTACAGTTAGGTGGTAAATATATGATTAGTGGTGCTTGGAATTTAAGGTCCGGGTGCCCATCATGTCCCTCCGGGTTAGGTCGTGACAACACGATAGTGGATTTTGAAGAGTTTCGCCCACGAGGAGTATTGACCCTTTTCTATCTCAAGAGTCACATGAATGAATTTTTTAATATTGTTGACTACAATTCCAAGATGGAATTTGGTTTTGTCAGCCATGGAAGATGAAATTTACGAGGAGAAATGAGAGAGATTGGCCGGAAAAATAGGGTTCCGTCATGGAGGGTAGCGGCCGAGAGCGGTGTCGGCGGCGTGGTGGGTAATATTTGGTAAGGTTAGGCTACTGATACCATAAAGAAATATGTACCTTGATTTTATTGATGAATGATTTACAATATATATAGTATTACAAAAATATTTACATTATTATAAACAAGGTAACTAATCAACTTAATTACAAAAGAAATATAATTCTACCTAAAATAAGAGATATACAATTAATGTAAGAATATTCGGGAAATATTCAATCATTACCCCCATCACCTGCACCCACCACGGTCAGTCCGGATACACTACCTACCCAGTTCCGCCGAAGGTGGCCCATAACAGCCCTTCTCAGGGTGATTCCGCATCCACATCTCGGCAACCCAAGCCTCGGCCAGCCGATCCCGCCACCCCTGCCATTCCTCCTCTTCCTGGCAGTCTCATAGCGCACCCCCTCCTCCCATCCCACATCCCAAGACACGCTCTCGGACAATGGAAACTCGTGCCATGCATGGAATTTATAAACCTAAATGATTATTTAACCTATCCATTTCAATTGTCTCTTCTCCTTTCCCTAGAAATCCGAAGGATGCCTTGTCTGACCCAAATTGGAAAGTTGCAATGATTGACGAATATAATGCTCGTATTGATAATAAGACGTGGGACCTAGTACCCCGTCCACCTGATGCTAACATTATTTGTTCTATGTGAATTTTTAGACACAAAAAGAAATATGATGGTTCTTTTGAGAGGTACAAGGCTTGTCTTGTAGGTGATGGCACGTCTCAATAGGTGGGAGTAGACTGTGATAAAATATTTAGCCCGGTCATGAAGCCCGGAACCATCTGAACCGTCCTCAATATTGCCCTATCCATGTCTTGGCCCATTCATCAGCTTGATGTCAAGAATGTCTTCTTACATGAGGATCTTCATGAAACGGTATATATGTATCAGCCTACGGGTTTCAGAGATCCTATTCATCCGGATTATATGTGTCTGTTGCAGAAATATCTCTATGGACTGAAACATGCTCCTCAAGCATAGTACCAACGATTCGCCAATTATGTCTCCTCTATCAGTTTTTCACACAGCAAATCCGATCATTCCCTGTTCATCTACAATAAGGGTCCAGACATGACTTACCTCTTATTATATGTTGATGACATCATCCTCACCACATCATGTGATGCCCTCCGCCGGTCCATTATGTCTCTCATTTCCTTTGAGTTTGCTATGAAGGATCTGGGGCCCCTGAGTTATTTCTTTGAAATCTCTGTCACTTGACATTCTGGAAGCCTATTTTTGTGTCATAAGAAATACGCGAAAGAGATCATTGACCATGCATGCATGATATCTTGCAGACCATCCCACACGCCAGTGGACACCAATTCTAAGCTCAGCGCTAATTTTGGCCTGCCATATTCATACCCGACTCACTATCGTAGCCTGGTTGGGGCCCTGCAGTACCTTACATTCACGAGATCAGACATATCCTATGTCGTGCAACAAATTTGCTTGCACATGCACAATCCGACGGAAGCACACATGCATGCCCTCAAACGTATTTTATGATACGTCCATCGCACTTCACTTTGGATTACATCTATACATGTCCTCGCTCACTGGTCTCACTGCTTATTCTGATGCTGACTGATGTGGATGTCCTGACACCCGACGCTCCACGTCTAGGTACTGTATTTTTCTCAGAGATAACATATTGTCTTGGTCTTCCAAAAGGCAACATACACTATCCCGATCCAGTGCCGAAGCAGAGTACATAGGTGTTGCCAACGTCGTCTCTAATTCTTGTTGGATTCGTAACCTCTACTTGAGCTTCATTGGCCGATTCAAAAGGCAACACTGGTCTACTGCGATAATATTAGTGCGATATATCTTTCCAGCAATCCCGTCCAACATCAGCGCACTAAACACATTGAGATGGTCATTCATTTGTTCGCGAAAAAGTGACTCGGGGTCAAGTTCATGTCCTTTATGTGCCTTCCAGATATCAGATTACCGACATCTTCACCAAAGGACTTCCGCACATACTGTTTGATAATTTTTGAGCCAGTCTCAGTGTTCGTGAACCTCCTGCTTTGACTGCGGGGTGTAATAGAATATTTCCTGAATATTCTTACATTAATTGTATATCTTCTATTTTTGATAGAATTATATTCCTTTTGAAATTAGATTGATTAGTTACCTAGTTTATAGCAAGGTAAATATTTTTGTAATACTATATATATTGTAAATCATTCATCAATAAAATTAAGAAACATATTCCTATAGTGTTAATTATTCCTTCAATGTGTCTTCTTCTATTTTGAAGTTTGAACTTTATAAAGTAAAGTTTTTACTAGAAGATAGTATAAATTAAATGGCGGTACAATTTATTCCCTTTATCTTGTATATTAAAAGGAAAATTATTCACAGAGTACTAAGTTAATAATGAGAACTATAGGTGCTAATTTGTCATATTATTTCAATTTTGTAGGGTTAGAAAGTGGTATTCATGTTTATCATTACAAATCTAAATATTATTGTGTTAGAACTAAAGTGAAAAATTAAAAACTCCATTGTTGGAGTTTTTTAAAGATTGAAAACTACAAATGGGTTATTGAGATTTTTGACAAATTGATAATTAAGGTTCGTTAAGGATGCCATTTTGAAGTTGTGGTTAAAATTTAAAGCTATTCGACGAAGATTTAACTCATTTCGAATGGAGTTTCGTGGTTGAAATTTGTAGGATACGAAATTGATATTTTGTATAAGATTATATATAATATATATAATAGTGTAAAAGAGTGTATAAACACCTCTAATACACTATTATGCATTTTTATATAAGCTTGATACGTTATTTACAAAAAAATGTATAATGTTGTGTACCGGATGTATATATATACACTGTAGCAGCTTTTTTTTTATTATTATATGAGTGTAAACTAAAAATATGATTATATGGTTGTAATATATTTTGTTGGGTTGTATATTTTGGAAAAAGTTCATAAAATTAATGCTAGAGTGAAATAGCATATTCTTTGGAGTTTGGAGAACACATAAAAAAGAAAATTACTCCATAAAAATGGAAATTGGAAATTTACTAATGTGGAATTAAGTTTATCTCATTATTTATGACTCGAACAATTGGGGCCCCCACACGTGGGAAACGTCGTTTCCACACACGTGCACACGTAGTGCCAAGTATTGTAAATTTCATCAGTGAAAGAGATATTGGTACGTAAGTGAGACGTTTGAGACATAAAATGATGGACGGTTATTGGTCAAATGACAAGTATTCCACATTGGTAAACGAAGGAAGAAGTGTATGAAGTGTAAGATGAAACGAGTCAGAAATTGCCGCAGAGCCATGAAGGGCCGCGGTACAGCCCCGTCGGAGACGAGGCACCGGAGGCAGAATGAGGCGACGGGAAGCTAAAACTTTCTGACTCTTAGGCTGGTTTTGGAGCATTGAATCTCTATTACTTGGCACTTGAATTCAACCATTAATTGGCTAATTGTAACCCCTCAATAAGTGTCATTACATGGCTATTGAAAGCCATTAGTTGGCTAGTTGAGAGGTCATCCTCCTTACACTATAAATTGAGGCATTTGGCTCAATTGTTCAACACTTAGAAAATTTTCTGAAATCTTCTTCTTCCTCTCTAGCATCATTTCAATATTCAAAGTTCTTCAAGAGTAACACTTGAGTTTCCTTTGCTCATTTGTTAAGTTGTTGTTTTATCTTGGGAGACTATTGCCCATAGCGTAAAAGGATTTATACGGGACAATTTTGTCTTAAAGACATAGTGTCATCACTTGACTCAGCAGATCACAAGGAGTTTGTAATCGTTCTTATTTTCAGTTTGTTATAATCTTGAGTAGTTTATCCTTTCTAGCATTTGTAATATTTACTTACTTCCCGTTTTCTGCAATTGTTGTACCCACAATTTTAAGACAAGATTGTTGTAAATGCTAAGAAAGATGACAGGAAGAGAACAACTCGCTTTTGATTCTTCTACTACTGCTACTCAAGGCACACCCAGCGCCTTTCTTGCTGCTCAGGGGAACATTACAGTTCCTCCACCCTCTAGATTCCACCATGAACGCACATAAAAGTTCATGGGCTCCAACTTCAAGAGATTGCAGCAGAAGATGTTGTTTTACTTGACTGTTATGGGAATGGCTCATTTCCTAACAGAAGATCCTCCACAAACTGGAGATGAAGTGGACCCTCAGCCTAATGAAACAACTGAAGGGGGCCAAGGTATCCATGTCGTTAATGGCATGAAAATGGTTCTTGATGCATGTAGTCATAGTGACTTCATGTGTAAGAACTACATTTTGAACTACCTGTCAGACCCACTCTACATGGTATATTGCACTGTATGCACCGCCAAAGAGTTATGGGAAAAACTGCAGAAGAAGTACAACACACAAGATGCTGGTACGAATTCCTGAAATTTCAAATTGTGGATAGCAAAACTGTGATGTTCCAAGTCCAGGAATTCCAAATGATTCTATATCACCTGGATTTGGAAGGTATGAAACCAAATGAGCAGTTTTTGGTTGCATCACTAATTGAGAAGTTACCTCCCTCGTGGAATGAGTTTATGAGTTACTTAAAACTCAAAACAAAGGAAATGACCTTTGAGGAACTTATTATCAAACTCCATATTCAGTAAGATAATAAGAAGGCATTGCCTAAGGGGAAACAACCCGCTGAGGCCAAAGGGAACCTAAGCAAGAAGCCCAAGTTCCAGAAAGACAGAAAGACCCAGGCGGCGGAGAAGTTCAAGGAAAACTGTCACCACTGTGGGAAACCTGGTCACATTATCAAGGACTGCCGCAAGCTCAAGATTGAGCAACAAGAGAAGGTCAAGGCCAAAGGAAATGCACAAGCTAACGTCATTAAGGACACACTTCTTGACGACATGATTGAGGAGTTCTCGGCGGTGTTGCTTGAAGAAAACCTTATTGAGAATCTCATGCAATGGTGGATGGACACGGGTGCTACAAGATACATCTGTTCAAATAAAGATGTCTTCTCCACATATACACCAGATATAGACAAGAAGTTGTTCATGGGTAACAATGTTTCCTCTCACGTGCTGAAGGTAGGAAATGTGGTCCTGAAGATGACTTCTGCAAAATGAGCTCACTCTGAAGGAGGTGATGCATATCCCTGAAATTATGAGAAATTTAATTTCAGGACCTTTATTGTTTAATGCTGGTTTTAGGCTAGTATTTGAGTCCAATAAATTTGTAATCACCAAGAATGGAACTTTTGTGGGAAGAGGCTTCGTCTGTGAAGGCCTCTTCAAAGTTAACGCTATGTCTGTAATGCGTCCAAGCAATAAAATTGAAGTTTCTTCTTACTTGCTTGGGTTTTCTAATTTATGGCATCATAGATTAGGACATATCAACTACAAGTCCATCCAAAGGTTTGTGAAGTTGGAGTTGTTGCCGTCTATCGACGTAAACACTCAACATAAGTGTGAGGTATGCGTAGAGGCAAAACTCACAAAGATTTCTTTTCGATCCGTCTAAAGGAATACCGCTCCTCTAGAACTTGTTCACACAGATATATGTTATTTGAAGTTTTCACAAACTAGAGGGGGGAACAAGTACTTTGTGACATTCAATGATGATAGCACAAGGTATTGTTACCTTTACTTGTTGAAAAGTAAACATAAAGCCTTTGAAGCGTTCCGACGCTACAAAGCAGAAGTTGAAAACCAACTAAGCATGCAAATTAAATCAATTCGTAGCGATAGAGGGGGAGAATACGTAGAGCCATTTGAGAAATATTGTGCCCAATCGGGCATTATTCATCAAACGACGGCTCCATACTCACCTCAGTCGAATGGAGTTGTTGAACGTAAAAACTGTACATTGAAGGAAATGATGAATGTCTTGCTCATCAATTTTGGTCTTCCCCAAAACATGTGGGGAGAAGCTGTCCTTACCGCTAATATAATTCTTAATAGAGTCCCACATAAGGGTAAGGACAAAACTCCATATGAATCATAGAAGGTAAAGAAACCACCTATAAATATTTAAAGGTGTGGGGTTGTTTGGCAAAGGTTGAAGTGCGTAAGCCAAAGCAGGTCAAGATTGGGTCTAAGACTGTAGATTGCATTTTCATCGGATATGCAAATAACAGTAGTGATTATCGCTTCTTAGTGCATAAGTTAGATATTCCAGATATCCATAGGGGTACAATCATGGATCAAAGAATGCTCAGTTCTTTGAGGATACTTTTCCTAGAAAGGAAAAAGGCATAACCTCTCGCAATCGAAGTTATGAACAGAGCTCTCAGGAACCAGGAGTCGTTGACTACCCGGATCTAGATGGTTCAGATCTGGTGGACTTCGAAGTGGTTGAATATCCGAAATCTAGTGTTCCCGATTCTCAGAACTTGGAGACTCCAGAGATAGAACCGAGGCGAAGAAAAAGGGCTAGGAAGGATAAAACCTTCGGTCCTGACTTTGTAGCTTATATGGTTGATGACGAACCAAGGACAATTGTTGAAGCATTGTCAACTCCAGAGGCACCGCTCTGGAAAGAAGCTATTGAGAGTGAAATAGACTCCATCCTCCATAACCATACTTAGGAGTTGGTTGATCTTCCTCCGGGAAACAAATTGTTAGGTTGTAAATGGATACTCAAATGGAAGTATAAAGCAGATCGGTCTATTGACAAATACAAAGTCAGGTTGGTAGTCAAGGGCTATCGACAGAAAGAAGGCCTTGACTATTTTGACATGTACTCCCCGGTATCTAGAATGATGTCCATACGAGTATTCATTGCAATCGCACCATTGCGTGACCTTGAGATACATCAAATGGATGTCAAGAAAGCCTTCCTAAATAGTGATTGGGAAGAAGAAATTTTTATGGAACAACCTGAGGGGTATGTGATTCCAGGGCAAGAGAAGAAAGTCTGTTGACTTGTCAAATCTCTGTATGGGCTGAAACATACCCCGAAGCAATGGCACAAAAAATTTGATAGTACTCTACTATCAAAAGATTTCTCCATTAATGAGTGACAAATATGTTTACATGAAAGGTAATTCCGACTCATTCGTTATGATATGCCTTTATGCAGACGACATGATGATCATAGGGAGTAGTCCTAGCTTGATCCTAGAGACTAAGAACATGTTGAAACAATGCTTCGACATGAAGGATATGGGTATCGCAGATGTCATCTTAGGGATAAAGATGTCTAGGACGTCTGACGGACTGGTCTTATATCAGTCTTACTACATCGAGGATGAGTTGAGAAAGTTTGAGATGTTTGACAGTTCGCCTATGAAGTCACCACTAGATAGAAATCAAAAGCTTGATAAAAATTATGATACACCTGTATGCCAGGAGCAATATGCACAGGTGATTGGGAGTTTGATGTATTTAACAAACTGCACTCTACCTGATATCACTTATGCAGTCAACAAGTTGACTAGGTTTACCCGTAATCCAAGTAATGATCATTGGAAAGCGTTGAATCGGGTGCTACGATACCTGAACTACACGCTAAGTTACGGGTTGCATTATTCGAGATATCCAGTTGTACTAGAGGGGTACAGTGATGCAAACAGGATATCTGATATAGAAAACACCAAGTCCACCAGTGGGTGTATATTTACAATTGGTAGCGGGGCTGTGTCTTCGAAATCCTCTAAGCAAACTTGCATCGCCCGATTCACGATGGAATTAGAGTTTATCGCTTTAGACAAAGCATGAGAAGAAGCTGAGCAGCTTTACGACTTCTTAGAGGATGTCCCTTGTTGGGACAAACCCGTACATTCGGTGATGATTCACTGCGACAGCCAGTCGGCTTTAGGAAGGGCACGAATTTCTATGTACAACAGCGAATCTCATCATATTCAATGGAGAGATAAGACCGTTAGGCAGCTGATCACCACGGGTATAATATCCATTCATTAAATAAAATCAAAGGATAACATAGCAGATCCACTGACAAATGGCATACCTAGAGATTAGATATTCTGCTTGTCTAGGGGAATGGGCTTAAAACCCAAGCTTTAAGGACCAATACGGTGGTAACCCAACCTTACTGACTGGAGATCCCAGGAATTTGGTTCAATGGGAAAACTAACTATAAAGGTTCAGTTGAGCACTTCGGTGGAAGCAAGAGCACTTCCGGTTATGATCTATGTAAGGAACATAAACCCAAAGTCGTTCCCACGATAGACGTTAAGTGCTATCTGCAGTATGGGTAAATGTTAAGTTTCCAAAACCTTTAATGATCCTCAACGGTTGAGGTTAGGTTTGGGGAGACTTTTAATGGTTCCTAACACTTGTAAAGTGGGGTATAGCAGGATACCTTGTAGGAGATCACATATTTAAGTGTGAGGACAGGACACCTCAAATGAACGCACTTACGAATCCAAGAAGTGTCCTCTGCCACAACGGATAAAACATTACGAAGAACAGAGTAAGAGAGGTTGTTGTGTTGGTACTATTGACTTGGCTTACACTAAACACTGACGGTTCAAGACATCACGTTCACCGCGCAGTAAGTAAGTCCGATTGTATTCAGCTATGGAGGGTTCAAAGCTGAAGCTACCTCTCCTGATGCAACATCGGTCCGCTGAACGATTGTTGGAAAAGGCACCATGTGAGTGCGCCAAAATCTCTTTCAAGAGGGGATTGTTGGAAATTTACTAATGTGGAATTAAGTTTATCCCATTATTTATGACTCGAATAATTGGGGCCCCCGCACGTCGGAAACGTTATTTTTACACACGTGCACACGTAGTGCCAAGTATCATAAATTTCATTAGTGAAAGAGATATAGGTACATAAGTGAGACGTTTGAGACATAGAATGATGGATGGTTATTGGTCAAATGACAAGTATTCCATGTTGGTAAACGAAGGAAGAAGTGTGCGAAGTGTAAGATGGAACGAGTCGAAAATCGCCGCGGAGTCGCGAAGGGCTGCGACCCAGTCCCGTCGGAGCTGAGGCGCCAGAGGCAGAATGAGGCGACGGGAAGCTAAAACTTTCTGACTCTTGGACTGGTTTTGGAGCATTGAATCTCCATTACTTGGCACTTGAATTCAGCCATTATTTGGATTATTGTAACCCCTCAATATGTGTCATTACGTGGCTATTCAAAGTCATTAGTTGGCTAGTTGAGAGGTCATCCTCCTTACACTATAAATTGAGGCCTTTGGTTCAATTGTTCAACACTTAGAAAATTTTCTGAAATCTTCTTCTTCCTCTCTAGCATCATTTCAATATTCAAAGTTCTTCAAGAGTAACACTTGAGTTTCCTTTGCTCATTTGTTAAGTTGTTGTTTTACCTTGGGAGACTATTTCCCATAGCGTAAAAGGATATATATGGGGCAATCTTGTCTTAAATACATAGTGCCATCACTCGACTCAGCAGATCACAAGGAGTTTGTAATCGTTCTTATTTCCAGTTTGTTGTAATCTTGAGTAGTTTATCCTTTCTAGCATTTGTAATATTTACTTACTTCCCATTTCCTGCAATTATTGTACCCAGAACTTAAACCGGGTGGGGCCGGGGATCAGAGGTCTATGTAGTTTGAGCTAAAAAAAAATTTTGCTACACAGGCGAGGAGGTGGGAGTTAAAATCTTCACAGATTAAAGCTGAACTCATACCATAACTACACCGCCCCACATCGTTGTCATCCCTATTTGTCTCCTGCTAATTAATGTCAAGAAAATGTAGCTTTAATTTGGCTCGAAAGTATGCAAACACAACAATATAACGGAAGCAGCCAAAGCCTGAGCTAGCTTACAATTGCATAAAAATTTCAAAAGAATACTACGACACGCAAAAGTCGTTCAATTTGATGTTACTCTTTCACTGACTCTAATCACACAAGTGGATCTCCATTAGTCATTAGGAATCCTCTACATATTGAACAGATCCTCTTGAAAAGGAAACATAGATAAAAAAAAAACAGCTGAGTAAATTAAAGTCAAGAAAGACAACTGTGAATGATATTTTGTTTACATTATATTGTATAAGATGTATGTACCTTCACCAAAAAAAATGAAAAATGGCGATTTTGATGTTGTAAAAGAAAAGTTGTCACTAATTTATACATTTAGGGACAAAAATGAAAGAAATAATCCCTTGATTATTTTCATTAATTAATGAGTATATATACAATTTACAATTTTCATAATAGGAAAATCTTATTCCTATTCTACTCCTAAAATCTTTTTCTACTTGTACAATAATTCTACAATTATAGAAATTGTACAATGCTAATTAAATACAAACTAAAGTTACTAAAACAAGCTTCATAAACCGTGATATACACAACTGTATATGATGTGTATATCACGGCCAAAACTGTCTGGAATACTCGTGATATACCATGATATACTATGTTGTATATGCAGTGTATATCACGGTATATTCTGTCACACCCCCGCAGTCATAGCGGGCGGTCTTCGTACGCTGAGACTGTCCCTAAAATCATAAAAAAGGACTGAGGGAAGACCCTTAGTAAAGATGCCTGCAATTTGATATCTGAAAGGGACATGGCAAACGCGTACTTGCCCATGAGCTACCTTTTCGCGAACAAAGTGAATATACATCTCGATGTGTTTAGTGCGCTGGTGTTGAACCGGATTTCCAGAAAGGTAGACGACACTAATATTATCACAATAAACCAATGTAACTTTCTGAATAGAACAATACAGCTCTAAAAGGATATTACGTAGCCAACAGGATTTAGAGACCATATTGGCAACCCCTCGATACTCGGCCTCTGCACTAGAGCGTGATAATGTAGATTGTCGCTTCACAGACCATGAGACCAAGTTGTTACCAAGAAACATACAATAGCCAGACATGAAGCGTCTAGTATCTGGACAGCCACCCCAATCAGCATCTTGTATACGAGACAAATGTAGACGTCGATGAAGGATATAAATGTAAACCATAGTCAAGTGTCCCCTAGATATATTGAATAATGCGTTTGAGCGCATTCATGTGCTCAACCCTGGGATCATGCATAAACAAACACACCTACTGTACTGCATATGTAATATCTGATCTCGTGAAAGAAAGATACTGAAGAGCTCATGCAAGACTGCGATAGTGGGTTGGATCCTCGTAAGGTAAGTCAACCACAACACCCAGCTTGGGTTTAGTATCAACGGGAGTAGAAGTAGACTTGCATGAGGACATACCAGCTCGCTTAATAATCTCAGCGGCATACTTCCGTTGTGATAGGAATAACTCACATGCATTAAGAGTGACAGCAATCCCCAAAAAGTAATTCAAGGGCCCCAAGTCTTTCACACCAAATTCAGAATTGAGCATTGTCATGATAGACTTGCGCAAATCATCAGAAGAGCAGTCAAGATAATATCATCCACATATAATAATATATAAGCCAGGGAAGTACCACGACGATATATGAACAATGAATTATCAGACCTGCTGTGCGAAAAGTCAATACATGAAATATAGTCTGCAAACCTCTTATACCAAGCCCATGGGGCCTACTTAAGCATATACAAGGACTTCTTCAATAAACAAGCATGATGAGGATATTTGGGGTCTCGAAAACTTAAGGGCTGATACATGTAAACGGTTTCCTTAAGATCACCATGTAAGAAAGCATTCTTCACATCTAACTGGGTAATTATACAATGCTAATTCAATACAAACTAAAGTTACTAAAATAAGCTCCATAAACCGTGATATACACAGTTGTAAATGTTGTGTATATCACGGCCAAAACTGTCCGGAATACTTGTGATATATACCGTGATATACACTGCTATATATGCAATGTATATCATGGTATATTATGTCACACCTCCGCAGTCGTAGTGGGCGGTCTTCGTACGCTGAGACTGTCCCTAAAATCTTTAGAAAGGACCGAGGGAAGACACTTAGTAAAAATGTATGCAATTTGATACCTGGATGGGACATGGCAAATGCGTACTTGCCCACGAGCTACCTTTTCGCGAACAAAGTGAATATCTATCTCGATGTGTTTAGTGCGCTTGTTTTGAAACTGATTCCCAAAATGGTAGACGACACTAATATTATCACAATAAACAAATGTAGATTTCTGAATAGGACAATGAAGTTCTAAAAGGAGATTACGTAGCCAACATGATTTACAGACCACATTGGCTACCTCTCGAGACTCGACCTCTGCACTAGAGCGTGATAATGTAGACTGTCGCTTCGCAGACCATGAGACCAAGTTGTTACCAAGAAACATAAAATATTCAGACATAGAGCGTCTGGTATCTGGATAGCCACCCCAATCAGCATATGTATACGAGACAAGTGTAGACGTCGATGAAAGATATAAATGTAAACCATAGTCAAGTGTCCCCTGGATATATCGAATAATGCGTTTGAGCACATTCATGTGCTCAACCCTGGGATCATGCCTAAACAAACACACATGTTGTACGGCATACGTAATAGCTGGTCTCGTGAAAGTAAAATACTGAAGAGCTCCTACAAGACAGCGATAGTGGGTCGGATCTTCGTAAGGTGAGCCAGCCACAACACCCAACTTGGGTTTAGTATCAACGGATTTGAAGTAAACTTGCATGAGGACATACCAGCTCACTCAATGATCTCAGCGGCATACTTCTGTTATGATAAGAATAACCCACCTGCATGAAGAGTGACAGCAATCCCCAAAAAGTAACTCAAGGGCACCAAGTCTTTCATAGAAAACTCAAAACTGAGCATTGTCATGATAGACTTGTGCAAAGCATCAGAATAGACAGTCAAGTTAATATCATCCACATATAATATTATATAAGTTAGGGAAGTACCACGATGATATATGAACAATGAATTATCAGACCTGCTGTGCGAAAACCCAATAGATGAAACATAGTCTATAAACCTCTTATACTAAGCCCGTGGGGCCTTCTGAAGCCCATACAAGGACTTCTTCAATAAACAGGCATGATGAAGATATTTGGGGTCTCGAAAACCCAAGAGCTGATGCATGTAAACGGTTTCCTTAAGATCACCATGTAAGAAAGCATTCTTCACATCTAACTCGGTAATTGTACAATGCTAATTAAATACAAACTAAAGTTACTAAAATAAGCTCCATAAATCGTGATATACACAGTTGTATATGTCGTGTATATCATGGTCAAAACTGTCTGGAGTACTCGTGATATACACTGTTGTATATGTCGTGTATATCACAGTATATTCTGTCAATATATAAAAGACTGTCTTTAGTGACGAGAATATTTTTGTTCAACTACAAAACACATATAATTTCAGAGACAACTGACGTCGTCACTAATTAAACTAAAATATTAGTGACAAGGTGATTTTGTCAGCAATAATTAGTGACGAAAAAATACTATTAACTACAATTTTTAATCCTTTTTTGACGGATGAGTTCGTCGTAAATACTATACATTTGGAGACGAAAAATAAATTCGTAGTCAATACAATTTTATTTAGCTACGAAACACTAAGTTGTCTTTATATACATCAGTGACCCATGCTTTAGAGCTGAATGATTGACGGAATTCATTTCGTCATGAAAAGTTTTACGTGATGAAATTTGATGTTTTAGTGACAAATTAGTTCATCATTAATAATCAAATTTGTTGTAGTGTACGGATCGGCTATATAAATCATTACTATTTCATCTATGCTAAACTCATGACATCATCATAGCAAATAAAATAAAGTAAAAATTAAGTTTATATATAATTGTAAAAATAATGAATCATATTAAAAATTCTCTAACAAGTCTAAATCTTATTCCGAACTTGTAAATATCACATAGTATATGGATCATTTTCTTCCATTATGTCCCACCTTTAATTAGTGTGGTAAGTCTAATATTGATTCTGAATTTGTAGGTCTTTCAAGATAATTTTTTTTATTGTGATTTTTAAGTCTATCACATCCCTTTTTAACATCTTTATTCATAATAGTTTCACGCCTATGGACCTGTGCATCTATAGGTTGATGCAGAACATGATCAAATTAAACCATTTCAAGCGGCCTTCTCTCATTTTATCCCCAATATGTATTTCTTGCACCTTCTAGTAAATATGATCATTTTTAATCTTATCTAATCTTATATAATCACACGTCCAATGATCTTAGCATCTACGTTTGTGCAACACTCATCTTATGAATATGTTAGATTTTCGTGCCCTAACATTCACTATCATATAAAATATTGTTGGTCACTATCATATAAAATTTAACTGATTAAATTATACCGATAATATATGAAATATTTATGTTGCCATCCGTCGATATAACTTAAACATATAAATAGGATAATTATTGTAAGATAAATTACCAAAATAGATTCGCTTGAGCTTGAATATAAGAGAAGAAGAAACTTAATTAATTAATTTATTTTTAGCTTTTTAAGTTAGGCCTCAAGGCCCAACCCAGCCTCGAGATCAGGAGCTTAACTAGGACGGACTTAATAACTTCATGTTTAAAATAAAGAAATTGCACGATTTTCCCTTCAAACTTCGTCTTTAATGTTTGCCCTATTTTTTTTTTTTACGAAGGAACCCGCAGCCGCTACTCTTTCAAGTGCGCACAGGGTAAACCCCGGACTGACGCAATAGCCTGCAAACCACGTCAGCCGATTAACCACACTTGGCAAGCCATGTGTGACAGACTCAACCAAGAAGGTTTATGCAGGGGATCGAACTCGTGACCTTTCAAATGGATAACAAATCAATAAATCAAGTCATTTGTTCTAATTTCAACTACTCCCTTTCTAATCTCTACAAACTCTGTTAGAAATTAGCCTTTGGCGGGAGTTGCGACCGACCAACTTTAACGGCTTAAACACTAGTGTTACGTATGTTGGAGAATCCGGTTCTTCACGCATGCATGATGTACTAAGTACGTAGATAACCGTAGGGCCAAGAATCGTCAAATTTCATTGAGAAATGAAAGAGATATTGGTTCACGAAGTGAGGTGTTTGAAGCATGGAAAATGTGGTGTTGTGTTCAATTCTCCCTCATCGGTAGAGGAAGAAAGAACTGTTGTGTATATAAGACTCGAAATTGGTTTGGGGTTTGGGACCCCAAGGGGTATCCCATGTGTTTAAAGGAGAGAGGACCTAGATGTGCTTCGGTTCGAGAAAAGACCACACGCGCGCCGCCGCCGCCCGCCCGTCCGGTCCGGTTCCGGGTTCCGGGTTCCGGGCTCACGGGTCCACGGGTCCACGGGCTGTGGGCCTTCTGATATTATCTTTTTGGGCCAGAGAACTTTTCCAGAAGTACAGTTTGATCCTAGAAGCTTCAGATGTACAGTTTGGACCAGAATTCTTTCAGATGTACAGTTCGGTCCCTCCTATAATGGCCAAATTACTCCTCCTATAATGGCCAAATCCATTGGTCTTTTCACCATTTATTTTGGTGACTTTACTACCTCCATAATGGCCCTCCCTCACCTATATAAACACCTCGTACACCATTGTTGAGGGGCACAGAAAATATACTTGATATATACACGAAAATACACAAGCAAAACAGTTTCTTCCTACATCTTCCTTGCATCATTTCTTGCTCAATATTCTTCAAGGTAGCTCTTGAGTTTCCTTTGCTCAAGTGTTCCATTGTTGTTTTATCTTGGGAGAAGAATTGTCCGGGACGTATAAAGGATACATACGGGGCAATATTGTCTTAAGGACAGAGTGCCACACTCGACTCAGCAAAATTCAAAACAGTTTCCGGTCTTCTTGTTCAACAAATATTATAATTTCAGTTTTATTGTTATATTGTAATTTTCAGTTTTCTAGTTGAATTGTAATTTCAATTCTTACATAAGCAGTTACTTGTAATTTCCGTTTCTTGCAAATCCTTGTAATACCAACAACTTAAGACAATATCTTGCTTACGGTAACTGCAATAACATGGCTGGAAATATGACCGATGTTGCTGCTACTGCTGCTGCCTCTCGAGGCAACATTCTTTGCCGCTTCCCCATCGCCGCCATCGCCAAGGCGATAACCCCGCCGCTTCTTCACTGCTGCCGCTATCGCTCAAGGAAGTAACACTGCTGCCTTCCCGACTATTGGAGCTCCCCCCTCTTCTTCACACCACCATGATCGCCCTGAAAAGATCATGGGATCAGAATTTAAAAGATGGCAGCAAAAGATGCCGTTTCTACTTATGATTATGGGCATGGCCCGGTTCCTTACGAAAGATCCTCCACAAGCTGGAGATGAAATGGACTCTTCGCCTGCTGAAACGGGTGAAGGGGGCCTTGGTATCCATGTCGTTAACGGCATGAAGATGGTTCGTGATGCGTGGAATCATAGCGATTTCATGTGCAAGAACTATATATTGAACTGCTTGGCAGACCCTCTCTACACAGTATATTCTACCGTTCACACCGCCAAAGAGCAGTGGGAAAAACTGCAAAAGAAGTACAACGCACAAGATGCGGGTACTAAGAAGTTCATCGTTGGGAAATTTCTAAAATTCCAAATGGTGGACAGCAAGACAGTGATGTCCCAAGTCCAGGAATTCCAAATGATTTTACATCACCTGGATTTGGAAGGACTGAAGCCAAACGAGCAGTTTTTGGTTGCATCACTGATTGAAAAGTTACCTCCTTCGTGGAATGAGTTTATGAGTTACTTGAAACTCAAGACAAAGGAGATGACCTTTGAAGAGCTTGTTATCAAACTGCAAATCCAGGAAGATAATAATAAGACCTTGCCAAAGGGTAGACAACATGCTGAGGCAAAGGCAAATCTGGCTGAGGCCAAAGGGAAAACAAGCAACAAGCGGAAGTTCCACAAAGACGGCAAAGCCCCCGCAGCGGAGACGTTCAGAGGTAACTGTCATCACTGTGGGAAACCTGGTCATAGGATCAAGGAATGCCACAAGCTCAAGACTGAGCAACAACAGAAAGCCAAGTCGAAAGGCAAGGCTCAAGCTAACGTCGTCAAGGACACGCTCCTGGATGACATGATTGAGGATCTCTCGGCCGTGGTGCTAGAAGCCAACTTGGTTGAGAATCCGATGCGATGGTGGGTGGACACAGTGCAACAAGACACATCTGTTCCAACAAAGATGCCTTCTCCACGTACACTCTGGTCTCCGGCAAGAAGCGGTTCATGGGCAACAACGCTTTCTGACGTGCTAGGGGTTGGAAAGGTGATCCTGAAGATGACTTCCGCACGGAACTCACTCTGAAGGAAGTGATGCACGTCCCAGAGATTAGAAGAAATCTAGTTTCGGACCTTTATTGGTTAATCTTTGGTTTTAGGCTAGTGTTTGAATCAAATAAATTTGTACTCACTAAAAATGGCACATTTGTGGGGAGGGGCTTCGTCTGTGAAGGCCTCTTCAAAGTGAATGTCATGTCTGTATTGCGTCAAGGAAATAAAGTTGAACCTTCTTCTTATTTGCTTGAGTCTTCTAATTTATGGCATCATAGATTAGGACACGTTAACTACAAGTCTATTCAAAGGCTGGTAAAGATGGAGTTGTTGCCGTCTATCGACGTAAATCCTCAACATAAGTGTGAGGTGTGCGTAGAGGCAAAACTTACTAAGCTTCATTTTCGATCCGTCGAAAGGAATACCGCTCCTCTAGAACTTATTCACACAGATATATGTGATTTGAAGTTTGCACAAACTAGAGGGGGGAACAAGTACTTTGTGACTTTCATTGACGATAGCACAAGGTATTGTTACCTTTACTTGTTGAAAAGTAAGGATGAAGCCTTTGAAGCGTTCCGACGTTACAAAGCAGAAGTTGAGAACCAACTGAGCCTACGGATTAAATCCATTCGTAGCGATAGAGGGGGAGAATATGTAGCGCCTTTTGAGGAATACTGTGCCCAAGAAGGCATTATTCATCAAACGACGGCTCCATACTCACCTCAATCAAACGGTGTGGCGGAACGTAAGAACCGCACATTAAAGGAAATGATGAATGCCTTGCTTATCAATTCCGGTCTTCCCCAAAACATGTGGGGAGAAGCCGTCCTTACCGCTAATACGATTCTTAACAGAGTCCCACATAAGGGTAAGGACAAAACTCCATATGAATCATGGAAGGGAAAGAAACCCACCTACAAATACTTTAAGGTGTGGGGTTGTTTGGCAAAGGTTGAAGTACCCAAGCCAAAGCAGGTCAAGATTGGGCCTAAGACTGTAGATTGCATATTCATCGGATATGCAAATAACAGTAGTGCTTATCGCTTCTTAGTGAATAAGTCAAATATTTCAGATATCTACCAGGGTACAATAATGGAATCAAGGAATGCACTATTCTTTGAAAGTACCTTTCCTAGAAAGGAAAAAGACATAACCTCTCTCAAACGAAGTTATGCACAAAGCTCTCAAGAACCGGGAGTCCTTGACTGCCTGGATCTGAATGGTTCAGATCTAGCGAATCACGAGGTGGCTGAACATCCGGAATCTAGTGTTCCAGATTCTCAGAACTTGGAGACTCCAGAGATGGATCTAAGGCGAAGTAAAAGGGCCAAGAAGGATAAATCCTTCGGTCCTGACTTTGTAGCTTATATGGTTAATGATGAACCAAGGACAATTGCTAAGGCGTTGTCAACTCCAGAAGCACCGCTCTGGAAAGAAGCTATTGAGAGTGAAATAAGCTCCATTCTGCATAACCATACTTGGGAGTTGGTTGATCTTCCTCCGGGAAATAAACCGTTGGGGTGTAAGTGGATACTCAAACGGAAATACAAAGCAGATGGGTCTATAGACAAGTACAAAGCCAGGTTGGTAGTCAAGGGCTATCGGCAAGCGAAGGCTTTGACTACTTTGACACATACTCTCCCAGATCCCGGATGACATCCATACGTATTCATTGCGATTGCGACTTTGCGTGACCTTGAGATACACCAGATGGATGTTAAGACAAATTTTCCTAAACGGCGATTTGGAAGAAGAAATCTATATGGACCAACCCGAAGTACGTGGTTCAAGGGCAAGAGAAGAAAGTCCGTCGACTTATCAAATCTCTCATGCGGGCTGAAACAAGCTCCGAAACAATGGCACGAAAAATTTGATAGTACTCTACTATAGAAAGGGTTCGCCATTAATGAGTGTGATAAATGTGTTTACACGAAAGGTAACTCTAACTCATTTGTTATGATATGCCTGTATGTAGATGACATGTTAATCACAGGAAGCAGTCCTAGGGTAATCCTAGAGACTAAGAACATGTTGAAACAATGCTTCGACATGAAGGATATGGGTATCGCAGATGTCATCTTAGGGATTAAAATCTCTAAGACGTCTGACGGACTGGTCTTATCTCAGTCTCACTACATCGAGGATGTTTTGAGAAAGTTTGAGATGTTAGACAGTTCACCGATAAAGTCACCAATGGATACAAATCAAAAGCTTGATAAAAATCTTGGTGCACCACATACCAGAGCGATATGCACAGGTGATCGGTAGTTTGATGTATATAACAAACTGCACCCGATCTGATATTGCTTACGCAGTCAATAAGTTGGCTAGGTTCACCCGTAATCCGAGTGATAATCACTGGAAGGCGTTGAATCGGGTATTACAATACCTGAAATACACGTTAAATTACGGGTTGCACTATTCGAGATATCCAGCTGTACTAGAAGAGTACAGTGATGCAAACTGGATATCTAATATAGAGAACACCAAGTCCACCAGTGGGTATATATTTACAATTGGTGGTGGGGCTGTGTCTTGAAAATCCTCTAAGCAAACTTGCATCGCCCGATCCACAATGGAATCGGAGTTTATCGCTTTAGACAAAGCAGGAGAAGAAGCTGAGTGGCTTCATGACTTCTTAGAGGATGTTCCGTGTTGGAACAAACCCGTACCTTCGGTAATGATCCACTGCGACAGTCAGTCGGCTCTAGGAAGGGCACGGAATGCAATGTACAACGGCAAGTCTCGTCATATTCGACGCAGGCATAAGACCGTTAGGCAACTGATCACCATGGGTATAATATCCATTGATTACATTAAGTCAAAGGATAATATAGCAGACCCATTGACAAAGGGCTTACCCAAAGATCAGATGGCTTGCCTGTCTAGGGGAATGGGCTTAAAACCCAAAATATAAGGACCAATACAGTGGTAACCCAACCTTATGAACTGGAGATCCCAGTAATTTGGTTCAATGGGAAAACGAAGTTGTAAAGGTTCAGTTGACCGCTTCATTGGAAGTATGAGCACTTCGGATAGTGATTTCTGAAAAGAAATACCAAATCCAAAGTCGTTCCCGCGATAGACGTTAAGTGCTATCTGCAGTATGGGTAAAGGTTAAGTTTTCAAAACCAGTAATGATCCTCAACAGTTGAGGTTAGGTTCTTGGGAAACTTTTAATGGTTCCTAACACTTGTGAAGTGGGGTATAGCAGGATACCTTGTAGGAGACCACCTATTTAAGTGCGAGGACGGGCCGCCTCAAAATGAACGTACTTAAGAATCCAAGACGTTGTCCATGGCCAAAACGGACAAAACATTACGAAGAAGAGAGTAAGGGAATTTGTTGTGTTGGTACCATTGACTTGGCTTACACTAAACACTGACGGTTCAAGACATCACGTTCACCGCGCAGTAAGTAAGTCCGACGGTATTCAACTATGGAAGGTTCAAAGCTGATGCTACCTCTCCTTATGCAACATCGGTCCGCTGAAATATTGCTGGAAATGAAAAGACACCATGTGAGTGCGCCAAAATCTCTTTCAAGAGGGGATTGTTGGAAATTAGCCTTCGGCGGGAGTTGCGACCGACCAACTTTAATGGCTTAAACACTAGTGTTACGTATGTTGGAGAATCCGGTTCTTCACGCATGCATGATGTACTAAGTACGTAGATAACCGTAGGGCCAAGAATCGTCAAATTTCATTGAGAAATGAAAGAGATATTGGTTCACGAAGTGAGGTGTTTGAAGCATGGAAAGTGTGGTGTTGTGTTCAATTCTCCCTCATCGGTAGAGGAAGAAAGAACTGTTGTGTATATAAGACTCGAAATTAGTTTGGGGTTTGGGACCCCAAGGGGTATCCCATGTGTTTAAAGGATGGAGGACCTAGATGTGCTTCGGTTCGAGGAAAGACCACACGCGCGCCGCCGCCGCCCGCCCGTCCGGTCCGGTTCAGGTTCCGGGTTCCGGGTTCTCGGGTTCTCGAAGGACCAGAATTCTTTCAGATGTACAGTTCGGTCCCTGAAGTTTCAAGGTGTACAGTTTGGTCCCTGAAGTTTCAAGATGTACAGTTTGGTCCCTGAAGTTTCCAAAAGTCAGAATTTCGACGGTCAGAACAGAAACGCCAAGCACTCAATTCAGCCATTTATTTTGGCTGAATTACTCCTCCTATAATGGCCAAATCCATTGGTCTTTTCACCATTTATTTTGGTGACTTTACTACCTCCATAATGGCCATTATTTGGCCAATAATGGTTGTTATGGAGGCAGTTAAACAGCCTTCCCTCACCTATATAAACACCCCCTACACCATTGTTGAGGGGCACAGAAAATATACTTGATATATACACGAAAATACACAAGCAAAACAGTTTCTTCCTACATCTTCCTTGCATCATTTCTTGCTCAATATTCTTCAAGGTAGCTCTTGAGTTTCCTTTGCTCTAGTGTTCCATTGCTGTTTTATCTTGGGAGACGAATTGTCCAGGATGTATAAAGGATACATACGGGGCAATATTGTCTTAAGGACAGAGTGCCACACTCGACTCAGCAAAATTCAAAACAGTTTCCGGTCTTCTTGTTCAACAAATATTGTAATTTCAGTTTTATTGTTATATTGTAATTTTCAGTTTTCTAGTTGAATTGTAATTTCAATTCTTACCTAAGCAGTTACTTGTAATTTTCGTTTCTTGCAAATCCTTGTAATACCAACAAACTCATCACATCAGGGGTTAGTTATTGTACTTTCATTTCATCTTCTATGTTGAGTTTCTATCTTTAAAAACATAAGTACTAATAAAATGAAACAGGTACTGCACGAAGTTATAATAATGATAAAACTGGAATCAAAAGCACATATGGACAATACAAAAATAGTGCATGAAACCTCCAAGCATGTGCCTCTTTTGTTCTGATCTAAAATTCTCTTATTTATTTTCTTCAATAATTCCGGTTTTCCATTAATGAATGAATAAAATTGGCCAAAAGAGTTAGTGTAGATGGCTACTAGGTCCCACATATAAGACATTATATATACACAAACTATCTTCAGAAAAGTGAGAAAAATTCAAAAGGCTCTCTCTTTTGCTATAAAGAAGAGAAAAAAACATCCAGCTTTAATTTCAGGTATTTCTTTTCACTAAAAAGTCTATCTTTATTTAATTTCAGTAATTAGCAAATTGACCCTCGGCAATTATCAAGTATAAACAAGAAACTAAACTACTACACTTGTACTTTAAGTTTAATTTGTTTTTTTTGGGTAATTGGGAATTTAATTTGTTTCAAATAGATTATGGGTTAATTTCCAAACATATGAAGCATGCGGTTGGCGGGATCAAACGGATGACCTTGACTCTAATATCACTTGTTAGGATTAAATGTTATCGCTATTTCAAAAACTATAACCTTTACCTAACATCTTTCTTTTCCTAAAGAATAATTTATGCTTGATTTGCCATGCAGATTCAATTGTTTTTTGTTGACATTTTCATATTTACGCAATCTGTCTTATATTATAACTACAATAGGTGAACTAAGATCAATTTCAAGCAAACTTATTCAATTGGTGCAGATTCAGGATTGAAGAACAAAAATGGGAGGCGGTGGTAATATGTCTGCTCCAACAACTAAAACTGAACAAAAGAAAAATGCTCTCCCAAAAGTGCCATCTTCAAAGCCCCCTTTTACACTTGGTGACATCAGGAAGGCCATCCCTCCTCACTGCTTTCAGCGATCTCTCATTCGCTCCTTCTCCTATCTTGTACAGGATCTCATATTGGTCTCCATCTTTTATTACATTGCCAACACTTACTTCCACGCCCTTCCATCCCCGTATAGTTATCTAGCATGGACTACTTACTGGATCGCTCAAGGTTGTGTTTGCACCGGAATATGGGTCATTGGCCATGAATGCGGCCACCATGGCTTTAGTGATTATCAATGGGTAGATGACACCGTTGGCCTTATCCTCCACTCTGCACTTTTAACACCATACTTTGCATGGAAACATAGTCATCGCCGTCACCACGCCAATACTGGTTCCCTTGAGAATGATGAAGTCTATATACCAAGGCTTGAATCAAAACTAAGATGGTACTACAAATACTTGAACAATCCGGTAGGACGAGTACTCGTACTTGCCTTCACCCTCACTTTTGCCTGGCCTTTGTACTTGATCTTCAATATCTCCGGCAAAAAGTATGATCGGTTTGCATGTCACTATGATCCTTATAGTCCGATATATACTGACCGCGAGAGGCTACAAATATACATTTCAGATGCAGGTATAATTGCAGCTACTTATGTGTTGTATCGTCTGACTTTGACACAAGGGCTAGCTTGGCTTGTATGCATCTATGGTGTTCCCCTCCTTATTGTGAACGGGTTTATAGTGCTAATCACTCTTTTGCACCACACTCACTCTTCATTGCCACATTATGATTCATCCGAGTGGGATTATCTAAGAGGAGCTCTAGCTACGGTAGATAGAGATTATGGTGTGCTAAATAAGGTCTTCCACAATGTTACAGATACTCATGTGTTGCATCATATATTCTCATACATATCACATTACCATGCAATGGAGGCAACCAAAGCTATCAAGCCATTGTTAGGAGATTACTACCAATTTGACGATACCCCAATTTTAAAGGCAATGTGGAGGGATACAAAAGAGTGCATCTTTGTGGAGAAAGATAAAGACAAAGGTGTTTATTGGTACAAAAACAAGCTTTGAAAGTTGAATACAAAGAAGTATTCATTCGGAATTGGTTAAATGTTAAACCTAAGTGGTTGTTTCTATTGTGTGTTTAATTTCCTTATATTGTACTATTAATGTTTGTTTAAGTTGTCACTACTGTATTGTTAAATCCATTATTACACAACAAAATAAATATCTACTTATGTAATGATAAATTTTGTGTGAACGAATGAGAATTTCTATGAAGAGAAAAATTCCTTTATACCCGAAATTAACTATTAAAAACACGCGAATTTCTAGAGGAAATTTTCGAGGGAGTCTGCCGAAAATTTGCTTGTTTGAAGCTTTCCTAACGAACATTCAATCGGAAATCATATAGGAGTATTTCCAACGGACATCTATGCAAATCTCATAATATGCTTCTTCATTTGAGCCTCCAAGTTCATATGGTTCAAGAAACCTGTATGCAAATCAGTCCTTGCAACTAGTTTTTTAAGCATCCCAATTTCAACTAATTTCATATGGTTGAACTTTACTTCATATATAATTCAAAACAGAAAAGACGACTTGAATGGATAACTAACAACATGATGCTTGGCGCTTAGAGTAAACACTTAATGAGTAAACATCAAAATGAAAATTCAAAGTGAAAGGATATACGTGTAAGTACTTAAACAATTACTAACAATTCCATTCTTCGTTCATAGTTCTCTTTCTTGACTTCAATTTAGTCTCCTCTTTATTTTTTCTATTTTTCCTTTTGAAGAGGAGTTGTTCATGTAGACTCTTGCAAGAAGTGATATACATGAATATAATGAGTAAAGATAGCTTGTGAGGGGAGGATTATCCAAGTCCATATAAAGAGTTCAATGTTTTCATTCCATTTTCGATGTGGGACTCTTAATATATTGAACCCAAAGAGTTAAAATCATGAATCTGCCTCTGAATTTTTAAAAAAAAATACTTAAAAGAAAAAATGAACAAATCATTTAAACCATATCATATTTAAAATAACAACTCATATCATAACCCACCCAATTTTTACGGGTCCTATTACCTCCCGGACATATTTCTAGTGTATTTTATTGGACAATATCTGGTGATTAAAATGTCAGCCCTGTTTTTAACCTCAGGTGCAACACACACGCTTAAGAAAAGGCTAAAACACCCTTATTTGATCATTCTCTTATTATTCACACTTAGAGCATAACAACATCACCGGAAAAACCATCCGACTCCCTTCGGTTCTATCATCAATGTTTCAGTCAAATCACACACAAATTAACCCAGATATTTACTACATTTCTCCAATAATCGATTCTTGGCTTATTGCTATTTGGATTGTGGCTTAATTTTCATCGAAGTGTAGAGAGTCCATTCGTCGAGGTTAAATAACTGAACATTTTAGTCGACTTTCACAAGTTAGGGTTCTATTTCTCAACTAATATAGTGTAAAAATCACTGGTTTTATGACATTTTAGGCTTTTAAATCGATTCTATTGAAAAGTTAGGGGTTTTGGTTAAATTAGTGTCACGGCCCCTTTTCAAGAATTATGATGGCACCTACACAATTTCACCGATAGACGAACCACTCCAAAATCGCTATCATGAAATGACATAAGTAAAAGTGGAAGATAACAAAGTACTACATAAACTGTCTCATACTATAATTGCGGAATAAGTAATAGTCTGATACATCTAAAATAATACCCCTAAGCGATCTAGTCTTTGATACAAGAGCACTAGCAAATACGATACAAGTCTGAGAAAATGCACACGCAGGCCAAAACTGAATATGTCTCTCAAGTACGAATAAAAGACAGTAAATAGAGATGAACACCCAAGGGTACGCTGGAGATAGCATCCTCACCCTGAATGCCGGAGATCAACTACTCGAACTCAGCCACGTAGTGCTGCGGAGGTGGAAGGTACTGAATTTACATCCAAAAAGAATGCAACAAGTATAGCATGAGTACACAACGTACCCCCGTAGACATCATAGACCGACAACGATGGAAGATACATAATAAAAAATAAATACCAAGTTGACACCAAATAATCATATAATGGCAGTTCACTAACTAAGTATATCACGTAGACAACATGTTATTCATAGAGTCCATCAACATATGTCAAGTATCATGTAGCATGAATAATCCTTTTAAGTTCATTATCCAGCCAAGTTTTTCAATATCAATCAATGACAGTTTCCAATCACAATTATCAAAGTTAAGCATGAGTATGTATGATATGAATGCAATGCATATGGAAGGTACCTTTCTCTACCTAGTATACCGTGCGTCAAGGTTTAGTTACGATCCATACACTCATGGGGGACTCGCGAAGTCCATATACCGCTCCTAGCCAGCTGGAATTTCACATACAAATCTGACTAGAGCCCATGACTTATTTATCGAGTCTCAATCATGGTGCATGCATGAAACTCCGCTCCCCGAATATCAATATCATCTCAAGTGCCATAATCTCACAATATTCTTATATTTCTGGTGCCTTGGACCCACATCATAATCATACCACTCTAATATAATATCATCAGAATCATGAGTGTATGAATGCAATGACAAAATAAGGCAAGACGTCATGATATAATGAGATTTAATAAAGTATAGAGATGATATACCACATGCTTTCATGAATTCCATAACACATAAGCAAATCCAAGTCAAATCAGGATATCATTCGAAAGCATATGTGATGAGTAAACAAATAATAACAAACATGGCAACAAACCCAAATAATCAGCAATCAGAATCAGCATAAGGCTGATTCCCCAAAATCATCACAATTCAACACCGATATCCACTCAGACGTTCATCACAATTACCTGAGTGGGACTCATAAACACGCCAATACCCCTCAATATTTATAACTAATTACGTACTTCTATCGGAGTCTCTAAAAGCTAAATTGTAGCCTACCTCAAAGCTGAGCCGGAGCGCTACCAAATCAAGCCTCGAAGACAGCCTTGCCCTTTCTTCTTGCCTCGTGATACTCAAAATCTATTCATGCGTATTACATAGTTAATAATAAGCTTAACACAACAAAAGCAAGAATTTAAATACCCATCTCGGGCCCATGCCACCAAGACTAGAACTTTAATACACAAAACCTAAGATTGCATACTAGATAATCATATCCTTAAATTAATTGAAAACCTATTTACATTTGATCTCTCATTTGGACAATAATCAAAAAGCCCCAATTTGAAACCCTAGAAATTTTTTCCAATTAAAAACATGCTTCTATAACTAAATTAAGACTTATAACATGATAATCTAATATAATCTTCCCCAACTTACATAATATACTAAACTACCATTAAAAGAGCTTATAATCATAACTTAAGCCATAAAAGGGAAAGAATCTATTACCTTAAGGTTGGAAATGCTTCTAAAGCTCTGAATATACCCTTATGCGGCATTGGTTTCGAAGTTTACTATTTGGGGAAAGAAAATCTGACCTAAAAATATTTATAGGCCACCTGAACAGTGTTTTTGCCCTGGTGGAATCGACTCCGCTGGAGCAGACTCGACATGGCTGAAAAGGCTTTGTTGGGGCGAGAGTCACATGATACCTTACCCCTCGCCATGGTGTACCCGATAATGCTGTGGCGAAAACCCCCCAGTCCTCATATTCCACTTCGATGAGCTAACCTCTCACCGAGGTAGACTCGTCGGAGCGGATACTGGTGCCCCGCGACGGACACCAGACACCAGCAGTAAAATATGGCCAAACTCCCCCATCCAACACTTAAAACACTCCCAGAATTCCTTGGGCACAAACAAAATATGCTCGTCTATGACAAATAGTTCTACAAACTCGCTCGTACTCCCAGATTTCACAAATAACCATGCCAAGGCATACTTTTCTAAAGAATCATTCGGGACAAAACCAAAATCCAAACTTTGCAAATAAAGTCACAAAATACATCTGATTGCCTTGGGAAGTGAACCAATGACTCGAGTAAGTCATAAGTGACCCTCCAGAACTTTCGGAAGTGATGGAACCTGGAAACGAACCCATCTAGCCAAAAGTCAACTTTGAGTCAAATTAACCAACTCTAAGTTTCTAGTTTTGGGTTTTTCATTCGAAACTCATATAAATGGACCTCGGGATCTATGTCACCCATCTCCATGCATCACAAACCCCAAAAAGAGTCTACGGAAAGGGTCAAATAAGCAAATAAGGGACTTTAGCTAAAAATGACTAGACAGGTCGTTACAATTAGGTTTTTCCTTAGGAAATTGTGTTGTAGTATGTTCATTAAAGCTTCATTATTCATACATATCTATTGAAACATTATTTTAAAATTAGATCTTTTTGTACTTTAATTTTTCATTAGACACTATCGATAAATTCTGAATATGTTTGCCTCTTGTACTTGCTTGATATGTATTTTTCAGATATGAGTGAGTTTATTTAGTGACTTTGAGATGGTTTTATGGTAGGGTTTTGGATCTTAGTAGTGAGGTACAAAATTATGTGAGTGGTAAATGTACTGAATTTCTAAATGTTGATGTGGATAGAATGTCTTATTTTGAGCTTAGGGACTACATAAAAGAATTAGGATATAGCACAAGTTATGGAATTAAAGGGAAGCCCCCTTATAGTGACATTGATAGATATCCTTAGTGACACATATATTTTTGAACTTTCTAAAACTTTTGAAAATGGAGACATAGTGGATGTGTATGTACGCTGCATGACAGATGAACCACTTGTGCCCCTACTTGAATTGGGATTTAGTGCTCCAAACAACCAAGAAATATGTGATTCTTTTAATAAAGGGGATGAGGGTATCCAAGGGGAACCTAATGCTTCTCAAACTAACTCTAATGAAACTCTAGCAGCTAAAACTATACCTCCTCAAACTTTACCCACTAATTCTTCACCTCCTCAATTTCCAGCCACTAATTCATCACCTCCTCAAACTGCAGCTATAGAAACTTTACCTCCTAAAATTTTAGCAGTTGAAACTGCAAAACCAATAGGTAGTGATACCTTTGAAGAGAGATCTATCCACTCAATAAATTTTATTTCTGATTCTAATGTAGAATTTGACTATATAGTACTATTGGATGGTTTTGATATCGATGATGGATCTGATGTACATAAAGAAGTAAGAACCCTTAGGGATGAAAGAAGGGCTTACAAGAGAAGGTCTGGAAGAGAGAGAATACCACCTAACACTGATGATGTACCTTTAGATAAAGTTGAACAAGATATATGCTTTGACGAAATAGAAACTCAAGATAGAAACTTGACAGGAAGGGTTGGTGGTGATGACCCATTTTACTATATTTCTGAAGCATATAGTTGTGAAACAGATTAAGATGATGGGCAAAAGAGGGTAACCTTAGAACCAAGAAGGGCAAGTAATTACATAAAGTTTGATCATTTGTGTAAGAAGTTTGTGTGGCAGCTTGGTATGATATTTTTGAGTGTTAATGAATTCTGAGATGTTATAACAAGGTATTCGATTTCGAAGAGGATTAAATTAGACAAGTATGTCAATGAGCCTACAAGGGTTAAGGTGATATGTAGGGAATGGTGTCCATAGTTTTTATATTCAAAACTTGACAGTACAACCAAGAATTTCTAGATAAAAACCTACCATCCTAAACACAAATGTGTTCAGACAATTAGGAACTACATCTGCAACTCTAAATTCTTGGCCAGCCACTACAAAGACAGAATTACTGAACAACCAAACATTAGAGTTACCTAACAACCAAATATTAGAATTTTCAAACTTTAACAAGCAATTAGAAAGGAGATTAGTGTAAATGGGGGGAAGACCACTATTAGGAGAGCTAAAGCTAAAGTTTTACTAGAAATCATGGGTGATCATGTAAAAGAGTTTGGTAGAAAACTTGATTATAGGGATGAAGTGTTGAGAACAAATACTGGGAGTACTTGTGTGGTGAAAGTTTCTACAATTGAATTCGCTGAAGATGGTAAGACTTATGTTTCTACATCCGTTTTGATGCCTTGAAAAAGTCATTTAGGTGGCTGTAGAAGCTGTATTGGTGTAGGTGGATTTTTCTTGAAGGGTGTTAGCAAAGGGCAGTTGCTAGTTGTTGTGGCTAAGGATGTCAACAACTAGACGTTGCCAATTGCTTGGGCTGTTGTTGAGTATGAGAATAAGACTACATGGACATGGTTTCTGAAGCTGTTTATTGAAGACTTGAACTTAGGGGATGACAGTGGTTACACATTGATTTCAGAAATGCAGAAGGTATTAATTTGAAATTACTCTTCATTTGTTTTTCTTATTGTTGTTTTAATTTATTGTTACACATTGTTGTTTATGCAGAGGGGTTTTTTCCACCATAAGAGATCTGCTGTTAGAGGTGGATCGATGACAATATGCTAGACACATCCTTGCAAACTGGTCAAAGGAATGGAGAGGCCTTGGAAGAAAGAATCTTTTCTGAAGATGTTCAAGAAGCACATTTGAGGGAAAAAATCTGGACAAGTGGGAGTAGCTTGGTGGTAAGAGAATTACTGGAGATTTGCTCTAATACAAAAAAGAGACCTTCTGTAAAGTATACTTCAACACATAAACTAAGTGTGATATCAGTGATAATAACATGACTGGGAGCTTTAATGCTTGGATCTTGGCTGCAAGACACAAGACTATCATAACCATATTTAAAGAGATAAGGGTGAAGGTAATGACCATGATAGGTCAAATGTGAACTTTTACAAACACTTGGGTGACAAGAATATCTCCAATGGCCTTAAGGGTGCTAGAAGAAAAAATAGAGAAGTCAATGAAATATAATATTGACTTTAATAGAGAGTTTGGTTCTGAGATTAGTGATGGTCCATATCAACACACTATTGATATTGTCAACCACAAATATAGTTGTAGGGCATGACAACTTAAGGGAATACCATGTCCACATTCCATCTATGCCATGTTGTACAAGAAATATGAACCGATTGACTATGTTATAGCTGCTACAGTAAAGAGACTTGGTTCAAAACCTACTATTTCCTTCAACTAATGAAAAATATGACAATGTGACCTCAGTCTAGTAACCGTTCTATTGCAACACCAATTATCAAACCAATGCCATGTAGGCCCAAAAAAATAAGAAGGAAAGAGGCAAATGAAACTAGAAAATCAGGAAAATTATCAGGAACAGGCATGAAAATGACTTGCAACACTCGTGGAGGTAAAAATCACAATAAAAGAAGCTTCCACAAAGGTGTTATTCTTCTTAGGTATGAATATAACTTCATTAAACTATTGTATTTTTACTATTGAATGCACATTACTCACTTTGTATTTTATCTGGTAGAATGTAACAACAAATGAAGGAGCTAGACCAAATACTTTTACATCAAGCACTTCTAGAGAGACTAGACCAGGTGCAAGACCAAGGGGGAGACCAAGAAAGGAAATAGTTGCCGCTGAAGTTCCTCCATGACCAAGGAGTAGGCCAAGAAAGGAATCAAATTCTCCTGAAGCTCTTCCAATACCAAGCGAAAGGCCAAGAAAGTAACCAACTATAGTTGTTGCTACTCCAAGACCAAAAGGAAGGACAAGGAAAGACTTAACTGCTCCTGTTTCTTTTACTTCTAATGCTTCTACTAGACCAAGAGGAAGGGAAAGTAGTCTTGCCCTTATTGTTTTGCCAAGAAGAGAAAGAGAGGGTCCCTCTATTTAACTTAATAAATAATATAAGACAGTCGGTATGAGAGTGTTTGTTGTTTAAAGTGGTTATACATGTCTAAATGTAAGTGTTATAGTTTACTTACAAGACAGTTGGTATGGAAGTGAGTTTGCTGATTTTCTGTTTTTAATACAGCATGGCATGCCTACCAGTAGAGTCATGAATATAGGTGGAAAATACCCTTTAAGACAACCTATAAGATCTGCTGATGTTACAGGAGATCTCGGTCACAAGGTAAGAACTGGAATGTGGTTTAAGGTAAACATTGCTACACAAGAACCATGCTTGAAGAGATAAGAAGGGAGAAAATGAACAAGACCGCTGGAAAAGACAAGGATCCATTGAAGTGATTTGAATAATTGAAGTTTAATATTTTGTGATTGATGCTAACATATATTAGGAAGTTTTTGAGATATCAAAACATTGACTTTGGTTGTATTAGTGTTAATGACTTTGGGGACATCTAGAATTTATTTATTATGTGTGCTTGAGTGTTCTTGATGTACTGGTGTTGGTAGTTATATGATTAAACAACTTAGGGTGATTGTTGGCAACATGAAACTATAGTGTTAGGAGGGTAAAATCTTAAGTGTTCATGGATCTCATGCGACAAGGGTGTCAGGACAATTGTATGAAGCATAGTATATTTTGTATGACTTAGTAGGTCTATTAAATTGCTAGTGATTGGTTATGTAGTGTCAACTTGGTATTTATCTCTGATTATATAATTTCGTCATTGTCGGCCTATGATGTCTACAGGGTACATTGTGTACTCATGCTACACTTGATGTATCTATTCTGGATGCATGTATTTGGTCTATCAGGTTGCAGATTGGAGAATGGGGAGCTGAGGCATACTATCTTATCCAATGGTCTTGGTTCCTATCTTATGTAACTGTTCCTTTCATTCGAACAATGTTGTATTTCTGCATTCTGATGTTGTATCTTAGAGTCCTTGTAAAAGTCAGACCAGGTTATGGGGATGAAAGGTTGTTGTACGATTTTATTATTCTTATGATTTAAATGAAATTCTTCACGATTGTATCGTGACTTTTCTTCTGCATTTATTTTAAAACCCTTTTTAAAAGCTTTTGGGATATTGGTTCTCCTATCGGGGGGATTGTGGGTCCATCTGATAGTCTTGCTGCGATAATTTATTCTTTCAAATTCATGAATGTCAAAACACCAACTAATAATATAAGAATTCTTTTTTCTATAAGGAATTTACACCATTTAATATTATCTGATAGGGTAGAGATATTTTGTTCTACTTGGAACTTTTCAAATTGAGTTTGGAAATGCTTGGTTAACACCTATTTATTTCCACAAAAGAGGCTCCACCATTTGTAAACCATCGGGGGATGATTACTTTTCTTATTTATTTTGAATACTTCACAAACTAGGAATGAGTATTTGGTCTTATATGCATAAAGTTGTACCAGGCGGCCTTATAGTCATAAATATTATATGTTTGTGGTCGATGAACTCTCGATAGAGGAATGCGAGTATGTAAATGATATGCAAATCATTCAAAAGGGCTCAATATCCTTTTAATTTTGAATTTTGAATACTGAATACTATCAGGATTATTTATATCTTCTACGTGATGCTCAATTTCTACTGAATTGGTATCTGTTAATATGAACTCGTAATACCTTTGGGTCTTAAGGGGATCATCTGTCTCCACATAGTTATGATTGGTATAACAAGGTTTTAACAAGTCTTGTACTCTCAAACCTTCATACTTTTTATCAAGTTCCATGATTGGTAGTACCTATAACACCATCATCTCAAATTATTGATTATTTGGAGAATTTTTCTCTAGTAACATTTCCGGGGTTGCTGGCTTGACCACCTGCGAATATGATTCTAGTGTCTTCATTTCATAACCATCCTTTGTTTGGATAGAAAAAAATTTATTACATGATAGGGATGTTTCTACCATAAAAACTGGTTTAAGGGGTTGTAGCTTGGTCTGACTGGGTATGGGTGCTTTTAATGGCGAGGAAATAGTGGCTTTAGGCAGAATTAGAAATTCTGTCAGATTGAGTATCTGTTTTCTTGTTTCGGGTTTTCCTCATTTTTGAAGGGTCCTTTCATTTTTTCTTTAGGCTTGAAGGGTTGAAATGGAGGCCTCGAGGGCCTTATCCCTGATGTTCCGGGTCTCATTATTTCCCTGTAGAAATTCTATTGTCACAAAGTCGTGTAGGGAATTGTTTCTCTTTTTATAAATTCTATTTGAAAATAAAAGTTGGATAACAAAACTTGCCATCTAGCAAATATTTGTTTAGAAACCAAGCTTTTAACATTTTTTTTGTAAAACATCTTTACCCGCTTTGCAGTCGACTCTTTATGAAAAAATTCTATGTATTAAATCATCTTAAAATTTGGTAATACATAGTACTATATCCAAAATATCCTTTTATGGTGCTGTAATTCTTTTGAGCATTGTTCCAGATTCGTGAAGTGAATCTCACTAATTGCTCATGGGATTCTGGAGAAACTCTATGTTTAAGGATGCCTCCATAACCTATGGTAGAGGCGTCAGTTTCTATAATCGTGAATGCTTCTGGATGTGGTATTCCTAAACATGGTTTGAACTATTAATTTGACTTTTTGGACTGTCTTAGTTTATTCTAATCCCCATGGGACTGGATTCTTCTAAAGACGCTGATAAAGTGGTTCACAAACATGTCTAATATTTGGAATAAAATCTGCAACACAGTTGACACTTCCTAGGAATCGTTGGAGCTGAGTTTTATCAATTAACTCATCTGGAAACTTGGATGAGAACTCTATGGCTCTACAAATGGATTTATAGGTTCCTTGGTATATGTCATGACCAAGAAATCTAATAGTTGTTTGGAACAACTTAATCTTTTTAGCACTTACTACTAATCCATTTTGTTTAACAACTTTTAAGAAAGTTTGGATATGATTAAAATGTTGATCAATATCTTCTGAATATATTAAAACATCATCTATATAGACGATCGAATTATTACTATACTGATTAAAGATGTTGTTCATGATATTTTGGAATTCAAATAGGGCATTTTTCAGCCCAAATGGCATTACATTCCATTCATATTGTCTGAAAGGGATTTTAAAGGTTGTTTTATATTTCTCCTTTTCGGAGATTTGTATCTACCAAAATCCTTACTTCATATTAAATTTACTGTAAATATTAGCTTTATAAGTCCTTTTAAGAAGATATCGTTTATTAGGTATTGGGTACCTAATCCATCTTAAAACCTTATTAAGAGGCTTATAATTGATAACGAGCCTTGGGGCTCCTCTTTCTATAACAACCCGCTCAGTCATTTTGCCTTCCTACTTTGTCTTAATTAACTTACATATATTATCAACTCTAAATCCATAATCGGGAATGTTTAGGATGGATGAACCGTCCTGGTACCGCGCCGTGAGAATCGTTTCATTTTCACAACTATTGGGTAGGGCGAGTGCTTGAGGGTATTTATGTGCTAATTGGTAACAATATGGTTCAGCGAGTTATGAGAGTGTATGTCAAGTTTCAAGATATGCGTAAAATCTAGTTAGGTAGAATTTCGGCATGAAAATTGTAGAATCAATGTCTATCAGTGGTAGTGTACGTTCCAAGACTGGGTGAGTCCGCCTGGGCGAATTATTAGATGCACCTGCAAAGCCACCTCTGCGAGGAAAGTCCGCAGAGGTGGCGACAACAGTTATTAGATTTCTTTTACAACCCATCTTTCCTATTCCGAAGCCCCATTTGGTAAGTGAGCTATGGGAGCTAAAAGCTGGCTGGATACACCTTTTTGAGAGGTCTATTCCTCCTACACTATTGGGTAACCTCTAAACCCATTATTTATGATTAGTAGTTGATTATTATTCTTATATCCAAGCTATTAATTTGTTCATAGGGTAGGAGCATGACTAATGTTTTGTTATCAGATTTCTTTTAGAACCCATCTTTCCCATTCTGAAGCCCCATTTGGTAAGTGAGCTATGGGAGCTAAGAGCTGGCTGGTACACCTTTTTGAGTGGTCTATTCCTCCTACACTATTGGGTAACCTCTAAACCCATTATTTACGATTAGTAGTTGATTATTATTCTTATATCCAAGCTATTAATTTGTTCATAGGGTAGGAACATGACTAGGATTTTGTTAAATATTTCATTATGGTTTCTTACGAAATGACTTATCAAGATGAAAACTTTATTGATGTGTGACTTGGTAATGAGTTTATATCTAATAAAGACTATATTTTGGAGGATGAAATCTCTATATAATACTACATATTGATGGAAGAAACTAAGAGTTTCATGAAAAAGAAGCCTTTTTAAGTGATTTGTCAAAGTAGAGGCCTTGGTAGATGAAATTGCTAAAGTTATTAAATTAGTTACCATATAGACTTTGGGAACGCTTTCTTAAATAAAATTTCCTTTTTACCCTTATGGGTCTGGGGCCGGGTAGATATTCCTCCTATAGAAATGGTCCTTATGTGTTGATTGTATGTGTGATAACAAAGGAAATCTATGCGCTTGTTTGATCTACGATCGTCCAATATTCGTTCGGGAGGACTTTATGGATTAGGAGGACACTATTCATTCGGGAGGACAATATTTGTCCATGTTTAGGAATACCACATTCAGAAGCATTCACGGTTGTAGAAGCTGACGCCTCTGACATAGGTTATGGAGAGTACTGGATGTCATTTTCTAAGAATCTTCTTCACTCATCAGAATTTGATGATAACCGGTGCAGCAATCTACAAATGATTGTAATTCATGATTTGCGCAGTTATCGATGAGTATGTGGATGTTTGAAATTGGAAAATTATCCTTGGGACTAGCTCGGTTCATATCTTGGTAGTCCACACATATCCTAATTTTTCCGTACTTCTTAGGTACTGGCAGGATGTTGGCCAACCATGTGGGGTATGGAGTTACTTCTACTACCCCCGACTATATCTATTTTTCGACTTCATCCTTGATTCTTATGTTGTGATCAGGCTTGAATTGTCAAATTTTCTACTTTACTGGGATGAATCCTCCGTTGATTGGTAGTTTGTGAGCTACGGTGTCTGTACTCAACTTGGGCATATCCGCGTATGACCACGTGAATACATCGACATACTCTCTTAACAAATTTATCAGTTCTTTTTTTTGTCCAAATGCGCACTTATCCTTGTTTCCTTAACCATTTCCTCGTCTTCAAGGTTAATTGCTTCTGTCTCATCCAAATTAGGCATCTACCTATTTTCGTATTCATCTTCCTCATCCACGAGGTCTTCTGGCAATGTTGCTTCTTTATTATAATCCTCATATTCTGTGTCACTCAACTCGCTCGTCTCACGACATGCCATGACATTATGAGTTGTTTTAATGTTATAAATGAAAAATAAGGCAAAACATTGTTAGTGTGTAAAATAATGTTCGTATATATAAATAAATAAAGATTGTTTTTGCATAAACTGAGTCTTTTCATTGATTTGATAAAAATACAAAATGTGGTCCTGACTCGGATCAAATCGCGTCATTGCCATTTCTTTGAATAATATGTGGAAACGTAAAGACATAAATGGTGAAGGCTCGGGCCTCAAGCCGATTTCCATCGATTTTGGAAAACATAATTAAAAATTCTCTCTCTACTGAGGAGCAAAGAGTGCGGTAGAGGTCCATTTGGATAGCTGCTCATTTGGATCAGTGTCGCAGATTGTGGGTGCTTCGCAACATTTCTCTAGTAAGGCGGCACACTCCTCATCAAGAACAACATCACAGGCTTCTTCTGAGTCTCCGCCGTTGTGCATAGGCATGCGGACCAGAAATGACTGGTACAAATCGGGGAAAGACTTTCTCATCTCTAGAGGACCTTTCTTTTTCTTTTCAGCTTTGAAGGATTCTGCGGAACTTGGTATGTACCCAAGGTCGAAGTGATACTCATTTTCTAGAAGTGTCACTGGCTGTCGAATGCCTTGGAACTCTCGTCCTAGGCCCTTACCAGGCTCAAACCCATGCTGGACATAGTTGCAGTGACCATCTTATAGACCAACGACATTGGGATGTCTTCATCATCCCCTCGGCGGGTGGATCCCACAAGTTCCATTACATGGAAGTCTGTGTCCATTCGGATTGCTTCTATTACAGGCACAGAGGTATCGAGATAGTTATGGATTCTTCCCGCTCTATGGATTACGACTTCGTGGTCTTCCCAGACAAATTTCATTTATTGGTGTAACAAGATGGCACAGCTCCGGCCATATGTATCCATGGTCTCCCCAGTAGGATATTATAGTTGACGATGATGTCCATTACTTGAAATTCTGTGGTGAACTCAGTGGGACCCATTTTTATGTTGAGGTCCACGTTACCCGCTGGATCACATTGTTCTCCATTAAAAGCTCTTACATTGGTACGACACTGGCGTATCTTTCCAATGTCATAGCCCAATTGCTTCAGCGTTGACATGGGGCATATATTAAGTCCAGCCCCATTATCGACAAGTACTCGAGAGATAATCTTACCTCGGCACTTAATGGTGATGTAGAGGGCTTTGTTATGAGTCATTCTCTCTCGCGGCAATTGATTAGTAGAGAACAAAATATAATATGCCCTGATGACGTGGCCCTCTATATCTGTCAATCTCTCACTACTAGTCCCTGATGGGACATGGACTTTGTCTAATGCCTTCATTAAGGCTAGACGATGTTAGATGGTGGAGTTCAAGAGTAGCGACATCACTAAGATTCTGGCTGGTGTCTTCTGTAGGTGTTCAACAATGGAGTAATCATTTGGCTGAATCCGGCGCCAAAAGTCCTCAACTTCCCTATCAGTGATGAGCCTTCATGAATTGTTTTCTTTGTGGGGCACTCATTGCGCCAATTCTTCGGGAGAGTAACATCTCTCTGACCTTGTATTGCCTTGAGCCATGGCTGCAAGTTCCTTTTTAGGAGCTGAGATGACCACTTGCAGTACTTGAATTATGAATGACTTTTGTGGAGCTGGGATCAGTATCTTAAAGATAGGGTTTTCTAGCAGCATGAGGGAGGCAACTATGCGCTCTAGGATTTCAATACCCTCTTGCGCCAATGGTTGGCACACCACTCAAGGTTTCATTTAAAACAAACTTCTACCAAAAATAGTATGCACGAGATGTTTAATCAATTTAGTTTTCGGATTAAGAACACTCAAATGCGAATTTGAGTAGAACTCCACATTTTGTCCAACTATTTTGATTATTTGTACACTTGCATCTTTTGTTTGAAAATTCATTTTTTATTTCAAGTCTCAAAAGTGGTATAGTTCCATTTGAAAAGATGAGTAATGTTTTTGAAAAAAGAGATAGTAAAATAATTTTCTTTTTATTCTTTAGCATGCTATATTGCTCAAGGGTAACCATATTATACTTTTAAAGCGTTAAACTAAACTCAAATCCAAGATAGCTTTTATTTTCAAAATACTAATCCTATTGGGCTTAGCCTGGACTATAATCTAAAAACAATGCTCATATTTAGGCCCTATTTTAGTTCAACAATCCATTTGTAAACGTCACTCATGCCCAACATTTAGATCCTTTAATCATGAGCCAAATTTTAACTTCAAAGTCTAAAATCAGTTTAACACTTAGGCAAAAATCAGTTTATCATTTCCAGCTTTTAAGTGCCCAAAACAGTTCATCTTTTAACCAAAAACAGTTCTTTATTTTCCATCTTTCAAATTTAAACAAGTCTCAAAATTATTTGGGCGATCTAAACTAAACCATATACGCATCATTTGCGTATCCTAGATCCCAACCATAAATAAGTTCTAGTATTTGAAAGTATGTTTATTACATAAAATACATACATATATATATATATATATATATATATATATATATATATATATATATACATACAAATAAATAAAAATGAAATGAAAGAATGAGTTCAGGTTAGTGGGCCTACCAAAGCCCATCAGTTGGCTATTTTTATCCATAGCTGGGCTTCGTGCAAATATTAGTTTCCCTTTCATACTCATCCTCGACAAGATATGCATGATTGGGACTTAGCCCAATCAGCTAAGCATGACTGGCAGTCTGACTCACTGAAATAGAGGTGATGGGCCCAGTAAAGGCCCATCTCGTAGCAATGCAACACAAAACACACAAAGGGAAAATAAGAGTGCATGTTAGACGTAACCAAGACTTATCATTTAATTACATATATTCTAAAAAAACACAATGTCTTGTATAACCCAATAAAGAAACAACATATATATTAGTCCTATCTTGGAAGATTCATAAACAAGAAGGTGGAACACGCGAATTGGGCTAGGCCCATATGCTATGATTCAAAGATATACTAAGACATCAATGCAAATGGGTTAGGCCCAGTATACTTCAAAGCGTAGTTAATATGAATGAAACATATAGAGGATATATATGCTTATACAACTTGATATACCGAGTATACTAGATGTATATAAGCAGTATATCCTGTTTATATCAATATACATGGCAAATAATCAAGGGAAAAATGAGAGAAGCAATTCCCAAAAGAAAAGGAAGAGTACAATCAGATTACACAGACCTCAGTTTGAGCACCCTAACAACCATATAGACACACTACTTAGCTTATTTAACTTGTCCAGTAGTTCAAGTTAAAAAAAAGAGTGGTTAGGCTAGAATTGATAAGTTCCCGCTTATGCCAATGACTTAAAACAGATATAACCATCCAGACAGATTCATATTGAACTCTTAGGAACAACCAGGTTCACATAAAGAAATGAAGATGAGCATGTTACAAGTGCACATTGGACAGTATCAGTTTCAACATGATTCAAAGGGAGGGCATAGAAAATACGCAAGCAGATTTATGCCCACACAAGGTTATTCAACCAAGTGTTTGTATGGTATTTTCCAATTTTAGATCCTACTTAGACTAGGTGAGCAGGTTTAGCACTCAACAAGTGGTTTATAATCACAACAGGTATACAGCTGATCAAACCAGACATATGCAAGTCATTCACATAAAAAAAAAACATAGAATGATTCTAGAGGGTTGTGAGCAGATGCACATTGGATCCTTAAAAGACTATTGGGAACATTCTAAGGGTGGGAAAGATGACTAGGACACTTAAGGACATATAAACAAGCTTTTGTAAGGTAAACATGAGGCATTTTTTACTATCTATCAACACGGGATAATCTAATCTCATTTATGGCTATTTCAGATCTACACTAAACCAATACATCATGTTACTCAGAGATTATGACTTAGCTCCTATACTCGGGGGTAAAGCAAGACCATGGACCAGCATTACAAATGTGATTTCACACAATTGTATATAGGGAACATGTAACCATAGATCAAAGCAGCAAACATCAGCCCAGAAAAGTTACAAACATGCATCAGAACCCTTTTAGATACTACCTCTACTTAGGATATATTTTAGAAACAAGTCATAAAGTTAACAAGGCCAGCCTAAAATGCAGACATTCTATTGATTTTTACTTAGATATATGCCTAGCCTAAGTGTTTAGAATTACAAGCTCTTATACGGCATCATGGAGCATACAGGTGAATTCAAACCAAGTAATCAATGTAGTGTCTATCCAGTAGACATGTTATTGCAAATCAGCATGGAGATATTAGGCTTGGTTTATAAGATAGGATACATATGAACAAGGCAGAGTCACAACAGTGGTATGTCAATGGCCATTAAACACCAAATTATCAAATAAGGTCCTAAACAGACAAGCATAGTTAAGTGATTTATTTCAAAGTGCATGGGCCTAAACTAGTCAGGAAATACCAAACAAGTAACTTATCAGCTAAACAAGTCTCATACTACTATATTAGAATCATTATTTAGCATAGAAAGTCTTCATAGTGATCCAAACAGGCTTCATGTTCATATATTAAACACATTGACTTAATTCATGTACTAATAATAGCTCAACTTGTCATGTTTTGGACACCACATTTTTAAACAGCCCAAATAAGTTAAAACAAATTGTAATTGACATACTAATAAAACTAGGACCACTCAAGAAAATTTCATGTGATCAATCATGTCTTAAACTAGGCATTAGATTGATTACATGACTTGCGTATGAATTGAGCTAGCCTTAAACTACATTAAGCATCCATTAACCAAATCACACATAGAAAGTCAATAATCAGTGATTATAGCCAACTTTAACACATTAAATTAACCTATGAGTAACCTAAACCAGTTCCTTAACTTCAAGAATTTTTACATGTTTTAAACTACCTTAAACTAGCATGATGAACACTTAATCTAACTACATACACAAATGATTATCCTAATACACTTTAACAGTGGTTACAACTAATCAAAACACACTAATCGTTGACTTAATGAACACAAACAACATAACTCATGCTTAACAGTTGATCCCATAAACTCAAACAATAACTAATCTATTTAGTCATGTTTACAAATACATAACAAGTGCCAATATTGGCCTAAATACATTAATAATCACAGTTATGAACATTAATAGCAATTAATATTAACTAAACATGCGTAGCAACTAACTTAATGAGCATAAACAACCACTAATATCGGCTTAACACATGCTTAATCAGTCATATAAAACGCATATCTATCACACATTAAAATAAATCTACAAAACTAAGGAAAGTGATGACAAAGAAAAGGTAGTACTTTCTATGGAGGCAATTGAAAGGTCGAAGGGAAAGTTTATTCTTCCTTCTCCGCACCTTGAACTTGCACGCACACACAAAAATAAAGATTTTAGAAATTGACGGCCGATTAACCGATTTAAAACTCGAAAATGACTTTCAATCAATGTGAATTCCTAAATCAAGTTTCGGACTTCAAACAATGAGAATAGAGGTCTATATTTATAGGGAAATATGGAACCCCAGCAGACCTCTTCCAATCAGTGTGGGAGAATAAAAAATGGGGGGATCCCTCCAATTCGCTTCTCGACCAATGAAAATAGAGGATTTCAAACCAAAATTGAACAAAACCCATTAATCCATCACAGAAAAAGCAAAGGACAGGGTAACCTCACCTCAGTATGGGGGGATGGTGATGGCGTACTAGTGAGAGAGGGGCGGGCATTTAATGCCCTTACCCCTTTCATCGAAGCAACATGCATAGATGAGTATCATATGAGCTTTTTGATGTATTTATGGAGGGCTTTGAGTAGGTAAAAGGTTCGGGTCCTGATTGTATTCGGGTTCACCCAAAATGGCAGGGCAAGATTGGGGTTTCTCGGTCTCTCAGTAGGCCGACAATGTGGTGTTGGGTGGTAATTTAGGGTGGGTGTGGGAGGAGTCGCATCAAGGCGCTTGGTGGAGTTATCACGGGTGGGTAGAGGGTCAGGATGATGCTCGGGGTTTGGTGGAGCTAAGGTTCGGAAGTGCACCAAGACAGTGAGGGTGAGTGAGAAGGGATTTTGGGTGGGACGTTGATATGTTTGGTGGTGTTTGTATGAGGCTAAGGATATGTGCGGACAGTGGCCTTTTGTGGAGATGTTTATGAAGTGTTGTGGGAGATAGAAATGTAGAGAAAAAAGTAATTGGAACACGTATTGTATACGGATTGTTGGAAACAATCCGAGACACAAAAAGTCACAATTCGGTCGATATGGGTCATTGGATGGTAACACGAGGAGTTAATTGCTCGTGTGGTCTCCAAGTATGTTGTGATAAATTTCACAAGGACTAGGTTAAGGTTTGCTGACTAGGAGGCTCAACACTAACCAAGTAAGGGTAATCGAAGACCTTAGACACAAGATAGGTGACCCTCCCAGAGAATCCAACTAAGAGATTCAATCCTGGATTGAAAGATATAGACAAAATGAGTTAAACTCAAGATTTTTCATTCAAAAACAACTGTCTAATACAATATTCTAAGGGATCCTTTTATAGTAGAGCAAGGAACTTTCTAGAAGGAAAACATAAAGACATAGACTACACACTTAGCCGATTAGGTGGGAAAGGGGGAGGGGAAAGGTCCTCGGTCGAGGGGTTCTTCACGTCTAGATACAATGTTTTAGAACCTTCTTTGACAGTTTCCATACAGAGTTGGTTAGCACTTGAATGAGCTCTTTGGAGTGTGTTGAGATGCATGCCCTTTGGTCGATTGTGAAAGGAGTAAATCGTGCAACCCTTCGGCTTCATCAATCCACGTCTTGATGTTCTCAATTGATGAAATCCATACATGGTTTATCCACTTGGAAGACCTCAACTTCTAGATGGCACATTCACTCATTTGATTCCGTGTACATGCTTGGCCATGTCACTATGTGATGAGGCTTTTCTCAGCTTAGTCATCTTCCCCTCATTGAATGTGTCCTAGTGAGTCGCTAAGGGTTATTACATCCCTTTAATATGTCCTAAGTAACTAATACTTAACCAAGAATTTAAAGACAAAATTTTAAAGCAAGGCCTCGGCCACGACCAACACATAAGGCCGAATAAAGTACCACTCTTTTAGACAATCAAGTGTTGTCTCCTAAACCATTCCATACCCCATACATTTTCAAGTCCTTAGCCGAGTGTCGATGGTTAATCTTGGAAAATCTCGGAGCTCTACTTCTTGCCTTGAATTGAAGAGCTGAGTATGGGACTTGATTTACATCATTCTCCCCTTCTTTGGAAGAATTTGCCATCAAATTCTTGGGAATCACATACAAGGACAAATCTTGTTCCTACCACTTCGCATCTACATTTTCAATTGAACTTGGTCTCTTGCAAGCACTTTCTTGAAGTTCGGCTAACCATCAGAAGAGACCATCCTACAAATATTGTACCCATTGAACCATGGAATCATATGTCCAATGATTGTGATGTTCACCCTTTATCTCTTTACCATAACCATCTGAGGTTTGCGATTCTTTGTTTAGGTCGGCATCCATTCCTTGCTCATTTTAAAAGAGTTCTACCATGGTTGTGATAGGAGCATCAATTTGTCCATGTACTCGGAATACCTGAGGGTAATAAACACCATACTATGGCCTCGGTTAGTTTTTTGACTTTCAGACCAATCTTCTTTGTCCTTTTCATCTCTCGGGTAGCCTAGACCAAAAGACGTCCCAAATGATTTCACAATCCGCTTGGACTCGACAAGTTGTCCCTTGGGAACCATCACTTGACCTCCTCTTAATGTTTCTTTGGAAAGAAAACGAGGTCGATTCCAACATCCACCCACTCTTGGTTCATGTCTCAAGACAAATTTGAAAATCTTATGATCGTAGACACTCACGAACCAAGTGTCACTTCTTACTTATGGCATCACAACCAGTAATGGCACCAACATGTTCCATGGTCTCCCCTTCTTTAGTTCTTCCTCTTCTCTTTGCCCTTCAATTAAGAGAGTCTCGGATTCTGCTTTACACTCTCTTGCATTTTGAAGTTTCATTTTTCTCACTTCACTAGGTGAAAGAGGTCGTAACCAAAAGTCTATGCCATATTTATGGAAGGAATAGGTGTTGTCCTCCCCATCGTGCAATGTCCTTCGGTTGAATTGGCATGGCCTCCCCAACAATATGTGACACGCATCCATCGAAAGGACATCACACCATAATTCATTGACATATTCACCGATCCGGAAGTTTACCCGGGCTTGAGTTGCTATGGTTACCCCATTTCCTTTATTGACCCACCGAAGATAGCGAGGTCTAGGATGCATACGGATTGGAAATTTCAACTCGCCGATTATCCCGTTGGAGATCAAATTGGCAGTACTACCTCTGTCTATAATCATAGTGTATACTTTTGCGTTTACCTTGCAATGGGTGTGGAATATCTGCTCCCATTGGGATTCTTCATGCTCCCCCGGTTGACTACTTAATACATGTTGGAGCATCAAATTCACACTATCTTCCGTAATGGCATCACTCATTTTCTCAAAGTAGGAATCATAGACTTGATGGATAGGTGGTGAACTCCAGGGAGTTATTTCCTTGTTACATGTAGCATCTCCCGCGAATGGTGGCATGATAACATCTATACACGCATCCTTCACCAATTCCTTCAAAGGTTCCCTTCGGGGCCGCATCACTAACCGTATCTATTGCGAGGTCATCCTTGCCAATTAATGAGTTTAGAAAGCTCCCCTTCTTGGCTTCTTCTTCTATCTTTTGCGCATAGACTAATAAAGCCTCGGTTTTGCACTTTATTTCGCTCTGGATTCTCATATCCCTTACTTCACTAGGGGTCATCGGCACCAACCGAATCTTTTTGTTGTTCTTTCAAAAGGAATAAGTATTCCTTCCCTCATCATGGTGTGCCTTTGTGTCGAGTTTCCATGGTCGTCCTAATAAAATATAGAATGCATCCATGGGGAGGATGTCACACCACACTTTATCTGTGTACCCCCTAATACGGAAGCTAACAAGAGATTATTTGATGACACTTAGCTTTCTGTTCGGGTTCACCCATTAAAGATCATAAGGTTTTGGGTGGCTGCGAATAAGCAACTTTAGTTTGGACACTATTTCCTCGGAGGCCAAGTTGGCACAACTCTTTCCATCAAAAATCTTGTTACTCACTCTTTCTTGTACTTTGCACCGTGTGTAAAAGAGTTGATCCCCTTGAGTCTCCTCATGTGCTTCAAGTCGATTATTAGGCACATATTAGTGTACGAAATCTCCACGCTCTTCCTCGATAGGGGCATCTTCTTCTAAGAATTCCTTGATAATGGACTTCTCCATAACAACAAAATCCTTACTTTCTCGGTTATACAATGGATTATTAAAGTATGTACCGTCCTCTTCTTCATTGTACAAGGGGTTAAGGAACAAGGTACGACCTTTATCATGTCTTTGGTACTTTGGCAGAAGTTTGGTTTTGCAATGTTCGGTAAGTTCCTTTTTCAAGTCTTGCAATCGATCGGTCAAAACGTCATACATAATCCCACGTAGTTCTTTTTTGTGTGAGAGGCATAGCATCAAAGCGTGGGATGAGATTGCCTCACTATGATACCAATTTGATTTATGTACGGAGAGCTTTTAGTAGGTAAATGGTTCGGGTCCTAATTGTACTCGGGTTGGCCCGAAATGGCAAGGCAAGATTGGGGTTTCTTTGTCTCTCGATAGGCCGGAAATGGGGTGTTGGGTGGTAATTTCGGGTGGGTATGGGAAGATTCGCATCAAGGCGCTTGGTGGAGTTGTCACGAGTGGGTAGAGGGCCAGGATGATGCTCGGGGTTTGGTGGTTTGGTGGAGCTAAGGTTCGAAAGTGCACCAAGATAGTGAGGGTGTGTGAGAAGGGAGTTTGGGTGGGACGTTGATATGTTTGGTGGTGTTTGCGTAGGGCTAAGGATATGTGCGGATAGTGGCCTTTTGTGGAGATGTTTATGAAGTGTTGTGGGATATATGGCACGACATCTGATTGCAAGACTTGAAAAAGGAACATCTAGATATTGAGAATAAAAAGTATGAATGACAGAAGCAACATCTAGATGCGGTGACCACTTACTGTAAATGTGTAAATATATGAAACAATATATTCCCTACCCATAATTAGAATATTTTCATATATTGTGTAAATATAATTATGATAAGACTAGGATTCCTCTTTTGTATAGGCTTAGGATTCCTATTGTATAAGGGATGAATATTGTACTCTATATATACCTTGATATTAATGAAAGACTCCCCAAGTGAGATTAATATCATCTAACATGGTATCAAGAGCCAAATAAACAAAACCCTAAAAACCTTTCTCTTCCACAGCCGCCGGCTGCCTCTCCTACGTCGCGGCCCTCCCGGATTTTCTTCTTGTTTTTCGGGTTTTGTTCTTCCTTTCTTCTCTTCTCTAAATGGCTATCCCTGATTCTTCCACACTTTCTGACGCCTCTACCTCCACAAATCCACCACAAAGTCATCACCCTCGTTTCATCCCGCCCTTACTGTTTCCAACATCAAGAACCATATTCTCATTATTCTTGATCAAGAAAACAACCAGTATTCTCCCTGGGTTGAACTTTTTCGCAATCATGCATGTCTCTATAGCGTACTTGACTATATTGATGACACTATTCCGCGCCCTACGGAGGTTGATGATTCTATCTGGCATCGTCTCGACGCCGGCGTCAAACAATGGATAGATGGTAGTATCTCTCAGGATTTGCTCCTTACTATCATGAAATCTGACTCCACAGCCCTTGACTTGTGGAATAGTTTGGAGGAAATTTTTCAGGACAACAAGCACACGCGTGCCGTGTATTTGAAAGAACAGTTCAACAAAACACGTCTTGAAAACTTCTCTAATGTCTCTGAGTACTGCAAGCAGCTTAAACTTCTAGCGGATCAACTCTCCAACATCGGCACGCCTGTCACTGACAATAAAATGGTGCTACAAATGATTTCTGGCCTTACTAAGGGCGAATATGATACTTTGGCCACCATTATTCAACAGGCAGATCCGCTACCAATTTTTAACAAAGCTCGCTCACAATTGTTGCTCGAAGAAACCCGTCGTGCTAAGCAGGATGAGCACGCCCAGCAGGTGTTAGCTGTCGACACGCAACCCCAAGATCAGACGCCACCAGACAACTCCTAACAGCGGTAGGGCCGCGGCGGCAAGGGTGGAAAAGGCAGCGGTGGTAGAGGAGGTCGTGGTCGTGGTCGTGGCAAGGGTCACGGTCAACAGAACCAATAGCAGCAACAGAGATCGCAAAACAACTAGGTTGTGGCTCCTCGCCAGCTTCTACAGCCGCTGGTTCTGGGCTCAGAGTCACAAGCGCGCAAGTCCATTCCAAGACTAAAGACCATACAATCCAGTATTCTTACCCCGTTTGTTAGGCCCCGCCCACTCTCAACAACAGGCTCACTTCATGCAAGGTCAAATCACAGCCCTCCTCCCAATGACACCCATCGAGTTGGGTCAGCGTTAAGACTCTCTATGCAACAGCCTGACAATACTTGGTACATGGACTCAGGCGCCACATCTCACGTCACCCAGTCTGCAGGTACTATTCCTAAACTATTTCAGTTAAATCATCCTCAATATGTTACATTTGGTAGTGGACAACGCATTCCAGTTAAGGGTTATGGTACCTCATACACACAACCTCCTCATCCACCCTTCTCCCTCAAAAATACCCTATATGCCCCACACATGATTAAGAACCTCATATCTGTCCGCCAATTTACTCGTAATAATTCTGTCTCCGTGGATTTTGACCCTTTTAGTTTTACTGTGAAGGATCTTCATACGGGGACACCTCTTACGAGATGCAATACCACGGGGGATCTCTATCCATTCACTTCCACCTCCGCTGCCAGATCTTGCTCTCCCATCACTCTAGCGGTTGTTTCTTCTTCAACTTGGAGCCCCAATTTTTAATTTTCTTAGAGGCAACAATTTCATTGCTTGTAATGGGAAACTTGCCCAAAATTGTGTTTCTTGCTCTTTAGGCAAACATATTCGTCTTCCGTTTAAATCATCTACTAGTGTTACATTTGCTCCTTTTGATATCATACATGCCGATTTATGGACATCTCATATCTCTAGTTTTCTCGGTCATAAATACTATCTTGTGTTGCTTGATGATTTTTCACACTATGTTTGGTTATACCCTCTTAAATTTAAATCGGAAGTGTTTGTCAAATTTCTTGAGTTTCGCAAGTTCATTCAAACACAATTTGGAAAAGGCATAAAATCATTTCAGTGCGATAATGGTCGTAAATTCAATAACTCTATGTTTCACCGCTTTTGTACCAATAATGGCATGGTCTTTCGCTTCTCCTGCCCTCACACCTCACCACAAAATGGTAAAGTTGAAAGAATCATCCTCACCATTAACAATATGATTCGCACCCTATTGATTCATGCCTCCCTCCCTCCACCCTTCTGGGTCTATGCTGCTAAAATGTCAGAATACACTCTAAATATTCTCCCTACTAGCACTCTTCACAATATGACGCCTACCGAAATCCTTTACCATAGAATCCCCTCTTATGATCATCTACGGATTTTTGGTTGTCTGTGCTATCCCAACCTTAGCTCCACCGCCCCTCACAAGCTCGCTCCTAGGTGCACTCCATGTATCTTTCTAGGATTCCCGCCGAACCATAAGGGCTATCTATGTTATGACTTGTCGACTCGTCAGATCCACATATCTCGTCACGTCATATTCGACGAGACCACATTTCCGTTTTCGAATCTTCCAAAATTCCAAAAATAGGACTACTCATTTCTTGACGAATCTGCCATCTCTCCCTTCATAATCAAACAACTTACATCCTCTGTTCCGTCGTCAGAGCCGCGGCCTCGAGGGGAGTAGCCGCGCTACCGATTTCGAAGCAATCTTTTGAAACACCGCCGACAGCGCCATGTTCAGGCTGGCCGAGCCATGGCGCCCAAACTTCGAGAAGCTCACAACCTTCTAGCGCCACGACTCGATCCAGAGTCACAAGCGCCCGACGGCCGCTTCCACCTTCTCCTTATCCGACTTTACCCTCCGTCTCAGACACCACTCCGCCACCCACTGTCCCTACCCATCCAATGGAAACTAATTCAAAGCATGGAATCTTCAAACCCAAAGTCCATTTCAACTTGTCTGCCCAAACCATCTCTACACTTCCAAAGAACCCAAAATTAGTCAAACAAGACCCTAATTAGAATGCGGTTATGTATGAGGAATTCAATGCTTTAACTAAACAGCACACGTGGGATCTAGTACCTAGACCTAAGGGGGTGAATGTCATTCGTTGTATGTGGCTATTTCGTCACAAGTTCAGAGACAATGGGGATCTTGAGAGGTATAAGGCCCGTCTTGGGGCTAATGGCACAAATCAGTAGGAGGGTATTGATTGTGGTGAGACCTTCAGCCCGGTTGTCAAACCGGCTACCATCCGTACAGTTTTGAGCATAGTCATGGGCAAACACTGGCCGATCCATCAGCTTGACGTGAAGAATGCATTCTTACATGGGGATCTGCGAGAGACAGTCTACATGCATCAGCCACCAGGGTTCACCCATCCTGCAGTTCCGCACTATGTGTGCCGTCTCCGTAAGTCACTATATGGCCTGAAGCAGGCCCTCCGTGCGTGGTATGATCGATTTGTCATGTATATCTTGCAGATTGGGTTTGTATGCAGCAAGAGTGATACATCACTTTTCATTTTCATCGAGGTAGTAGCACTGCTTACTTATTACTTTACGTGGATGATATTGTTCTTAATGCCTCCTCCGACGGATTGAAAAATGAGATTATTGTCTTGCTCAAGTTCGAATTTGCAATGACTGATTTGGGGAAGCTGAGTTACTTTTTGGGGATATCAGTGACCAGGTCTGCCAATCATATGTTCTTGTATCAGCGTAAGTATGCAGAAGAGATTGTGTACAGGGCTAAGATGGCGAACTACAAAGAGGTGCCTACTCTAGTTGATTCCAAATCTAAGCTCAGTGCTATGGATGGTGCTCCAGTCTCTGATCCTACTCTGTATAGAAGCCTTGCAGGTGCACTTCAGTATCTTACATTCACCAGGCCAGACATAGCTTATGTTGTTCAGCATGTGTGCTTATTCATGCATGCCCCCAAGGAGTCTCATTTCACTGCTCTTAAGCGTATCATTCGATACATTAAGGGCACTCTTGATTATGGTTTGCACCTATACCCCCTGCACCAGACAGATTGCTTTCATATACGGATGCATATTGGGCAGGGTGTCCGGACACGCGACGCTCTACCTCCGGCTTTTGTGTTTTCTTAGGCGATAATCTGATTTCTTGGTACGCTCGGCGAGGCTACCCTATCTCGCCCAAAGGGTTTAGGCTGAGTACAGAGGCGTTGCAAATGTAGTAGCTGAGATTTGTTGGCTCAGAAATTTACTGTTAGAACTTCAGTGTCCTTTGCGTCAGGCATCTATTATGTATTGTGATAACATCTCTGTCATCTATCTTTCTCATAATCCGGTTCAACATCAGCGAACCAAGCATATTGAGATAGACCTACACTTCGTTCGTGAGAAAGTTGCGTTAGGTCATGTCAAAGTGTTACATGTTCCATCATCCTATCAATATGCAGACATATTTACCAAAGGACTTCCCAGACAGTTATTTCTTGACTTCAGATCCAGTCTCAGCGTTCGGCCTCCTCCCGCTCCGACTGAGGGGGTGTGTAAATGTGTAAATATAGGAAACAATATATTCCCTACCCATAATTAGAATATTTCCATATATTGTGTAAATATAATTATGGTAAGACTAGGATTCCTCTTTTGTATAGGCTTAAGATTTCTATTGTATAAGGAATGAATATTGTACTCTATATATACCTTGATATTAATGAAAGACTCCCCAAGGGGGATTAATATCATCTAACACTTACCTCTTACTACAGTGGGACGTCCACTACGTGTAATAAAGATAACAAAGAAATCTTCTATCAAAGCTTGAACTAAAATGACAGAGTAAGTTGGATTTACAAAGTTAAATAGACAAGCCAGATGTAAAGACCCAACTTTAACAGTAAGGTGTTAATTATTTTAATAGGGATAAGTATAAGAAAATTTATCTACAATACAAATTTATTTCGAACTGAGGCAGGTATAGAATAGTTAATCAAAAATTTATCTTTTTACTTTACAAAAATTAAAAATGGAAAAGAACTATGATAAACCTGTTTTAAAGAGCTCCCTAAAGTGGTAGATATTCTATCCTCTTTATTTTCCAGAGTAACATTTGTAGATTATATAAAATTTTGTGAGCAGTCGTCAATGAAAACTTCTAGATTTGGTTCTTATGTTCGAAAAAAGTGAACACTTAAGTCCATTCGACAACTTAAGTTCAAAGTTCTAAACTTGGTTAGAGAAAAAGTACATGTGCTTTAGTGATAAGAGGGAGAACATCTCACTTGTAAAATTATAAAAAGTCTACCTGTGAGTAAGAAGAGTCTCTTTCATAAACTCTCTGCTAGACCTCCTGCTCCCCTCTTTTTGATGTAATTGTTTGATTTTATGAAAATAATAAAGGATTATTTTCATAATCAAATCAAATCAAATATCTTATAATTAGGATGTAAATATTCTTTGTATAGTTTACCATAATTGTAGCCTAGATTTAGTCTTGTATTGATGTATATATGATTGTATTCAAGGAGTGAAATAGACATGGAAAATATTTCCTTCATGGTATCAAGAGAAAAAAATTAATCCCTCCAAAACCCTAGCCCTAAGCCGCCGGCCACGCCTATTTCGCCTCCCCCCCCACCGAAACCCTACCCTTCCTCTTCGGTTTTCTATTCCAAAAACCGTAGGGTTTTCCCTTTGCCAAAAACCCTAATTAGGGTTCTTCCCTTGGCAGAAAAATCTACCTCTCTTCTTTCTTGTGTTTTTGCAATACCCTCCAACAATGGCCAACCAACAAAAATTACAACCCGCTCTTGCCGTGAACAAAGTCAAGAACTTCATCCCTGTGATTCTCGAGATGGAAAAAAGGCAATATTTATCATGGGTGGAGTTATTCAAAATCCATTGCTGAACATACCAAGTCATCGACCATATTCTACCTTGCAAATCTCAACTCGGTGTCTCGGAGAAAAACACTAATATGGAATTATGGTCCCGCTTGGATGCTATAGTCCTTCAATGGATTTACGGCACCATATCAAACAATCTTTTGCACACCATATTGGAATAGTATTCGACGACGCAACAAGTATGGGAGTGTTTGCAAAATATTTTTCAAGACAACAAAATTTCTCGGGCGGTTTATCTAGAAAATTAATTCACCAATGTCCAATTGGATGATTTTTCAAACGTCTCCGCATATTGTCAAGATTTGAAAATGATTGTCGATCAACTATCAAATATTGGTGCACCAGTGACGAATCAAATGTTAGTTCTTCAATTAATTGCGGGATTGAATGAACAATATAATGGTGTTGTTATGTTTATTCAACAAAGTAATCCACTACCACCATTCTATGAGACTCGGTCGAGATTGATTCTTCAAGAAACACAGAAAAAAAATAGGAGACGACGGTGGCAAACAGTGCCGGCACCGCCCTCCTTTCCACCAACACATATATCGATGATTTTGGCCCTCAAAATTATGGTTCGGGAAGTAGTACAAATCAACACAATAATGGACCAAAACGGGATCAAAATCGCAACAATAACAAAGGGAAAATTAATGGTGTAAAGGGAAGAGGTCGGGGTAGAGGACAAACCGCTAGTGGCGGCAACATCCGTGGCCAGCAGGGCCAAAACAGACCCCACTGGCAGCAGCCCAACCATCCAGCCGACGGGCAGTGGGAACAGTACACACCGTGGGGCTGGTAGTCGCAACAGTGGGATGCCCCTCCCTGCTCGTACCCCACGGCATAGTGGGCCAGGCTTCCTCAAATATCTCAGCAGCCCAGGGTTCTCGATAGTCATCCGCAGCAAGCTTTTGTAGCTCATGGACCATCTTTCTAGAGTTATGTTCCGACGGACATCGAGTACGCCATGAAAAATATGACTCTCAATGTTCCTGACGACAACTGGTACATGGACACGGGGGTGACCTCTCACATAACGGCATCTATACGTACTCTGTGGCATACTCCTACTTTATGACATACTCGTTTGGGACACCCGGGAGCACCTGTGCTAAACTCCCTTCAGAAAAATAAGCTTATTGATTGTAAATCATCTTTGGGTTCTCATGTTTGTCAATTTTACATTTTTTGGGAAACATGTTAAATTGTCATTTTCTTTATCTACTTCAAACATAATTATGCCATTTGATATCATGCATAGTGACTTATGGACATCCCCGATTTTAAGTTCATCAAGTCATAAATATTACATGTTTATTTTGGATGATTACTCTAATTTTCTTTGAACATTTCCAATTGGGAAGAAATCACAGGTTCACAATATTTTCTTGCAATTTAGTGTGTTCATCCAAACCCAATTTGAGAAATAAATTAAGTGTTTACAGTGTGACAATGGGAGGGAATTTATAAATGACAAATTTTAAGGGGTTTTGTCACAAAAATTGTATGATCTTTCGTCTCTTGTCTGCACACTTCTTGCTCAGGCATCCATACCACCATCATTTTGGCGTCATGCTATTCAAATGGCTACATACCTCTTAAACATTCTTCCTAGAAAGACACTTTCAAACTACTCACTCACACAAATTCTCTATCATCGGGTCCCCTCCTACACACATTTGAGGTTTTTCGGTTGTCTGTGTTATCCCTTTTTTCCTACCACAATGATAAACAACTTTCAAGCCCGTTCCACTCCATGTGTATTTTTAGGATATCCACAAAACCATAAGGGTTATAAGTGTTATGATATGTCTAGTTAAAAAATTATCATCTCTCATCACGTGATTTTTGATGAATCCAAATTCCCGTTTGCAAATATACAAACATCTTCCCCATCCTCATATGGTTTTTTAGACACGGGGCTACATCCTTTTTTTGCAATACAATTTTAATAGTCCAAATATGAGAGAGCCCACAGCTCCATCGTCTGCACCCTTGGCCCAGCAAGATGCCCAAATTGGATCTACCCAAATGAGGGAGCCCACTGCTCCCTCACCCTTTCCCTCGGTCCAGACCCCTGCCCAAAATGGGCCAACCCAATGAGGTAGCCCACTTCTCCCTCACCCTCTGTCGCAGCCTAACCCATTCCCCAACAAAAATTAGCCCAAATGAGGGAGCCTACCTCTCCCTCTTCCTTTTCACCAAACTGGCTGCCTGGCCCACTGCCTCAAGCCTAACCCGAGGAGCCTACTACTCCCACGGTCCAGTGGTAGGATATGCCCGCCAGTCCCTCGGTCCAAATTCCAGTAACCTAGTAGTTCATCTCGACCCCACCCTGGTCCATTGAAACCCGTGCCATGCATGAGATTTTTTGGCCTAAGCATCAGTTTAATCTTACGTCCTCTGTACAACCATCCACAATTCTCCAAAATCTAAAAGCTGCCTTATCGGACCTGAATTAGAAAGCAGCCATGATAGATGAAATTAATGCTCTTATTAAAAATAAGATGTGGGAGTTAGTGCTCCATCTATCTAACGTGAACATAATACGTTCTATGTGGGTTTTCTGTCATAAAAATAAATCTTATGGTTCCTTTAAGAGGTACAAAACTCGTGGTTGGAGTGGATTGTGGTGAAACTTTCAGCCCAGTGGTTAAACCTGCTACTATCAAGACAGTTCTCAATCTGGCTCTGTCAAAATCATGGTTCATTCATCAGTTGGACGTAAAGAATGCGTTTCTACACGGTCACCTACAGGAAACATTTTACATGCACCAACCTTTGGGCTTCCGAGATCCTATTCATCCTGATTATGTTTGCTTGTTGAAGAAATCCTTATATGGTCTAAAACAGGCCCCTAGGGCATGGTATAACAGGTTTGCAGGGTTCGTCTACTGGGGTTCTCACATAGCAAATCTGATCAGTCTTTATTCATTTATAAAAAAGGGAATGACATGGCATACATTCTTCTCTATGTGGATGACATCATCCTCACATCATCATCTAAGTCCCTTCGCCAGTCTATATGTCCCTCCTTGCTCTGAATTTTGCTATGAAAGATTTGGGCTCTTTTAAACTATTTTTGGGCATTGCTGTTACTCAATATGCATGTGGTTTGTTTGTTTGTCAAAGAAAATATGACGAGGAGATAATTGACAAAGTTGGTATGTCATCTTGCAAACCGTCACCCACGCCGGCAGATACCAAGGCAAAATTGAGTAACTCTTCAGGGTCTCCATACGGCGATCCAACACATTACCGCAGTTTAGCAGGGGCATTGCAATATCTCACATTTACGAGACTTGATATCTCATATACAGTTCAACAGGTCTGTTTACATATGCATGACTCGAAGGAAGAACATATAGGGGCTCTCAAACGAATTTTGCAGTATGTTCAAGGTACTCTTGATTTTGGGTTGCATCTGTATAAGTCAACCATTTCTTGTCTCACATCTTATACAGATGTTGATTGGGGGGATGCCCGGACACAAGGCACTCCACCTCTGGTTATCATGTGTTTCTCGAAGACAATTTAATCTCGTGGTCTTCAAAACACCAACCAACACTATCTCAGTCGAGTGCTGAAGCAGAATATCGAGGGGTAGCTAATATTGTCTCTGAATCATGTTGGCTCCGTAATCTTCTATTGGAGCTTCATTGTCCGATCAAAAAAGCAACCGTAGTTTATTATGATAATGTGAGTACGATATATTTGTCAGGAAACCCTATCCAACATCAACGCACAAAAACAGATAGAAATTGATATTTTATTTGTCTGTGAAATGTTTGCACGTGGACAAGTCTGTGTTCTCCATGTACCGTCCCGCTATCAGATTGCAGACATATTCACGAAAGGTCTTCTGCGCATACTCTTTGATGATTTCAGGGGCAGTCTAAGCGTACGAGAACCTCCCGCTACGACTGCGGGGGACTGTTAGATATTATGGATATAATTCTTTATTATTTCCATAATCAAATCAAATCAAATATCTTATAATTAGGATGTAAATATTCTTAGTATATTCTTAGTATACTCTACCATAATTGTAGCCTAGATTTAATCTTGTATTAATGTATATATAATTGTATTCAAAGAATGAAATAGACATGTAAAATATTTCCTTCATACTCTTTCAGTATCAGCTTGGTACCATTTAATAAAACCTCTACCTTATCGTCAAACAATGTCTTAAATTTTAATGGAAATGTTCAAACCATACAATTGTGGTCCAATGTTAGAATGACAATTTAGATAATAACTGGTTTATAGATTTGGAGTATAGAATCTCCTTCAGTGTGGAAATCCATGATTCATTAATTCTTTTCTTCCAAGCCCAAGATTTGATACAAAACTTGCATTTGAAGTTTATATGTACTGCGACTTTTCTGTATACTTTCCCCGGTTTCATTGCTACCGCTAAGGATCTATACTTTACTAAGCCAGTTCGGTAAGTTAAGGTCCATGCTTGAAAGGAAAAAAAAGAGGAAGGGGAAGGGGTCGCCCAAAGCTGTGGAGATAAGGTGGAAGATAAAAAAGCTATATTTAGAATAATATTCCGCTGCTAGGGTGAGCTAACTCCAAAAAACCCGTCCACGGTTCCGATTTCAGGCTGCACCTCGCCGTCTACTCTACGACTAATATTTTTATGCTTGTTGCCTTGTTCTTCTGTTGTTTTTTACATTTCCTTGCTCATCCGTTAATTTATTTTTCTTCTTTTGATAGGACATTGCTCTTTTTATGCACCCCAATGACATAAGCTATGATGCTATTAGGTTAATTAAGATGTTAAAGTGAGCAGACAACAGCTGAATAGAACACATTGATTATGCTTTGAAATGTGTTTTTCAAAGTTACATGGGGTGGCCCAGGAAATGTCTTTTGAAATGTACGTCCTCCATAAGAGCCACCAAACACCACAAGGGCAGATGAATCAAATGGATTATTATGATTTATATTTAAGCTCATCACTGGAATTGAATAATCACTCTGATACCTTCATATTTATCAATAACATTGTGGTACAATATCATTCAAACCTCTTCACAGAGCACATTGTTAGGCTCTGCATAAACAATTGAAATAAAGGAGAAAATAGAGGGAACAACCGCAAATGCAAATTCTATGATGGAATAAGAAAAAATTAAAATCAATATAATAATGTTTATGAAACAAGAGTATGCAGGTTTATGAAAAAGCAGGAAGTGGATTCTAAATGAGAGAAACTATAAAAAAGGACGGTCACAGCAGCCAATGTTTTTATTTTTTTTATAATCGAGAAATTTCGCCAGATAGGTCCAACTCATAATCTTTTGTTAAAGGGTTGATCCGCAAACCTTTAAACGTATCATATAATCATTGCTTAAGTTCTGAGTATGCTCTTAACTAGAAATCTTTAATCTCAGGGGGAGGCTGCACACTAGGAGTAGCTGCAAAAGGGACTGACTTCATGATTTCCGAAATCAACTTCTCTACTCTATTGTGTAAAAGAACAATTTGTTCACCCAATACGTTCATATAAACATTGGTGTAGTTATTCTGTTTGAGCATGGTATTAATATGCGAAGTTGTAACTAAAGCAGTATTATTTTCAATTAAATTCGAAAAGGCAGCAAAATCAAGAGCTTTATTATCCTTTTCAATCTGAAAAGGTTGTTGATGAGGGAAAACAGAGCAACTTTCCCGCTAGAAAGTTTGTACTCTCTTTCTAGAACAAAGATATAATCTCCCAGATTCGTTTCTATTAAAATAGTTTCGTTTTTAAAATCCATGATTTTGCACATAGGATTCATAGTGTATAAAGGTTTAAAATAGATTCTATAGCAAATACATATAACTTCAATTCCAGGCATATAATCATAACCATGCAACTTAATACTCAATATTAAAGCATTCAAAGAGTTTTCATCTTGCAAAGATACCTGCAAGTTAGGATAAACATTAAAATAAACAGGGTCATATGCCAAACCGGTCTGTACTGTCCCTATAATGGACTTCTTCCAGTTCTGATTTTTACCATCCCTTAGAGCTGCTATAAAGCTTTCTGGTACGCCTCTTAAAGTAAGTGGCTTGAAAGCAACCTGTACTAACCCAATATGCATAAATCGATGGGTTGCCCTATAAGGGGAAATATCACTGTCATTTAATAATTTAAAAGTAGTATGATCGCTATCTACGGTGATTGTTTCCTCAGTAGTTTTGACTACTAGTTTGAATCCTAATTTTTCAAAAGTATCCATCTGATATATCAACTTGGATTGAATTTTTGGAATAGTCCACGTATTGAGTAGATCTAAATGTTGAGGTATATCATATTCCTATTTTTTACTGTTTTTAACAGTATTCCTGTTTTTTATGATAGTCATCTTTCTAGAAAGTGTGTTAAACTTGTTGCCTATTACTACTTGTACACATGGCTTTCATTTGAAATTTTCTAAAAACTAATACCTTGTAGTTCTAGGATGCGCTAACAATTCTAAAATTTTAGATTTAAGAAAGTTTCATGACATTAGTCCTTTACTACAATATTACTTTTTAAATGAAAATTCTTCACAATCTAATACCTTATGATCTTAGGATGCGTTTGCAATTCCTAAAATCTTAGATTTAACGGAAAATTTCTTAACATTGATACTCTAACTTTCAATATCATATTCCATATGAAATCTTTTCAACTTAATATTTCGTGGTCTTAGGGAGCCTTGGCTGCTCCTAAAACTTTATTAGATTTTATGACAAAAATTGTCCTCCAATTTATTTTGGTTAGCCCTCTAAAATATTTATCGAAACTAAGTCGTTAAGAAAAGATTAATAATTTAAACCAAAATAACACTTTAAAATTATATAAACTTAAAACAAATATGCTGAGTTGGATATGTACAAAGGATGACCAAACTGTCTCTTGACCCAAAAATTCATGGATAAATTCACTATTCCATACCAAAAATGTTTCTCATATAAAACTTTTATTTTCTTAGCCTCCCTTTTAAAATGTGCAGTAGCAGACAATTAAAAATTATAAAAATTACTGCCCAAAATTTGTCCATATGTTTGAAAAAAGCACTGTTCACCCCAATTTTGTTGAGAAATAACACATTGCTAGTTTTTCCATCCAATCTTTATTAAAAGGAAAGGAAAAAAATTGAAAGGTGCAGATAGAAGCACTGCCAATGAAACCACACCATAAAAGATTTTCTTGGAAGATGTTTCTTTACTCTTTGAACAACTTTGACAAGAAATCAAAGACAGCCTCAAAAAAAAATCCAGAAGCGAATCAATTTACGTATAGAGGAAAATCCAATGAACAACTCAATCCTTTTGCATTATGTCGTCTCAAAAGAAATCAGGCAGAAACTTTATTCAAGTTTGGAAAACACAGTATTTTTGTATCTTAATATGATTCTAAAATACTGAAAATCATGTCTAATGATCTAACAAGACCGTGCTCATGATACCATTTGATGGAAAAAATAATTCAAAATCACAAATTAAATCAATAGAGAGAGATGAATACTAACCTTGATCCGTTGTAGTCAAATTTAGTTGAAGATCTTCCCAAATTATGGTACTCAATAATTGGATTTTCTAAGTCTTAACACACTATGTTTTAGTATCTTTTGGGGTAGAGAAAATCATTTATATTCTGACAACTTTTCTTTTCTGAATACAACTCTTCAAAGATGCCTTTTCAGAATATGTAGTTTTTCAGATATATTTCCATCAAATATAAAAGAAAAGAAATAACACATATTTTCTAGACCCATATAATAATACTTTATTAGATGATAAAATAGACTTCTTTAATGATAGCATATCTATGTAATATTTATTAATATGTGAGCCCATAAATAGAAAATTACTAACAGATTGTTCCGAAGGTATGAACCGAGGCTATCTCATATAGTTGCTATTGATGTTTCAAATATCCTAAAAAGACGATTATGAATTCAAAATTCTAGTACTTTTATGTTATTTTAAGTTATTGAGTTTTAAATTAATAACTCATACATATTCAATAATGTTTTTGTAAATACAAAGTTTGGACTAAAACTATTAGGTTCAGCCCGATTCATAAGCTATATTCTACCTCCGCCCTTAACAAAGAGGTTAAGAAAATTCAACCTCTATTATATATACATACGAAATAATTTCACCTTGTATAGGTTGTGCAATTTTTCAATACGCTCCTAGCTTCCCAGTCTGTCACCTCTCTTTAAGCTAAAGACGAGAACTCCAATAGAGCTTCTATATATTGTACATTAGTCCATATTGAATTTACTTGTATACCTACAATACTTTCTACGTACTATGAATATTATTTAGCCAGTAATAATAAGGTAGTTATCATTTTGTTGATTATTAATTACATAACGCTTATCATAGAAATTAACTTATAATTATATTATAAGTAAATTTTACTGCACCTTAAATTTATGTACTATACATCATTACTAATAATTATATTCAAAAGCAGCATTATTCCGGAATCAATATCATGATGTGCCGAAGATATCCTTTTTACTTTCTGTTTTTCCTTTGATGGCGCAGAGTTGCTGGTAAGAGAGAGTAACTGTCTGTGATTATATAAGAAAAATTACAGTTTATCCTGTGTAGAATAAGTTTTTATAAATTTCAGTAATTCGATCGGTCTAACAGACTACTCACATACAGTATGCTCTATGTGATATTATCGTATTTAAAATAGTACTTTTACCATGGATAACACTAAACACTCAAATATTAATTATCAAAAGAAAAGTCAAATTCGATTGGAAAAATTCGCAACTAATATTCAATTACACCAAAAGTAGATGTAGCCTTTAAGATATGTGTTCCATAAAATTAAATTTAAAATGCAATTGCTTACACTTGAGGAAGCTATTTTAGAATTCAGAAATTATAAATTTCAAATCTTATATCCTCTTTTGACTTGAGATACATGATAAAATTCATGAAAGTCTTTTATTCATAACATGAATTCTTACAAAGCAATAACAAGATAATAAAATAATACTATTCTTGAGAGCTAAAAGTGCAAGTAAAGCTCTTTATATAGGGTCTATTACATGAGATACAAATGTGTTTTTCCAATGTGGGACAAAAGAAAATGCTAATATCTCCTCTCAAACTCGCGATGGTGTAGACAGAAGCATCGAGAGTTTGCCAAGAAAGAACCGGTGACGCTTTAAGGTATGCGCCTTTGTGAAGAAATCTGCAAGTTGCATCGAAGATGAGACAAATGGCAAGGATAGAGTGCGTTGCTGAAGATGATATCGAATAATATGACAATCAATCTCAATATGTTTGGTACGTTCATGAAAGACTGTGTTGTGCGCAATCTGAATAGAACTCTTATTATCACAATACATCGGTGTTAGTGAAGAAAGACAGACACCCATATCAACCAATAACCGACGTAACCATACAATCTCACACGTAGCAGAAGTCATAGCACGATACTCTGCCTCAGTTGAAGAGCGAGAAACCACATCTTGTTTCTTACTTTTCCATGAGATGAGTGAATCTCCTAAAAATACACAATAACCAGTAGTTGATTTCCGATCAGTTAGGTCACCAGCCCAATCTGCATCAGAAAGTGCATGAAGCTCCAAGGATGAGGTCGATGGAAACAAGAGACTCTGATAAATCGGTCCTCGAAGATAGCGAAGAATACGCATAACTGCAGCCCAATGTACAGATGTAGGAGAGCAAACAAACTGACTGACAATGTGAACAGCATATGCAATGTCATGGCGAGTAATGGTGAGGTACACCAGACTCCCTACAACTGAACGATATAAAGTGGGATCAGGAAGAGGATCCCCGTCAGTAGGTGTATATCGAACATTAACCTCAAGAGGAGAGTCAACTATACGAGTATATGTGAGACGGGCCCGCTCAAGAATATCTGCAGTGTACTTAGACTGAGAGAGAAGATATCCCTTCTCAGAATAAGCTACCTCAATGCCTAAAAAGTAACGTAGATGACCTAAATCTTTCATCTCAAAACGGCGAGATAAAGTAGATTTTAGGTTTGCAATACCATCAATATCATTACCTGTAATGATCATGTCATCAACATACAACAAAAGCAAAATACAGCCTGCATGGGATGATTTAACAAATAACGCCGAATCATGAAAGCTGGAAATAAACCCAAGAGATGATACTACAGTGGAGAAGTTGTTGAACCAAGCTCTTGGAGCTTGTTTGAGACCATACAGAGCTTTCTTAAGCCTGCACACTTGTCCTGGACTATGTGAAACACCAGGTGAAAGGACCATGTAGACTTCTTCTTGAAGATCCCCATTTAAAAAAGCATTTTTAACATTCATTTGTGAAATATGCCAATGACGAACAGAGGCCACTGCAATAAGAACCCGGACAGATGTCATCTTTGCAACAGGTGCAAAAGTCTCTTCATAATCCATACCATATTCTTGAGCAAAACCCTTTGCAACCAAACGAGCTTTATATCACTCAATAGAACCATCAGACTTTGTTTTAATCTTGTACACCCATCGAGAACCAATAGTTTTCTTACCAGTCGGTAGAGAAACCAAATCCCAAGTACCAGTTTTGTTCAAAGCAGTCAGTTCCTCATTCATAGCCTCTTGCCAAAGAGGATCACGAGCTGCCTCAGAGTAGGATGTAGGCTCACAGAGAGAATTAATAAAAACTAGAAAGGAAGCGAATGATGGAGCATAGCAAGAATAATCAAAATCGGATACCTGAGTAGATCTCATAGTGCGTTTAGGATAGCGAGGTGGATCTGGATCTGCAACCACAAGAGGTTCTGAAATAGGCGTAGGAGGGGGCTGAGTATCAATATCATGGGACCTGCCAGGCGAGAAGGAACAGATGATATAGATGTAGAATCAGATGGACAATCAGCATCAAAGGGATCAACATCAATAAGGTCAGATTTTGTCATGCCATGTGAGGTAGGTGGGATGGAAAAGAAAGGAACATGCTCAATAAAGGAAACATTACGAGACACATACAATTTTCCAGAAACTGGATCATGACAACGATAACCTTTCTGCCCAACTCCATATCCAAGAAAAACACAAATGGCGACACGAGAAGATAACTTAGTACGCTCTGCATGTGGACGTAAAACAAAACATGTAGAACCAAAAACTCTCAAATGGGAATATAGTGGGGTGTGACCAAATAGTCTAGCATACGGAGAAATCCCAGAATTATGAGAGGTAGGGATCCTATTAATAAGATAAACAGAAGTAAGGACAACTTCTCCCCAAAATTCACTAGGTACACTAGCGGACAAAAGCATGGATCTAGCTGTCTCAACAATATGCCTATGTTTTCTCTCCACTACCCCATTTTGTTGTGGTGTATCAGTACAAGAAGACTGATGTATTGTACCATCAGCTTTGAAAATACCAGAAAGATCCTCACTAGTATATTCACCTCCTAAATCAGCCCGAAAACATTTAATAATGGCAGAATGTTGAGTTTTCACATAGGCTTGAAACTCATCATAAGTATGAACAAAATCAGAGCGTCTTTTCAACAAATAAACCCAACAATGACGAGTATAATCATCAATAAAGGAAACATAATATCTGGAGCCACCCTTAGTAGGGATAGGTGTTGGCCCCCAAACATCTGAATGAACTAGATCAAATGGTGCAGAAGAAGTAGAAGTACTAAGATTAAAAGGCAAAGCAGAAAATTTTCCAAGTTTACATCCACTATAATCAGAAATATCATCGGATTGTAAATCACCAAGAACACCAGTATTACACATAAAACGCAGGCGAGAACCTGATACATGACCAAGTCTAGAGTGCCACAAATAAAATTTCGAAGAGGAATGTGTTAAATGAAAAGAAGACAGATTAACAGGCATAGTTGTTGCATGAGTAGGAAGATGCAGCTCATCCAAAACATATAGACCTCTCCCCTTTCTACGCCCTGTCCCAATCACTCTCTTGGATTATAGATCCTGCACATAACAAGAATTAGGGAAGAGTCCAATAAAACATCCAGAGTCACATATTTGACCAGCAGAAGCAAGATTTATATGTAATTTTGGAATGCAATAAACATCAGGTAATGATATAGTGGATGTATGAATGGTGCCAATGTCTGTCAATGGCATAGGTGTGCCATCGTGATCCGCAATGAAGTGGAAGGAGTCAAGACATAGATACAAAGACGAAAGAATCAGAGACATATGATTCCAGCTCCGAGTCCAAGATCCAAGAAGGCGAAATGATACGAACCAATAGATGGTGATGAGCCGAATGAGCAGAAAGAGCATAAAGCGAGAATTCTGTTGAAAGCTGTTGGAAGGCGAGGAACTTACGAAATTGGTCATTCTGAGAATCGATCTTGTGACTCACAGAGGCTCCTAAAGTTGGGTGATCAAGAGAGGGCACAAAGGCAGCCTGAGTCGGTGGATACAAGTTCTGGAATTGACCCCCAGAATATGGCTTCTGTTGAGAAGACTTCTGTCCTTGTTCCGAATGTGGAGGCTTAGAATCATCACCTCCAGCCATTATGAATTTTAAACAGAAAAATCCCAAATAACAAGCAGCAATCCCAAATAACAAGCAAAAAAAAAAGGGCAGATCTCACCAATCAGATGCGGAAGCCAAAAAGACGAAACCTAGATGTGGAAGCCAAGATCAGAACGAGCACGAGCTTCCAAAACAAGCCAAAAAAAAATTAACTGATACCAGGGGCGTGCTGCATGCGAACCCCAACTAACTCACCGCGAAGTTGGATCCGCGATCGAGCTAAAAATATTAACTTGTGCTCTTGGCTTTGATACCATGATAGAATTCATGAAAGTCTTTTATTCATAACATGAATTCTTACAAAGCAATAACAAGATAATAAAATAATATTATTCTTGAGAGCTAAAAGTGCAAGTAAAAGAAAAGCAAGTAAAGCCCTTTATATAGGGTCTATTACATGAGATACAAATGTGTTTTTCCAATGTGGGACAAAAGCAAATGCTAATAATACATACGTACGTACATGTCTTTCGTCAAATCATCCAAATTTATTCTATTAAAAAATAAATTACGCTAACAAAACTTCAAGATGCCAAGATTCATATATTATCTTTTTTTTTGTTTCCCGCCCGGTGTTTGGTATCCGCATTGGAGCCCGACATATCAGGATTCGCGTCGCGTAGGGCTCCATTCGAGGGTAAGCGCTCCCTACTAAGAATTTTTTCATATCCATGGCTCGAACCTGAGACCTCTAGTTAATAGAGGAGCAGGCCCATCCGATGCACCACATTTTTTTGTGGTAAATTCATATATTATCAAGAGGACATCAAACTATTGCTTTATATATGACGGTGATGTTTTTCACAAGATCACAACTATCTGGCATCTGATTTCTGATAAAAGGAGTTCTCAAGATTCTTTTTGTTGTTGTTTTTGAAAAGGAGAAATATCTTTATGTAAAAAAATGCTTAAACGTGAAAAAGAAGTGACAATATAGCCATTAACAAAATATATGTAAAAAATGCTTAAACGTGATAAAGAAGTGACAATATAGCCATTAAAAAAAAGTGGCACTAACCATATACTAGCAAGTGTGATAAATGACCAAGATTAATTGATCACCGCGAGAGAGCGGATGTAGAGCACTGACATCGCGTTTATCAAAATCTAATATTTTTAACTGAGAGCATAAATTTGTGTAAAATTCACAAAATTTGTAACAAATACTCTTAAGTAAATATGAATTCATATTATTCATTTCTTTAAATGTAATAGATTCAACACTAAAAACTTTAAACATTAATCTCATAAAATTTAAATCCTGAATTCGAGACGACTTCACCACCATCCATGGACAACATGGTTGCAAGTATCCTTGATCCACCTAAAGCTCTTTCTAAATGAACCCTTCATTTTACCTTCCATAGCATAAGCTTTATATCCAACAACTCTTCTCTTTCTTTGCAATTCAAGATCATCCAATTTCCAACTTTTTGAAGAAGATGACATCACTTTGCTCTTATTATTGCTCTTCTTGATTTTCACTTTCTTATTATTGTTATCCATAGAAGAATAAGGAACATGATGAGAATTAGTACTATAACTCCTCAAATATTGCATACTTGTTGGTGCTAACCTTTGCATCCTTCCACCTTCCCTTGTTGACGTTGATCTAAAATTCTCCATTAGAATGAAAATGAGAGCTTTAATTTGCTCTGGGGTTTGAGTTAAGAGGAAGGAGGAAAAGGAGAGGATTATATTATTAGGCTTTTCTTCAAGGTTAGGTTTTGAGTAACTATATGGATTTATACATCAAGGAAAGGGGTGGAGGTGGCTTTATCTTTTTAATTATTCTGTTCTTTTTTATTTATATCTTTTTATCCTATTCTTGAGTAGTGTTTCCTCCTTTTTCGTTTTCTTTTTACTTTATTCATTACTCTTTTCGTTAATGGAGTTATGTCACAAAATTTGATGGTAACATGTGCTAGAAACCCGATATTTTATGTAGACGTGGGAGCCTAAAGTCAAACTTCAATGAGGGATCTTAACTTTTTTGTCACAAAAATGAGGAAAAAAAATTTCATATATATTTTTTATTTGAAGTCTACTTTTTTAGGATTTATGTCATATATATATCTCATGAACTTCCTAAAGAGTTTTTTTTTTGAGATTGTATCAAAAATTTAATTCTTCTACTTTTTTTTGGTTTTGAACAACGGATTCATATTTTTTTAATTGACATCTTTTATTTTATATTCTAATAAATAATTAAAATGACAATATATACTACGTAGTAAAATATCAAAACAAGCAAATTTTAGACGAAATAATACTAAAAAGTTAAAATAATAGAACTTGAATCAAGAAGTTTATAATTTGATTTGAGAATACTAATTGTTTGATGCTTCAATATACTTCTTGCAATATTTGGTGTCCAAGAAAAAACAAAAATAGCAAATTCATAAGTTGTAGCTCGTCTTTCAGATCAATTTAGTCAAAAACTTTCTTGAAAAAATAATGAAGAAATATAACGCGTAGAAGTATACTACAGTTTTGTAGAGAGAAAAGCTAAAAATAGATTAAGTATAGTAGATAAACCAAACATGGGCCTTCTTTTTTGTCCATATACTAAAAATAGATTGAATATTTGTACTATATATATGTTACTTACTGATTTAGAGGCCTTCTTTTCTATCAATTAGCTAAATATTTTCTTTTAATGATAACAAGTTTAAACTACTTTATCATTGTCTAAAAAAATTTAAAAATATATATAGCCCATATTGATAAAAAAATGTAACGACTCGTTTGGTCGTTATGACACTTTTGACCCTTTCCGAGCCCAATTAGTACGACTTTGTATGACTTTGGCGAAACAGAACCTTAAAGTGTAAAACGTTTGACCAATAACTAATTTTTGGGTAAACGGACCTTTTTAAAAAATTCGTCGATCCCGAGAGGTCCGGATGATCGATTGTGACTTGGTGAGATGTTCAGTTCGGTTCTCGGGGTACTCGGAAACATTTTGGGTTGTTGGTTGGAAAGTTGATCTTTGGTCGTTGGGTGTTGACCCGGTCAATTAGACCTCCGTTGTGAATTCCGACACCACGAGTGAGTCCGTAGCATATTTTTATGTGCGAATGCATGTCTGATTTGTGTCTGTGAGGTCTCGGGTGATTGTCGAAATGTTGGGAGGAACTTGTGGAAACCAGATTTTTCCTGGTTTCTGATGACTCGCCCTAGCGAGTATTCACTCTTCAGCAGGTCCGCCCTAGCGGAGCCTGACTCGTTGAAGAGAGGTCCATGACTTTTAATAAGATCCGTCTCAGCGGATGATTCTCGACTGAGGCGAGATCATTGTGGTAGGTACGCTGAATCAAGAACTCCTTTTATTTCTAACTTCGAGCCCATTCCTCTTATTTGCCAAATCGTCAACCTAGAGAGCACTAAGAATGATTTAAAGAGTTTTTGAAGTTGTATCATCTTGGGAGTAAGTCCATTTACCTTGTCTTGTATTTATTTGCCTCTTTAAACTTGACTTTAATGGTGAAATTGAATGGGATTAGTTGGGGAAGATGACCTTCAACCTTACTTAGGGTAGTTGAATTTTTAGTTATGTAATTAAATTTAATTGATAAATCTTGCTGGAATTAACATGGGATGTCACGAATTAGTGGATAAGAAGCTTAATTTCTAAAATTGGATTAAGAGATTGATTATGGAAGGTTAGAGTTTATACCAATTTGAGGGTTTTGACTTGAATAATGAAATTGACCTATTCTTGAGTTAATTTAGCAATTGAATAGTAGAATTAGACTTCTAGAATGATTTATTATAAATTTCACTTTTAAATTACCATTTTATCCTTATGGGCCCGTTGATTATGAGCATGCCTATCTTTCAGTCTCTTACTTTGTATATGCTATCTAATTGTTGTCGGCTTATGATACTTACTGGTACATAGTGTTTGTACTGATACTATCTTGATGCATTCTTTTATAAGTGCAAAGTACGTGACATGGTCCACTTCCTCTCCTCATGATTGATTCTCGAGGCTTGCTGACGAGCATCTAGGGTGAGCACATGGATGGATCCGCAGCCCGGATGTCTCTCTTATTCTACTTGTCTTATTTTGCTTGTAGTTGTGTAGTAGCGGCTCTTGTACGATCTTAGATCAGATTTCTTGAGATTGTTGTATTACTTCCACTATTTCTTTATCTATCCTAGACTTATTTATACATATTTGATGGTTGGGTTCTCCTTATTATTGTCGAATTATGATTAAGGGACGGGTTCGCCTTCCGGGTGAGAAAAGGGTAGGTGCCCGCACGTTTTCCCATGTGGGACGTGATAAAATGGGGCTCTTAAAAATGAGGGGCCTAAAGCCTGTGCTTTAGAGGCTTTACCCAAAACTCGCTCCTAATTTTATGTATCTTAAAATAGTTTTAAGCATACATAAATTTATGTTTAGTTCACATGTGTTTTGTTACTTATAGCTTGTGTCTAGAATTATATTCATGAAATTTTAAATCTTGAATTTGACTCTAATTGTTGCCTTAGTTAATTTATATCCCACAATATGCATATTGTTGCATGGTCAATGAGGATTGCTGAGCATGGGCGAATTTAGGTAAAAGAAAATGAGGCACGTGATCTCATGATAATTACAAAAAATTAAGTATTTTATATATGTTATAAAATAATAAAACTAGAACAAGAATATTATGGAGAAAGAGAGAAGAATGGAGAGTTCTTTATTTATCTTGAGGGTGAAAATATAATAAAGAGAACTCCTCTATTTATAAGAAAAACGTAATTTGGTCCCAAAGTCACAAACCTTATTTTTTCTCCTAAATAAATAAATAATATTTATAACACTCCTCCTTGGATGTCTATTTGATAGATAATGTGTCTCGTTAAAACCTTACTAGAAAAACCCCAGTGGAAAAAATTCTAGTGAAGAAAAAAGAGTGCGCATTTCTAATAATAGCATATTGGTTGCCTCATTAAAACCTTACAAGAAAAACACAGTGGGACCAAACCTTATCAGAAAAAAGAGTACAGCGCGTATTAACTTCTCCTGTTGAGAACATCAATCCAAAAACTTAAATTTTTGCATCTCAATCTTGTGCACCATCTTCTCGAAAGTTGCAGTTGGTAGATACTTGATGAATAAACCAATCAAATTATCACTCAAACGAATTTGTTGTGCTTCACCAGTCTTTTAGATATTGTGGTGAAATTTGTTTAGTTCTATCTCCTTATATGAATCCTCCCTTTAGTTGGGCTATGTATGTTTCATCTACATCATCGGCATATAATATTGTTGGATCACGCCAAGTATATTTGTGACTTGCTTTATAAACCAATGTTACCTTTGTATGAGTTGATTGTCATGTTGAACAACATCGTATGACCGTAATCCTTCATGAAAATAGATAACACGTCCAGATAGGAAAAAATTATCGATTAGATAAATGCTCTGTATATCCAATATACTTGACAGTATTTGTTAGGAAAACACATTCATATCAAACTTGCAATTGATCTTATTTTAATATCTCCAAGTGGGAGTAAAACTATATCAGACTCATAATTCTAGCAAGATATATAAATGTATCAATTGCATAAAGATATGGTATTTCAGGACCAATCTAATTTTATCATTTCAACATCTTTTAGCAGATAATCTACTACAATATTTGAAAATTCTTCAAGAGTTTCAATAATATTCAAGTTATCAACTTGCACAACAATATGAAAGATTCTAATGTTCATATAGACATAAGGGTAAATTAAATCCTTTTGTACCATTCGTCAATGAAAATTCGCTAAGGTAATTAAATCGCATTCACTTTGCTTGATGTAATCCATATAAGAATTATGAACAAATTTCCAGAACATGTATATGCTTCATACATTTAAAAAATTTCAAGAATTTTCATATAATTTTACAGATTATAATATTTATTAATATTTAAATGTGTGACATATTCTGGTGTTTGGACTGCAGGTCCGATAAACTTTACTTTTCACCAAATGCATCATATCACTTGCCCAATTATATCTATGTCGGCATGCTTTATCAGACGTAGAATTCACATCCTCATAATCTATTACAATATTGTGCGCTATATTGTATTAAAGATATCATCCACGATATATTATCTTGTACAGATTCACAATAGGATATAACTTATTCAGATCTCATCGCTTCATTATTTTCAAGTACTTGAACCTTCCATGAGGTTTTGTGAAACTTTATATCGTAGGCACTTCAAGAGCACATTTCCTCCTTAATATGATCATTTCCTCCTCACCCTTTTCAAGGGTTGTTTTATTTGGAACCAATTGGTCTACCACGCTTCATGCATGTTGTAGACTATGTCTTTTAGGAACATTAATATTAATAGGAGCATTACAGCTGAAATATGAAATTAGTTTTGGGTCAGCAAATGCTTCTAGCATTAACTTATTTTACTTTTTTAATGAGGATCATACTAATGATAATTCACAACATATTTTTCTAGTTGCTTATTCTCACCCCCTTATGTTATAAAAACTAACATATATCCCATCTCCTTTAGGGGGATTCATCTTTGTATATCATGGTAGATTAATTAATCATATACCACATGAACCTTTGTTCTCATAAACAATGGTTTAGTTATATATCGAAGGCATCAACGCCAAACCAGCTTGGATATAAATCAGCATCATCAAGATTAATTATCATCATTACATAATCTGAAAATTGTTCTCTCGACTCAATTATTTTGAGCAAGCAACTTTGCATATGTGAAACTGCAGGTTGACAATAAACGCACATATGACCATCTCATGATGTATCTACTTAAGATGTCACATAATAGGTGAACGGGTTCATATTCACCTTTTATATATTTAAGAATTTAGAGAATTTAATCCAACATTAGCTGGTCTAATCAACTTATAATGAGAACAAGCAATACAAAAAAATTATTAAAAAAATCTTCTAGTTCTTCAAATCAGGATGGCCAAAATGGTCATCTCAAACTGGTAAAATAATTTGTACTAGTAAACTTTAAGTTTACCATGACATGTGTTATTTGTTTTAGTAAATTTCTTATTACTATTACATGAATTCCTTTTTGTATCAATAAGCTTTTGATTTACCATGACATGATTTCATCATGCTTATATTTGTGTAGTACAATTTGGAGAATAAAGAGGGTAACCTTTCATATACATATTTCTTACCCACTATGATTTTGAAGATATTTACTCCTCCTATCATTTATAGCTTCAATATGATAATCATTTACTTTACTAAACTTCGAGTTTACTATAACTTGTGTTTCAATCAACCCAACTTTGTATATTACAATCTAAAATAATTACATAATAATATTTAATCTCTTCATGAGCCTCTAATTTATTCTCCATAATCACATATTGTTTGGACACTACTAGTGTCATTATCTTCTAGATATATAATTATCTCTTCTGAAGCCTTAATTGACTTTATACTATCAAATAATACCCCGACATGCTGGTGTCATGACAAAAAAATTGCAACCAAATGAATATTGAAAGACATTCTTATATTCATAAATGACAAAAAGTAAATATTAAGTTATACAACTTTGATACTTTTATCATCAACTTCTATGATAAATATCTCCTTCGGGGAGAATATCCATTAACATCTGAATATTTTGTATCAAAGCGGCAACCACATAATTATTATCATTCTTCAGAAATTTTTTGTATGAATTGTTATTTCCTTTTGGAAAATCAGTAAGTAAACATAATATATTAATGTGGTTATAGTAGATAGTATTCTATAATTTTTATTCTATTACCTTAGAATGATACATAATAAAAGTATTCAAGATTATTTGAATTGCAACAATGACCTTCATACCACAGGAATAGTATGTATGTCCTTTATTATTCCATCTCTCCAAGGGCATATCTACAACTTTTGGAGTAAATTTTAAAGTTAAACTTCTTAGAGAGTTAAGTTCAAAATGTTACTACTTCGAGAGTAAATTTTAAAGTTTAACTACTTTAGGAGTAAATCTCATAGTTCTACGACTTCTGGAGTAAATTTCAGAGTCTTACCACTCCGGGAGTAAATTTCAGATTTACTACTTCAAGAGTAAATTTTAGTGTCTTACTACTTTGGGTGTAAAATTCAAATTTACTACTTCAAGAGTAAATTTAAAGTTTTGTTGGAATATGTAAAGTAACAACGGGAATAGTAAATAACTATTACAGTGATCGAAATGATAAACAACAATTAGGACAACAACAAGTTGTCAATATCTTGATCTTGAATGAAACTTCAAATATAGAACTTGTATTCGGAAATACAAGAACATGAACTGCTACACTTGTGGCTTGTAGATCCGCTGAGAATATAAACGGTTAGAGTCCTTCGTTTGTTAAGTTTACACCTGAAACACTTAGCAACCAATTAGATAAACCACAACACCACCGGCTGAGTCAAGAGATGACTCTCTGTCTTTAAGATAAGATTGCCCCCGTATATAAGCTTTACGGAAGTGTGGACAATAGTCTCCCAAGATGAAACAGCAAACTATCAAGTGTGCAAAGCCTACAAAAATGATCTCAGCGAAGAACACGAATAATGAAGATTGCTAAGAGAATGATTGTTTATCAAGAAAATCTGATCTCTTTGTGGTGTTGAGAACTTATTTTTCTGTTCATATGTTCATATATGTTCTCATGGTCTTCTATAGAATCGAGCCAAGGCTTCAATTTATAGGTGTGCAATATGGCCTCTTCAAGTGCCCCACAATGGCAATCAATTGTCATGTAATGGATGACATTTAACCCCCAAGTAATCCAGCAACATAATGGTCCAAGTAATGGCCATTATTGTGTGGTTTCAATGCTATTGAAGCCCCCTCAACAGCCAAACATTTGGGATTCCATCGAACAAACACTACCTGGGAAGCGTCGGGGCTCCAGAAAGCCGACGAAACATACTGCCAGTCAGGCGCTGATAGGAGGCACCGCGGCGCTCCGGCGCCGCAGCCCAGTCCGGGAGGCGCCGCGGCCCAGTCCGGGAGGCTCCGCGGCCCTTTTCCGAACCGTTCCATCTTACACCTCGCAAAATCCTTCTTTCGTTTACCAACGTGGAACACTTGTCATTTAGTAAATAACCATCCATCATTCTATGTCTCAAACATTTCACTTACGTGCCAATATCTCTTTCATTAACAAAATTTACGATACTTGGCACTAAGATTGCACGTGTGGAAATGATATTTCCGACGTGCGGGGCCCAATTGTTCGAGTCATAAATAATGGGATAAACTTAATTCCACATTAGTAAATTTCCAACAATCCCCTCTTGAAAGAGATTTTGGTGCACACACAAGGTGCCAACTTTTAGCAATCTTTCAGCGAAAAGATATTGCATCAGGAGAGGTAGTTTCCGCTTTGAACCTTCCCTAGTTGAATACCATCGGACTTACTTACTGCGCGGTAAATGTGATATATTGAACCGTCAGTGTTTTAATGTAAGCCAAGACAAGGGTACCAACACAATACCTCATCTTTATTCGTTTCTTCTTGTGTTCTGTCCGTTGTGGCCGTGGACACACTTGAATTCTTAAGTACGTTCATTTGAGGCGGCTTGTCCTCGCACTTTAATAGGTGATATCCTACAAGGTATCCTGTTATACCCTACTTCACAAGTGTTAGGAATCATTAAAGGTTTCCCCAACCTTTACCTCAATCATTTGAGGATCGTTAAAAGTTTGAAAGATTAACATTTACCCACCATGCTGGTAGCACTTTAATGTCTATCGCGGGAATGGCTTTGGATTCATGTTTCTTAACAGAAATCATAATCTGAAGTGCTCTTGCTTCCACCGAAGCACTTAACTGAACCTTCTGCAGCTTAGTTTTCCCATTGAACCATATTTTTGAGATCTCCAGTCAGTATGGTTGGGTTACTACTGCAAAGGTTAGTATTGTTTGGGTTTGTAAGCCCATTCCCCTAGACAGGCAGAACTCTTGATCGTCGGGTAGTCCCTTAGTTAAAGGGTCTACTATATCCTTTTATTAGTAATCAATAAAGTGACACCCATGATGATCAATTGACATACGGTCTCATGTCTCCAACAGATATGTCTAGACGCCGTCATCCGTGCCCTTTCTGAAGCCGACCAGCTAGCCACAGTGTATAACTGTTGAAGGCACGGGCTTCTCCCAATAAGGGACATCATCTAAGGAGTCGTGAAGTTACTCAACTTCCTTCATGTTTTGTTTAAAGTGATAAACTCCGATTTCATCATGAATCGGCTGATGCAAGTTTGCTTAGAGGATTTTCCAAGACCCACTATACATATTTACTTGTGGTTTTGGTGTTCTTCATAACTGATGTCCAGTTTGCATCAATGTGTTCTCCCAGAACTGCTGGACATCCAGAATACCATAATCCGTAGATAAGCGAATATTTCAGATATCCGACTTAAGGCCTTCTATCGATCATTTCCAGAATCACGAGTGAACCTTAGTTCAACTGATCTGTTTTGTAAGCCGATACCAGGTCGGTTGTAGTGTGTACAATACATTGAACTACATGTGACCTGCGCATATCGCTCCTTGTATATGGGTGCACCATGATTCTAATAAGTTCTATGATTCATATCCATTAGTGGCTTCAACGAGGCTGTCAACTATCTCACAACTGAGTTTGGAGTTAGACCAGTCCGTTAGATGTCTTAGAAATTCTAATTCCTAAGATGTCATTTGTGATACACATATCTTTCATATCGAGACTTTTGTTTCAATATGACTTCCATTTTCAGACTGTTGGTTTTCCCAACTGTTGGCTTTCTAACTTCAGAGTCGATGTTTCTGTTGTCAGATTCATTGTTCTGTTTTATATGAAACTTCCAGGACCAAAATAAAAGTTCAGGAAGTAGCCCAACAGTCCAGCAAACCAACTCCTGATCCTTTCCTTCCAACTATCCGGTTAGGAAAGTTGTTTCAATATCCATGTCATGCAAGACTGCAATGGCCCTGGATGTTAAGCTATTCACAGGGGAGCACATATACAAGTATCCGAGGCCTTATACTGGTCAGTAGATCCATCTACTTTGTACTCACTTTTGAGTATCCACTTTCACAACCCAAAGGTTCTTTTTTCGGAGGAAGATCAACCATTACACGAGTATGGTTCTATATGATGGAATCTATTTCTCTTTCTGTAGCTTCTTTCCAAAGCAACGCTTCTGGAGATGACAATTATTTGTTAATTGTCAATGGTTCGTTTTCAACCATACAAGCTAGAAGGCCTGGAACAAGTCGTTGTCCCCTCTTTGCTCCGTCTCGGTTCAACATCTAGAATCCCTGAGTTCTGTAGATCTGAAATATTAAGTTCTGAATAATCAGCAACTTCCGAATCCTGTAGCTCTGGAACGTCTAGTTCCGGACAGTCAGGCACTCGCGGGTTCTTGTTAACCTCAAGCAATTACTTATTTTTTCCTTCTCAAGGAAAGTTATCTTCAAAGAATTCAGTATTCTTTGACACCATGAGGCGATAAGCACTACTGTTATTTGCAGATCCAGTGGATATGCAATTTACAGTCTTAGGTCCAACTAGACATGTTTCGGTATTCCAACATCTACCAAGCCACCCCACATCACAACATTTGTATGTGAGATCCCTCCCATGTTTCACACGGAGAGTTATCATTATCATTATGCGTAGTTCTGTAGAGAATCGCATTAGCGATAAGAATCGCCTTGCCCCATAGATTTTGGGCGTACGACTTTGTGCTTGGCTAACACCGTTAGACTGAGGTGAGTAATGAGAAGTCGTTTAATGAACGATACTTCACATTCTCCCCCCCTATCACTATGAATTCCTCAATCCATAGGCTTAGTTGATTTTCAACTTCTGTTTTGTAGCGCTTATCCGCTACAACAACTTCATCTTTGCTTTTTTACAAACAAAAGATGTAATACGTTGTACCATCATCAATGAAGGTCACAAAGTACTTGTCGCCCCCCTCTTATTTTGTATAAACTTCAAATCACCCATGTAGGTGTGACTAAGTTCTAGAGGAGCAGTGCTTCTTTCGCTATTCCTTTGACGGAACTCGAAAAGGTGATTTTGCCTTTTCGCCTACCTCACATTCATTTTGAGGGTTTATGTCGAATTAAGGCAACAATCTCAACTTCGTTAGCTTTTGACTGATTTTCTATTTGACGTGTCTTAATCTATGATGGCATAGATGCACGGATTAGAAATATATCATTCATCTAGCTACAGATATTATGTACCATTCTTAGTTATTACAGACCTGTTGGACTAGTCTCAAACCAGCTTGACCAACAGCGTCCCTTAAAACAAGTTTGGGACATGTATCACCTCATTTTAGAGTGATCTCATTCCCTAAAGTCATTTTGAAGACCTCTCCAACCCCTTCTACTTTAAAGGTGGCATTATTTCACATGAATAACCTCTTGCCCGTGGTTAGGGCGTAACCAGATCATATGTGATCTGGATACTCTGGCCCACTCCAGTTGCTTTGGCAGACTGAGTGTCCAATTACTTTTCTGCCTTTCTTTTGGCCTTCAGATCATTTAAGACCTGGAAAACTCTGGCCCACCTCACTAGGTGTCCATTACTTTTCTGTCAACTGAATTCTGGCCCACTCCAGTCGCCCGTAGGCTTTGTACGACTGAGTGTCCAATATCATCTTATCAAATGTATTCTGGCCCACTCCAGTCGCCCATAGGCTTTGTACAACTGAGTGTCCAATATCATTCTATCAAATGAATGATCTTCTGTCAGATAGTGTCATAGGTTCAACGTCTTAAGATAAGCCATTATCTTTTAGTCTTCTTCCCTTGAGATTGGTGCCTAGACAATTCTTGGCGCTTACTTAAGAGTGGTAATAATTTTTGCACAGTCAGTGGATTTCTCTCCTTCGTATGTGCGAACATACTTTACACACTTTTAATAATTACACACAAAAGAACGGATCTTTTAAGTTTTGTTTATAATATTCCAATCTTTAATTGGGAAGGAATGAGATTCAATATCTGATTTTAGAGTGTAGGAAATATAAGTTTTAATGAAAACACTTTCATATTCCCAGCCTTGCTTTTACACACTTTTATTCAGATATTTAACTAAACATATTATTGATAAGGAAGGATTAACTTAAACCTTTTGGATTCTGGCCCACTTCAGTTAGACTGAGTGTCCAAATCCTCCTTACCATAATTCGGATTCTTTTTCTGGGATAGATATAGGACTTTTGCTATATGATAGAACATCATCTTCAGCCTTCTCTTCTTGTCCCAGTTGACATCCTCAGCCTCTCGTGGGCGCTTGTTTCCACCAACTCGTCCTTGATCTTTAGTCGTACTAGCATGACTATCAGCAGTATCTTGAAGCTCAGCATCAGATTCAGAGATCCCTCCTTTGACGAAAACAGATTGGTAACTGTCGTCAAAGAGAGAACCATAACTAGGCCCAATATTGAAAGAACGGTTGTGGTTTGAACTATTAGCAAAACTCTCAACAGAACTGTTTTCAAGAAGAAAACCACATCCATATTTGGTCACACACTTTTCGACCAACATCTTTCGAATCACTAATACAATTTCGTCTTAAAATTGTTGGAATATGTAAAGCAACAACGGTAATAGTAAATAACTATTACAGTGATCGAAAGGATAAACAACAATTAGGACAACAACAAGTTGTCAAAATCTTGATCTTGAATGAAACTTCAAATATATAACTTGTATTCGAAAATACAAGAATATGAACTGCTACATTTGTGGCTTGTAGATCCGCTGAGAATATGAACGGTTAAAGTCCTTTGTCTATTAAGTTTACACCTGAAACACTTAGCAACCAATTAGAGAAACCACAACACTGCCGGCTGCGTCGAGAGATGGCTCTCTGTCTTTAAGACAAGATTGCCCCCGTATACAGGCTTTACGAAAGTGTGGACAATAGTCTCCCAAGATGAAACAGCAAACTATCAAGTGTGCAAAACCTACACAAATGATCTCAGCGAAAAACACGAATAATGAAGATTACTAAGAGAATGATTACTTATCAGGAAAATCTGATCTCTCTATGGTGTTGAGCACTTGTTTTTCTGTTCATATGTTCATATATGTTCTCATGGTCTTCTATAGAATTGAGCCAAGGCTTCAATTTATAGGTGTGCAAGATGGCTTCTTCAAGTGTCCCACAATGGCAATCAATTGTCATGTAATGGATGACATTTAACACCAAAGTAATGCAGCATCATAATGGTCCAAGTAATGGCCATTATTGGGTGGTTTCAATGCCATTGAAGCCCCCTCAACAGCCAAACCTTTGGGATTTCATCGAGCAAACACTTCCTGGGAAGTGCCGCGGCGCTGCAGCATTTAGCGTCGCGGCCCAGTCCGAGAGGCACCGCGGCCCTTCTTGGCTCCACGGCCCTTTTCCGACCCGTTCCATCTTACACCTCGCACAATCCTTCTTTCGTTTACCAACGTGGAACACTTGTCATTTAGCAAATAACCATCCATCATTCTATATCTCAAACATTTCACTTACGTACCAATATCTCTTTCATTAAATTATGTACGATACTTGGCACTAAGATTGCACGTGTGTGGAAATGATATTTCTGATGTGAGGAGCCCAATTGTTCGAGTCATAAATAATGGGATAAACTTAATTCCATATTAGTAAATTTCCAACAAGTTTTACTATTTTTAATGTTCTACTACTTCTGGAGTAGAGTTCAAAATTTCATTTTTAAATTTTCTTTATTACATAAGGGGTAGGGGAACGGGAAATGGGGAGGGGATTACAACGTGGGGATTCGAACCCTCACCAAGAAGGTGAAAGTTCATGTAGCCAACCAAATGAGCTACTAGATCCCTACGTTCAAAGTTTCATTACTGAAAGAGTAAAGTTCAAAATTTACTACTTTAGGAACAGATTTCTGAGTATACTACTTCGGGAGCAGATTTCCGAATTTACTACTTCAGGAGCAGATTTTTGAGTTATACTACTTCGGGAGTAAAGCATAGAATATTATAGAATATTTTTTATCAATTTCTCTACCTCTTCTGGAGGTGATTCGAGATAACTTCACAACCAAATGTGCATCCATATATTATAAGCTTACATGCTGTCACATTCACTTCAGGGAATTTATCTATTTTTGTAACAATTACAAAAACAATCTCATTCTTCAGGAATAGAATATATCTGAACGTGCCTTAAACATATCAATTTATGATAATTTATAATCTCTTTTTTAAGATATTGCTACTTCAGGAGCAAATCAAGGCATACATATGATGTAGAGAATTTTTCTCTAACATATATTCAATTATAATTACAATAAACCGATGATAATATTACCACTTTCGGTGGTTATAGATACAAATAAATTTAATTACAATGAAGTTTATGAATACAACAACAACAACATACCCTATGAAATCCCACACAATGGGGTCTGGGGAGGGTAGAGTATACACAGACCTTACCTCCACCCTGATAGGTAAAGCGGTTGTTTCCGGGAGACCCTCGGCTCAAGACAAAGCAAGACCACAAGCAAGGCAATCAAAACAAAGCGAGAGTAAAGCAAGAGAAACGATCAGACTTAGATAAGGAATTAAAGCAGTATAAAGTGCATTTGAACAAAAAGGGAGCAGTAGCTAACACAACTAAATAAGCTAAACAAAATACCCAAAGAACACATAGCAACAGAAATCAAACTACAGTGGATTATAAAGCACTAATGTGTCTATAAGTGTGATAGGCTAATCGGGCATACAGTAATAACACTACAGCTATCAATTTGTAAGCATAAGTAGGACTACGCTAGAGTACCTACTACTTTTCCACCCTAATATGTGTCCTCCACAACCCCCAATCTAAGGTCATGTCCTCAGTAAGTTGCACCTAAGCCATATCTCGTCAAATCACCTGTTGACACCCAATTTTGTCCCATCTTTTATGATTTTATTTGTAATTTTTAATATTTTTTCACTTTTAAAATAATTTTAAAATATAGGCATATATGTGTGTATCTTCGTATTATTATTATTATTCGCATATTTTATATCATTTGCATTTTATAATAATCATAAGTTATCCATAATATTCTATGATATTTTATTTCTCGCAAAATTGCATCGCATTTCCCTTTTATTAAGCATTAAGCATTTCGCGAATATTATATTTTATTATTATCACGTCGTTATGTTATTTTAAATAATTCACATCTTTTACAAAATATATATATATATATATATATAATATATTTTAATATTAAACCCCTCTTTTATATTTTTTTCCATAACCCATTCTTATTTCCTAACCCAAAATAATTCCTACCCAACCCAAACTAAAACCCATTTTTCGTCCAAGCCCAATCCCCAAGTTAAATTCCCACAAGCCCAATCCCAAAATAAATTCCCCAACCCGTCGGCCCAACCAGACCAGCCCAATTCCCCCAACCCGTCGACCCAAGACCAGCCCATTCTCCGAAACCCGAACCGCCCATCCCCTGACCCGACCCACGCCCCTTTTCTTAAACCCCAAAACCCAAAAACAAAATCCCAAAATCGGAAAACCTAAAACCTAACTCCCCTCGACTCGTCGCCGCACCCTATGCCCCTACCCCACGCCGCCGCACTCCCTACCCCCCACTTCGCCAACACCACCAACCTACCCTGACACCGCCGAAACCATCCCCTCACCAACACACCCCCCAAAATCCTCAACACACGCCCCAAAAATCAGATTTTGTTCCCCCTTTATTTTGAAATTTGAATTTGTTTTAAGGGGGGGTATGAGGGGTTGGATCGTTGGGTTGAGTACCTATAAATACCCCATGTTGTTCTTCATTTTGGGGAGGATTTTTTTCGGAGGATTTTTGGAAAAAACGATTCAATATATAAATCTTTGTTGTGTTCTTGATTTCAAGCATTTGGCTTCTTTGTTGTTTCAAGAATCAAGTCCGAAAAGGTTTGTTCTCCCTTTTTGATTCTCTGATTTTCCGGGTCGGGTTGACCCGTGTCGGGTCGACCCGGCTCGGGTAAACATTTTCAGAATTCTTGCATTTCATATTTATGTATGTTGGTTATCTGAATTTGGTGTTAAAATTTGATTTGGATCACTGATTTCGGGTCGGGTTACTGACCCGGGTCGGGTCGACCCGATTTGAATTTCCAAATTTCTTGCATTGTTGCTGTTGTTATCATTGGTTATCTGAAATTGATGAAATTATTTGATTCCGGGTTGAAACTCCAATTCGGGTCGGGTCACTGACCCGGGTCGGGTCGCCTCAATTTGAATTTCCAAATTTCTTGCATTGTTGCTGTTGTTATCATTGGTTATCTGAAATTGATGAAATTATTTGATTCCGGGTTGAAACTCCAATTCGGGTCGGGTCACTGACCCGGGTCGGGTCGACCCGATTTGAATTTCCAAATTTCTTGCATTGTTGCTGTTATTATTATTGGTTATCTGAAATTGATGAATTTATTTGATTCCGGGTTGAAACACTGATCCGGGTCGGGTCGACCCGGTTCGGGTAACATTTCCAGAATTCTTGCATTTCATATTCTTGTTATTGGTTATCTGAATTTGGTGTTGAAATCTGATTCGAGTTTGGATCGCTGATCCGGTCAGATCATCGACGGTCAGGTCGACGATTGGGTAACATTTTCGCATTCTTGCATTTCATATTCTTGTTATTGGTTATCTGAATTGGGTGTTGAAATCGATCCGGTTGAAACATCGATCCGGTCGGGTCGACCGATTTAGATATTTCCGAATTCTTGCATTCCATATTCTTGTTATTTTTATCCGAATTTGGTCTTTGAAATCGATTCGAAGTTTGGATCATCGATCCGGGTCAGATCATCGACCGGGTCGGGCGACCGATTTGAATATTTCGAATTTCGTAACTCGGTCGGATATTTTAAACCGCTCACCGCTCGTTTCTTTGGCAATCGCTTTCTTGTTTTATTAATATCGCATTAAGGCCGACGAAATTGAATTGAGGCCGCGCTTTTCTTTCGCTTTCGCTTCTCTGCTTTTTTAGTTTAATCGCTTTTAGATATCCGTGCAACGGATATATTATTGTTTTATTAAGTTTATTGTTTTAGATTTCTTGCGACGGATATCATTGTTTCTTGTTTTGAATAAATATCGCGTCTGTTAGGCGTTTGTTTTTCTGTTTGCTCCCGTTTTGATTCTTGTTTCTTGTTTTTATCATTTTTACTGTTTTAAATCAACACCGCACCTTTCAAACATTGCTTTCTGTTCCAGTCCACTGTTTGACATTCAAATTACCGTTCTACTATTTTCTTGTTTTAAACTAGACAGCGTCATTTTGAAGCTGTTTTTCCTCTGCCTCTGTTTTTACGCTCACGTCACTCTGCTCTTGTTTTTACGCGCTTTGCTATTCTTTCTTTACTGTTCGATTTAAAATTTTACTGATTTGAACACGATACTACACCGCCGATGAAAAATATCCGTCGATTTTGAGGCCTCCACAGTTGCAAAGACGGAAATATAACTTCTGGGCAATGATGAAGACTTAAACCTTTTTATCCGAGATCAACATGTTTAGTAGGCGAGGTGACTAAAATAACCAACAAGTTATATATTCGCAGCCACGACGTGATTATAGTGATCTTTTCTATTTCACCCTAGAGACCGACACGTTTAGTAGGCGAGGCAATCAAAATAAACTACATTAGTCATATGTTTGCAGCCACGACGTGATTGGAATGTTCTTTTCAAAATTTAAGTCTGAGCCCTCCGCGATCAAAACATTCACTGTTTTGAATACGGATATGAAGTTATTTGTATTTAACTGTTTCTAACCGTTTGTTCTTGACAGCTTGCAGGGATTAAAGTAAATAAAGGCAATTTTTCCTCGGAGTTTATTTATGTTATTTCTTTCTTTAATTCAGCTTTTATCTCGCTTTGTATTGTAATATTATTTATCGCACTTATGTAATTATTGAAATGCTTAGAATAGGCAAACTTAGGATTTATTCATAGGTTAGTTTAAGATTTGAAACCCGTCGCTAGCTTATTTATTTGTAGGCTCGGTTAAATTCAAACTTAGAAATCCTTCGCTAGTTATTTATTTTAGGCTCGTCACGCGTATTCAAGATTTTCAAAAAACAACTTTTTGTCATCTTTTATTTGCTTTATTAATCATACCGAATAAGTTTATTTTTTGTCAATTTACAATTCATTGATTCCCAAAATTTTACCATTTGGCATTATAAATAAATTGTTTTACTATCAATTGTAAAAAACATATTTTTTCAACTCTACATGTATTTCCCTTTAGATATCATATAAATGCATATTTTGAAAAATCTCTACATTCATCTATCTTTTAAAATGCATCCCTTTTTTATTAATTATTTGCAAACATCTTTTAAGTTCATGCTTCAAACATGCATTTTTTCTAGTAATAATTAACCTGAGTTTTACCGGATAACCGCAAGTTAGCGGATCTTAAAGGATGCCTAACCCCTTCCCTTTAGGATAATAAAGAACCCTTACCTAGAATCTCATTAGTTTCGCAGACCATTAAAATCGGAGTTACATTGCAGCATTTAGTTTAATATTTAGGTGTCCTAATTCACCGTAAAAATAATTAGGTGGCGACTCCTCAATCATTTACCCAGGAATCACCCCATACGTCTGTGCTCCGCTTTGACCCGAGCAAGGTCAAAATAGGGCGCTACATCACCTCTCCCAATACTTCTTCGGCCTACCTCTACCCCTCCTGAACCCATCCATAGCCAACCTCTCATACCTCTGTACTAGTGAATCTGTGTCTCTCCTCTGCACATTTCCGAACTATCACAACCTCGCTTCCCGCATCTTTTCATCCACCGAGGCCACTCCCACTTTCTCCCAAATATCATCATTTCTAATCATATCTCTCCTTGTATGCCCACACATCCATCTCAGCATCCTCATCTCTGCAACTTTCATCTTTTATATGTGCGAAGTCTTGACTGGCCAACACTCCGCCCCATACAACATAGTCGGTCTAATCACCACCCTATAGAACTTATCTTTAAGTTTTGGTGGCACATTTTTGTGGCACAAGACTCCAGATGCGAGCCTCCATTTCATCCACTCTGCCCCAATATGATGTGTGACATCATCATCAATCTCTCAATTCTCTTGAAGCTTTCTTTATTTGGAATGACCTAAGTATCAAGCCTTACCTCAACGCATGTCTCAAGGTCACTCCCGTTGCTGAACTTGCACTCTAAATACTCTGTCTTGGTCCTACTCAACTTGAATCCTTTAGACTCCAAATTTGTCTTTAAACCTCCAGCTTAGCATTCACTTCTCTACTAGTCTCATCAGTCAGGACTTCTGTCATCTGCGAATAACATACACCCTTATACCTCCCATTGGATTTGTCGCGTCAGGCCGTCCATCACTGAGGCAAATAGGAATGGGCAAAAAGTTGATCCCTGGTGCATCCCCATCATCACTGGAAAGTACTCCGATCTCCTCCTACTGTCCGTACTCTAGTCTTGGCTCCATCATACATATCCTTGATCGCCCTAGTGTACTCCATTGGTACACCTTTAACCTCCAAACATCCCCATAGAACCTCCCTAGGGACTTTGTCGTATGCCTTCTTAAGGTCGATGAAAACCATATGTAAGTCTTTCTTTCTCTCTCTATACTGCTCCACCAACCTCCTAATAAGATGAATGGCTTCGATAGTCGAACGCCCCGCATGAATCCAAATGGGTTCTCAGAAATAGATACGCCTCTCCTCACCCTCGTCTCCACGACTCTTTCCCAAACTTTCATAGAGTGGCTCAGCAACTTGATACCCCTATAGTTGTTGCAACTCTAGATATCATACAATAAGTATAAAATTGATAGTTGGATTTACGCAAAACAAAACTGCTACAGAAAAGTTCATATATGATCTTATGTTTGTTACTCCAACGTCTCAATAACACGTTTCAATAACCATTGTCCCCAATACCATTGTGATTTATATATTTACTACTTTATTCTCTCTAAAAATTGCTTTGACGATTATAATCTCACTTTTCTACCCAAATTGACAGAGACTAGTACTGATAATGTGTTATAAAATAATAAAACTAGAACAAGAGTGTTATGGAAAAAGAGAGAGGGTTCTTTATTTCTCTTGAGGGATGAAAATACAATTAAGAAAACCCATCTATTTATAAGGAAAAAATAGATTGGTCCCAAAATCACAAATCCTAACGTTTCTTCTAAAGATAGACATCTATAATGATAAATAAATAATATTTATAACAATATACATATTTTCTAGAAGTAATCTAATATTATCACCTGACACCCATGCTCCAAAAGAATTGAATGGTGCACTTAGTTGAATCTTGAGTTGTTTAGCTAAAGCATCATAAATCAATTCCTGTTTTAGTACCCCTTTTTTTTCTTAGAAGTGCACTCATGTCCTAAAAATTCTAGATTCGCCTTTGCGACTAAGTAATGACTCTGGACTCATCCTTTGAATTAGTATCGATTAACATTGCATCAAATATGTCAATCATTTATCGTTTCTTTCATGAAAGTTTAATTATGAACAATTAGGACCGAGGAGTAACTTTTGAGAGGATATACTAGTTTTAGGTTTTATAGACTAAAGAGTAAAAGGTAATATAAAATGCATTCTAGAAAGCAATTAAAGGTGGATGTTGCTCATCACAGTCAGCTTCAAACTTTCGATGATCAATATTATGGGGAAATTGATTCCGGATGGAAACATATGCACATGTGAAATAGTGAAAACTTTTTCTTGAATTAATGAGAACTTAGAAATTACAATGATAGTCACACTGATCGAGTAGAGGGCATTTGCCCTTTTACTTTTTGAATATGGTTCCTATAAGAGTCTCTATTAGATGTAAGTTGATGGCAGAGAATCCAACTCAACTTGCTCCGTATTTATATCACATCAATGAATACCAAAAAAATGTCACTTTAGTTATAACTTTAAAACTAAATAATCTTACATGGTAAAATATTGAAAGTGGAGTGTTGGCCAGCGAAGAACTTTTATGTCCAGAAGATGAGAGTTACAGAGATGATAATGTTGAGGTGGATGTGTGGGCATACTAGAAGAGATAAGATTAGGAATAAAGATATTTCGGACAAAATAGGAGTGCTTTCCGTGGAGGACATGCGAAAGGTGAGCTTAAAATGGTTCGAGCATATGAAGAGGAGATGTGCAAACGCTCCGGTAAGGAAGTGTAAGAGGTTGGCTCGTAGTGGCTTGAGGAGGAATAGAGGTAGACGTAAGAAGTATTGGGGTTGAGGTGATTAGGAATTCGGATAAGGCTCTACTTCAACTCATGAGGACATGAATTTTGATATGAGGGTGTGGAGGTCAAGAATTAGGGAAAAGGGTTAGTAATCGTCATATTTCTTTTTCTTACTTAGAGTATTAGTTTTACTCCGGATTTCCATTATTTTTAGATTTTTGTTACTACATGTTGTTCCTTTAGCCATAGTTAACTTGTTATTTTTTTTGTTGTTTCTGCTTTTTGCTACTGCCTCTATTTATCATTCATTGAGTCAGGATTTCTCGGAAATAAACTATCTATCTTTTTAAGATAGAGTTAAGGTGTGTATACATTCTACCCTCCCCAAACCTCACTTATAGGGTTACACTGTGTTTATTGTTATTGTTGTGGATAAAATTACTGGGAGCAAATAATTATTTTATAGATAGCCTTAAGCAAATCGAACAACAGATACCAGTATTTCCCGTCTCTACCTAGTACAGCATTTGGAGCTACGGCAAATATTACTAGCATCTAGTGATAGCTCTGTTATATATCCCATATTGGATATGAGTATTTCCATCATAATTGAGTCACTTGTCCCACATAGTCATTTGTCCCACATAGTCAATTGTCCCACATTGATGTTTTTCATGTAAAGAGTCATTTGTCCCACATTGGTGTTTGAGAAGAAGTTTGAACCTCCTTGTAACTATAAAAGAAGTTAATGGATTTGACATGTTGGTCAAGTTTATATATATATATATATATATATATATATATATATATATATATATATATATATATATATTATAAATATTTAAAGGGGGTAGGGTTCTGTTTCATCAACAGAAATATCCCTTCGTGAAATGTTGCAACGTTTCGGGGCAACCATTGAGTATCCATAATTACTCAGTGATTTGCAGAAACGAAGAAATACAATACACACAATATACATTACAGAAAACAGAATACAATTTCTGCTTCTGAAATCTCCCCTTCTCTGAGATTTATTCTTTCTTTAAAGTCTATATTTTATACGTGCGATTTCTTCTTCTGAAATTCGTTAGAGTGTAACTTTAGAATTTCTGAGCATATAGGTTTTGTATCATGAAAGGTTAATTCCTTAGTTAACCTTTTACACCTGATAGGGAGGAACTAATACCTTTAAAGATAACATCATTTTTCGGTGTGTCTAACCTATTATTAATTCCATTACCTATTATACAACAATTTTAAAGGTATTAATTTTCTGCAATGGAGTCAGTATTGGTTAAGGCACAATTGAACGATGGAGACGAATTGGAAAGGCTGAACGGACTCAACTACAAGTGTTGGAGTCGAAAGATGGAGTACCTTTTGACAATCGCAAAGGTATTCTATATTCTGTTTCAAGGCTGTCCGGATGAAGTCACTGATCCGGATGCAACCGAGGCACAAAAGACTGAGGCAACAAAGAAGGCAAACAAATGAAAAAATAATGATTTCATTTGCCGCTACACCATTCTGCAGTCGCTGAACAACACATTGTTCAACGTATTTCACATCCACAAAACTACTGCAGAACTCTGGAATGCTATAAAATGAAGGTATGTAAATGAAGATGCTGGTAATAAATCTTTTTTGGTTAACAAGTATGTTGAATACAAGATGGTGGATTCTCGACCAGCCATTGATCAGGTTAACGAGTTAAATGATATAGCAACAGAATGTGTTGATGCTGGTGAACCCATTTCTGAAACTTTTCAAGTTTCAACCATCACTGGTAAACTTCCGCCTTCATGGAAAGATTACCAAAATAAACTAAAACACAAAAAGAGGTCTATCTCTTTGGATGAACTTCTTCAAGGCATTCAAATTGAGACCGAAAGCCTTAGAAGAGATGGTTCAATTTCTTCGAAGAATGATGATGTGAATCATATTTACGATAAAAACCTTCATGGAACTTCTAAGGGAAACCAAGGAACGTCCAAGAAGAGGAAATTCTTTAAGAAAAATAGGAATGAGGATAACAGAAACAACAAAAATAAAGGCAGTTATTATATTGGTGGAAAACTTGGCCACTATGCTAGGAAATGTCGTCACCGTAAGGGGAAGACAAGAAAAAGGAACAAACCAATGTGGTTGATGACAAAGACTTTGTCGTTGTCATGTCTGAAGTATGCCTTGTCAATGATGGCACTATTGATTGGTGGGTGGACTCAGGTGCTACCTGTCATGTTACTCCAAACAAGAGTTTTTTCAAGACATATAAAATGGTGAAAGAGGCCAAGGCCGTCTACATGGGAAATGTGTCATCAAACGAAGTTCTTGGCGTAGGCACTGTTGTTCTTCCCCTCACTTTGGAAAATACTTTAACTCTGAGAAATGTGTATCATATCCCCTCTATGAGTAAGAATCTTGTATCAGTCCACAAATTGGACAAAAATGGTTTCAAAGTAGCCTTTGGTTCCCAAAAAGTGACTATCACTAAGAATGAGAAGTTTGTAGGAAAATGCTACATGAAAGACAAAATGTACTTGTTGAATGTTGACTATAATAAGACTGCATCTTCTGCTTACTTTTCTGAAGTTTTACTTAATGTAGATGATCATGATAATTGGCACTATAGACTAGGACATATTGGTATAAATGTTATGAATCGCATGATTTCATTCCAAAGTCTTCTAAAACTTTTACCAGAAAAACTTGTGAATGTTGCTCTCAATCCAAATTGACTAAATCTTCTTTCAAAAGTATTGTTAGAACAAATGGTTTACTTGAACTTATTCATACGGATATTTATGACAATAAAAAGCATATTACTAAAGGTGATAAAAGATATTTCATAACTTTTATTGATGATTATTCAAAATTCACCAATGTGTATTTGCTTAAAACCAAAGATGAGGCTTTTAATAAGTTTAAAATCTTCAAGGAGGAAGTTGAAAATAAAACCAATTTAAGGATCAAATGTTTGAGATCGGACAGGGGTGGTGAATATCTATCTAACGAGTTTATATCATTTTGTTTACAAAATGGAATTGTTAGAGCATTTCAGCACCTAATACTCCACCACAAAATGGAGTGTCCGAAAGAAAAAATAGATCCTTAATGGAAATGGTTAGTGCCATGCTAATACATTCAAAATTACCAATGAGTTATTGGGGAGAAGCACTATTGAGTTCTTGTTACATTACTAACAGGATTGTAAACAAGAAACATATGAAAACTCCATTTGAGTTGTTTATTGGGCGTAAGCCTATTATTAAACATCTAAGGGTATGGAGTTGTATTGCATATATTTTGGACGCAACTTTAAAAAGGCCAAAACTTGGTAGTAGAGTAGTAAAATCTGTTTTTATTGGTTATTCTGCTATGAGTAAAGCATATAGATTTCTTAGGCTTCATGATAATAGTGTATTTGAAGTTGCGTATGCTATATTTTATGAACACTTGAATATTGGTGATGCTGATAAAATAGAAATAAATAATGATTTATTTGGTGAACTTGATAATAATGAACATGCAACCGAAAATGAAATTGTGAATGATGAGAATTTAGAAGAAAATGAGAATGATGAAATAATCGAATTAATGAGAAGTAAGAGACATAGAATTGAAAAGAATTTTGGTCCTAATATGTTGACTTACATGTTAAAAGAGGATCCAAAAACTTTTCAAGAAGCTATGTCACAATCAGATTCTAATATGTGGAAAAGAGTCATGGATGATGAAATCAAGTCTACTTGAAAACCAAACCTGGACTCTTGTTGATTTACCTCCTATGACTAAACATATTGGTTGCAAGTGGGTTCTGAAAAAGAAACTCAAAAAATTGATGGTACTATTGATAAATACAAGGCTAGATTGGCAGCCAAAGGTTATAGTCAAAAAGAAAAGATTGATTATTTCGAGATATTCTCTCTGGTTTCTAAATTCACATCAATCATAATCATGTTTGCTATTGCATCTATGTATGGATTAGAGGTTCATCAAATGGATGTTAAAATTGCGTTCTTAAACGGAGACTTGGATGAGGAAATTTATTTGCATCAACCTGAAGGTTATGTTGTTAAGGATGAAGAACATAAAGTATGCAAATTAAAAAAAAGTCTATGTATGGGCTTAAACAAGCACCACGATAATGGTATAAAAAGTTTAAGCAAGAAATTAAAAGGTTTGGATTTAAGAGTAGCAAAGTAGAAAGTTGTGTTTTTACTAAGGTTACTCTTGAGTATAAAGTAGTGGTGACTTTATACGTTGATGACTTGCTTATCTTTGGTTCTGACATAAAATGTATGAATGACACCAAAGAGTTTTTAAAGCAAGCTTTTGACATAAAAGATTTGGTCATGTTGATGTCATATTGGGAGTCAAAGTGCTCAAGAGAAGAGGAACTTACATTCTAACACAATCGCATTACATTGAGAAAGTGTTAAAGAAGTTTAATTACTTTGACTGCAAGGATAGTACAAATCCTATCAATCGAACCGTAAAATTAGTTTCAATGAAGGAGAAATTATAAATCATGAAGAATATGCCAAAATAATCAGTAGTACTATGTATGTGTTGAATCACACAAGACCTGATCTTGCATGTTCCATTGGCATATTGAGTAGATTTACTAGCAATCCGGGAGAAGATCATTGGAAGGAACTAAAATGAGTACTACGGTACTTGAAGTCAACAAGGAATTATGGTTTGTATTACAAATGCAATGCATCTACACTTGAGTGTTTTAGTGATGCAAATTGGGCATCAGATGCAAGTGATTTTAAGTCAACTAGTGGATGGTTATTCACTGTTGGAGGTGCCATAGTTTCTTGGACTTCGAAAAAGCAAAGTTGTGTTGCTTTATCTTCAATGGAATCTGAATACATAGTCATGTCAATGGTTGCCAAAGAGCTTCTGTGGTTTAGAAGATTCCTAAGAACTATTCCTTTTATAGAACTGAAGAAGGGTCCTATAACTTTGTATTGTGGTAATCAAGTTGTGATTTACAATGCAAAGAATGAGAGAATATCTAATCATAGTAAACATATTTCTATGAGATTTAATCATGTTCGAAGTATGGTTAAGAAGGGAAAGATCACACTTGAATATCTTCCAACAAATTAAATGTTAGCAGACCCGTTAAAAACCGTTATTGGGAGATAAGATCAAAAAGGTCATGTGAGGTATGGGGCTATTACCGATATAAACAATGTCATGATTGAAACCAACTATTTTCTAAGGTACAAGTTATATATTTGGCATCTTATTATGAGAGTTAAGAAGGCAATTCAATAGTAGACATTGGCGAGATGAAAACTTGAATACATCTCAAGGTGCATAATTTGGAAATAGTGGGGGTGATACTATTTCGAAAGCTCTATATCTGACCTATTCACTTTTGTTTACCACGACAGTTAAAGGTTGGACTCTAAGTCCTTAATATACTTATAGTTAAGTGGAATGCGTTGTGGACATTCTTGATGAGTCTACTTGTACAAGTATAGAAGTGAGAGGTCGCTTCTTAGGGATCATTCGGTAAGATCCTAGAGTACTTGTGAATCCAGGATTCAGCATAAGGCCCATATTCAACGATGCTGCCAAGATTGAAAAGAATCAAGAAATCATACTCAATGAGAATATGATACCTTAGTGTTTCATATTCAACCATAAGTTAAAGGCCTAGTCCACTTCATGGCTATTCGTTGTGTAACGCACGTTATATATATATTTTTTATTATTATTTTCATTATGCATGTAAATATGTGGGGGATTGTTATATATCCCACATTGGATATGAGTATTTCCATCATAATTGAGTCACTTGTCCCACATTGTCATTTGTCCCACATAGTCAATTGTCCCACGTTGATGTTTTTTATGTAAAGAGTCATTTTCCCCACATTGGTGTTTGAGAAGAAGTTTGAACTTCCCTGTAGCTATAAAAAAGAGTTAATGAGTTTGACATGTTGGTCAAGCTCTTAGACTTCCATTCATTATGGAGGAAAATCAATAGTAGCTTCAATAGTTCAAAACTTTAAAAAACAATTATAAATATATAAGGGGGGTAGGGTTCTGTTTCATCAACGGAAATATCCCTTCGTGAAATGTTGCAATGTTTCGGGGTAACCATTGAGTATCCATAAATACTCAGTGATTTGCATAAACGAAGAAATACAATATACATTACATAAAACATAATACAATTTCTGCTTATGAAATTTCCCCTTCTCTGAGATTTATTCTTTCTTTAAAGTCTATATTTTATACGTGCGATTTCTGCTTCTGAAATTCGTTAGAGTGTAACTTTCGAATTTCTGAGAATATAGATTTTGTATCCTGGAAGGTTAATTCCTCATAGATCCTTTTACACCTGAGAGGGAGGAACTAATACCTTTAAAGATAACATCATTTTTCGGTGTGTCTAACCTATTATTAATTCCATTACCCTATTATACAACAAGCTCACTGGTCCAGTTCCATGGTACGAAAATGTACCTAGAGCTCTAAGGGGTCGTTTGGTAACTGGTTAGGATTATGCATGTATTAGTTATACAAGTATTAGTACTGCATGTATTAGTTATACAAGTATTAGTACTGCATGTATTAGTTATGTAGGTATTGTCTATGCAAGGTTTATTTATGCAGAGTTTAGTTATGCATAAATTATTTCTTGGATGTTAGTTGTTATATTAAAATTTAAATATTATAGACTTTTGAAATTAAAATATTATATTTTTTCTTACAAAATATTAAAATATTATATTAAAAATTATATAAAGGTATTTATTTTTAAAAAAAAAAGTATTTAAGTGGAAGTGATAAAGGTAATATTGTCATTTAAACTTTTTTATTTATGTATTAGTTATTCATGTATTAGTTATTAACTAGTATATGTTGGAAATTTACTAATATGGAATTAAGCTTATCCCATTATTTATGACTCGAACAATTGGGGCCCCGCACGTCGGAAACGTCGTTTCTACACACATGCACACGTAGTACTAAGTATCGCAAATTTCATTAGTGAAAGAGATATTGGTACGTAAGTGAAACGTTTGAGAGATTTCTTCTCATAAGAAACTATGATTGTATGAGCAAGCACATGACACCTTAAGTTTATGAATTTTTACTACTGTTTTGCATTTTCAAAGAGCACACAAAATTCAGTTGGTCAGCCCTCAATGAAGCATGTTTGACTCAGGAGAAAGAAGTGTTCAACTTGTCAACAGATGTTACATGTGTCTCCAAGATTTAGAAAATATCAGTAATCTCTTTCTGCACTATACGGTAGTTCTTGACCTGTAAGACATGTTCTATTCTATTTTTGGGCTCTCTTGGGTCATGCCACACACAATTAAAGATGCATATGAATGTTGGTTCTTATGAAGAGTTTGGTAAAGCTATGAAGAAAATCTGGATATCCGTGCAAGTACCTTTCTGCTCGTTTGGACATAAATGAATTGTAAATGTTTTGATTGATGGAATTTCAACTCCAGTGAAGGGGAAAGTCCCGAAGGCGAAACCCCCACCTGTACCAGAGGCCCCTTGATCAGGTGGGATGTAAATCGAAGGATATGCGAGAGTGGCAGCCCTGCAAGAGAGAGGACCAGTGGGACACGAACTCAACAACAGCCCTTGCAATATTTCAGCAAAGACTGTCACCATACGGATTCGAACCCACGACGTCGGAGTGGTTGTACCCCAATCACATTGCCACTTACCAACTCGCCTGTGCCACTGGGGGCTTCAAAACAACTCCAACCCACTTCCTATAAGCTAGATGTTTGCGTAACTTATTCAGCTTGAGCAACTTGAGCCCTGTAAATTGCGTTCATCAATTTTTGAACTTTGTTAGCTCCGTAATCCTACCATAGTCACTTATTTTGGAGCTAACACGACCTCTTTTGTAACTTCTGCATCTTCGTAATATTTTCTTAATAAAACTTCTTACTTGATCAAAGAGTAAGAATAGTTTTACTTTGGTGAAAATATCCACGTTAAAGAACATTTTTAATTGAGACAATTTGTTTGTCATCCTTTAGATTGAAGTATAAAGGGAGTATTTTGGATCTAAATAAAGGGATTAAAGAGCAGCTAACCACACACTATTTTCAAGGGTAATATAATTCAAAAAAGAGAAAATACATAAATTTTCTTTTTAACTTTTCTCCAAAACTCACTTTAGTAATTTAAATTTATGAATTTTTCTTTACTCCCTTATTCTTATTTGAAGTGAATTTAATTACCCCATGGCAAAATAATGATCATCTAACTCCCTATAAGCGCATGAAGAGGGAAAAAATCACAAAAATTGATTCAAACTATACACATGACATCTTTTGATTGGATGGTATACAACTAATTATTATTTGACTAATTTTCTTAATCTTCCCTTTCCAATTTAACTTTTCTCTTCCTTTCTCCTTACTAATCTCAGGTATCAGGAACAGATCTACTTCTCCCACACATTTTCTTTTCTCTTTTTAATTATTTCCTTCTTAGCAAAATGCTTGGCGCTAAGTTTTCCGACATCATCTCCGCAAGAAGCTTAACGTTAAGTTTGCAGACACCATTTCCGACCATCAGTTCAATAAAATATGGGAGAAGACGATGATTTCTACTAAAAATGGGAGCGGATCCGTCCAGTAATATCCAATGTAGTACTTGATGTGGGATACGTGTATAAGGAAAAATGAGGGATTGGATTCATCTTCTTCTTCAATTATTTTAAATTTCATTTTACAAATTAAAAAGAAAGAAAAATGAAAAAGGCGTTGATATGCTGCTAAACTTGCCAAAAGCGTTGATTTTGGGAGCTGGGTTTATATTGAGAAAAAGGGTGTTGCTATGCTGCTCTCTCCTTTACTTTATTTGCTAGAAAATGTTTCAGATCATTCTCTAGAAAAGAGATTTGAATTTTGAAGGTATAGTAAAGTTTGGTATTTCCTACATGGCGGATTTTGGGACGACAGTGGGTGGGTTTTAGTGTTGAAAAATGTGATTATTTAAGGAATTTTAATAATTTATTATGAATATTAATTAATGTGAAAATATGATTAATAAAATAAAACCTTTGAATAAAAAAGAGAAAAAAGATAGTAGAATTAAATCATTATAATTCTTATATGGCACTGACGCGATATTGATGTGGCGCTCACGTGGTGGCGCGTGTACAACACCGTCAATAACAAGATTGGTTCTTCATTTTAAGAGGTATTAATTTCACTTCAAACAAGAATTGGGGGTAAAGAAACGCACATTAAGTTAAATTGCTTAAGTAAATTTTGGAGACAAGTTAAGGGGAGAGGGGGAGGGGGTCTATGTATCTTGTCTTAATTTTTTTCATGGAGAAAATAATTGTTTCTCTTGGAATTTGATCTTGCAAATCACTATATTCTTTCATAATCAGTCTTGGCGTGTCGCATTGGATTTTGATTCGATTTTTCCAGATAAATGACAAAGAAATGCTTTAAAAATAAATTCAAGGGGAGTAGTAGAACTACCGTAAAGATTAAGTGTATTATAGCAAATTCGTACAAAGATTAGGATGTATTTTAAGCATTTTTCCCTTCAAAAAATAATCAAGTTCTATCAAAAGGACCAGAAGACACATTCTAATCAACTCGAAATCAAATATACTTAATGAAATATCATCTCTCACCTATCAAAGTTATGTTCAGAAAATGTCATAATTTAGCCCAATCCAATCTTCTCAAGTGGCGGATTCAGAGTGTAACTTACAAGTTTGTGAAAATTCAGTAGCATTTGCTTGTACTTGTATACCTATTAAAATATCCACTAAAAATCTGTAAATATTTGATTGTGAACCCAATTATTATTGTACATTAACTTAAGATGACTGTAAAATTCGTAAATTTCAAATTCTGAATCCGTCTTTTCTCCTCTCGTATTATAGATAAAGATGGAAATCAAAATTTTATTAACGTAAAAGGACCAAAAATACCCTTAAACTATTGAAAGTAGACCGATTTTATTCTCCGTTAAATTTTGATTAAAAATGCTTTTGTCGTCTAATTTTTAGACCACACTTACCCTTAATACTAATAGTTGGTCAAATAAGAATACACACCTATTTAAATACAATATATCTGTTGAGAGGGCTTTACAACATGAAAAAAGTCCCCCATTAATCGATTGTCTTCTTCAACCTTTAAAGAACCCTTATTCACATGTTCAACCTTCACACATTATCGCGAAAATCATAGGGAAAGAGGTTTTTCAAAGGTTGAAGAAGACCATCGATTAACGGAGGTTTTTCTTTTATGTTGGATAGACATGTCATATTGTATTTAAATAGGTGTCTTAGTAGGTGTGGTCTAAAAATTAGAGGGAGAGATAATGATCTATTTTTGATAGTTTAAGGGTATTTTGACACTTTTTCATTATATCTAAATAGGTGTGTATTCTTATGTGGATAACTGTTACAACAACAGCAACATATCCAGTGAGATCTCACACCGTGGGGTTTGGGGAAGGTAGAGTGTACACAGACCTTACCTTCACATTGGTAAGTAGAGCGGTTGTTTCTGAGAGACTCTCGGCTCAAGACAAAGCATAATCACAAACAAGACAGTCAAAACAAAGCAAGAGTAAAGAATAAAGCAAGAGAAAGGGTCAGACTCAGATAAGGAATTAAAGAAGTATAAAGTGCATTCGAACAAAAGAGAACAGTAGCTAACACAACTAAATAAGCTAAACAAAATATACTAAAGAACACATAGCAGCAGAAATCAAAATACAATAGATTATAAAGCAATAATGTGCCTATAAGTGTAATAGGCTAATCGGGCCTACAGTAGTAACACTACAACTATCAATTTATAAGCATAAGTAGGACTACGCCCGAGTACCTACTACTCGTCTATCTTAATTTGTGTCCTCCACAACCCCCTATCTACGGTCATGTCCTCAGTAAGTTGCATCTACCCCCATATCCCGTCTAATCATATCTCCCATTCGGCCTACCTCTACTCCTCCTGAACCCGTCCATAACCAACCTCTCACACCTCCGCACTAGGGAATCTGTGTCTCTACTATGCACATGCCCGAACCATCTCAACCTCACTTCCCGCATCTTATCATCTACCGAGGTCACTCCCACTTTCTCCCGGATATCATCATTTCTAATTCTATCTTTCATTGTATGCCCACACATCTATCTCAACATTCTCATCTCCGCAACTTTCATCTTTTCTATGTGTGAAGTCTTGACTAGCCAACACTCCGCCCCCTACAACATAGTCGGTCTAACCACCACCCTATAGAACTTGCCTTTACGTTTTGGTTGCACCTTTTTGTTGCACTAGACTCCAGATGTGAGCCTCTATTTCAGCCACCTTGCCCCAATACAGTGTGTGACAAATATTTTATCTTGGTCCTACTCAACCTGAACCATTTAGCCTCCAGAGTCTGTCTCCAAACCTCCAGCTTGGCGTTCACTCCGCTGCGAGTCTCATCAATCAAGACTATGTCATCTACGAATAACATACACCATGGTACCTCCCATTGGATTTGTCGCGTCAGTCCGTCCATCACCAATGCAAATAGGAATGGGCTAAGGGTTGATCTCTGGTGCAGCTCTATCATCAGTGGCAAGTGTTTCAAGTCTCCTCCTACTGTTCGTACTCTAGTATTTGCTCCATCATACATATTCTTGATCGCCCTAGTGTACGCCACATGTACACCTCTAACCTCCAAACAACTCCATATAACCTCCCTAGGGACTTTGTCGTATGCCTTCTCGAGGTCGATGAAAACCATATGTAAGTCTTTCTTCCTCTCTCTATACTGCTCCACCAACCTCCTAATAAGATGAATGTCTTAGGTAGTTGAACGCCCCGACATGAATCCAAACTGATTCTCATAAATAGACACGTCTATCTTTACCCTCGTCTCCACGACTCTTTCCCAAACCTTCATAGAGTGGCTTAGCAGCTTGATACTTCTATAGTTGTTGTAACTCTGGATATCACCTTTGTTTTTATACAAGGGAATCATTGTACTCCACCTCCATTCTTTGGGTATTCTTGTCGTCTTAAAAATGACGTTAAACAACTCAGTCACCACTCCAAACTAGCCCTGCCTGCGCTCTTCCAAAATTCAACTGGATCTCATCAGTCCCGATTGCTCGTCCCTGCGCATCTTGCGAATAACACCCGTAACCTCCTCAACCTTAATGCTTCTACAATACCCCAAATCCCCGTGCCTACCAGAATGCTCCAGATCTCCCAGCACAATGTATTTGTCTCATTTTTCGTTCAAGAGTTTGTGGAAGTAAGACTGCCACATCCGCCTAATATGCGCTTCCTCCACTAGTACTTTGTCGTCCTCATCCTTGATGCACCTCACTTGATCCAAGTCATGGGCCATCCTCTCCCTTGTCTTGTCTAGTATGCACAACTTTTTATCCCCGCATTTCTCCTCTAATTCCACATACAGGCATTCAAAATCCTCCATGCACGGCATCTTAACCCTCTGGAAGTGACCTGATATATCCATTGAAATCCCCTTCTACAAATAACTTCTCAGTGGGTGCTATACCTCCCACCATCGTTTAAATTCTCTAAAAAAACGTCTCTCCTCCTCCTCGTACATGCCCGCGTGTGGCGCATAAGCACTAATAATGTTCATAGCGAACCCTCCAACTATCAACTTAATCGTCATCATCCTTTCATTGACCCTCATCACCTCTACCACTTGATCCCTTAGTTCGATGTCTACCGAAATGCCTACCCTATTCCTATACTTCGACCTACCGGAGAACTATAACTTATATCTGTCTACATCTTTAGCCTTAGGTCCTACCCATTTTGTCTCCTGGACACATGCTATATTAATCTTCCTCTTCTTAAGAATCTTAACTAGCTCTATGGCCTTCCCCGTTAAAGTCTCAATATTCCAATACCATATTCTCAGTCTAGCATCTCCCTTACCCCCTACCCCTTGCCCCCGTCCCCGACCGAAAACATGACTTTAGTCTACCATCATTCACCAAAGCCACTAGAGCAAAGACACAAAGAATACTAATCCAAGATTAACGCTAATACACACGAGAAGCAATACTAGAGCACAAGTTAGCAAGAATTTAGAGGTAAGTGGGGCTACTACAGATCTGAATGATAAAATAAAGAGCAACAAGAATACATGCAAGAATGTAAAGTCTAGATTCAATAAAACGCAGCACGGATAAGAACAATTATTTAGTACAGACAACTGGAGGTACCAACTCCAGGCTGATAAAATATGTTCACACGCCGGAAATTATTGTTCAGGGGCCGAAAAACATTGTTCACTGTCTAAATCACCGTTTCTACCGAAAACCACTATTCGCTGCCAGACGACGTCGCAGATCTAGTGATACCGTCGGAGACTGCTTGATGCAGTGGCTGGAGGCGGCGTCGATAACGTGGTGGCACCAGCGATCAAGGCTAGTGGGAGCAGAGATGGTTGACGGCAGAGTCCGTTGGAGTCTGGCGGCGTAGAGCAGGGGTGCGGTGCGGTCGGGTGAGCAGATGGTGGGGGAATAGATTTCAAGATTGTTCTATGTGTGTGCGAGCAAAAAAATGGCTTTCCGATAAGAGATCCAGAGGTTAATAGAATGGCTCTCTTCTACAAAGAAGTGAAACCAACAGCTAAAGTTGTAGTACCCATAGAACCTTTTGGAAAAATTCAAGATGCCAAGGGTGAAAAACCGAGCACCAGTTCAGTTAAATCGGAGAAAGAAATCGGCACCGTCTTTGGTGATGGACCGGCGGTAGCTAAGGGTAGTGAAGGCGGCGGTAAAAAAGAGAACAGCGATGAAATAGTAAAGGAATCAAAATCTGAAGGGAAAAACCCGGTAACCGACTCTGCCAGTAACAACAGTGGACAACCGTTAGTATTAAGGGTAAATGTGGTAAACAAATTAGATGACAAGGACATCATTTATACCAAACAGAGGGAAAAAGTGTCCTACTATGATAGTTTAAAGGTATTTTTTTTTATCCTTTTTCGTTTTTTCAATAATAAGGGATAAAGCATAAGAACTCTCCTAAACTATTGTCAAATTGTCAGTTACACACCTAAACTATGTGGGGGTCCTATTCCCTCCCCCCCCCTCTCCCATGAACTTATTTTTCCGTAATATTTACACCACTAAATTATACATATTACCCTCCTAAACTTATTTTTTCACTATTATTTACACCCCTAAACTATGCAAGAGTCCTATTACCTCCTAAACTATGCGAGAGTCTTATTACCTCCATACATAATTGTCAAGATTACACTGATTTTTGTGTTTAATATGTTGTGTCTATTAAGATGATGTTATTGCATATTTTTGTAGGAAGTTGAATCACTCGTTTTGATATCTATAAAATTATTCTTGATAAGATATTGTGATCTCCTAAACTTTGGTCAAAGTTACTACAACACAACTTACCTTTTCAGGGATCCTATTACTCCTCTAAACTTTTTTAAAACGACATAGTTACCACACAAAAACTAGATATTTACACTTTTATGGGAGAGTGACATACACTCTCCTTGATACATGTATATTTATTTTTTTCAATTATTTTCGCTTACGTGGAAAAAAAATTTAAATTGAAAAACTGAATTTCTTTTTTTAAAAAATGAAAATTGGTTTTCTTTTGGAAGAAATCTTAAAATTCAATTTTTTTTTAAAACCCATTTAAAAAAAACAAATCTGAAAAAATTGATTTTTAAAAAAATATGGAAACTGTTTTTTTTTAAATGTGCTAAAGATTCTAGATTTTCATGATTTCATTTTTAGGACACTTTTATTTTTCAAATAAAATCTGGATTAGTTTTTAAAAAATATGGAAAAGGTGTTTTTTCTTTTCAAAATGTTAAAAATTGAATTTAAAAAGAAAAGAAAAATTTGTTATTTTTTTAAATGTGGAAAACCCATTTTTTAAACTAAATCTGGAAAACTAGATTGTTTTCATAAATAGAAAAAAATAATCAGTTTTCCACATTTTTCATAAAAATCAGTTTTGTCCAGATTTTTTAATAAGAAAACTCAGTTTTTCAGATTTATTTTCTAAAGAAACGGATTTTTCACATTTAAAAAAAAAATCAGTTTTCCATATTTTAAGAAAATATAGATTTTTAATGAAAAAATAAATAAAATTCTCCTAAATTTATCTCGGAAACTTAATTTAACACTTTAACTTTACGAAAGCTTATTTACCATCTTATTCTAGTTTGAACATCGAAATGAAATGACTATCTCTTTAATAGGTGATGTGGCACAACACTTTTGGAAAGCCAGTGAAGAGATAAAAATAATACTAAAAATGCTCCAAACAGTACATATGTCATGTGCTGATTGAATAGTAATTTATTATATTTAATTATACTTTTTAAATATTTTGTTTTTCCTTTTCTCTTTCTTCTTCTTTTTTCCCTTTCTCTGTTTTCTCTTTCCTGCTACCCACCTCTAATTCCCGATGCCGACCATCTCTGCTATCTTTTCCCTCATCTATGCTATTCTCTGTTTTTTTTTGTAAATGGTTTTAATTAATAAAAGAAAAATCAAATGTGGGTTTCTTTGGCCGGAAAAGTTGTTTGCCGGAGTCATTTTTTCCCGAAAAAAGTAGACCATGTATATGTTTTCTTTCTGAAACATTGATTAAACCACCTTTCTCAGATCGTATCTCTTATAAATCAAAATTCAAGATCTAAAAATAGAGATTGAAATCATCCCGCCTTCACTGGAAAATCGAGTTCCGGCAATTTTGCTTTCCTCTATACGATTGTTTATCTCATTTATAAACTATCTTGTTGAGAAGCCCTTCGAATTATGAGCGGTATGTGTGTGTTGTGAATTTGCTAATCGATAAAAATATGTCATGAATGTGCAGCTTATAGCCATGGATATGGAGAAAAAAGTAGGGAAAGAATGATGAAGGGAAAAACTAAATAAATAAATGAATAAAAATAATTTTAAAATGGTGTTATACATGTGTTAGGCACGTGTATAACACTCCTTTACACTTTTCTGAGTTTGTTTCGAGGAGGAGGTTGTAATTTCACTTCAAGCTAGAATAAGGAATAAATAAACGCTCGTAAAATTAAAATGTTAAATTGAGTTTTTGAGATAAGTTTAGAGGAAATTTTATGTATTTTTTTATTTTTAATTAAAAAATAAATTCTCCACATTTTTAATCAGTTTAGAAAAAAACGTTAAGCTTCACTAATAATTAATTAGATGTGATTAAATGTGAAGAATTCAATTAAAAATGGTACGTATCAGTTTTTATGTTTTTCATTCTCTTAAAGAGAGTGAAATACACTCTCTTTGACACGTCAGTGCTTATGATGATAATTATTATGTTTTAAAAAAATTCAGGGGGTAATAAGATCCCATGAAAAGATAAGATGTGTCGTAGCAATTTTGACAAAAGTTCAAGGAGGTAACAATGTCATATCCTTTCCTTCAATTATGAAGTTGTCATGCTAGTAAAGTTAGTATTTTGCACATGTTTTCCTCATTTATTTAGTGTATAAAACCCGCAAGTTATTGTTCTTGTTCATGTCATTGGATCAAAAGTTGATCAAAATTACAATAAAAACTGCACCACAACACCAACCAAATTTAGCCCAAAAATCTACCAAAAACAACAACAAAACTTGAACCAAAAACTGCACTTAAACAACAAATTTGGAGCAAAATAATTCAGGGGTTTAAATAATATGCAATAAAAATTAAGTGCATGGGAGGTAATAGGATTCTCGCATAGTTTAGGGGTACAAGTAATACTGAAAAATTTAAGTTCATGGGGTGATAGGACCCTCACATAATTTAAGTGTGTAACTGACAATTTCGCTATAGTTTAGGGGGTTCTTATGCCTTATCTCCGATAATAACTAAGAAATCTTACAATTACACTGAGGGTCGTTTTGTAGCTGGACAAGAAGCAAGTTATTCATGTATTAATTTCTGCATAACTTATAAATCTTATAACCACGTTTGGTAGCTAGTAAAGAGAGTCTTTTTTTTAACCTAATTCTAATTTGTCTGATTTTGGATCTTCTAATCTCTGTTTTATGAACCGTGTTTTGGCTCATATGGTCGCTACTACTTTTCTGCTTCGTGTTGGTTCCTTAAGCTCAATTATAAATAGAGATGTGTATGTTCTATTGTAACACCCCATATTTTCGGGTAGTGGTTGAACTCGTAACGTAGGTGAGTAGATCCGGACCCGGGAAAATTTTCGTTGTACTTGTGTATATTAATAAGAGGATTAGTATATAAAAGGGCGTGATCCCGAAATAATTTTGGGATTTAGTAAGAGTGACAACGGAGTTGAATAATAATTGTGTGTCCCCGAAGAGAGTATAGACTGGTATTTTTATTACGGAAATTATGATATTGACATAAGAGGATTTTAGTAATCGTCGGGATTTAAATAATTGGAGACCGGAAATTTAATTGTGTGTATAATTAATTAATTGTGGGATTAATTAATTAGGGAGGGGACAATTTATAGTAGGAGTTGGTAAGTGTGATTTTATATACGATTTGGGGGTGGCTAAGGCCCAAACCGGTCGACGATATCAGCGCCCATAAGGGCTTCCTTCTCCATTTTTCTTTCCATTTCTTCACTTCCATCTCTTCAACCTTCATCTTCATCAAGAATCTGTAGGAACCTTTCCATGGATGACGATGTGTTGCACTCCAGGCAGAAGAAGTAAAGTCTCGGTTGATGGGTTTTCTGAAATTTTGACCAAAAATTGGGGATTTTCGGGAGCTTCCATATAACCAAAACGATGGAGAATTCAAGGTGTTCTGGGCGTTGATTCCAATAGAATCGAAGCCAAGAACAAGCTTAGAAACTCAGGAGCTTTACAAGAACCTTGAATACAATCGGATTCTGGCGCGAATCGATTTTGGGGTGCATTTACATTTGTCTGAGGTCGTGTCGAGCAAAAGGGTTTCCCAGCGATTCTCTTCGATGTGTTTAATGAGGTAACCTTCCTTGTTCTTAATAGTTTGTACAATTTTCTGAAATCTTTTCTTGCTGCTAGTTCTAAAGACGATTGTCGAAAATGCGAATTTGGGTTGGGTGTTGTTGGACTGTCGTTACTGAGAGTTACTGGGCTTGCATGTGAAATTGTGGTACTGTTTTGGAGATTTTAGTAGTATAAGAAGGAGGATTAAGAGAGTTGGATGTTTCACTACTTACATAGATTTCGATATAGAAGGAATATAGGTTCTACGCGTTCAAGGTGTTCGTTAGAATGTCCCTAAGAATCTGTTTTTAATGTGTTGATTCGATTGTCATGTAATTCGTCTGTATGATGTAGATAATCATTCATAGAGCTTACAAGGACCCGTGGAACTTAGATAAATTCGACAACAAGGTTGAAGTTCTAAAATGAGGCATACTCTAATATTGGGTTGATTAGCTCGTCTAAGAGGTATGTGAAACTCTTACTTCTTTCTTTTGGCATGATTTAATGAAAGTACGGCGGACGTGCTTGTTTCTTATACAATTTAATTCCTAAAGATGATTGTTATGAGAAGTGCCTATGATTTTTCAGCAAAGAGTTATTATGACTTTATTACAATGATTTGATTGAGAGTCAAATGATAATTTTTACTTACATATGGTTACTCATGATATCTACTCGTACTAAGTGTTATTACTTCACCTCACCGAGTCCCGGGCCGGGTTATGATTCGTGCACATCCTTGCATTGTTCACCGAGACCCTTACTAGAGGGCCGGGTTACGTAGGATGGATCCATAGATGAGATATGACTTTACCGAGTCCCAGCATGGGCCGGGTTATGATATGATTCTACCGAGTCCCGCATTAGTGGGCCGGGTTACGTTACAGGTATATATATGTATATGGACAGGCATTCATGTTTTCTTGACTTGACTCTCATTTTTATAAGGCACAACTGACTTTTATGGTTTATGGCACAGTTGGATTTGGATCCTGATTTTTATACTGATCTTCTGTTTCTGTTGGCTACTTATGATCTATTTTATAGCTTCATATTTTACATACTTAGTACATTATTTCGTACTGACCCCCTTTCCTCGGGGGGGCTGCGTTTTATGCCCGCAGGTACATGCTCTCAGTTTGGTGAACCTCAGGCCTAGGTTCCTACTCAGCAGGTTGGAAAGCTCCTTTGATCCAGAGCTTTGTTATTTTGGTACCGAACCTCTTTTAGACTTATGTTTGTATTTAGGGGAACGACGGGGCCATGTCCCGTCATATGTCGTTATTCTTCTTATAGAGGTCTGTAGACAGTGGTGGGTTGTACTTATGTAAGGGTTATGACTCTGTTTTGGTTAGTCATGCTATTGTATTCTGTGTTGGGGTGTTTCCATGTATATACGTTAGTATCTGTTGGCAGCCTTGTCGGCTTGCCTATTATATTATCTGTTGGCAGCCTTGTCGGCTTGTCTGTTATATTGTGTTGGCTAGTTGTGACTCCTCAGGAGATTGGTATATTCGGGGGTAAAGGCAGCCTTGTCGGCTTGTCTACCCTGGCATATGTTGCTATTGTGGCGTTATGCTGCCGGATTTCAGACTCATTAAGTGTTAGTTGGATTATATATGACAGGTTAGTATAATGACATCATTAGGGCGGTTAGTCGCGGCCCGTCGTGTCGGGTCGTGACATCTATATTGTGTCTTAAAGAAGTATCACATCAATTAGAGTGACTGGTTTAAGGAATATATGCTTGAAAATGCCTTGGATACCTCACCTTCAGCAAGCCTTCCTTATGAAATGATCACCTCTCGCATTTTAAAAGACCTTTATGTTGATCTTATCAACTTTCGTCCAGTTGATGTCATTGCAACTTATGATCATAGGACTTTTGCTAGTATGAATTTTGTGTTCATAAATGGTGAATGGGTTAAGAAAGATGCTGCCAGAACCAGAACTGAACCCAAAGTAGTTGAGGTTAAGGAAGTGTCAAACTATGTTGCTGATCCAGATGTCCGCAAAGAGATAACTGAGATAAAGTTGAGTTTTGCTGCAGTGGAGGGTAGCCTGCAGAAGATACAAAAGACATTGGATAATGTGTTGTGCTCATCAAAGAAAGTGGGTACTAATGTAGAAAGGTTGCGGGTACGCATGGAAGAATTGCAGGATGAATGAGTCAAGACTATCAACAAGTTGATTGCAAGAGTCACTCCCTAAGCAGAGCAACCACTGAATTCAACACAAAGCTTGTTGTAGTTGTCCAAAACTCCTACTCCACTCTCTCCCACAATGTTGAAACATATTACAACTCTTTCTATGACAGGATCATCAACACTCAAATATTTCTGGAAGTGGGCTAGCTAATTTGTGATGTCTGAGCAAATATTTTTGCTTTGTTGTGTTGCTGAGGACTGTTTGTGTCCTCCAGACTTTATATGTTTTTGCTTGATAGTTTAACTTATTAGACTACTATTATTTGTCTGTTTGTTACTTGCCCTATTTGCTTGCATATGTTTTCCTTTCTGATGATGCCAAAGGGGGAGAAAGAGCATCCAACTCAGGGGGAGCAGGAGTAGTATACACAAACATTCAGGAACTACTTGCAAAGGCCCAGGGGGAGCATCTCAGTCTTACATGTAAGTATAATCTCACATCCCTTTTTGAATGTCATCATAAAAAAAGGTGAGATTATTAGCCCTGATTTATTTCCTGATTATTCCATGTTAAGTTTTGATAATGACTTGTTAATTATGTAGGTACCAAAAAGGAAAAAAGGCCATTCTTCAAGGATCGGTGACCACATGAGTTCAGAAAAGGAAAACCTAGGTATCTAGCTACCAAGGATTCAAAACAGTCAAGGCGCCGACTTACCTCATGTCAAAGAAGGAAACAAGACATACACGAATACAGTCAACTAAGAAACGAGAATATTGAAGCACCAACCAACCTCAAGTCAAAGAAGGAAGACTATACTATACAACATTTATCACAATTAACTAAGGAAAGAGAATATTGAAGGAGATACTAGACGCTAAAATGAAGATCAGAATTTCAAGAAAGACACAAATCAAGAACCGCTGGCACAAGCTAACAAAGGAAAGATTTCATCAAGGAAGATACAAGACCAATTAGTGGATCACATCAAAATCCCTAATTGAGTACAAAATCCCTTGGGTTACCTTATAGCGAGCAAATCAGAATTAATCAAAGAAAAGATTGATTCCCTTCCCTTCCTCAAGACCTAAAGCAGTCAACTATAAGAAGCAAATCACATTCAACGAAGAAACTTACGACTTTGCTTGAGCATCAACTTTTATTCCTCTTTCATCTTATAAAAAGCACCGTACTGATTATACTAGTGTTAAAAAAATAAAAAGAGTGAGTAAAAAGTTATACATGTTGAGGTTGTCAAATAGAAGTTCTATACATTGTCAATACGACAAACTTGGTTCAAGGATTGAACCACAATGGTAATCAAATCAAATTCAAGGCTCTAAGAAAACTCTTGTAACCCAAGGGGACTCGAATATGCACCAACTGGTGATCTGAACCAGTATAAAAAAATATGTGTCAATTACCTTTTTTGTCTTTGCATTACATATTATTTTATCACTAACTAACAATTTGAATTTGCAGGAAAATCGACTAACTGAACGAATAGTCAACTTGTCAACTGAAAAATATATTTCAAAAAATCTAAATTCACCCATTTTGTGTTTCATACATAACCGATACAATGTGCATAGATAGATCATTATGGGGTGCGCAAGTCGTGCAATACATCACTTAGGATTAGGCTATAAAAATTATCCCTTTCCTCCCACTTGTAACCATGTGAATTTTTATCACATCTTATTATTACTCTCAAGCATTGTAATTCAAGTTCTAAGGCTCATTAAGTTTTTTCTTTTAGGTCACATTGTCAGACGACTTTATCAATAAGATTCACTTGCTTTATTTTATCTTATTGTTTCAGTATTTACTACACTCGTTTATTACTTTGATTACATTACTCTAACAATTTAATATCAGGAATATCATTATTTGATCATCTTAATCTGTGTGTACTTGAATAAATTATACAAATTTAATTGTTATTCTAAATCACAAAATTAGGGGTAAACTTCAGACTCCACTTTGTGAGATTACACTGGTATGCTATAATTGTTGTTGTTGTGAATTTAGGGGGTAAACAATGAGCAACAAATAACCATTTATTCTTAATGAGATATTTTAGTTCTTTAAATAAGTACTTTTAATGAGAATTAACATTAGTGTGAGATAAGAAGAGATTACTCACGGTATAAGCGTCTTTTACTTTGAACCTGAAGGTTCGAGTCATTAAGGGAGCAAAGAAAAGTACATGTGGAGGATAAAAAAAACATTGGTGGGATCATAATTTGGGTATCGAAGTAGATGGTAGTCGAACAAAAAGAAAAAAAAGGACGTGGCAGTGATTTGTCTTAAACACCAAAAATAAAACCCCTAACCAAAATGGTCGAGTTGAAGACTCTTTAAAACCCTCTTCCACTCCATTAGCCGTTTTCAGTAGTATTTTTCTTCTCCCCCTAACGCCGAATGCAAAAACCCTAAAATGATTGCATAACACAAAAAATCTCTTCTTTCAATCAGCATATACAACAGTTCCGTTACATATTTAACATCCATTACATTTCATTCACATATATTTTCAACATAGTAATACATATCAAATCTTTCTTATTCTTCTTGGATATGGTATCAAAAACAGAAAGTGGTGGGAGCAATATACTGTCTGCAGGTGTACGGGAAATACTAGAATCAATTAAGGAAGTTGTTGGAAATCACTCAGATGCTGATATATATGTTGCTCTTAAAGAAACTAATATGGACCCTAATGAAACTGCTCAGAAATTGCTTAATCAAGGTCTTTTTTCTCAAACCCATTATTTTTTATGCTTAAATATAGCTGAATAGATATAGAGGGTACATACATCAAATGAAGAGTAGTTCTTGATTTGTTGTTTATGCTGCATTTTGTTGGATCAAATTAGCAGGGCGGAGGGAGGAAGGGCCAAGGGGAACCCCTCGGAAAATTACACTGTTTATATATGGTTAAAATTATTTTTTTAATCTATATATAATAGACGTTTGAACTCCTTTTGGCTTATTCGTGTTTACCTTTTCCATATTTTGAAACCCCTAGTGAAAAATCCTAGCTCCGCCACTTAATTAGTACTAAGGCTACAAGTAATACTTAATTTTTTCGGTGTTGCCTCGCGTTTTGTTAAGAGGCCATTCTTGGACTCTGAACCCACAAATTTTTTGTTGCAATGGGTAGGTACTAGGGATTTAGATTGTGTTTGGTACGAAGGAAAATATTGTCCATTAAAAGTGATATGTTTTCTTGGAAAATAAGTGAGTTTCTTACTTATTTTCTAGTGTTTGGTACGTACAAGAAAAAACAATATCCCAAGAGCATTTATATGTAATCTAGGAAAACAATCTGGTAGGGGAGTGGTAGTTTGGAGGTGGGGGATGGTCAAGGGATGGGGGTTGGGTGTTATGAGGAGGCAATGAGTTTGGAAGACACTACTCTGGAACTTGTTTTCCCTAATTTCTCTAGGGAAGTCATTTTCCTAGAGAAAATGTTCTGCAAAATATTTTAACCAACTAAACATGGAAAAATTGGAAAACAACAACATACCCAGTGTAATCCACAAGTGGGGTCTGGGGAGGGTAAGATGTACGGAGATCTTACCCCCCTACCTTTCAGGACAACATTTTCTGAAAAATTGTTCCTCCATACCAAACTCACCCTTAATGCAAAATGCAGAAGAACATTTTCAACTATATGTTTCTTAGTTAGAACCTACACCCACTGTCAATTTGGTGCATCCGCCACTGCGTTTTTTGGAAGTCTTGGAGAGCGGGTAATGGAGGCTTTGGTATTATTGTCAGTAGCTTGGAATGGTTTTATTTAAGGTTCTGTAACAAGTGAGGTTCCACTATTTTGCTCATTAGTGTACTTTTTGATCCTTGATCTCCCATTGAAAGTTTTCAGAGGAAGTAGGTGGGAGAGAGATTTTTCAATGGCCCCAATTAGTTTATGAAAGAACCCTAAATTTTGAAAACTTTATGTTAGATGAACAAAGAAGAAGGGATTTAAGTTAGGGGGATTCGGAGGGGGTGGGTTATCAGGATAGGTCGGGCGGGTTTTAATTAGAAATGGTGCGAGGTTTTTTTATTCAATAAGGGCCAGCCATGTGTATTATTTAAGTTGGGATGAAGGATTTAACGGGTGAGGGGCAAATATGGCCAAATGTATAACGGTAAGGCCTTGTATATGCAAAAAGTATAACATTGGGATAAAATATAACTTATTTACGATAGTGGAGGGGCAAACATGACCCTTTCCTGATTATTAAGTAATAAGCAAGGGCAAATTGAGGAAAAAAAGGTAATGACGTGACCACACCAAATCAGTCGTTACATTTGGGACTTTTCATCCTTACATAATGATGGATTTAATGAAACGCTAAACATTTTTTTTAAAGTAACAACCATCCAAACAAGCTGTAAGGTTCTGTGACAAGTGAGGTTCCATTATTTTGCTCAGTAGTATACTTTTTGATCATTGATGCAAGGTTCGTGCAAGTTAATTTTAGATATCATTGGCAACTGTAATTATGAACATGCATGAGAAATGGGAGAGGTGGTGTTAGTTATAAGGATTTAAGTTGTATACAATGTCATTGTATGTAATATAGTTTACCTTCCTTATTTTTCAAATGAACAATCAACTCTTGAAATACAGTTACTGTAGTTGGTTTTTTCCACTAAGATGGTTAAAAGATTCTTTACACCGTAAGGATATAAAAGTTAATCACTTAAGCCATAGTTTAACTTTTCTTCCTAGAAAAGTAGAAAGCTGATGTGCCCCATGGATTATTTTTACTCCATCAGATTTATTAGTATTATTTGGTTTTGGTATTCTGGTGAATAACATTGAGACTGCTGCATTTTGGTGCTAGTTTTAGCCTTTGCAGTATCCTCCAATATGGAACAATCTGTATTCGCCAGAAAAAAAATCATCATCTTTCCCTTCATTCTCTGATGTGAAGCGTATCTAATGCTTCAGTTTTTTGTATTCAGATCCATTTCACGAGGTGAAGCGAAAAAGAGACAGAAAGAAAGAGGTAAATATTTTCAAACTGTTCTGTGGTTCTAGTTCAAATACAAACTGTTGTGTGGTTCTAGTTCTTATGTGATGCACTTGACTGATTATTCCTGATGTCCATTGCTGTCAGACAAACATTTGATACTTTTTCTATTTTGGTAAATCAATCAAGCCTACGCAAACTCCAAGGAAATTGCTATTTTTGTTATCTTACTATAGTTTTTATCTTTATACTAACTGAAACTATCTTCCGTGTTGCTTTAGAACCATGGGTATAAAAGTTCTACTGCTCCAGAAAGTGGAAGTTATTCAGAGCATGGTTCACAGGAAATGAAGGTCAATAGAAGTTATTCCGCGCATGGTGCACAGGAAATGAGGGTCAATAGAAGTTATTCAGAGCATGGTGCAAAGGAAACGAGGGTCAACACACATATCAATCGTAACATCCGAAGAGGGGGCTACAGTCAAACTGCTTTACCTGGTACTTTGATCTTATGTCATATTTATGTTTTCTTATGTTTTGTAGTACCTTAAAGTCCTAAATATCTCATGGGGAGGTGCAGTGTTATCAAAAGCGAAAAGTGCAAAAAAGTTCTAAGGTCCGTTGGGCCTTTAAGCGCAAAGTGCAAATAAAGTGTGGGCTTTTTGAAAAAAAAGGCGCAAGTGGAAAATATGTACAAATATATATGTTTAGCGTAAAACTAATAATTATAAGCATGAATAACAAATATATGGACAAACAAATTGAAACAAATTTATGATAAAGTGAAATATCAATTTTTAGTGTCGCTTATTTAGGACACGCTCATTAGTAAGGAAAAGTATGTCTTGAAGCACTAAGCGAGGCAAAGCACTTAACATGTTTTGAGTCTCACTTCATGGCTTAAGTGCGCTTTAAGTGTGCCTTTGATAACACTGTGAAGGTGCTGGTTGTGGGAGGTCATCGAGCCTTTTGCGATGCAATAGAATACAAGATTTAGTTGCTGAAGGATGATCCTCTTATAGAGGCATCTTTGTTTTAAAGCATCCAAAAGCTTCTACAACAACAACATACTCAGTGAAGTTCCACAACTTGGGGTCAGGTGAGGGTAGTGTACGCAGACCTTACCTCTACCTTGGTAGGTAGAGAGGTTGTTTTCGAAAGATCCTCGGCTCAAGACAAAGCATAGGCATAAGCAAAGCAAGAGAAACAAGAAATTTAAAACAATATGAAAATGATGGTAACAAAAGCAAATAAGCCATGATAAAGCATTCTGAAAAAGAAGTATTAACTAATGCAGGTAAATAAGATAAACAAAGTACACGAAAGAACATACAACAGAAATCAAATGACAGGGGACTATAAAATAATACTGCGCCTATTAGTATGATAGGCTAAGCAGGGCTACAATAATAACACTACAACTACCAGTATGTAAACGTAAGTAGAGCTTCGCTCAACTACCTACTATCCTTCTACCCTAATTTGTGTCCCCCACAACCCCCTATCTAAGGTCATGTCCTCAGTTATGTGCACTTGCTTCATATCTCGTCTAATCACCTCTTCAATACTTCTTCGGCCTAACTCTGCCCAACTCTGCCCTTTCTTAACCTGTCCATAGTCAACCTCTCACACCTTCGCACTGGAGCATTTGTGCCTCTCCTCTGCACATGCCCGAACCATCTCAACATCGCTTTCCACATCTTATCCTCCACCGATGTCACTCCTACTTTGTCATGTATATCATCATTTCTAATCCTATCACTCCTTGTATGCCCAAACATTCTCGACACCTTCATCTTTTGAATATGCGGAGTTTTGACTGGCCAATACTCCGCCCCATACAACATAATCGGTCTAACCACCACCCTATAGAACTTGCTTTTAAGTTTTGGCAGCACCTTTTTATTGCACAAGACTCCAGATGAGAGCCTCCATTTACTTCCCCCTGCACCAATACGATGTGTGACATCGTCATCAATCTCCATTCCTTTAGATAATAGACTCGAGATACTTGAAGCTTCTTTTTTTTGGAATGACCGAGTACCAAGCCTCACCTCCACGCTTGGCTCATGGCCGCTCCCGTTACTGAACTTGCACTCCAAATATTCTGTCTTTGTCTTACTCAGCCTGAACCTTTTAGACTTCAGAGTCTGTCTCCAAACCTCCAGCTTAGCGTTCACTCCGCTGCGAGTCTTATCAATCAGGACTATATCATCTGCCAATAACATACACCATGACACCTCCCCTTGAATTTGTCTTGTCAGTCCATCCATCACCAAGTCAAATAAAAATGGGCTAAGAGCTGATTCCTGGTGCAGCCCCATTATTACTGAAAAGTGCTCCGGTTTCCTCCTACTGTCTGTACCATGATCTTGGCTCCATCATACATATCCTTGATCACCCTAGTGTACGCCACAAGTACACCTCTAACCTCTAAACATCTCTATAGAACCTCCTTAGGGACTTTGTCGTATGCCTTCTCGAGGTCGATGAAAATCATATGTAAGTTTCTCTTCCTCTCCATATACTGCTCCACCAACCTCCTAATAAGATGAATGACTTCTGTAGTCGAATGCCCCTGTATGAATCCAAATTGGTTCTCGAAAATAGACACGTCTCTTCTCACCCTCATCTCCACGACCCTTTCCCAAACTTTCATAGTGTGGCTTAGCAGCTTGATACCCTATAGTTGTTGCAACTCTGGATGTCACCTTTGTTCTTGTACAAAGGAATCATTGTACTCCACCTCCATTCTTCGGTCATTCTTGCCGTCTTAAAATCCAAAAGCTTCTAGATGTTTGTAAATGTTGTTCCATTGGTGGAGGAAAAAGCATTTGAAGTGCATTAGTTGTAAGAAGAAAGCTCCCTTTGTGCATACTCAATTTTGTGTGGAGAACCATGTCTTCCCTTTTGAACATATGGGGGTCATCAGATGCACATGTAACATATATCACGGTGGAGACAGGGATCAAGGTCTTTGCTATCTCAGTCACAAGTGCTTTTAGTTGCAATATGTAATGGCTGGCTGATTTATTTTCTTAGTTTTTTTGCATTCTATGTATAAAAAACTTTAAAAAAAGATTCTATTAATTGAAATTTTTCTCGTTGTCTCTCCTCAAGGAGATGGGAAGTGAAGAAATTATATATTATCTGTTTACATGGATAGTTGTTTAGAGTCGTCAGCTCTTATATTGGATGTTGTTGCAATGCCAGCTATACTATGTCAAATGGGGAATTGATGTCGGTCAAATACTTCCCTTCTCTGACGTTTGTATTTCATATATCTATACATATGTTTCTAACATGTCTGCTCTCTTGTTAGCACTCTACGCAACACCACTATTAAATTCATCTCTTTTTGATAAGTAAATAAGACGTGTATACAAGAATTGCTCCAAGATGGTGCATAACAGGGTACATTAGGATCGTACTGATTAAACAAAAAAGAAATAGGGTACATCAGGTCATTAGAAAACCCAGCTCCTAGCTGCTCTAATCAGTGAGCTGACACTGTTATATTCAACTCTCCTGTTTACCACCCTGTATCTACTGTGAATTTTGTAGTTTTCTTAATTTTTACTGAATATCAAGTTCTCTAGAAACTAGCAGTCATTGATGTCTAAAGTCAAAAGTGCAGAAAGTTATGTCAGTCAGAGCTTTAGGTGCAGACTGCAGAACTTAATTGAAGCGCACACCTTAGTAAAGAAATTGAAGAAGCATTTTGTGTGCATGTTTGTGTATATATAGAAAGTAAAAAAACTATAAATACAAACAAAAATTTTATGGACAAAGATAAAATCTGTATTGTCCATTAATATAAGAAGATAACTGTAATTTAGTTGAAATATATATGAAGTAAAACCATTGACTTGTCCCCCCCCCCCCCCCCCCCCTCGCCCCCCCCCCCGGATAAAACTAATTACTTATGTAAAAAACATTTAAGAAGTAAAAACCATGTAAATGAAGGCCAAATGCAGCAATGTAGTTAAGTTCTTAATTAAGATTTACTGACTGGTTGAGGAACTTTTAATTTTTCCTTAATCAAAACATACATATTTCTTTTTCTTTTATCTAATTATATTTCTTAAACAGTCTTCATAAAAAAACTTTTCTTAAACAATTAATGTTTCACTTTTTCAGCTAGATTTTCTTGTTTAGCTTAAGCATTACTCAAGTGTCTTTTGAAGATAGCACTAATGACAACTATATCTCCTTTTCGTTAGTTAATTTCTGGTGATTCTATAACATACTTCTTAGTTGTTTGACTTTGTTCCCTGAGGAATGTTAAGGTAAGCAATTTGATGGCCAATTATCTCTAGATGCAGGACTTACCCGAGAATTCCGTGTTGTGCGAGATAATAGAGTTAACCAAAATGTCAATAGAGTGGTAAAGGCTGTCCAGACTTCTACATCTGCTGAACCAGGGATTTCAAATACTTCTGTACAGAGGTATATTGTCCAGTCTTGTTTCTAATACAGTGCTGATCAAAGTAACGTAAATATAGTTCGTTTGCCTCCACATTATATCTTGTTCAAATATTCAATTTCAAAGTTACAATATCCAATGAGCTGTTTAAGTAAAGGGTTGACCTGGAATTGATTGAACGCCGTGAGATGTTTCCTTTAATAGTTGAGGTGTATTTCCTACAATGTGCATGGCTTATATTTTGATGTTTGAGTCAAATGGTGATCAAACTAGCTATTTACCCCCCTTTTATCCTTTGCTTTTTATTCTTTAGGCACAGCTTTGGGGCTAGTGGGGAAATATAGACCTGCAAATTATGTTCATGTATGTGTAACCTGTGTCAGTTCTGCTTATTTCAATCTTCTGTAGAGATGTGCATTTAGATTTAAGGAAAATTGAACTCTTCCAATTAGTTGTATTGTTTTTTATGGGTCTACCTTGATAATATAGTATTTCCACCCACATTTCCATCTTAAATTAGATGAATTCCTACAACTAACATGAACACTAAGAAATATCGAAGTGTGGGTAAAAAAAAGGGCAGCCCGGTGCACTAAGCTCCCGCTGTGCGCGGGATTCGGGGGAGGGCCGGACCACAATGGTCTATGCACGCAGCCTTACCCTACATTTCTCCAAGGGGCTGTTCTGTTTCCATGGCTCGAACCCGTGGTAACAGTCTAGTTTGCATGTGCTTGCTTACTATTGTTATTGCATGTGTAATGATTTCCTATCTATGTTTATGTCTAATGCATTCTTTTTGGTATTTTTTTGGCATTTGTTTCTAAGATATGCCATATTATCCTTTTATCCTACTCGAATTGAATGAATGTAGACGCCTTTTATCGTGTAACTGCATTAATTTTTTTTTATTTTCGATCAATATGAAACTTGCTTCTGGTTCCTGCTTCTTTGCTTCTTTGGCCATTCATTATTCACAGATATTTTAGCACCTTAATTCTTACTCCCTCCGCCCCAATTTATATGTAGTTTGACTGGGCGCGGAGTTTAAGAAACAAAGGAAGACTTTTGAATCTTGTGGTCTAAACCAAGCCAAAGATATTTGTGTGGTTATAGATCATCTCGTTAAGTGTAAAAGGTAAAGTTTAAAGTTAACTTATTGCCAAACAAGGAAATGTGTCATTCTTTTTGGGACTGACTAAAAAGGAAAGTGTTAAATAAATTGGGACAGAGGGTGTACTGTGCCTCACTATTATGAGAATCATTCTTCTGTCCATGTACCTTTGAATATTACTTTTCTACCTATTATCTTTAAAGATAAAACTCCTAAAAGTTCTTTTGTTCGGCAATGCTAACATATTTTCTTTTTCTTCTTGTGATCATTTTTACTGCATTTGCTGTGCATCATTGTATAAGGCGTGAGTCTCAGAGTTCAGCTTGGTTTTATACTTGAGGCCCTCGATTGTATTTGTATGGTATTTCCCTCTCTATTGAGTAACTCACAACTTTTAACTAGTAATTTATATGTTTTCCTGTTGGACTTTGCAGCAGTTCAAAAGGGACGTCTGACAATACTTTATCCACTGGGAGTCGTGCATCTCAAGCTTCAAATAGGAATTCTCAACATACACACTCCAATGATGCTAATTTAAGTGGCACTAAAGGTCAAGGTTTGTCTGGAGAAATGTATGCATTTGTTTCAAATGCTGCTTCACAGATAGGAGGGGTGAAGCTAAATGGTTTTCGGCCACATTCTATTACATCATCTAGCAATTCTGTCATTGGAGTTTATTCGTCCTTGTCAGATCCCGTTCATGTACCATCTCTTGATTCCAGACCGGCTGCAAAAGTTGGTGCTATTAGGCGTGAGGTTGGGGTGGTCGGTGCTCGTTGCCAGTCTGCTGAAACTTTTGTCAAGTCCTCATCTTCACAAAGCAGGTCATCTTCAAACTTACACACGGAGCAGGCCCGACAAGATGGTGGTAACTCTAAAGGATCACTCCGACCGTTGAGCTTGAATTCTAGAAGTGACCACAGTGCAGTATCTGATTCCCCTAAATCCAGCTTGCCGGTGAGCAGGCCTCTCTCGGGAAATCAACATATTAACAGACCCCATCAACATGTGGGTCATCAGAAAGGTAGAAGCTTCAATGTATCTTTTTTCTCTCGCTGCTATTATTTCAATTGGTTTCGGAGCATCCTTTGTTCTTGTGCCGAGGTCTACCGGAAACAGCCTCTCTACCTCCTAAGGTAGGGGTAAGGTCTGCGTACACTCTACCCTCCCCTGGGTATGTTGTTTCGGAGCATATCCTAATAAAGAAAATGTTGTTCAATTCCTACTGAGGTTTGAAGAATAGGGTTAAAGTAAGTAGTAGAATAAGAAGAAAAGGAGGTGGGGAGTGCCTTGATAGTTACTATCTGATTAGTGCATAAAATGGTTTCCGAATGGTGCTCTGCTTGGCTCTTTCTGCATGTGCTCATTTTCTAGATTAACCTTACTACATTTTCTTTTTCGTCTTTGTATAGCTGTTCAGTGGAAGCCCAAGTTAACCCAGAAGTCAAGTGTTACAGATCCTGGGGTTAATGGAAAACCTTCTAAAGGTGTCTCTTTAACTAGTAAGTCAGAAGACTTGGAAAGAGAAGGATCTCAGTTGCAAGATAAATTGTCAAGGCTAAACATCTCAGACAACGTGATCATAGCTGCACAGATTCGTGTTTCTGAGACTGACCGGTGTCGGCTGACCTTTGGCAGCTTTGGAGCTGAATTTAAATCTGCAAAAGATTTGGAAGAAGAATCACAGACTGAGCCATCAAGGTTAGTGATGTATAAGTCATACTAATCTGTCCTGATAAATTTGTTTATTCCTGTGAACTTTGAACACGGGGGTTTTCGACACCTGTAGTATCCCCCCCCCCCCCCCCATCTCAACTATCGAACTATATGAAGGAATGAGGGCTGTAATTTCAGTCCGGACACATTTTAACAGGCTATATATTTCAGTCTCATATATATAATGGCTGAGCTGTATTGCACCTTGTGGTCTAGAGATTTAGACTTTCTACTGTGTTGACTGAAAAATCAGGATATTTTTCTCTAATTCCCATCACAGGCCCCATAAATCTGCATCAACTCTATTCTCTGTATTTTCGTGTTCTTCCAATAACTGTCATTTTCTATCTAAACATTTCAACCTAAAATGTAGTTATTTCCCTTTTGTTAGGGTTACTATTTTCCCATTGTTAATGCTGCACGTTAGGCAGTTGGATAATCATATTGGCAACTCACAGGTCATACCTTTATGCCAGATTAAATTTATGTAATAATCCAATCATCCTTTTTTTTTTTGAAATTTCATTGATAAAATTATCATGATTTTCATCAGTATTTTTAAAGCATCAGTTCAAAAAACTATGTTAATCCGAATGATAAAGTAGTTTTGTAAATTCATTTGTTTTCTTGAAATATAAAGAACTAAGTTAATGCATAATGCAATCCTTGTTGATGTATTCAATCACAAAGAAATATTTTATTCTATCATGAAACTGCTAGGAAAAGATGAAACTGCTTGTATTTACTTGTTCATTTGATTCATTTTGTTCTTAGATGATCTATAGATATAATGGGTTGGTTTTGTTTTAACATAGGCATCCACATAATGTATTTGAAATAAAAGGAAATATGTACATTTTAATTATTTTATATGAATCCAAAATGGGAAAAGTATTTTACTCTATACATCTGTAAAGTTTACATGGAAAATCGCATTTGAGATTGAATCTCACACATGTGCACTTGGATAGTTACTTGGTATTTGTGAGAGTGGTTAATCAAGATCTTACAAAATTCCAAAATAACAAGCAATTCGATGTTGCATTGCTTAACCAAACTTTTCTATCAATTTGATGAGTACAATTACAGTTTTTTGTTAAACGGTGCTATTAGACTCAAAGTTTGATAAGTATGATTTACAGTTTACCCTCAGTAAATGTTGAACTGCACTTTTCGCAACAAGATATAACAAAAAAAGTGCGGAAGAATATTAAAATAAAAAAATTTAATATTAAAGTTAGAACTTAGGCCCGTGCGCAGAACGGGTCTATCGTTACTAGTATCCCTATAAAAGGAATGGAGAAGGCTGTTATTTTATTTAGCAAGCAATGTAACAGCCTAACTTTCCATTGTAATCCCTCCAGACAGTATAGGCAGTATTAAGTAGGCATACATGCATATTCAATAGGAAATTGCAGACACGTGTTTTTGGTTTTCCCCCTTGTTTTCAGTTTGAATGTTGGGTATTTGACTGATTCTGGAAATGATTCAAATTTTTCGGTAGACTGTCAGTTTTGGTTTGTGAAGTTTCCACTGATGAACCTGTTGGGAGCAAGCAATTAGATTTGGCTGATGATCGCGTTCAGAATCCAGGGTCTACTCCTGGATCTGGTGTAATTTTAGATCAGAAGCTGGTAGATAATAGAGAGTCTTCAAGTCCCGAGGATTTGGGTAATTATCCAGATGTTGGGTTGGTTCAAGATAACAGTGCATCATATACTCCCCCAGAGTCGCAACAGCAGCAAGATACTTCTAATTTATCAAGTTTGTCGGTGGGTTTTGTTCTCTTTGGTTAACATTCATGTAATTGGTTTGTGCTATTATTTCTAATGCCCTCTTTTAATTCTTTGATCTTTCTCTTCTGTTTTTTGCGCTTTTGGATGCGATGCAAGCAGACCTACGATCGTGGGTATGATATACCATATTTTAGACCTGCAGTAGATGAAGCTCTTCGCGACCAGGGTCCCCAGGAGGTAAAATTGAATTTTCAAACACTCTTTAACAATCATTATTCTCTCCTCTTCATGTGCCAAATTGTGGTCCTGACTCAGCGAGATATATCCCATCATATTATCATCATGCTGCTGGGTTTTATCTGAGTTCCATGAGTTCATTTGTACTCTAGGTTGAGTTTATTCTGTGAAATTACAATTTTTGATGTTTCCTGAAATTCAGGCCCTCAGTTCACACGCTGCAAATAGCATGCCTGCATCTTCAATTCCAATGGTGCAGCAAGTACAACAGCACCAACCAATTGCCCAGATGTATCCCCAAGTTCATGTATCCCATTATGCTAATCTTATGCCATATCGCCATGTTTACTCTCCTGTCTATGTTCCTCCAATGGCTATGCCTGGCTATTCTAGTAACGCTGCTTACCCTCATCCGCCAAACGGTAGCAACTACTTGCTGATGCCTGGAGGTGGGTCCCATCTTAGCGCAAATGGACTCAAGTATGGAATCCAGCAGTTCAAGCCTGTTCCCACAGGCAGTGCTTCAGGGTTTGGGAATTTTCTAAGTCCAACTGGCTATGCTATCAACACTCCTGGTGTAATTGGCAGTGCAACAGGTCTTGAAGATTCATCTCGGATGAAGTACAAGGATGGTAACCTTTACGTTCCTAATCCACAGGTGAATATCCAGTTTTCCTTTCACTTTTATGATTCAACGACAGTTCTTTCACATAGTCTGATGTTTATGGAATACAACAATACTCGTCGCCATACCGTCATTTCCTATCCCAAAGAAAAAAGAAAAAGAAATTAATGGTGTCATAGAGGTATCCATGCTATATACATTATCGGTTAGTTATTTCTTTAATTTCCTTCCAGCAAGTATTTATTGTGATCCCTTCGCCATCTTTTCCCAAGACCAACCTATGGAATGTCTGCGATTTCTTAGCCGCACTACTATTTTGTTCTTTGTAATCTCGCTTTTGGTCTTCTTAATGCTTAGGGAAGATGAACTCACCTTTTATACAGAAATAGCCCCAGGTCTCAAGGGAGGTTAGACCAAAGGGATTGTGCCTGAACAGAGGAAACTACAGTGAATCATTTTTGTGGTACTTTGGGAAAAAAACGAGAGAGATTCATGGACAATAATCTATAATATGTACTTGGGTTGTCCTATAAGTCACAAGACATGCTTTGGGTTTAAATTTGGCTTGGCTCAAGTTAAGTGGCTAAGCTTTTAAAGCTTAGGCAGTCTACCAAAGGTTAAAAACAAATGCCTATTCATTTGGTTTAAATGTGTCTGCCTGTCATTTATGCCAATGCCGAGGCAAGACAACGTAGAACGGGACATTTTTCGTTAGAAGTGTCATGTGTAAACTGCTGAGCGATGTCTTATTGCTGTTAGAACCATAGGTTTATTTATCATCTTTCACGAACATTCTGCTACCGAGGCTTCTAATTTGATATTGATAAGGTGTTTGAATAACGGTTTGACAGGCAGAGACATCTGAAATGTGGATGAATCCAAGAGATATTTCTACTATGCAGTCGGGATCATACTACAGTATGTCTGGGCAAACTCATGCCACGTATCTCCCATCTCACAGTGGACACTCTTCTTTCAATGCTGCTGCCGCACAATCATCCCATATGCAGTTTCCGGGCTTGTATCATGCACCTCAGCCTACTGCAATGGCTAATCCCCATCATATGGGCAGTGCCATGGCCGGTAATGTTGGGGTTGGTATGGCCGCAGCTGCTCCCGGAGCTCAAGTGGGTGCATATCAGCAGCCTCAGTTGGGTCATCTGAACTGGACAGGGAACTTCTGAAGAATGAATAAGAGTGTTAATTTTGGCCCTATTTTATGTGGGATTACTTTAGCTATAGGATTTTCATTTTCTTGTGGACATAGTATTTCCAAATCAATGCCTTCAATGTTAATATTATCCACTGCTTAGTGTATTCATGGTCAAGTAGCTCTATATGACCCTTTTTCCTTGTGGTTTCTTTCATAGGTGGTTGGATCAAATGGTCTGTGGCACTGGTGGTAGAGGGTTAGCTTAGTTAATTATCATACATACTCATAAAGGTATAAGTAAATGATGCTTAATCAAAATTCAAATTCCTAGAGTTTTTAGTGAGAATGCAAAATGAGAACTGCTATATGAATGTCTTCTGGTTGGTTATTTGATAATTGATATTATGATACCTGAAAATCAATTAGCAACAGTGAAGTGAAAAAAAGGGGTAAAAGGGAAAAAGAGAATGTGAAAGGGTGGTCGATTTATTGTATGATTGAATGGTCTTAATTGAGGCCTACATGTGAAACCAGATTCTACACATTGAATCAGTGCGTATCTATCTCTTCTTTGACCTTTTTGTCATGCTTTCGCTTGAGCCGAGTATCTTTCTGAAATAACCTTTCTACCTCCCAAGGTAGGGAAAGTCTGTATATACTCTACCCTCTTAAGGCTCCATTTGTGGGATTGTACTGGGTATGTTGAATCAGCGAGTATCTCTTTATACAAATATATGCTATTTTTTTCCAAAAGCTTTTGTTATGAATATATATAACTATATATAATTGAAGAGTGATATATGTATATATGCCAATGATTGGATCCACAATACGAATGTTCCTAGGTCTGTTTTCTCATCGGTATGAGTAAGATTTTACCGTCTAAAATTCTAAATTGTACAGATAATATCTTTAGAAGGTTGCTTCTGTTTCTACTTTTTTTTCTTTGCTCTTAGAGGGTAAGTTTTTCAGACAGTCTCTGTGGTTGGCTTTCCTCTCCCCCCCCCCCCCCCACCAAAGGGATCACCAACTATTACTTTTATGACTTTGTTCTTTCACTTTACAGTGCGGAAGTATATAAAATCAAACACAAGAAATTGGCATTTTACACACTTTTTCTTCCTTTAAAGGGCTTTTCTTGTCTCTCTTTGATACTTTCTTTCAGATTATGATCAGATTCCCCTCAAGGAAGACAAATCTGCACTCTCGAATCTGATCATCATTTAAAAGAAAATATTACACCATAACCTAAAAATAAAAAAAATCATTTTTGGTACTTTCTTTCAAATAGTATCGATAGCCCACTAGAGCCTTATTATAGCCCGAATCTTGTCTATTGTCTTGTCTCAATAAAGCTATAATCTATGATTTGAGTAGATTTGAATGATCTAGATGTATAATTTTTTAAAATATTATTATGATGTCTGTTTAAGGATTTTTATAAAGATGACATTTCACCACTATTTCTATTATTTTCATTGCTAATCAATACGCCACAGCCTCCCATCATTATTAGCTATCATTGTCGTTGTCGTGCCTACTATTATCAACTATCACCACATTCCTCCATAGCTACTGTCCTAAATTGTAACTATCAGAGGCGAATTCAGGATTTAAACTCTATGAGTTCAATCTTAAGAATCTTAATATTGAATATTTTTAAAGTTATGAGTTCATATATGCTAGTTATTACAATTTTTGTAATGTTTTACACATAAATTTATGCTTCGCATTGAAAGTTAGGAGTTCAATTGAACCCCATCTTTCAAGGCTACATACGCCTTTGGCGACTACCGTCGTCGCCAATCAACAACAATCACCATCATTGACCATCATTTACAATCATTACCACCAACCACTACCGACAATCATCATCATCATCCCTCATTATATATCGTCAACTACACAGTCAAAGTATCAGTTACCACCATCATTACCTATGACTATCATCTACAACAATTATCAACCATTAATACCATCATGAGCCACCATCAATAACCACCATTGTCAGCCGCCATCCCCACAAGCTACTACTCACAATCACCGCATGTCGGCACACACAACAACCATCATTAGCCATCACCACAACCAATCACTATATATATTAAAATATTATGTTGATATAATTATATTAGATTAGTTAGAATTTTATATTTATTAAATTTTTATCCAAAGACAAGGTTTATAAATTCAAGTATTGAGAAAATAAATAATTTTAATTATTTAATAGTTAGATTTTAAGATAATGTTTTAATATTCAAATTGCTATTCAGATTCAGATATTATTCAAACGTCTTAACCTTAATAAAACAAATGAGGCGTAAGTTGGTCGGACCTCTTCCTCTTCTTGATTTCTTGATTTTTGAAGAGAATATATCACATTAGTGATGGATGAGAACCCTGAGCTCCTTATAAGTCTTGGGCATTTCTTCTCCATTAGAGCTAGCTTTTGGTTTTGAGTTAGGCCCAATGCCTAATTTGACATAGTATCAGAGCCAGACACAGACCCGATCCGATGTGGACCCCCAGGAAAAAAAAGGAGCAAAATGCCCTCTGAACCAATTGACCGGTCCCAGACCGATAGGGGGTGAAAATGCTCCCGATCCATGAATGTGCACGCTCCAGATCGGACAATGGACCCCAGATAAAAATAATGTTCGAATATGGGCGTTAGGAGGGGGGTGGGGGTGAAGAGAATATACCACATCGGTAACAGATGAGAACCTTGGGCTCCTTATAAGGCCTAGACAATTCTCCTCCCTTAGAGCTAGCTTTTGGGGTGTGAGTTAGGCCCAATGCCTTTGTAAGCACATTGGGCAATTGCTCACTGGTTGACACATGACTGGAAAGTATTATTCTGGATTGGAGCGCGTTCCGGATATAGTGACAGTCGACTTCAATGTGTTTAGTCCGTTTATGAACACCGAATTTCGTGAAATATACAATGCTGCTTTACTATAACAATATATTTTAACCGGTGATTTATTTTCAACACCCAAACTATGTAAAATTTCTTTTAACCATTTCAACTCACAGTCTGTCATTGCCATTGATCGATATTCCGCCTTTGCTGACGAGCAAGAGATAATGTGTTATTTTTTGGTTTTCCATGATACAGGTGAATTCTTGAGAGATATAAACCAATCGGTTCCGAATCACACCATCCGTACAACTGGAGATCACAATCTTTTCTCATCACAATGCCTTGTCCTAGGTTCTTCTTCAAGTAACGCACGACACGGAGAGCCGCATTGTAGTGTTCTTCCTTCGGTTGTTACATGAATCGGGACAGAACATGCATGCAATATAACAATTCACGTCGCGTAAAACTGAGGTATATCAATCTATCGACCAGACGTCGGTAGACTTGTTCATCGGGCCGAGGACCCGCTCGACCCGGCCTGACCGACCCAAAAAACCCAGGGCCGGGGTTAGCTTATAACTGACCCGTGAGCCACCTGACCTGAAAAAGCAGGGACCCGTTTATATGTAGGGTCGGACCAGGGTCAGAATGTTTTACCAGCCCGACCAGACCCCGACCCGCGTGACTTTTTAATATAATTTATATTATTTTTTATTTTATTAATATTTATTTTTTACTTATATAGGTGAAGGGACAAATGAAGAAGAATCTAGTGATGATGATGTTGATGAATTATCGTGATGTTGGTTTGTACTTGCCTCTTGTTTGTTTATGAATTTACAACTAAAAGTGTGGAAATACGCCCTGGATGGTATTCAACTCAGCTAAAAGTGTGGAATCTGCTTCAGTTCTTTTTAGTGTAATTTTTAATGATTTCATGCTTCTGTTTGTTGTAATTTTTAATTGGTGACAAATTATATAGGATAACAGATTGGGTAGAATTGTAGTGTTTGCTTACTGTTTTATTTTATTTTGTAGAGCGGGTCAGGGCCGACCCGTGACCCGTAGGATCCTCGAAGGGTTAGGGCCAGGGTTTGAAAATAAAAAAATAAAACAAGGTCAGGGTCAGACAAGCAGAAAAAAAAGCCACTTGACCCGGCCCGACCCGAGCTTTGGACAGGTCTAGACGTCGGTATGATTTCAGATCTCCGAAATTGGCTCTTTTTGCCAATGCCAAACCATGATTCTGTTCCATAGGAGTATTGATTGGTTTAGCTTCCAATAATCCGATCTCAGAGATTATATCCAAGACATATTTTTGTTGACTGAGAAATAACCCCATTCTTCCACGTACAACTTTAACTCTCAGAAAATACTTTAGAGAGCCCAAATCCTTTATGTGAAAACATGCACAGAGATAGTCTTTGAATCGTTCAATGACACTATGGTCGTTCCCAGAGATAATCAAGTCATCCACATAGACTAAGACGTTAAGTTGCATACCTCCCGGTGCATCGTGAAGAGAGAATAATCCGAGTATGACTGTTTGAACCCATATTTCATCAAAGAACTTGACAATTTTGCAAACCAACATTGTGGGGCTTGTTTCAAAACATACAAAGATTTACAAAGTCGACATACTTGCCCCGAACTAGGAACACGAAATCCCAGTGGAAATTTCATATAAACTTACTATGAAAGAACGCCACGTTAGAAAGAACACAAAAATCCTAAAACAATGGTAGGTGATGGAGAAATCGGAAATAAAAGAAAAGGAATCGCCGGTGAAGAAAATAAAACCCCAAAAAAGATAATCTCTCCTTATGACATTACATCGAATGATAACCCTGGAATTGTGGTGACACAAGTCCAATTGAATGGGGATAATTATGAAGAATGGACTAGATCCATGAGGACGACCGTAAGAGCAAAGAAGAAATTTGGCTTCGTTGACGGTACGATCAAAAAGCCGAATGAAGAGTCACCAGACTTGAAAAATTTGTGGACTATAAACTCATTCTTGGTGTCGTGGATTTGCAACAACATAGAACCAACGCTTCACTCAATGATTTCACATAAAGAGGAAGCGGAAGAATTATGGACGAGCATTCGAAATCAGTTCACTGTTATCAATGTCCCTCAGATGCAACAACTAAAGGTAGAACTCATGGAGTGCAAGTAGAAGGGAAGGACCATAGTGGATTACTATGGAAATCTCACTAAGATGTGGGAGGAATTGACAAATTACGAACAGATTCCAACTTGCAAGTACGGAAAGTGCACGTGCAATCTGGGGACGGCCCTAGAAACCAAAAGAGAAGAAGAAAAAGTGCATATTTTCCTCATGGGATTGGATAAGGCAATTTATGGAATGGTGAGGTCGAATATACTGGCCCAGGAACCGTTTCCATCATTAAACAAGATCTATTCGAAGCTGGTGCAAGAAGAACGTGTGAAAGGAATCACACAGAAACCGGAAGACCAGAGTGAAACCATAACTTTTACCGTACAAGGGAGAAACCCTCATCGTGGGCCCGATCCTATGTGGGTCCAGGAAAAAGTGGGGGCAAAATTCTCCCTGGATCAATTGACTGGTCCTAGACCGATGGGGTGAAAATGCCCCCTGTCCATAAAAGTACATGCTCCAGACCAGACAGTAGATCCCAGATAAAAAGAATGTCCAGATTATGGGGGGTGGGGGGTGAAGAGAATATAACACATCGATGACGGATAAAAATCCTGGGCTCCTTATAAGGCTTGGGAAATCCTCCTCCCTTAGAGCTAGCTTTTGGGGTGTGAGTTAGGCCCAATGACTAATTTGACAATTTTCTTTTTTGTTTCTGACCTGGTGTCCGATACCCCATTGGAACCCGACTATATCTGGATTCTTAAAAGGTTATAAGTAATTATAGACGCTCGCACTTTATGGATGAGAATATTAAGACACCAATGAGATTGCGTAATTAGTTTAACGTTGATTAACATGATATCTACTGTGTTTTTAAAAAAAATAATTTAAACACCACCATTATGACGAGGGTTAGGCTTGACCTCTATCCGTAAAATTAGTAATCCAAAGTGAAATACATAAAGGAGGGGTACTACAAAAGTTTAATTCAAGTTCATCTAATAGTATTCAAAAGAATTGTATTACACTTTGATAATTTTTATGTTGATTGTTAACCTATCACAATTCTTCTCTTGTGTACAAGTTTAAGACTAGCTGTGATTTGCAGAACTCTAGCATACAAATGTGTTAGTGCTATAAAAGAAGGTACAACAAGTAATGGGTAAAGCACTAGCATTATTGATACCACAAGTATAATAGGAGAATGGTAGAGGCTCACTCATAGTCACATGAATTATGAAATGCTGCACATCCATATCCCACCAACAAAAAAATGTCTATTATTTCTCATATGTGGGATGGCTAGGTGCAAATCGTGACAAGACAAATAATTATTCCTTTTGTTTTCTGGCATATACACAAAGTGCACATCTATTCTTGTTAATGTTTTGGGTTACTCCTAAAATAGGGGATAAAATAGAATTTCAATTGTTCTGTCCAATATTTAATTTAAATAAGAGGTAAGAAATAAAAGTGACCTTGACCTAGGCCTTTTCTTGATGGACATTAGCATTTTGTTAATAAATGTAGACGAACTCACTGTTTTCAATTTGAATTACCTGTATAAACTTAAATTCTTTTTTATATACGTTTACCTTTTGAAAAAGATGATTGCTGGAGTAGCTCAACGAGAGGTGAGTTCAATTTCTGCATGACATCTATGCCATTGGATTAACTTAGGATTTTTTAGTTTGTTTATTAGATACTTGAATTTTTAGAACTTCTGTTCAACCAAGATAGAGTGAAAATTAATATATTATTAAAATATCAACCAGAGTTGTGGTGGAGTGTTAAATACTCCTTTATCTCTAATCAGAGGTCCCGAGTTGAGTCCCCCTGAGTACGGAGTCACCTTTGTTAGGGAGTGCTTTATCCAAATGTGGAACTTCCCGTCACGAATTCAGATTTAGTTGGACCCCAATACGAATACGAGACACCGAATGGAAACAATTTTTTTTTTATTAAAATAGTTAGTTCCATTTATTAATCTTTCACATCAAAAGTCAAACAATTCAATGGGGTTAGCACTTTGAGTTGAAACTTGGGAGAGATAATATAAAGCACAAAGTAGAATAAACTCACACTTGTTTTCTAATTTTAATCTCCCTCTCTTAGGCTTTCATTATGCTATGCTCTCTCCCTTGTCATCACACTCACTCCATTATATTTTCTCTCCCATATCTCTTGCAGCTTTTGATCACTCTTCTTATAAAGCAGACAATAAAGAAATTGAATTATCATATTCTCTCCCTCTCTTCCCCTAGTGTTGTTTTCATTACCTCACTACTGCAAGACAGAGTGATTACTCTTGATATCACTCTTTGCTAGCTTAGTTCTTAATTATTAACATATATGGATAAATATAAGTACCCAAAAGAGTATACTTGTAGCCCTTCCTTCTATTCCACACTTCTTGACTCTATTCACCACTCCATTGACCAAACTGGCCAAGATAAGAAATCAAGAAACTTGAATTCAAGCTCCTCACATTTTGGCTCTTCTTGCTATGGTCTTGATAATAGGCCAAAACCAATTAGAACTACCATTTCAAATAATCAAGAAAAGTTCCACAAGCACCAATATCCCAAAGACCTCAACTTTTGTGGTGAGTATGTCCATATACAATCATTTCATCTTGTTGAATAATAATTCAAGATTTTTTACACTACCTTTACTTATTATAGCAGGTAATTCGCCTTATTTCCAAGATTACAAATTTCACTTTTTTGCTGGTTACTTGTAAATATATTTTGAGTGGCCTGACACTGTCGGTGTATATAAATTAAATTCACAATTCAAAGTTTGACCTATTCATTTTGTTTGCTAGACTAGTTCTATTTTTCACTATTTGTTCGTCAAATTAAGGATACAATAGGTGTTTAATTAAATTATGCTAGTAGTTGAGGATTCTTAATTGAATGTAATTAGCTCAGTTTTCATTTTTTCCCTCTATTCTGCGTACACTCTACCCTCCCAAGAACCCCACCTTCTGGGACTACACTGGTTATGTTGTTATTTTTCTCCGCTCTCTCTTATTTTTGTTCCTCCTCTAAAAATTTCAACAGATTTTTCTCAAGCAAAGGAAAAACCTAAACATGATGAAGATTGTTTTAAGAAGACAAAGTCAAGATCTTCCAAGATTTATAGAGATTTAAAGAAAGTGAAACAGCCCATTTCTCCTGGAGGTAGGCTATCAAGTTTCTTGAACTCACTTTTTACAAATGGGAAAAAAACAAAGATTTCCTCAAATTCTGGAGGGTATGATCATAATGAGGAGAGAAAATTAAAATCAGCAAATGCATCAACTTGTTCTTCAGCTTCTTCATTCTCTAAGTTATGTTTAAGCAAGAATATTAACAAGAATAATTTGGACATGGACCAACAAAATGTGGAGGTTGCAAAATGCATTAATAAAAATTTTGTTCATGAAGATCAACAGCCAAAATTCCACAAGAATGTTCAAGTGTTTAAAGAATATGAAGATGATGATGAAGATGCAAGTTGTGCAAGTTCAGACCTGTTTGAGCTTGATAATTTTTCTTCCATTGGATTAATGGAATTGCCTGTCTACGAAACAACAAATCTTACTACTAATCGAGCCATTAATGCAAATGGTAATTTGCTTTTGTAACTCTAAATAAATTCTGAAAATTGTAGTGCTAGCTATTATTGTTGTTATTAATTTTATTACTAGCTAGGTAGTATAATCTTTGTGATTGGTTTAGGGGTTTACATCAAGAGATTTGAAATTTAATTTATGTTTTCCTTGACTTAGTATGTGTTTCTTTTTTACCATCCGTAAGGTCTTCTTGTTTTCTAATTTTCCTAATTTCTATCTTATTATTTTTGGAGCTTAATTAAGTGCTATGCGCAAAATGGTGGAGAAAATAGTTATCCAACCAGGTCGATTATAGAGTAATTATATAGGAAAATTTCATAAATATACAATTTGCTCACTTACATTGTAAAAAAATAGCCCAAAACTTACATTGCAAAGCTTTAGCCCAAAAATATTTTTATACATCGTTATATACTTATATACAAAGACAGGTACATTATGTATATATGTATTTGAAGGTGTATAATGTGTAGGTATATATACTAAAAAATATAATTATACAATATTACACGAAAATATGCACGTATACACATTTATACACAATTATACAAATATTATATAATGTGTAGGTATATAAACTAAAAAAATATAATTAGACAATATTGTACACAAAAATATGCACTTATACACATTTATACCTACTTATACAATTTATACACAATTATACAATATTTTATAAGTGAGTATAAACATAGATCTGAACTGATTTTGAATAAGAATTGCACTTTTATACAAGACAAATACATTATGTATATAGGCGTAGAAATGTATAATAGTGTATAAGAGGTGTGTATACACTCATATATACTATTATACAATAATATACAAAAATTAACTTCATCTTCTTCCTTGCATATCTTCTGAAGTCTAATTCAAATCTACTCCAAATCTACTCCAAATCACTTCAAGTTTAAGTTTTGAATTTCTCTTGATGTTTCCAATCAATTGAAGCACCACCTGATCCAAACAACTAATGAACTCGAAAAATCCAATTTCCACCACCACCTCCTGCTACTCTACCTCGTCTCTCTGCGCCTCTCTTTTCTTACCCACATCCGACACCATCTATCCAATTTCATTAAAAAATGATTCTGATCATTAAAAAAGACAAGATATACAGAAAGAAAAACTTCAATAATATGTGTAACTCAATCGAAAAGAAAAAAATACCCTAAAATAGGAGGTGTTAATAAGATGATCTAGGATTTCACAATAATTAGATATATATATTAGTCTTCTTTTTCTCTGATTATGATAAGGGTTTTGAGTGTGAGAGGAAATGTTAGAGGAAAAAGGGCAGAGAGAGAGAGAGCGTGGGAGAGAGGAGGAGATGAAGTGGGCCATTTTTATAAGATTTAAAAAGGTGGATCAATTTTGATAGCATTGTTACCCTAATTAACATACAATGTAATTATCTCTAATTATATATTAATTTCCATGATAAAACGTGAACTGCTGACTTAATGCAGATAACAACTAATCTGTTATACTAGATTAAAATAATTTGATATAGTGTAAAAAATTATACTGTTGTTAGAGAACTTGTCCCTCATCGGTTCTGTAGAATAGTGTAAATCTCCCTTGAGTGGAGTCCTTTCATAACTACAATATATATAGTGTATAAAATTATAATTCTAATAGAATAAGGATCTCTACTTTACATAATTACACCAAAATATTAATTACAGAATATACGGTGAATATATGGAAATATATTCACTATCACACCCCCTCAGTCAGAGCGGGAGGAGGCCGGACATTGAGACTAGATATGAAGTCAAGGAACAATTGTCGATGAAGCCCTTTAGTGAAGATATATGCGTACTGATATGAAGAAGGAACATGTAACACCCTAACGTGACCCATTGCAATCTTCTCTCGAACAAAGTGAATATCCATCTCAATATGCTTGGTTCGTTGATGCTGAACCGGGTTATGAGACAAGTAGACAACAGATATGTTATCACAGTAAACCAAAGATACATTACGTAAGGGAAAAATAAAGATCAAGAAGGAGATTTCGGAGCCAACATAGCTATGCAACTACGTTTGCAACGCCTCAATATTCTGCTTCTACACTCGAACGGAAAAGCGTGACTTGCCGCTTGGTAGACCACGAAATAATATTATCCACCAAAAATATACAATAGCCGAACGTAGAGCGACGGGTGTCCGTACTGCCTGCCCAATCAGCATCTGTGTAAGAGAGCAACCTAGTCGGTGCGGAGAGATATAGATGTAGTCTATAGTCAAGAGTGCCCTTAACATACCCAATGATACATTTAAGAGATGTAAAGTGAGGCTCCCTAGGAGCGTGCTTGAACAAGAACACATGATGAACATCATATGCAATATCGGGCCGAGTGAAGGTGAGATACTGAAGAGAACGTGCAAGACTCCTATAAAGAGAGGGATCGCTGACCGGATCCCCGTCATCTGCACTGAGTTTTGACTTTGAGTCGATAAGAGTAGGCATGATCTTGCAGTTTGCCATTTTAGCCCGGTAGACAATCTCCTCTTCATACTTACGCTGACATAAGAACATGGCCTGTGCAGAGCTGGTGACTGATATCCCAAAAAAATAACTCAACTTACCCAAATCTGTCATAGCAAATTCGGACTTGAGCAGGGCAATGATCTCGTGTTTCAATGTATCGAAAGAAGCTGTCAGAACAATATCATCCACATATAGAAGAAGATAAGCTGTGTCAGTACCTCGATGAAAAATAAAAAGTGAATGATCACTTTTACTGCACACGAACCCGATTTGTATGATGTATGTAGAAAGCATCTCATACCAAGCCCTGGGGCTTGTTTCAAACCATATAGTGACTTACGAAGATGACAGACATACTGAGTACCTCCGGATGCACAAAGCCAAGCGGTTGATTTATATAAACGGTTTCTTTCAAATCCTCATGTAAGAAAACATTTTTTACATCAAGGTGGTGAATATGCCAATTCTTTCCCGTAGCTATGCTCAACATTGTGCAAATGGTGGCTAGTTTGACCACCGGACTAAAAGTCTCACCACAATCAACTCCCTCCTGCTGACCAGTACCATTAGCCACAAGTCTTGTCTTATGGCGTTCAAGCTCACTACTATCTCTAAATTTGTGACGATAGAGCCACATATAATAAATCACATTCCTCCCTCTGGTTTTGAGACAAGATCCCAAGTGTGCTGATTGGTTAACACATTTAACTCCTCACGCTTGGATGCATCCTAGTTTGAGTCAAGTTTGGATAATTTTGGGTTTTTAAGAATATGTGAGATAGTCTGAGAGGATAGGTTAAAATAAACTTTTGGTTTGAAAATTTTATGTTGTGCACGGGTTTCCATTCTGTGTGTTGGGATGGTCACTTGTTGGGCAGAGGAACGAGTTGGTGGCGGGCTTAGTGTTGGGGCAGTGTTGTTGGGAGGGGACTGATAGGATGCCAGGGCAGTGGGGTGAGACAGTGTGGCGGGCGACTTGACGGGAGGGAGGGGCAGTGGGGTGGAGTGTCGGGAGGTAGGGTGGTTGGGGCAGGGACATTGTTCGATGAGATGGGTGGGGCAGGGACACTGTATGATGGGACAAGTGGGGTTGCCGTATCGGAGGGGATGGTGGCGATACCACCGGAGGTGTCAAATATTGTAGTTTATTTTGGACTAGAGGTGAGGTGTCCGAATCATTAAAGAATCCATAATAGTGGGATGGAATTGGTGGATGTTGGCAAATGGGAAGACGTTCTCCTCAGACGTGACATGGCGTGAGACTATGATTTTGCATGTGGACACGTTATAGCATAAGTACCCCCTATGATTGGACATGAATCCCAAGAAGACACATGGGGTGGTACGAGGTGCTAATTTATGAGGGATGGTGGAGGCAAGATTCGGGTAGCAGAGACAATAAAAAATTCGAAGGTGATCATAGATAGGAATCCAATGGAATAGGAACTCTGTAGGGGTCCTATTTTGGAGCGTATGGGTAGGTAGTATATTAAGAAGGTATTCTGCCATTTTAACGCATATACCCAAAAGCTGGGGGGGGGGGGGAGATGCATGAAAAAGTAAGGTACGAATCATATTGTTAATGGTGCGGAGAAATCATTCAGTTTTACCATTTTGAGGGGAAGTATGGGGGCAGGAGAAACGAAAGACCATGCCATTAGACACAAAAAATTTGTGCCTAACTAAACCCCAAAAGCTAGCTTGTAGGGTGAGGATTCTCCAAGTCCATATAAGGAGTCCATGTTCCCATTCCATATCCGATGTGAGACTCTTAACACTCCCTCGCACGCCCAGACCTTGTTAACTGGAGTGTGGATAATATAATTTGGGGGCCCAACATCGGTGGACAAATAATTGGAATGAGTCTGACTCTGATACCATGTAGAATAGTGTAAATCTTACTTGAGTGAAGTCCTTTCATTAATACAATATATATAGTGTGTACAATTGTAATTTTAATGAAATAAGAATATCTACTTTACATAATTACATTAAAATATTAATTACAAAATATTGCAGAATATACGATGAATATATGGAAATATATTCACTATCAGGTTCTATAATGGACGGCTCCACTCGTTGCCGTAAGATTTTGAGTTGGATGCTCTAACATTTAATTTTCGCATTTAAAAGGATTACTATTTTATAGTGGGTTGATTTATGAAGCTATGTTATTGTCTATGAAATGTTTGTTTAACTCAAAGTAAAACAAGGGAAAAGACAGTTGCTAAACGCAAATCACGAATTAGGAGATTTCCGATAAACTGCAATTTTAAGAGATTTCTAAATACAAAAAAACAAGTTAACCTTTGAAAGATAGAATAATTTCCCTTGGGAATTTCTTTCATTATTCACAATATATATAGCTGTACAAAGGTTGATTCCTAATATGGTACGAATCCTAACTTACCTTACAAAGGTTGATTCCTAATACAATTAGAATCCTAAGTTACCTTAAATATACATTTATCATAATTACAAAATATACGACGAATATTCTGAGAATATTCGCTAATACTCCCCCTCAGACGGAGCGGGAGGAGGCCAAATGCTAAGGCTGGATCGGAAGTCGGTGAAGAGCTGTCGCGGTAGTCCCTTTGTGAAAATATCTCAGATACCGATACGAGGAAGGCACATGTAAAATTTTGACGACCACGAGCAACGTTCTCTCGCCCAAAGTGGATATCCATCTCAATATGCTTAGTTCGTTGATGTTGGACTGGATTATGAGACATATAGATAGCAGATATGTTGTCACAATAAACTATAGACGCCTTGCGTAATTGACACTGGAGCTCCAAAAGAAGATTTGTGAGCCAACAGATCTCAGCGACGACATTAGCAACTCCGCGATATTCGCCAAAGACTTTCGAGCGGGACAGCGTGGCTGCCGCTTGGCGGACCATGAGATAAGATTATCCCCAAAATACACAAGACTCAGAGGTGGAGCGGCGTGTGTCGGGCATCCCGCCTAACTGCATCCGTGTAGGCTAGCAATTTGGTTGGGGCAGAGGGGTATAGATGTAATCCAAAGTCAAGTGTGCCCTTAACATATCCGATAATACGTTTGAGGGCGGCAAATGGGACTCTCGGGGTCGTGCATGAGCAGACACACTGGCCGAGCGGCATATGCAATATCGTGCCTAGTGAATGTAAGATCTTGAAGAGCACACCGCTAGACTCAGATATAGAGTGGGATCGGAATCGGGCGCACCGTCATTGGCACTAAGCTTGGATTTTGAGTCCACCGAGTTGGCATAATTTTACAATTTGTCATCTTGGCCCCTGTACACTATCTCTTCTCGCATATTTTCACGACACAGAACATATTGGCGGCAGATCTAGTCACCGATATACCCAAAAAGTAACTTAGCTTCCCCAAGTCAGTCATAGCAAATTCGGTTTGAGTAGAGCAATGATTTCATTCTTCAACCCGTCGGATGAGGCGGTAAGAACAATATCGCCGACATATAATAGCAAATATGCAATCTTGCTACCTCGGTGAAAAGTGAAGAGAGAGGTATCACACCGCTACATACAAAACCAATTTGCGTAAGATACCGCGAACCGATCATACCAAGCGCGGGGCCCTGTTTCAATCCATACAATGACTTCCGAGACGACACACAAACCGTGGAGTCGCGGATGAACAAAACCAGGAGGTCGATGCATGTACGCAGTCTCTTTCAAATCCCCATGAAGAAACACATTCTTGACATCAAGGTGATGAATCGGCCAATGCAAGCCCATAGCAATACCGAGAACAAATTGAATAGTGGCCGGTTTAACAACCGGACTGAATGTTTCACCACAATCAATACCCTCCTGCTGATTAGTGCCATTTGCAACTAGTCTTGCCTTATACCTCTCTAAGTCACCACTGTCTCTGAACTTGTGACGAAATAACCACATACACCGGATAACATTCACATCAGCTGGTCTAGGTACCAAATCCCAAGTGTTCTGCTTGGTTAAAACGTTAAACTCTTCGCATGGCCGCATTCCAATTGGGGTCCGGTTTAGCTAGTTTTGGATTCTTTGGAATGGGTGATAAGGTTTGTGTGGAGAGATTGAAGTGAACCTTGGGTTTGAAGATCCCGTGTTGTGCACGCAGTCTCCATGCGGTGAGGGGCTGCGGTGGGAGGTCGGGGATCGTAGGCACCGGGCTGCGGGGCTGGTTGGCGGCGGTGTTCTTTGCGAAGCGAGAGACTCGGCAGTTGCTGGTTTTGCTGGACTGGAGGCAGTGTGAGTGGTGCATTAGACTCAACAGGGTGCAACATAGGTGGTGTGGGAGCTGGACTGGGTGGTAGCATTGCTGCGGAGGGTCGAGATGACATCTTTGGAGGCAGCGATGGCGTCGAACAGTGAGCTGCTTCTTGCCAGATTTTGGATGACCGAGACAAACTCGGTTCATCGAGAAAGATGTAATCGGTGGTCTGAAATTTCTGGAGATTTGAAAAAGGAAAGGTTGTCTCGTTAAAGGTAACGTGACGGGAGACGATGATTTTGCGAGTAGCAATGTCATAGCACAAGTAGCCCGATGATTAGGAGATAGACCAAGGAAGACACATGGAAGAGTGCGAGGGGCAAGTTTGTGGGGTAGGCTATGTTGGGGTAGCATAAGCATCCAAAAATACGTAGGTGATCATATGATGGCTGCCTACGGTATAAGATTTCTGTAGGGGTTTTGTTTTGGAGTGTGCTAGTTGGTAAAATATTTAGAAGGGATTCTACCATTTTGACAAAGATAGACCCAAAAAGCGGTGGTAGGCGGGCATGAAAGCGAGTGTGCGGACCATGTTATTGATGATACGTATAATTCTTTCAAACCTTTCCGCTTTGGGAAGAAGTATAGGGACAAGAAAAATGGAAAACCATGCCTTGTTTAGAACAGAAATTGTGAAATGCCGAAGTTATTAAATTCACGCCCATTATCACATTGGAATGATTTAATAGGTTTTTCAAATTGTGTCTTAATGAATTTTTGAAACTCGAGGAATTTTGCAAAACTTGATTTGAATTTCAGTGGGTAAATCCAGACAAAATGTGAAAAATCATCCAAGAATACTAGATAGAATTTATGACCCAAAGAGCTAGCAATCGGAGATGTCCATAAATCAAAGCATGAACAATATCAAAAGGAGAAAAAGTAACACTGTTTGATGACATAAAGGGAAGACGAGTATGTTTGCCTAGTGGACAAGAAAAAGCAGTGTTGGGCAATTTTCCCATTATTACATTGAATACGCTTAGAAGTCCTAAGAAAAGTAAAAGCGGGTCTCAGGTGTCCGAGTCGGTTGTGCCAAGTTGAGGAGAGATCGCCGCAAGGGATAGAGGTGTTTATGCGGTCCGACAAATGAAGATTGAGTGAATGGGTAGAGGTCTCCCACACTATTGCAGCGTGTAAGAATTTTCCCGTATTGAGTTCCTTCACGTAAAAACCAAATGGGTCAAATTCGACAGACACAGAATTATTGCTAGTGAAGTTTCTAACATAAATTAAGTTTTTAATGATGTTAGGTGTGTATAGGACGTGGTTTAGGGAGAAAGGTGGATGTGGATGTTTGGTGTGTGTGTTACCGTAACCTTTAATTGGAATGCGATTACCATTGCCGACGGTAATAAATTGAGGACACTTTAGCCGACGTAGTTGAGATAGGTTACCTGACGATCGGGGTAGGTGGGATGTGGCTCCGGTGTCCATGGACCAAGTGTCGTCGGGCCGGTGAAGGTTCACGGTGGTGTATGCTGGCCCAAATCGATCGGGGCAGTCTTTGGCTCTTTGTAGAGTCTGCTTCTTCTTCTTCTTTGGGCTGCAATGAAGCTGCTGCGATTCTTTGGGTATGTCAGTGGGCCTTTCTTCTTTGGTGGGCTCGCTCGTGGTGAGGCAGGGCCCAACAGGCGATCGACCAAGCTGCTGGCTGGGCCCTGCCCGGTCGAATGCGGGCATGCGGCGAGGCCCGATTCTGCTGGTTGGGCCATCTGCTTTGGTTAGACCATCTTCTTCTTGTCGATGGTATTGTTGTCGATCCATGGTTGCGTTGGCCCTTTTCGCGGCCCTTGCCTTTATTGTTGCGACCTCTGCCGCCACGACCTCCGCCGCTCTGCTTCTTTCTTTGCTGCCGCCTTCTTTATTGGAACTATTTCTTTCTTCTTGGCGCAGTGTCGTCATCCCGTCAATGGCTAACGCCTTTTGATTATGTTCCTCTTGTTTAGCACGTCTAGTTTCTTCCAACAATAGTTGTGAACGTGCCTTGTTGAAACTTGGGAGAGGGTCGGCTTGTTGAATCATTGTTGCGAGTGTGTCATATTCACCTTTCGTAAACCCGCAACAAGTTGAAGCACCATCTTGGTTTCAAACAAGTCCCGACGTTGGATAGTTGATCGGTTATGAGTTTGATTGCTTACAATATTCTGGACATGTTGTTAAAATTCTCGGCGGGTATTGTTGAATTGCTCTTCCAAATACACACGGCCAGTATTTTTATTGTCTGAAAGATTTCTTCTAGCGGACCCAAAGTTCACGTGTCAGTAGCTTTGTTTTCATGATAGTGCATAACAGATCTTTGGAGATGGTGCCGTAGATCCATTGTTTGACGAGGGCGTCAAGACGACGCCATATTGAGTCTGGAACATCGGGGGGACGAGGAACAGATTCGTCAATGTGATCGAGCACGTTGTATGCACATGCATGAATGTAGAATAGTTCCATCCACATGGAATATTGACAATCTTCTTGGTCAAGAATTATAGGGATAAAATTCTTGATGTTGTTAACGGCGAATGCCGGATGAAAAGAAGTTACTGAACGTTGAGAGGGGTTTTCAAGTGTGCCAGTGGTTGAAACGGAATTTGTGGGGGAAGACATGGTTGCCGCCTGTCGAGGGAAGGGAATTTTCTGGTTTGGCCGAAATATGGAGGAAGAAACCAGAAATTTTTTTTTTTTTTGTGAAAGCAGAAAAAAAATCATTTCAATGAATGAGGATTTAGGTTTTAGGCTCTTGATACCATGAAAGATAGAATAATTTCCCTTGGGAATTTCTTTCATTATTCACAATATATATAGCTGTACAAAGGTTGATTCCTAATATGGTACGAATCCTAACTTACCTTACAAAGGTTGATTCCTAATACAATTAGAATCCTAAGTTACCTTAAATATACATTTATCATAATTACAAAATATACGACGAATATTCTGAGAATATTCGCTAATAACCTTCATAAACCATTACTATCAGTTTTAAGACTTTTAATGATCTTAGTTATATGAGCATTTGTGTAAACTATACTTGCATATCTTAAACGTTTTACTTCGTTACCACTTCAGTAATTGGAGTAAGGTTGAATTTGAAAGGAAAAAAAAGGAACTCTTTGCAACTATATAGGAGTACTTGTCATTTTAACGTGTAAACTGTTTTAGAACAACTTTAATTCGCCAAAAGAACAAATAATAAGAAATTAAGGTAGTGCTTCTAACTTGATACATTTTAAAATATTTTCAAATTTGAATTTACAATCGCAGTTAAGAAAGGCATGAGTTGTCATAATACTCTATCTCGTCCTATTTAGTTGTCAAGTTTGCCTTTTGTATATTGCTTAAAAAAATATTAATTAACAAAATGATTTGATTAAACTATTCTTATTTATTCTTTGTTCTCAATTAAATAGTACTCACTTTTCTTTTCACCACACTAATTTATCTTCACATTTACTAGAGTAAGTGTGAAGCTGAAAAAATAACTAAATTTATCTAACATTTAAAAAATGATAAATATTTTGAGCCAATTATGCTTAGTAACACGATAATTAAAAGAGATTACTTGACGTCCATTTAAATATACAGGTCTAGGAAAAATTTAGAAAAACCAACTTTAGTTATATAGAGTGGCGATAAAGAGGAATAGGGATTGAGAAATACGATGATTGAATAAAAAAAGAAAGATGAAAGTCACTTATCAAAGAGGGATTGCTGGTCTCAAAAGCAAAGGACACAAAATCTAAGGTCAGATTTTGTTGGTTTATGGATAAAATTAATCTTTAATCCTTACTTGTCATTAGGGAGGGCAACGGATAGGATCTGGACCGAATCCTACTGGATTCAGATCCAGATCCATTTCTCATACCTGTATCTAGATCCGGATCCAGATCCATTGAGTCCATAAAAATCATATCCAAATCCAGATCCATCGGATCCACGGATCCACGGATCGGATCTGGATCCACATGTAAATTTTTTTGAAGGCTGCAGTTTACTTCATGGTCAAAAACTCAAATTGCGGAGACAAATAGAAAGGCTGCAGTTTACTTCAGCACACAAACAAAGTAAAACATCAACAGTTTGTCCAAAGCCACCGTTACAAACAACCTAGTGTTTCCTCTAACAACTGAAAACTTCAATAATTTATTGTCAAATGAAATTTTATAACCCAAAATACGAAAAGAACACCAAATAACCAAAAACAGAACATTATATTCTGCAGCTTCCCTTGACCTCCCAGAATCATTTTCTTCTACTATTACTACTACATGATTTCAGAAGCCAAAAGCTTAAGATTTTTTTTAGTTTACAACCTCCCAAGAAACAAGGGTAAAAGAACTTGTCCAGTGAGTCGGCATTTCCAGTTTGGGATTTTCAGTTTGGCATTTCCAGTTTGAGATTTTCAATTTGCCAAACTTCATAAACTAGTCTTCGAAATCACTAGTTTCAACGTCATCAACATCCTAAAATAACAAAGAAACAATCATATTAAAAAGAGATTACTAAAAAAAATCATCTCAATAAATATTTATGATTAAATATATCATTTACCATATCAATATAGTCAACTACTTCTCCTTCTTCTTCAGAATCTTCAGTAACTATCGAACAAGCATGTGTGCCCTCCAAAGTACCTTTATTTGAAAGAAATTGAAAAATAAATAGAAGGTTCATGTTAGGGGAAAAATTGATATTAACATATATGAGAATAATCAATACATAAATAATAGATACCTTTAATGTCTTCGATCATCCAATTTTGCAAGCACATTAATGCCTCCACAGTTTTAGAGTGAAGCCTAGAACGATGAGAACTAATCACCCTTCCACCCATGCTAAAGGCACTTTCCGAAGCCACAGAAGAGACAGGAATTGCAAGGATGTCCTTGGCAATTTTCTGTAAAGTAGGATACATTTGATCCCTTTTCCACCAATTAAGTACATCAAAATCATCATTCTCGGGTATAGGATCATCCTCCAAGTAATGCTCCACCTCACCCCTCACATTCATCTTTCTTTTCTTTGTTCTTTTAGCTTGAGCATATTCATCCTCATCATTATCACAAGACTCTGAAATTCCTCGTTTGCCACTTGAAAAAGGTTCTTGACTTTTATTTCCCTCACTTCTCATTTGATATTCAACCACAAGTTTATCAAGATTTTTTCTAACTTTTGCCACTTCATTATCAGTATCATCTTTGTACACTCTCTTAAAATAGTACTCCACACAATCCATTTTATTTCTTGGATCTAAAATTGAAGCAACCACCAACATCTCATTAATATTATGCCAATATTTGTCAAACTTGTCAATCATATTTTTAGCCATCATTCTAATGGTCTCAACATCACTCTCCACCCAACGCCTCAAAGCAAGTCTTATCTCACACACTTTTCGAAAAAACAAATTAGAAGTAGGATAATTTCTACCGGAAAACACTCTAGTGGCCTTGTAGAAAATTTCCAACTTCTCACAAACAAGTTTTGCCATCATCCAATCATTCTCATTAGGAATAACTAACTTGAGCTTCTTATTCATACGTTTTAACTTAGCAAATACATCTTGAAAAGGCAAAGCGGCATTAAGCATCAAGTAAGTAGAATTCCACCTAGTTTTGACGTCAAGAACCACTCTTTTAGGTTTAGAAATATTCAAAAGCCGACAAGCCTCCTCAAATTTTTCAACCCTTTTAGGAGTAGACATCCAAAATAAAATGCAATCTCGAACTTTTTCAATTGCCGGATCAATTACTTCTAAACCATCTTTCACAATCAAGTTTAGAATATGAGCACTACACCTCATATGCAAAAACTCCCCACCTAACATTAGATACCTACTTTCCAATTTCTCCAATAAAACATTCATCATTGCATCATTGGTGGTACAATTATCAACTACAATAGATTAAATTTTGTTTTCCAAAGAATATTGAGACAAACAATCCATCAAAATCTTTGCAATAACCCCATTTGTATGTGGACATGGCACAAAACAAAACCTAAATAAAAACATACATTAAACACATACAATAAACCTAAAAAATCAGCATTTATAAATAAGAATAAGCTCATTACCTCAAGGTTCGATTGCGTAAAAACCATTGTTGATCAATGAAGTGAGATGTCACGGCCATGTAGCCCCTTTTTTGGTTGGAAGCCGTCCACATGTCGGTAGTTATTGCAATTCTACCCTCATTATGCTCCAATAGAGCTTTAAGAGAACCCTTATCTTCATTGAGCTTTTTCAAAATGTAACTCTTCAAAGTGTTCCTCGAAATCATCTTGAAATGAGTATTTAGACTCCTCACGAACCTTTTAAAACATATATGATCTACAATGGATAAATGATACTCATGAATCACCACCATACCAACCAATTCTCTCATTAAAAAGTCTTGATCAATTTCCTTTTCCTTTCCCTTTTCTTTAAGTTCTAAAGTAGTAGACCCATCGGCTTCCGTTTTAACCTTCAATTGTGTTTGACCACTAACTCCAATCCGCAAATGCTTTCCCGGACATGTCTTCTTAGAATGTTTAAGAAGATGTGACGTCTATTCGCACCATTATAAGAGAGTAAAGATGTACAATATTTACACTTTGCTCTTGTAATACCTTTCACTACGACCCTATCAAAAGATTCCCATGCCTTGGAAGTGAGTTTCTTGCTTGTTAGTTTACTTGATTGACTTTTTTCTTTTACTCCAACCTCAATAAGACCTTTTGAATCCATTTCTAAATCATCCACTCCACAAAGCAGAGGCACTGGAGGTGGACTAAAAGAAGTAGCATGATTTTATTAGTAGCATTTGCATTATTGTTAGATTGTTCACTATCCATTTTCTACAAGAAAATATTTGAATACATTACTTAACCACATAACAGAGAAGTATCATGCACATTTTAGTCCAATTAACATATTTAAATCTCAATACTGTAAAAAACCAGTGCATTGTATATAATATAACAGAGAAGTATCAATATCATGCACATAACAAAGAACAATAATACACACACACACACATTATCTTTCCTTCACCAGAAAATCAATGCCACTGCCAGTCTGCCACCATTACCTTCGATTCCCATACTCTCCATCATTTTTCCTAAAGAATAATAATACACACACACACTAAACCAGTGCCACTGCCACAATTACCTTCGATTCACATACTCTCCATCATTTTTCCTAAAGAACAATAATACACACACACACACACACACACATTATCTTTCCTTCACTAGAAATTTCACACACCCTATATATAAATGACTGTTAATAAATCTTTCAAAATCTCAAAACATCAAATATTATATAAATGACTGTTAATATATCTTTCAAAATCCCAAAACATCAAATATTATATAAATGAAAAAATAGAACTAACAAAAAGAAGAACTAAAAAAAAGAAGAACTAACAGAGGTTAAAAGGCCAAAAAAAAAAAATCGAACTCACCATTTAATATAGCAGAAAGTATTGAATCTGATTTGTCTTACTACCTTGAAATCGAATGGGGGTGGACATGGACTGTTGGCAAGTAAAGAAGATGGGTAGGAACTAGGGTTTTGGTCTTTGGTATGTGAACTGTCTATGAAGAACAGAAGAGAGATGGAGTGAACTGAGGAGACTTGCGGGTTGCGGCTTCTTTTCCCTTAGGTTAGGCTTAGGCATAGAGATGGCTTAGGAACAGAAGAGAGATGGAGTGAACTAAGTTAGGCATTTACATTTACCCTTTTGTTGTCTAACAGTTAAAACACATGGGCTGGGCCTTCGGTCCTTTATGGACTTGGGCCTGGCCGAGAAGATTAATTTGTTGGCTAACAGTTAAAACGCATGGGCTGGGCCTTCGGTCCTTTATGGACTTGGGCCTGGCCGAGAAGATTAAAGAGATAATGTATAAATGTTTAATCTATTTAATAAAATAACGGATCCACGGGTCGGATCTGGACCGGATCCGAATCTCAAATACAAGATCCATATCCAGATCCGATCCGTCAGAAACGGATCCGGGTCCGATCCGGATCCGTTGGGTCCAAATTTTGAAGATCCATATCCTATAAAACGGACCTGGATCTATCGGATCCGGACCGGGTCCAGGATCCGCTGCCATCTCTACTTGTCATTTTGCCTGCACGTTCTTAATAAAATATTAATTAAAAGTATTAAATATTTTTATATTTTCAAATTAGAAATATTGTTTTCATCACATTAATCTCTCTTCATATTTATTAGATTAAGTTAAGCATAAAACTGAAAAAATATTATTAATTTTATTTTAATTTTTTAAAATGATAAATTTTTTGAACCAATTATTTTAGTAATCATAACAACGACCGGAGGGATTGCTAGTTACCACGTATCAATTCGAGAGGAGAACGGGGATATACAAAAAATTAATTACAATTGCTGCTTTTATGGCACGGAAGAAAAAGATTTGTATAGAAGATACAAACTAATTGATGTGATTAAACTTTAGTCATGTTAAATTGTGTAATTAATTTAGATTTGTTAGAAGTCTCTTAATGTTAAAGATTTACTATGTTAGTATAAGCCATACATAATTTCTAATATTGTAAGAGTATATTTTTATAATTATTAAATTGACGGAAAGTTTTATCCTGGAAAATAAGTGATTTTTTTTCTTATTTTCTAACATTTGGTAAGTAAGCAGAAAATTATATACTCCCCCGTCCTAAAATACCTGCACATTTTATTTCTCTAGAGTCAAACTATTTGAACTTTAGCCAATGTTTTAAAATAATTTTTTTACCATATTGATATAAGAAGAATAGCAACTTCTAATACGTACTTTATGTAGTTTTTAAATATCTATAATTTAATTTTAAAATGATATATTAATTTTCAATTTACCCACGAAGATAGGTTAAATTGACTATAGAGAAGGGAACCATGACAACTATTATGAGACTTAAATACTATATATAGGGTGATAGGGTAGGGGTACAATGGTTGGAGGTGGGTGGTTGGGGTGGGAGTATTGGCCGGTCATGTGGAGGAGATAATGATTGTATGTCACTAATAAACTTTGTTTCTTTACTCCATTAGAAAGTTATTTTCTCATTTTTTTTGAAATTTAATTTCTTAAAGAAAATATTTTGAATTCCTGTTTTCCTTCGTATCAAATACATCCATAATCAACCCAAATTTGCTCGAATAAATATACAATTGTTGTTGTTAGATAATTTGTAATATATAGAGGTCTGAATTGAACAAACACATTTCTTCGTAAAAGGTCATGACTATTTTGAAAAGTTATCTCTTAAATTCTATAAATATAATGACACTCTTGAAGTAATAAATAGAAAAATTTACAGATATAATCTGTGCTTTGTTGTATCATGAAGAAAATTGCTTGTATTTTTCACAATTTTCAGCAATTTTAAAGTGATATTGAATCATTGCTATGGAGAATTCATAATAGTGATTGTGTGATACCACTATTGATGAGGTTTCAAACTCGAATTAGAATGTGTCTGTGTGAAGCCAACGAGAAAGATCACATAAAAATATGAAGAGCAAATCTATTTTTTTTTTTGGATATACACGAGTTTGCAATTTTAAAGTTTCTTCTATCGTCGGCAACAGTTACAAAGGAAAAAGTACAAGTCAAAAGAGGAAAGGCCAACGTTTTGAGAAACACCTATTCTGTTGGACTTTTTGTTGGTTTGTAGGAATATTAATTCCTATTGGTATCAATTAGATATTGGTGGTAAAGCGAAATTGATTGGGGCTGGCCAAAACAAAATCTGCAGTGTTGGTGGAACAAAATAATTCCACTTCAATTGAGATCATTCACTTTCTAAAGAAGTGGCAGAGAATTTTTGATGGCAAATTAAAGATAACCGTGGACCAAGAACGACAGAAGGCAGTCATATGATTAGAGTAATGAATCAAAATAAAAGTGACAAAAATCGAGTTCTACTTTCTTAACTCTATTATTTTTTATTTATGAATTTCTATCATTTTGAGTGGAATTTATTTTCATAAATGTGTTAGGGTAGATGATCTACTTTGTGATGACCATGAAAGACATTCTGAATAAGTTTAGGAATAACATACTGTTTGATATGCTTATTATAAATTTGTTATTCTGCGCCAAAAAAATTATTATGGCATAACTATGTTGCATAAAGATCATGTGAATTTTACTTTCAAGTTGTGAGATAATATATGTGAATTCCTTTATTTTGATGGATAATATCTATACTTGAAAATTATAGAATAATTTAAAATTTAGAAAAATGATAATTTTGTTACTAGATCATTTTGCGATCATTAAAGGTTGAGACTTTTTCTTCTTATTAAATGATCATGTGTTATAGTATTCGAATGTTATAAACTTGAAACAAGATAATTTATCGGATTTAGTTTGTTCCATGTGAGTTATGGAAAGGCTACAAAGGATTATTTGGAAGTCCATTGAAAAAATCGAAGTCTTTTATTAAAATACATGTGTTATAGCTTGAATGTGATGATTTATTGAAGTTAATTAGATGTCCAGATGAGTTAGGAAAAGGATATGAAAGAAATAATCTCTTGATTATTTTCATTAATTGAAAGACTATTTATACAAGTTACATATTTTTATAATAGGAGAATCTTATTCCTGTTCTACTCCTAAAACCTTATTCTATTCGGAGATGAACTATACAATTATGGTAAGAGTACAAGACTAATTAAGGTACATTACAACTATACAAAACCTTGTACAATAATGTTACAAAAACCGTGACCATCCAATACCAAATATACATAGGATATACACGTGCATACCGTGTATATCTCATGTATATTTGGTATATTTAACACACCCCCGCAGTCATAGCGGGCGGTCTTCGAACGCTGAGACTGTCCCTAAAATCTTCAAAAAGGACCGAGGGAAGACCCTTTGTAAAAATGTCCGCAATTTGATATCTTGACGGGACATGACAGACGCGTACCTGACCCAGAGCAACCTTTTCGCGGACAAAGTGAATGTCCATCTCGATATGCTTAGTGCGTTGGTGCTGAACCGGATTACCAGAAAGGTAGATGACACTAATGTTATCGCAATAAACTAAGGTTGCCTTCTGAATGGGACAATGAAGCTCCAAAAGCAAATTACGTAACCAACATGATTCCGAGACCACATTAGCTACCCCTCGATATTCAGCTTCGACACTTGAGCGAGATAGAGTTGACTGACGCTTCGCCGACCAGGAGACCAAGTTGTTGCCAAGAAACATACAATAGCAAGACGTAGACCGTCTGGTGTCGGGACAACCACCCCAATCAACATCCTTATACGAGACAAGTGTGGATGTCGAGAAAGGATATAGATGCAAACTATAGTCAAGTGTACCCTGAATATACCGAATGATGCGTTTGAGTGCATTCATGTGCTCAATTCTGGGATCATGCATGAACAAACACACCTGCTAGACAACATATGTAATATCCGGTCTTGTAAAGGTAAGATACTGAAGGGTCCCTGCAAGACTGCGATAGCGGGTCGGATCCTCGTAGGGTACGCCGGCCGCGGCACTAAGCTTCGTATCAACTGGAGTGGAAGTGGACTTATAGGATGACATCACAACCCTCTCGATGATCTCAGCTGCATACTTCCGTTGAGACAAGAATAATCCATCGGAATGACGAGTGACGACAATCCCCAAAAAGTAACTCAAGGGCCCCAAATCTTTCATAGCAAACTCAGAGCTGAGCATGGTCATGATAGACTAGCGTAAGACATCGGAAGAGGCAGTCAAAATGATATCATCAACATACAACAGAATGTAGGCCAATGACGAACCACGACGGTAGATGAACAAGGAATTATCTGACCTGCTGTGAGTGAACCCAATAGTCGAAACATAGTCAGCAAACCTTGTATACCAGGCCCATGTAGACTGCTTAAGCCCATATAAGGACTTCTTCAATAAACAGACATGATGTGGATGTTTGGGATCCCTGAATCCCAAAGGCTGATGCATATAGACTGTTTTCTTGAGGTCCCCATGTAGGAAAACATTCTTTACATCTAACTGATGAATAAACCATGCCTTCGAAATAACCAAGCTTAGCACCGTGCGAATGGTAGCCGGCTTGACTACCGGACTAAATGTCTCACCACAATCTACACCAACCTGCTGAGTCTTACCATCACCCACAAGTCGCGCCTTATGTCGAGCAAATGAACCATATGAGTTCTCCTTATGAGCAAAAATCCACATAGACTTGATATTATTAATACCAGATGGACGGGGCACCAACTCCCACATTTTATTATCAATAAGAGCAGTATATTCATCGATCATAGCAATTTTTCTATTCGGGTCATTTAAGGCAGACACAGAATTACGGGGTAAGGGGGATTTTGGGACATTAGAATGTAAATTAAAATATCTTTTTGGTTTAAAAATACCCCGTTGACTACGAGTGACCGGTCTATGACTCGAAGGAGAATTGGACAGATTTTGGGAATTTCTTTGGGTTCGGACGGATCGCCAATAGGCGATGGGTTGCTGGCCCAACTTCGGTAATTTGGGCGATGGATCGACCCGTTCGAATCGGTTGGACTAGCCCAATCGTTGGAACTGGTCCAGCGGTAGTACTGGTAGAGGCAGGGGGTGACAGACCAGTGGGGCTAGCGGGCAGTGGGCCCGCTGGAGAATTTTAGGTGTGGTATACGTTCGAAAAATGCTGAATAACATACGGAGATATATTATCATCCAAAAAACTATATGAACTAGGCACGAGAGTATTGCCTTTAGAAAAGGGAAATTGGGATTCATAAAAAATGACATGACGATTAATGATGATTTTATTAGAGGATAAATCAAAACATTTGTAGCCACGATGATTGGATGTAAAACCCAAAAACACACACAGAGTAGACCGGGCGTGAAGTTTGTTAATTGTGGTGGATGGAAATAACGGATAACATAAACACCCAAAAACCCGAAGATGTGAATATGACGAAATTTTATTATATAAAATTTGAAGGGGGAAGAATATGTCAAACCTTTGGAAGGAATTATGTTAAGGAGATAGGTAGTCATTTGGAGAGCATGATGCCAGAACGACGGGGGTACGGAAGCATGAATTAATAACGTTCGAACAATGTTATTTATGGAACGAATTTTACGTTCGGCTTTCCCATTTTATGAAGACGTATGAGGACAAGAAAAAAGAAAATTGATCCCTTTATTAGCACAGAATTCTCAAAACACCCCATTGTCGTATTCTTTGCCATTATCACATTGAATATTTTTGATTTCACGGTCGAATTGGGTTCTAATGAATGCTCTAAATTTTTAAAAGATGGAAAAAACTTGAGATTTTTTTGCTATCGGAAACGTCCATAAAAACTTAGAGTAATCATCTAAAAACAGAACATAATACCGATGGCCCAAAGAACTAAGAACAAGAGATGTCCATATGTCGCTATGAATAATATCAAATGGCAACTTAACAATTTTTTCTGGAGAACAAGACTGACAAATTGGAGTACTATTTGTACCCTTACATGAAATAAAACTATTTTTATCTAATGACGATAAAATAGATGATCCCGGATGACCAAAACGAGCATGCCACAAGGAAGGAGAAATGACTGCAAAGGCGGATAGTAGGGCTGGACTCGATGAACCGGAACTGAGTGTGATAGGATAAAGATCTTCCCTACTATCTGTTGACACCCAATTTTGTCCCATCTTTTATGATTTTATTCGTAATTTTTAATATTTTTGACACTTTTAAAATAATTTTAAAATATAGGCATATATGTGTGTATCTTCATATTATTATTATTATTCGCATATTTATATCATTTGCATTTTTATCCGAAATGCTATATTATTTTATTCTCGCAAAATTGCATCGCATTTCCCTTTTTATTAAGCATTAAGCATTTCGCAAAAATTATATTTTATTATTATCACGTTGTTATGTTATTTTAAATAATTCACATCTTTTACAAAATATATATATATATATAATATCTTTAATATTAAACCCCTTTTATATTTTATCCATAACCCATTTTCATTTTTCCACCCCAATACAATTTCTACCCAACCTAAACTAAAACCCATTTTTTTCGTCCAAGCCCAATCCCCAAATTAAATTCCCACCAGCCCAATACTCACTAACCCATTCGGCCCAACCCCCAAAACCCCTTCTCTCATTTCAACCCAACTCGGCTGGCCCAACATCCCTTCCCCTTTTATTCAAAACATCCACCAGCCCAAAACCAATTCGCCCAACCCAACACAGCCCAATAACCCAAACCCAATTAAAACCCCCCAGCCCAAACCCAAACCGGCCCAAAAAAAAAATCCGACCCATGCCCCCTTTCCCCTTTTAAACCAAAATAAAACAAAAACCCCAAAATCTCAAACACCCCCAAATCGAAAACCCTCGATCGCCCCCATACCCCCATCCGACCGGTCACCTCGCCCCCTGCCACCACCCACTCCCTGCCACCAACCCTGCCACCACCCACTCCCTGCCACCAACCCTGACACCCCCACACCCCTCACTTGTCACTTCAGACCTACCCTATCCCCTAAAAAACCGTCTCCAAAATCATCAACGTTTCCCTTTAATTTGAAATTCGAACTCAAAGTTGAAAGGGGGGTATGGGGGGGTTGAACGTCAAGTTTGAGACCTATAAAACCCCCCCTTTTGCACTGTTTCGGGAGAGGATTTTTCGGATTGAAAAAGGTTTTGTTTTCTTGCTTAAGGTCAATTTTAATTTGAAATTTAGGTTTAAGTTTTGGTTGTATTGTATTTGTTTGTATTGTTCTTCACTAAAAAAAAAAATCCGAAATCTTCTTAAGAACACCTCTTTGGTCTTGGATGTGGTCTTCTACTTAAAGTTTCCGAAAATATAGGTCGAAAATTATTGGTTTTGGTGTTGAAGAATCTGAATTTTTAGCTATTTTCATCGCTTTTAGGTTCGTCAGTCCTTTGCCGGGTCGGGTCGGGTCATTCCGGTCGGATCAAACATCCGAAAATCAGAAAACAGAGTCCTATTCCCAGAAAAATCAGAATTCATAAAAAATCTACAACAAAATCAGAATTCTAACATTTCCGAGCGGATTCGACGATTCAAAACACGCCTCGGTTCGCTACCCGGAAAAGGTTAGACTCGTTCCAACTCTTCTATATTTCTTAAAGCTTATTTGATTGTGTTGTTTATGCTTGATTTAGTATGATATTTTGCTAAGTAATGTAGTCTTGATTAATTAATATGATAATGAGACGATTTTGCTTATATAATTGTATTTATGTTGTTGGGACATTTCGATTTGGGTTATGATACGTGATAGATGATATTGCCTCGATTTTTTGGTTAACTAATTATTGTCATTAGCTTTAGTAAGGCATCTTGGGTTCATTATTAAGTGCAATACGGATAATGTAAGATTAATACGTGTTTGAAAGAGCTACGACGTGATTAAATATTCTTAGGACACTTAACGATTTGTTGATATTCAAAATTATTGTATGTTGTAGTTTGGTCGCTGCCTTTAAATCAAACAAATGAGCATACTTTAATTGATTCAAATGACGATATTTACATGTTATATTCTAGATTAATATGTGCAATTTTAAAAGGAGTATATTATCCATGTCTAATATAATAGTATGTGCGTTTGGTTTAAGTTTATGAATGTCATGTTCCTTTAAGATTAAGATTAGTCCAACGTAATTTATTATGTATGTATACATAATTTATACATTAGTCTTCCTTGCCTCTTTTATTCTTGTTTAAATTTAGAACCGGTTGTGTTAGCATATATTCTTTCTTCGGCTACTTTAACGTGCCAAAATCTGATCAAACACATGTCTTTGAAGCTATATTTGTATTTACTACTTTAGTTTACAATCCTGTTTCATGTGAGCATGTATAAGATGAGATTAGGTATAGAAACCGCCTAGGGACAGAAAAAAAAAAAATAGAAATATTTCCGACTAGGTCCTTGATAGAGATAAAAAATGCCCATGTTCTTGAATAAGATGCACCTAGACATGTCTAAGCTGCCTATTAAAAGTATATGTAGGTTTCTTTGGTTCAGAATTGGCCTCACGTGAATCATGTCTACTTGTAAACATATGGAATGAGTATGTGTTAGGGATAGCTTTAATTCTGGGCATGATGCCTTTGTGCAAGTGTGATGTAAAACCATTCTAGACTATTCTTTGTTTTGATTAGCTGTAGGCAAGATATGAGATTTGATTGCCTAAATCATGTTAATCATGCCATGCCTAATTTAAAGTGTCATTATACCTGGTTGTGTAGAATGAATGTTGTTGCATATTTTTGACTTGATTGACTCCACATTTAAGGAATTGTATAAAAATGATCATATGTGCATTTCTAGGCTTCCATACTCTTCTTGAATTGACTATATATTTGTCTTTACTTGCCTAAGTGTATAATGCCTTCGGAACGACATATCACTTTTCATGAATCATTTATTTATATTCTTCTTATATATATATATATATATATATATATATATATATTCTCATGTAAGGTCTACTAATCCATTTTTATATATATGAAATACATTGGGAGCAACGAAGAGTCTCGTTATGAGACTCATCATTGTGATCATCGTCAAATGAAGACCCGCATTCACATTCCTTCCATTCTTCGGCCTCGGGATTTCCAAACAAATAGGACGAGATGACATCGTCATCCGCTTTAGTTCCCTTTCATTTGTTATTCTTTATTTTCGTTATTTTTATTTGGGTCCTGTAATAATTATCTAATGCTTGTGTGATTGTTAGGATATTTAGAATAATTAGGCCGATGAAATTGAATTCGAGGCCGCGGTTTTGTTTCATTGCTGTTTTTAGTTTATTGATTTAAACATCCATGCCTCGGATACTTCATCGCTTTACCGTCGCCTTTTAATTAAACATCGCACAATCAGCCGATGAAATTAAATTCGAGGCCGCGCTTTGTTTCTCTCGCTTTTTCGCCATCGCTTTGAGCATTCGTGCAACGGATATTATCGCTATCATTTTTACTGTTTTAAACTAAACACCGCATTTTTCCAACATTGCTTTCTATTTCGCTCATCATTTCAAAGATTCAAATTACCGTTCTCATCGCTTTCTTGCTTTAAAACTAGACACCGCGTCATTTTCGAAACTGCTTCACATCGCTATCGCTATCGCTATCGCCATCGCTACTTATCGCCATCGTTACCGCCATCGCCATCGCCATCGTTATCGCATCGTTATCGCATCGCTACCGCCATCGCCATCGCCATCGCCATCGCCATCAAGCATCGCCATCGCTACCGCCATCGCTATCACTATCGCTATCGCTATCGCTATCGCTATCGCTATCGCTATCGCTATCGCTATCGCTATCGCTATCGCTATCGCTATCGCTATCGCTACCGCTATCGCTATCGCTATCGCTATCACATCGCTACCGCTATCGCCATCGCCATCGCTATCGCCATCGCTATCGCTACCGCTACCGCCATCGCTATCAGCACGCTTCGCTCGCTTCGCTACCGCCGCCATCGCTTCCAATTTTATTTTACTGATTTGAACACGATACTACATCGCCGATGAAAAATATCCGTCGATTTTGAGGCCTACACAGTTGCAAAGACGGAAATATAACTTCTGGGCAAGGATGAAGACTTAAAACTTTTATCCGAGATCAACATGTCTAGTAGGCGAGGTGAATTATATATTCGCAGCCACGACGTGATTATAAGTGATCTTTTCTATTTCACCCGAGAGACCGACACGTTTAGTAGGCGAGGCAATCAAAATAAACTACATTAGTCATATGTTTGCAGCCACGACGTGATTGGAATGTTCTTTTCAAAATTTAAGTCTGAGCCCTCCGCGATCAAAACATTCACTGTTTTGAATACGGATATGAAGTTATTTGTATTTATATGTTTCTAACCGCTTGTTCTTGGATACTTAGGATTAAAGCAAAATAACGACAAATATTCCTCGGAGTTTATTTATTGTTATTTCTTTCTTTAATTCAGCTTTTATCTCGCTTTGTATTGTAATATTATTTATCGCACTTATGTAATTATTGAAATGCTTAGAATAGGCAAACTTAGGATTTATTCATAGGTTAGTTTAAGATTTGAAACCCGTCGCTAGCTTATTTTATTTGTAGGCTCGCAAACTTAGAAATCCTTCGCTAGTTTATTTATTTTAGGCTCGTCACGCTTATTCAAGATTTTTAAAACAACTCTTGTCATCTTTATTTGCTTCAATTAATCATATCAAATAAATTTATCTTTTATTATTATTTTTTGCAACTTGTTGATTTTCGAAAGATTCACTTCTTTGGCATTATAAAGAATTTATTGTCACAAATGCATGTTTTCTAAAAACTTTACATGTATCTTTTTTTTATGTCATCCGAATACGATAAAATGCATCATATTTACTTGTATAAAATGCATCATATTTGCAAACATCTTTTTTATACTTATAAAACATGTATTTTTCTAGTAATAATTAAACTGAGTTTTACCGGATAACCGCAAGTTAGCGGATCTTAAAGGATGCCTAACCCCTTCCCTTTAGGATAATAAAGAACCCTTACCTAGAATCTCACTAGTTTCGCAGACCTTAAAATTGGAGTTACATTGCAGCACTTAGTTTAATATTTAGGTGTCCTAATTCACCGTAAACATAATTAGGTGGCGACTCCTCAATCCTTTACCCAGGAATCACCCCATACGTCCGAGCTCCGCTTTGACCCGAGCGGGGTCGAAAATGGGCGCGTACAGCATGGCGACTCCACTGGGGACATTCAGGTTCTTAACCATAACAAGTTCAGGTTAATCATTATTGTGCTTTATATTGCTCCTTATTTGATCTATTATTTTTAATTATTTTCTGTTGAAATTTTGTATGCATAAACTGCTTTAATTACTATATTCTCTTACTGCTTTCCTTAAATTGGCATTTCGCTCATATTTCTTCCACTCTGGAAAATTGACACTATCACACATTTCACGCGAGGTGTGTTTTGCGCACCCGCAAATTTCTTTCAATCTACCAAATTTTAGGAGAGTTGGCGTATGCGCGGAGTGACCGGACCATCTGGTGGCCGCGTAGCCTTCTCACTCGAGTAGTCCGCTCGGGAACCTTGTGTCTAGTCAGCCAAATCTTAGAAAAATTAAGATAGAGCTATACCACCCTTTATTATAAGTCATGCATGCATACACCTTAGGTGGGTCGATCCTTGGTATCGACTCCACAATTAAGAAATCCGCCAAAGATGTCTACGGGTCTCACAACCCAACGACCAATCATCATATTATGTGTAGCGTGATAAGGATAGACTAATTCAAGACTAATCATGACATGTCAAATTGGAAAATGTACATTCATTTTGTCACATTTCCGACAAAGCATTGCGCTTTAGCGACTTGGATCAAATCGTCGTAATCCCGCATATCTGGCGCTTAGGCCCACCTCTGCATAAGAGAGGCCCCTTGTATATTAGGACGCCGCATATACAATTTGCTTGCTATTTTCATCGCTTTCCACTCTGTGTATATTATTTAAATCAATAATTACTCACCTTATACTAATTTGGTTTTCTTCATTTTTCAGGAGATTCATTTTGCCTTATTTATTTCCCCAAAAGTTGATTCGTGTTGACTAAAACTGGCGGAGCACCCCATCTGTTATTTCCCAATCATGCCTACCCAAACTGTATTAGTACTTTTGAAACAATGCGATCCTAATTGAGGCTTGAATCGCATCTATGCATTAATGTGTTTTGCCTCTACCTTTTGAAAGCTTAAAATGACAAATCTGCATTGCTTTTGCTATTATAAAATATGTTTTGTTCAATAATTCTCTTTTCTTTTTTCATCATGCAAACTAATTTATCGGCGGTATGTGACATATAATGAAACAAGCAAACAAGCAAGGCTTCGAAGAATATAAGGAAGACTCACAAGCGGAAGAATTGAGGCATTTTTGGAATAAGTCGAAGCCAGATTTGGATGAAACATCAAGATGGTTGATAGTCACAAGCATTGGCACGGATGTTTGCCATTGGTACTCTTGGGCTACCACATTACGATCAGGATTTCTACTGGGGCAATGCTATTTCTTTCGCAACCAAGTGAATACAGAATCATTTACTAAGAGATTGATGAAAGCAGATGGACGCAGTTGTCCGGGGCAACCTTATCAGAATAGAATGGCCAAAAACCATCAATGCAGATGCAGTGAAGAGATACCATATCTAAGATTAGTTATTCTCTATGTAATGCATTTCTTATGTTGTAAAAATTGCGCTCCCAGGCGGGATACGCAAAGGAACCCATGTAGGGTTCCATTTCTTTAGATCACAAATTTTCCCAATCTCTTTTACTTGTAACCCGAACTACGTTATGACCTGATTCCCTCGGCGGGATACGTAGGCGGCCACATCGGCTTCGGTCCCATCTTTAGAAAAACCCTTACAGTTCCCTTTTACTTGTAACATGAACTACGTTATGACCTGATTCCCTCGGCGGGATACGTAGGCGGCCACATCGGCTTCGGTCCCATTTTAGAAAATCCTTACAATCCCCTTTTGCTTGTAATGAACTACGTCATGACCTGATTCCCTCCTGGGGATACGTAGGCGGCCTAAATCGGCTTCGGTCCCACCATTAGGAAATATTTTCTCCTTCATCTCACAAAAGACAAAATGCACCCATCTGATCACCCTGATAGGGCAGGCAAGAAATCTACACAAGTCCGTTCAAAAGATCGTCATTCTCATATATCAGACACTGGGGCATTTTTAAGGGATCACTGCCAGAGGACGCCGATAAACATGGAAAACCATCGGCAAACTAAGTCTTCAGCCAGGAGAATTTTGGATAAGACGTTTGCTTTGTTTCACCGCATGTCACTGCTCGACAGACATTTATATATATATATATATATATATATGCAGTATTTCTTATAAGCAAATTATTTTTCAACAAACATTTTTCATCAAAATTCGATAGAATTTTCATGTTTCTATTTCTTAAGATGCATTTTATATAAATTGTTTTCGAATGTTTTCATTAACGGCTGGCCAAGACTGGGAAGCAGAGAGGGGCTACGGGTCCGGGTTAGCAGGACATGCAAATACCAAGACCGAAGCTACAAAGTCAACGCGAATCAACTCCCCCCTCCCAAAACTCATAAATTTATTTGAGTACAGGTTCTTCAGGTCGAAAACAAAGAAGGAAGTCGCAACATTTTATGAGCAGATTCGCAAGGGCCTCCGTGATCGCAACTCACTACAAGAATCACTTTCCTGTTTGGAGATTGTACAAAGACGCCATGCTAAACTACATGTTCCCAACCGTGTTGTGTCCACGGAAAGAACGGTATTTCGACTTACTGGTCGCATTCTCATCTACTCAACTTTTGCATCGCTTATGTCCACACATTAACTATCATGGCATGGCAATAGGGCCCCACTTTACATTACGTCAACACGACGACACAAATCAGCGCCCACCTTCTAATGCGGGTATGTTTTAAATCAGCGCCCACCTTCTAATGCGGGTATGTTTTAAATCGTGCGCCCCCCTTCTAATGCGGGTATGTTTTAAATCAGGCGCCGACCTTCTAATGTGGGTATATTGTAAATCAGGCGCCCGCCTTCTAATGCGGGTATATTTTAAATCAGCGCCCACCTTCTAATGCGGGTATGTTTTAAATCAGCGCCCACCTTCTAATGCGGGTATGTTTTAAATCAGCGCCCACCTTCTAACGCGGGTATGTTTTAAATCAGCGCCCACCTTCTAACGCGGGTATGTTTTAAATCAGCGCCCACCTTCTAATGCGGGTATGTTTTAAATCAGCGCCCACCTTCTAATGCGGGTATGTTTAAATCAGCGCCCACCTTCTAATCTGGTATGTTTTAAATCAGCGCCCACCTTCTAACGCGGGTATGTTTTAAATCAGCGCCCACCTTCTAACGCGGGTATGTTTTAAATCAGCGCCCACCTTCTAACGCGGGTATGTTTTAAATCAGCGCCCACCTTCTAACGCGGGTATGTTTTAAATCAGCGCCCACCTTCTAACGCGGTATGTTTTAAATCAGCGCCCACCTTCTAACGCGGGTATGTTTTAAATCAGCGCCCACCTTCTAACGCGGTATGTTTTAAATCAGCGCCCACCTTCTAACGCGGGTATGTTTTAAATCAGCGCCCACCTTCTAACGCGGGTATGTTTAAATCAGCGCCCACCTTCTAATGCGGTATGTTTTAAATCAGCGCCCACCTTCTAACGCGGGTATGTTTTAAATCAGCGCCCACCTTCTAACGCGGTATGTTTTAAATCAGCGCCCACCTTCTAATCGCGTATTTAAATTTCAACAGCGCCCACCTTCTAACGCGGGTATTTAAATTTCACCAGCGCCCACCTTCTAATGCGGGTATGTTTTAAATCAGCGCCCACCTTCTAACGCGGGTATGTTTTAAATCAGCGCCCACCTTCTAATGCGCGGCACGTTTTAAATCAGCGCCCACCTTCTAATGCGGGTATGTTTTAAATCAGCGCCCACCTTCTAATGCGGGTATGTTTAAATCAGCGCCCACCTTCTAATGCGGTATTTAAATTTCAACAGCGCCCACCTCCTAATGCGGGTATTTAAATTTCACCAGCGCCCACCTCCTAATGCGGGTATTTAAATTTCAACAGCGCCCACCTCATAATGCGGGTATTTTATTTTAAACCAGGCGCCCACCTCATAATGCGGGTATTTTATTTTAAACCAGCGCCCACCTCATAATGCGGGTATTTTATTTTAAACCAGCGCCCACCTCCTAATGCGGGTATTTTATTTTAAATCAGCGCCCACCTTCTAATGCGGGTACTTTATTTTAAAGTGTAAACAGCGCCCGCCAACGCCATCATCTCGCACAACATTAAGCAACGACATCATTTCAACTTACAAAGTCATATTCTCACATACATATCTTGTGCAACTGTTATACACTAACTTTTATCTTAGCTCGTCCACAGAATTGAATCGGCGGAGCTTTCGACAACATGGAACTATATCTCACGGCGAACCAAGGCAATTTGGTCAAACGACCTACTCCGAACGCCGATCCGCTCTTTCCCATTAATTTCTCAGAATCTGCGACCAAAGGTCATCCTAAGTCGACATCGGGCATTGTTTCTTGAATGTGCACCATCTTTTTGCAACTTCTATACCCCTCGGGATTCTATTTCTTACCATGCAATCCCGAGGATCAGGGCAAAATTGGCTACTCAGTCAACTTTCTTTGGCCGAAAACTCTTTCATCGTCTCCGTCCAAAGAGGGGCATCTGTTGACACCCAATTTTGTCCCATCTTTTATGATTTTATTCGTAATTTTTAATATTTTTGACACTTTTAAAATAATTTTAAAATATAGGCATATATGTGTGTATCTTCATATTATTATTATTATTCGCATATTTATATCATTTGCATTTTTATCCGAAATGCTATATTATTTTATTCTCGCAAAATTGCATCGCATTTCCCTTTTTATTAAGCATTAAGCATTTCGCAAAAATTATATTTTATTATTATCACGTTGTTATGTTATTTTAAATAATTCACATCTTTTACAAAATATATATATATATATAATATCTTTAATATTAAACCCCTTTTATATTTTTCAATTCCTAACCCATTTTCATTTTTTCCAACCCAATACAATTTCTACCCAACCTAAACTAAAACCCATTTTTTTCGTCCAAGCCCAATCCCCAAATTAAATTCCCACCAGCCCAATACTCACTAACCCATTCTACCCAACCCCATATCCCCTTCTCTCATTTCAACCCAACTCGGGTGGCCCAACATCCCTTCCCCTTTTATTCAAAACATCCACCAGCCCAAAACCAATTCGCCCAACCCAACACAGCCCAATAACCCAAACCCAATTAAAACCCCCACTTAAACCCAAACCGCCCAAAAACCGACCCATGCCCCCTTTCCCTTTTTAAACCAAAATAAAACAAAAACCCCAAAATCTCAAACACCCCCAAATCGAAAACCCTCGAGCCGCCGCCCCATACCCCCATCCGACCGGTCACCTCGCCCGCCACCACCCACTCCTCGCCACCAACCCCGCCACCACCCACTCCGCCACCAACCCTGACACCCCCACACCCCTCACTTGTCACTTCAGACCTACCCTATCCCCTAAAAAACCGTCTCCAAAATCATCAACGTTTCCCTTTAATTTGAAATTCGAACTCAAAGTTGAAAGGGGGGTATGGGGGGGTTGAACGTCAAGTTTGAGACCTATAAAACCCCCCCTTTTGCACTGTTTCGGGAGAGGATTTTTCGGATTGAAAAAGGTTTTGTTTTCTTGCTTAAGGTCAATTTTAATTTGAAATTTAGGTTTAAGTTTTGGTTGTATTGTATTTGTTTGTATTGTTCTTCACTAAAAAAAAAAATCCGAAATCTTCTTAAGAACACCTCTTTGTTCTTGCATGTGTTCTTCAACTTAAAGATTCCGAAAATATAGGTCGAAAATTATTGGTTTTTGGTGTTGAAGAATCTGAATTTTTAGCTATTTTCATCGCTTTTGCCGGTCAGGGTCACCGTGTCGGGTCGTCATTCCGGTCGGATCAAACATCCGAAAATCAGAAAACAGAGTCCTATTCCCAGAAAATCAGAATTCATAAAAATCTACAACAAAATCAGAATTCTAACATTTCCGAGCGGATTCGACGATTCAAAACACGCCTCTGTTCGCTACTCCTAAAAGGTTAGACTCGTTCCAACTCTTCTCTTTTTCTTAAAGCTTATTTGATTGTGTTGTTTATGCTTGATTTAGTATGATATTTTGCTAAGTAATGTAGTCTTGATTAATTAATATGATAATGAGACGATTTTGCTTATATAATTGTATTTATGTTGTTGGGACATTTCGATTTGGGGTATGATACGTGATAGATGATATTGCCTCGATTTTTTGGTTAACTAATTATTGTCATTAGCTTTAGTAAGGCATCTTGGGTTCATTATTAAGTGCAATACGGATAATGTAAGATTAATACGTGTTTGAAAGAGCTACGACGTGATTAAATATTCTTAGGACACTTAACGATTTGTTGATATTCAAAATTATTGTATGTTGTAGTTTGGTCGCTGCCTTTAAATCAAACAAATGAGCATACTTTAATTGATTCAAATGACGATATTTACATGTTATATTCTAGATTAATATGTGCAATTTTAAAAGGAGTATATTATCCATGTCTAATATAATAGTATGTGCGTTTGGTTTAAGTTTATGAATGTCATGTTCCTTTAAGATTAAGATTAGTCCAACGTAATTTATTATGTATGTATACATAATTTATACATTAGTCTTCCTTGCCTCTTTTATTCTTGTTTAAATTTAGAACCGGTTGTGTTAGCATATATTCTTTCTTCGGCTACTTTAACGTGCCAAAATCTGATCAAACACATGTCTTTGAAGCTATATTTGTATTTACTACTTTAGTTTACAATCCTGTTTCATGTGAGCATGTATAAGATGAGATTAGGTATAGAAACCGCCTAGGGACAGAAAAAAAAAAAATAGAAATATTTCCGACTAGGTCCTTGATAGAGATAAAAAATGCCCATGTTCTTGAATAAGATGCACCTAGACATGTCTAAGCTGCCTATTAAAAGTATATGTAGTTTTCTTTGGTTCGTAAATTGGCCTACGTGAATCATGTCTACTTGTAAACATATGGAATGAGTATGTGTTAGGGATAGCTTTAATTCTGGGCATGATGCCTTTGTGCAAGTGTGATGTAAAACCATTCTAGACTATTCTTTGTTTTGATTAGTCAGAGGCAAGATATGAGATTTGATTGCCTAAATCATGTTAATCATGCCATGCCTAATTTAAAGTGTCATTATACCTGGTTGTGTAGAATGAATGTTGTTGCATATTTTTGACTTGATTGACTCCACATTTAAGGAATTGTATAAAAATGATCATATGTGCATTTCTAGGCTTCCATACTCTTCTTGAATTGACTATATATTTGTCTTTACTTGCCTAAGTGTATAATGCCTTCGTAACGACATATCACTTTTCATGAATCATTTATTTATATTCTTCTTATATATATATATATATATATATATATATATATATATATATATATATATATATTCTCATGTAAGGTCTACTAATCCATTTTTATATATATGAAATACATTGGGAGCAACGAAGAGTCTCAAGTTATGAGACTCATCATTGTGATCATCGTCAAATGAAGACCCGCATTCACATTCCTTCCATTCTTCTACCTCGGATTTCCAAACAAATAGGACGAGATGACATCGCCATCCGCTTTAGTTCCCTTTCATTTGTTATTCTTTATTTTCGTTATTTTTATTTGGGTCTGTAATAATTATCTAATGCTTGTGTGATTGTTAGGATATTTAGAATAATTAGGCCGATGAAATTGAATTCGAGGTCGCGGTTTTGTTTCATTGCTTTTTTAGTTTATTGATTTAAACATCCATGCCTCGGATACTTATCGCTTTACCGTCGCTTTTTAATTAAACATCGCACACCGCCGATGAAATTAAATTCGAGGTCGCGCTTTGTTTCTCTGTTTTCGCCATCGCTTTGAGCATTCGTGCAACGGATATTATCGCTTTATCATTTTTACTGTTTTAAACTAAACACCGCATTTTTCCAACATTGCTTTCTATTTCAGTTCACTGTTTCAAAGATTCAAATTACCGTTTCATCGCTTTATCGCTTTAAAACTAGACACCGCGTCATTTTCGAAACTGCTTCGCCATCACATCGCCATCGCCATCGCTACTTATCGCCATCGTTACCGCCATCGCCATCGCCATCGTTATCGCATCGTTATCGTTATCGCTATCGCTACCGCCATCGCCATCGCCATCGCATCGCCATCGCCATCGCCATCGCTATCGCCATCGCTACCGCCATCGCTATCGCTATCGCTATCGCTATCGCTATCGCTATCGCTACCGCTATCGCTACCGCTACCGCCATCGCCATCGCCATCGCTATCGCTATCGCTACCGCTACCGCTACCGCCATCAAGCATCGCCTCGCTCGCTTTCGCTTACTACCGCCGCTATCGCTTCCAATTTTATTTTACCGATTTGAACACGATACTACACCGCCGATGAAAATATCCGCCGATTTTGAGGCCTACACAGTTGCAAAGACGGAAATATAACTTCTGGGCAAGGATGAAGACTTAAAACTTTTATCCGAGATCAACATGTCTAGTAGGCGAGGTGAATTATATATTCGCAGCCACGACGTGATTATAAGTGATCTTTTCTATTTCACCCGAGAGACCGACACGTTTAGTACGGGAGGCAATCAAAATAAACTACATTAGTCATATGTTTGCAGCCACGACGTGATTGGAATGTTCTTTTCAAAATTTAAGTTCTGAGTTCTCCGCGATCAAAACATTCAATGCTTTGAATACGGATATGAAGTTATTTGTATTTATATGTTTCTAACCGCTTGTTCTTGATACTTAGGATTAAAGCAAAATAACGACAAATATTCCTGAGTTTATTTATTGTTATTTCTTTCTTTAATTCAGCTTTTATCTCGCTTTGTATTGTAATATTATTTATCGCACTTATGTAATTATTGAAATGCTTAGAATAGGCAAACTTAGGATTTATTCATAGGTTAGTTTAAGATTTGAAACCCGTCGCTAGCTTATTTTATTTGTAGGCTCGCAAACTTAGAAATCCTTCGCTAGTTTATTTATTTTAGGCTCGGCACGCTTATTCAAGATTTTTAAAACAACTCTTGTCATCTTTATTTGCTTCAATTAATCATATCAAATAAATTTATCTTTTTATTATTATTTTTTGCAACTTGTTGATTTTCGAAAGATTCACTTCTTTGGCATTATAAAGAATTTATTGTCACAAATGCATGTTTTCTAAAAACTTTACATGTATCTTTCTTTTATGTCATCCGAATACGTACTTGTATAAAATGCATCATATTTACTTGTATAAAATGCATCATATTTGCAAACATCTTTTTTATACTTATAAAACATGTATTTTTCTAGTAATAATTAAACTGAGTTTTACCGGATAACCGCAAGTTAGCGGATCTTAAAGGATGCCTAACCCCTTCCCTTTAGGATAATAAAGAACCCTTACCTAGAATCTCACTAGTTTCGCAGACCTTAAAATTGGAGTTACATTGCAGCACTTAGTTTAATATTTAGGTGTCCTAATTCACCGTAAACATAATTAGGTGGCGACTCCTCAATCCTTTACCCAGGAATCACCCCATACGTCCGAGCTCCGCTTTGACCCGAGCGGGGTCGAAAATGGGCGCGTACACTATCACACCTCATGAGAGGACTCGTCTTGAAATCCTTCACAGAAAAATCAAATGGATCAAATTCAATAGAAATAGAATTGTCAGTAGTGAATTTACGGACATAGACTAAGTTTTTAATCAATTTGGGGGCGTGTAGGGTATTTTTCAAGATAAGAGGTGGATGAGGGGGAGACAATGTTTTCTGACCATAACCACGAATTGGAACAGAATTACCATTTCCAACAATTATACCGCGAGGGTTGCTCAAATTGGAATAAGACGAGAGAGTACCTGAATAAGATGTCATGTGGGTAGTGGCACCGGTGTCCATATACCAATTCGGGTCTGGTTGAGTCAAACCAATTGTGTGCATCGCGACCTCGATATCGGTCTGAGTGGGGCCTACTGTGTGGTGAGCTTGCGGAGGTCAGCCCAAGAATTCTCGCGGCCGCCCCGGGTCAGAATCGCTGGAACCGGAATTACCGGGCAAAGGCAATGGGCGATGGGCCGCCGAGGTCAGCTGGGAAGCCCATCGACGATGCCGAAACCGTTGTGGAGTTAGCCGCAGGCCATCGCCCACCGGGTTCAAGCCCATGGCCGAGGCCCAAGGTCGAGACCAGCTGGTGTTGTCCCATCAGAATCGGGATGGGGTTCACCGCCAATGTTTTGGCCACCGCGACTGCTGCGGGAGCCGCCACGTTTACCCCCGTGATTTTTTCTATTATTTTTCCGGCCATTTTTGCTGCCCCCGTGAGATCGGTTTTGGTTCGAATTGTCACCAAAATTTTGAGGACTAGTGGAGGAAGTCATCATGACCACATGACTAGCATTAGTAGCCGCTTTTTTAGCCAAATCGGCTTCTTCCAAGGTAAGCATGGATCGGGCTTGATAGAACCTTGGAAGAGGATTACTTTGATGAAGGAGAGTTCCAACGCCACTATAGGCCTCGGATAGGCCAACAACCATCTGTAAAACAAGACGATCTTCACTAACTGGCGCACCAACATTGCGGAGTTTGTCCGCCAATTCCTTCAACCTTTTGCAATATGCTGAAACGTTCGGGAAATTTTCCATGTTGACGTTGGAAAAATCATGTTCAAGGGAAACAACTCTGAAATTTTGATTATCCTAGAATATGTCACGCAGTCTATCCCATACAGCCATCGCCGCAGCGTCTGACTCAATAATCATCTGCAATAGGTCGGTAGAGATAGTAGAATAAATCCACTGAAGGATGGTGGCATCAAGTGTTGTCCATAACTTAGGATCATCCTCGCGTTTTGGCACCTCCGTATCATCAGGAGCCGCGGGGTATGATAGATGACTTGGTGCGAACGAGCGTGAATTTTGAACAACTCGGCCCACGTCGCGTATTGTACGTTTTCTATTTCAAGAATTAAAGGGATATGATTCTTGATGTTAGAAACAACAAGGGCAGGGTGAAACGTGTTCTTTGATGTCGACATAACGAAAGAACAATAGGTGATAGAGGGATTTGGAAGAGAGATTTGGAGAGCGGAAACAAGAAAAAAATGGTAAACCCGAGGAAGAGGGTCGGTCTTGGCCGAGAGAACAAGAATTTGTGGGAGAGAAATTTTTGTTTGACCTAGATTTTTGATACCATGAAAGAAATAATCCCTTGATTATTTTCATTAATTGAAAGACTATTTATACAAGTTACATATTTTCATAATAGGAGAATCCTATTCCTATTCTACTCCTAAAACCTTATTCTATTTGGAGATGAACTATACAATTATGGTAAGAGTACAAGACTAATTAAGGTACACTACAACTATACAAAACCTTGTACAATAATGTTACAAAAACCGTGACCATCCAATACCAAATATACATAGGATATACACGTGCATACCGTGTATATCTCATGTATATTTGGTATATTTAACAGGACACTTGAAGATTTCAAAGTGTGGGTGTTTGGACTTATGACTAAACACCAAAACTGGACTTATCTAATAACTCGAGCTTTTGTTAAACTCCCACATAAATCATTAGCAGATATTGTGTAACATTCCGTAATTTTAGATGATGGTTTGAGTATCTAAATGTATGAAAGTGGATTCGAGCCTCAGAGAATTTATGTCATATTCACGTATGTAAATAAAGAGATTAGTATATAAAAGGATAAAACCCCGAAATAATTTTGGACGTAACAAGTGTGACAACGGGGATTGAAAATAAATTTAGTGCGTGCTTAAAGAGGCGATGTACTAGTATTATATCGCATAATTATGACATTGAGTATATGAAGATCTTATAAGTTATTAAGATTTAAGTTAATTGGGATCAAGAAATTAATTGTGTGTGTAATTGATTAATTGTGGGATTGCTTAATAATCTTAAATGGGGGACAAGAATGAGGTGGGATATTACGTGTGGTCTCTAAAGGGATCACCTAAATGACTAAGCCTAAATGATGTTTAGGTGTCATAAGTAATGATAATGTATGAAAGGGGAGACCAAGAAAGGCCACGGGTAAAGGAGGGAGGGTAAGTATATGTGTCCTAATCATTACTTAAAGAATGGTGGAGATATAGATAGAGGTAGCATGTGTAGAAGTGACATAACAGTACAAGAAATCCTTTATATTTCAAAGACATACCCCTATCCATTTTGTTCCAGTAGAAGAAATCCTTTACATATTCAAAGACATGTTTGAAATTTACTAATGTGTAATTAAATTTATCCCATTATTTATGACTCGAACAATTTGGGCTCCGCACATCGGAAACGTCGTTTCCACACGCGTGCACACGTAGTGCCAAGTATCGCAAATTTCATTAGTGAAAGAGATATTGGTACGTAAGTAATATGTTTGAGACATAGAATGATGGACGGTTATTGGCCAAATGACAAAGTATTCCACGTTGGTAAATGAAGGAAGAAGTGTAAGATAAAATGAGTCGGAAGTTGCTGTGGAGCCGCGAAGGACAACGGCGCAGCCCCGTCGGAGCTGCGAAGGGCTGCGGGGCAGGCCCGTCAGAGCCGAGGCGCCGGAGCACCGCGACGCCTCCCAGGCAGCACCGCAGCACTAATTGGGTGTCTAGTCACTGGAGCCGCGACACTTCGGAGGCAGAATGCTGCGACGGGAAGATGGAAAGTTCTGACTTTTGGGCTGGTTTTGGAGCATTGAATCTCCATTAGTTGGCACATGAATTCATCCATTATTTGGCTGAATGTAACCCCTCAATAAGTGTCATTACGTGGCTATTGAAGGCCATTAGTTGGCTAGTTGAGGGGTCATCTCATTACACTATAAAATTGAGGCCTTTGGCTCAATTGTTCAACTCTACCAAGAAAACACTTACATAATTTTATGAAATCTTCTTCTTCCTCTCTAGCAAAGTTACTATACTCAAAGTTCTTCAAGAGTAACACTTGAGTTTCCTTTGTTCATTTGTTAAGTTGTTGTTGTATCTTGGGAGACTATTTTCCGACACCGTAAAATGATATTTACGTGGCAATCTTGTCTTAAAGACAGAGTGTCATCACACGACTCAGCAAATCACACAAGGAGTTTGTTTCGTTCTTGATTCCAGTTTGTTGTAATCTTTAGTTTATCCTTTCTAGCAATTTGTAATATTTACTTACTTTCCGTTTTCTGCAATTGTTGTAATCCACAATTTTAAGAAAAGATTGTTGTAAGTGCTTAGAAAGATGACTGGAAGAGAACAACTCGCTTCTGATTCTGCTACTGCTGCTACTCAAGGCAACCCCTCTACCTTCCCCGCTGCCCAAGGCACTCCCAATGCCTTTCCGGTTGCTCAAGGCTCATCCAACGCCTTTCCTGCTGCTCAAGGGAACGTTATAGTTCCTCCACCCACTGGATTCCACCATGAACGCCCAGAAAAGTTCATAGGCTCCAACTTCAAGAGATGGCAGCAAAATATGTTATTTTATTTGACTGTTATGGGAATGACTCATTTCCTAACAGAAGATCCTCCACAAGCTGGAGATGAAATGGACCCTTCGCTTACTGAAAAGGCTGAAGGGGTCCAATGTATCCATGTCATTAATGGCATGGAGATGGTTCTTGATGCATGGAGTCATAATGATTTCATGTATAAGAGCTATATTTTGAACTGCTTGTCAGACCCACTCTACACGGTGTATTATATCGTAGGCACCGCCAAAGAGTTATGGGAGAAGCTGCAGAAGAAGTACACCGCACAAGATGCGGGTACAAAGAAATCATAATTGGGAAATTTATGAAATTTCAAATGGTGGATAGTAAAACAGTGATGTCCCAAGTCCAGGAATTCCAAATGATTCTACATCACCTGTATTTGGAAGGTATGAAACCAAATGAGCAGGTTTTGGTTGCATCACTGATTGAAAAGTTACCTCCCTCGTGGAATGAGTTACTTAAAACTCAAGACAAATGAGATGACATTTGAAGAACTTATTATCAAACTCTAGATTCAGGAAGATAATAAGAGGGCCTTGCCTAAGGGAAAACAAACCACTGAGGCACAGATAAATCTGGCTGAGGCCAAAGGGAACCCAAGCAAGAAGCACAAGTTCCAGAAAGATGGCAAGACCCAAGCGGTGGAGAAGTTCAAAGGAAACTGTCACCACTGTGGGAAACCTGGTCACATGATCAAGGATTGCCGCAAGATCAAGACTGAGCAACAAGAGAAGGCCAAGGCCAAAGGCAAGGCTCAGGCTAACGTCGTCAAAGACATGCTTTTGGATGACATGAGTGAGGAGTTCTCGGCGGTGGTGCTTGAAGCAAACCTTGTTGAGAATCCCATGCAATGGTGGATGGACACGGGTGCTACCAGACACATCTGTTCCAATAGTGATGCCTTCTCTACTTATACACCAATTACTAACAAGAAGCTGTTCATGGGTAACAACGCTTCCTCTGATGTGCTGGGGGTAGAAAAGGTAGTCCTGAAGATGACTTCTGGAAATGAGCTCATTCTGAAAGAGGTGATGCATGTCCTTGAGATTAGGATAAATTTAATTTCAAGTCATTTATTGGTTAATGCTGGTTTTAGGCTAGTATTTGAGTCCAATAAGTTTGTACTCACCAAGAATGAAACTTTTATGGGAAGAGGCTTCGTCTGTTAAGGCCTCTTCAAAGTTAACGCCATGTTTGTAATACGTGCAAGCAATAATAATGAAGCCTTTTCTTACTTGCTTGAGTCATCTAATTTATGGCATCATAGATTAAGACATGTTAACTACAAGTTCATCCAAAGGTTGGTTAAGTTGGAGTTATTGCCATCTATTGATGTAAACCCTCAACATAAGTGTGAGGTGTGTATAGAGGCAAAACTCACAAAGCTTCCTTTTTGATCCGTCGAAAGGAATACCGCTCCTCTAGAATTTATTCACACAGATATATGTGATTTGAAGTTTGCACAAACTAGGGGGGGGGGAATAAGTACTTTGTAACATTCATTGATGACAGCACAAGGTATTGTTACTTTTACTTGTTGAAAAGTAAAAATGAAGCCTTTGAAGCGTTCTAATATTACAAAGCAGAAGTTGAAAACCAACTTAGCATGCAGATTAAATCCATTCGTAGTGATAGAGGGGGAGAATATGTAGCGCCATTTGAGAAATATTGTGCCGAATTGGGCATTGGTCATCAAACAACGGCTCCATACACACCTAAGTCGAACGGTGTTGTGGAACGCAAGAACCGCACATTGAAGAAAATGATGAATGCCTTACTCATCAATTCCGGTCTTCCCCAAAACATGCGGGGAGAAGCCGTCCTTATCGCTAATACGATTCTTAACAGAGTCCCACATAAGGGTAAGGACAAAACTCCATATGAATCATGGAAAGGAAAGAAACCCACCTATGCATATTTAAATGTGTGGGGTTGTTTGGCAAAGATCGAAGTGCCCTAGCCAAAATAGGTCAAGATTGGGCATAAGACTGTAGATTGCATTTTCATCGGATATGCAAATAACAGTAGTGCTTATCGCTTCTTAGTGCATAAGTCAGATATTCCAGATATCTACAGAGGTACAATCATGGAATCGAGGAATGCTAAATTCTTTAAGGATACTTGCATATTTATTGCCTCGAGTAAATAAGAGCAAATTTGAAAAAAAAAATTAATTCCTTCTTAATTAGATAAGTGGACACGTATTTTGAATCAAAACTTAAAGGTGTGTCCTAGTGGTCAATGAAATGAGTTGACCACCATGAGGTCTCAAGTTCAATTCTCATTTATTTTAGCCTTGAATCTTGATGAGCAAAGTTACTTGATACTTATGGCTAGAAGTTCTAAATAGAAATAATTTGGCTGAATAAATACAGCAACAAATATATACTTGAAGAAAAAATTGCATATTCTTATTAATAGTGAGGTAAAGTGTATATACGTATCCGAAACACTAATTAAAACATTAGTGCTATACGTTTAAGTTTTAAGGGTAACGAAAACCACCTTGGATTCTCTAATGAGGGACTTCACATATTAATGAGCAAAAAATAACTTAGCTTATTCTTCTCTCATTTTAACTTCATCACCCACTAATATTTTCATTCGAAAATATATAAATCATAAATTATGAGCTTTTATACTCTTGGAGAGTTCCATAAGTATTCATGGTCTCGGTTAAAGATTAGACGACCCTATAATTTTTTTTGTTTTCCCAGAAAACCACCCACCTGGGTTTTCATTTCCCGTGGTAGTGCGAGGATTTGGCCTTAGCCCATACTTCGTTATATAGCATAAAAAATAATTACAAGAAAAGAGGAAGATGTTGGAAAATATATACCAAGAACACCAAAATATATGAAGAAGAACACAAAAACGAAGGTTTGATAATATGAACAATGAACACATAATTGGAGGCTTGAAACACGCACGAAACGCTTTTCTAAAAACGATATTTGTTCCTTATCTTCTGCAAGATTACTATGGAATTGTACGCAAATAGTTTTAATGGATATGACAAGCCTTTGAATTCTACACTAAATAAATTAAAGGAATATGTTCCTTGATCTTTATTGATGAATGATTTAAAATATATATAAGGTTATAAGAATATTTACATTGATACAAACTAGGTAACTAATTAACCTAATTACAAAAGGATTATAATTCTACCTAAAATAGAAGATATACAATTAATGAAAGAATATTGGGAAATATTCTATTACACCCCCGCAAAAATCATCAAATAGTATGCGCGGAAGTCTTTTGATGAAGATGTCAGCAATATGATATCTGGAAGGAACATGAAGGACACGAACTTGACCACGAGCCACTTTTTCGCGAACGAAATGAATGTCCATCTTAATGTGTTTAGTGCACTGATGTTGGACGGGATTGCCGAAAAGATATATTGTACTAATATTATCGCAGTAGAATAGTGTTGTCTTTTAAAAGTAGAAGGTTATAGATCCAACAAGACTCAGAGACGACGTTGGCGACACCTCTGTACTCTGCTTCTGCACTGGATCAGGATAATGTAGGTTGCCTTTTGGAAGACCAAGGCAATAGGTTATCTCCGAGAAAAATACAATAACTAGACGTGGAGTGTCGGGTGTCAGGACATCCACCCCAGTCAACATCAGAATAAGTAGTGAGACCAGTGATCGAAGACCTGTATAGATGTAATTCGAAGTGGAGTGTACCATGGGTGTATCGTAAAATACGTTTGAGGACATGCATGTGTGCTTTCATCAGATTGTGCATGTGCAAGCAGATTTGTTGCACGATATATGATGTTTGGTCTCATGAATGTGAGGTACTACAGGGCCCAACCAGGCTATGATAGTGAGTCGGGTATGAATATGAAGGGCCAAAATCAGCAATGATCTTGGAATTGGTGTCTATAGGTGTGTGGGATGGTTTGCAAGATGTCATGACTGCACGGTCAATGATCTCTTCGGCGTACTTATTCTGACATAGAAATAGGCTGCCAGAATATCGAGTGACAGAGATGCCCAAGAAATAACTTAAGGCCCCCAGATATTTCATAGCAAACTCAGAGGAAAAGAGAGACATAATGGACCGGCGGAGAGCATAAGATGATGTGGTGAGGATGATGTCATCAACATATAATAATAGGTAAGCCATGCCTGTACCCTTGTTGTAGATGAACATGGAATGATTGGATTTCCTGCGTGAAAAGCCGAGAGAGGAAACATAATTGGCGAACCGCTGGTACCATGTTCGAGGAGCCTGTTTCAGTCCATAGATTGAGTTTCGCAATAGATACACATAATCCGGATGAATAGGATCCCTGGAACCCATAGGTTGATGCATATATATCGTTTCATAAAGATCCCCATGTAATAAGACATTCTTGACATCAAGCTGATGAATGGGCCAAGACTTGGATTTGGCAATGCTGAGGACAGTCCGGATGGTTGCAGGATTTACGATCGGGCTGAATGTTTCATCACAGTCCACTCCCACATGTTGAGACCTGCCATCACCTACAAGATGAGTCTTGTACCTCTCAAAAGAACCATCAGATTTCTTTTTATGTCTAAAAATCCACATAGAATTAATAATGTTAGCATCATGTGGACGGGGTGCCAGGTTCCACGTCTTATTATCAATAAGAACATTATATTCGTCAATCATTGCGACTTTCCAATTAGGGTCGGACAAAACATTCTTCGGGTTACGAGGGACATGGGAAGGGACAACTGAAACGGAAAAGTTAAACAACCATTTAAGTTTATGAATTCCATGCATGCCACAGATTTTCATGGTCCGAGAGTGTGTCTTGGGACGCGGGACATGAGGGGAGTTTGCCATGGGACTGCCAGAAAGAGGATGAAGTGGAGGGGTGATGGTACTGGCTGGCCGAACCTCGGTTCGCCGAGAGGTGGCTGCGAAATCACCCTGAGACAGGCTGTTCCGGGCTACCGTCGGTAGAATTGAATGGGCAGCTAGTCCCAGATGGGACCAGGTGGTGGCGGGTGCCGGGGTCTGGGATGACGGACTATATAAATGGTGAATTAGAAGAGGGTTTAGGCCATCATCTAGGAAGTCGTAGGAATGTCGAGGTGGCGAGTATAAAGAGGCAAAGAGGAATTGAGACTCATCAAATAGGACATGACGTGAAATAATAATTTTACGGCTCGACAAGTCATAACACGAGTAACTATAATGATTGGAAGAGTAACCCAGAAACACACACGGGGACGACCAGGGTTGGAGTTTGTGAGTGGTCGGATGGAGATGGTGACATCCAAAATACATAAGTGTTGGTAGGAGGAGTTCCTACGAAACAAACCTTGGGTGGGCGACCGTTGAGCTAGAGAGTTGTTTGGGATTATGTTTAGGAGATAGGTGGCCATACAGTGTGCGTAATGTCAGAATTGAGGGGGAATTGAGGTGTGCGCAAGTAGGGCACGAATGATGTTGTTTATGGTTCAAATTTTTCGTTCGGCTTTACCATTTTAGGAGGATGTATGAGGGCAGGAAAAATGAAAGGTAAGACCGTTTTTAAGCAAAACTGTTTGAATTGGTTATTATCGAATTCCTTTCTATTGTCACATTGAAAACATTTAATGCTCTTTTCAAATTATGTTTTAACGAAAGCACTAAATGAAGAAAAAATAGGGTAGACCTGGGAGTTATTTCTAATTGGAAAAGTTCATAGAAAGTTGGAATAATCGTCCAAAAACAACACATAATATCAATGGCCAGCCGTACTCAAAATAGGGGATGTCCATAAATCACTATGTATGATATCGAAAGGCATTAAAGTATAATTTGTGGATGCAGAAAATGGTAATTTGACATGTTTCCAAAAAATGCAAGATTCACATATAGGAGTCCTAGAAATACGATTGCAATTAATAAAATTATTTTTCCTAAGGGAGCGTAAAATAGAGTCTCCCGGATGTCCTAATGTAGAATGCCATAGGGAAGATGAAAGAGCATCAGAGGTTGATGGAACTGATGCTGGATTGTTGACGGCGTTTAAAATAAGGTAGAGATCTCTGGTGCTGTCACATCTCATTATTCGTCTCTCTGTCATAAAATCCTTTACAGTAAAACCAAAAGGATCAAAGTCAAGGGAAACCTAATTGTCAGTTGTGAAACGTTGCACGAAAATTAGATTTTTAATGAGTTTAGGGGCATGTAGGATATTTTTTAAGATTAATGGTGGATGTGTTGGGAATATGGAGGAATGACCATAACCATAGATGGTAATGCCTTGTCCACTACCAATAATAAAATTCTAATTTAAATTACTCAAATTGGAATAAGACGAGAGAGTTGATACCGTCATGTGAGATGTGGCGCCTGTGTCCATATACCAATTTTCGTCTAGAGTCGGTGCATAAGTCGATGGCGGGGGGCCTGTGCTGTGTAGGCCTGTTGTGGACGTGGGCCAAGTATGCCTCGGTTTTGAGGTGGAGTCCACAAGGATGTCGGATACGGGCAAGGAGGGGAGGCCCATGACGGTGGGGCCACGCAGCCTATGATGGTGGGGCCACGCAGCCCATGACGGGTAGGCAGCCCACGGCAGAGGCTGCTGCCACTACTACGGTCGCTTCTGGCTATTTCCAATGGGCTAGGACTGCCCCTTCCCTCCGCCATTATTGCCGAAATTTCTTCCATCACGGCCCTTGCCTGACTGCCTGCTCCGGCGGTTGTTACGAGAGGAAGTGAACTATTGTGGGTCTTCTGACCGATGGTTCTAGTTTCTGGAGCGGTAGGCCCTGCCATCGATGAAGGGCCTGACAATGGTGGTGATGGCGATGTCGACAATGCTGGCCCGAGTGGTGCTGCGGTTGATTTTCTGGGTTTCCTAAAGGATGAGTTTCGAATGGGCCTCATAAAATGGAGGTAATGACGTGCATTGCTGAAGGATGTTGGCAATGTTGTCATAGGATTCGTTCAAACCTGCAATATGTTGCATGACCAATCGCTGATTAGTGACTGGTGCGCCGATGTTGGAGAGTTGGTCGGCAAACATCTTGAGTTCTTGATAATAAGCATACACGTTTGGAAAATCATCCCGATGAACGTCCTTGAACTGATTTTCAATGTATAACACTCGTTGAGTTTTGTTGTCATGGAAAATACTTTTCAAATGTTCCCACGTTTGGCAGGCAGTGGCATCGGTCTCAATGATGGTGTGCAACAGATCATTTGATATCGTGATGTATATCCACTAGAGGACGGCTGCGTCCAAATGAGATCAGAGTATATCATCAGAAGTCGAAGCCGATGGTATGTTTGTGGACTTCGGCGTAGGAGGGATGATGTGGTCGATAACTTCGTAAACACGATAATGAATCTTAAAAAGCTCTGCCTACGAGGAGTATTAACCCTTTTCCATCTCAAGAGTCACATGGATGAAGTTTTTAATGTTGTTTACAGCAAGTGCATGATGAAATTTGGTTTTGTCAGCCATGGAAGAGGAAATTTAAGAGGAAGGGGGAGGGAGAATGACCGGAAAAACAGGGTTCCGTCGTGGGAAAAAAAGGTGTGGGCGGCCAAGAAAGGTCGACGGCTTGGGTAGGGTTTTTAGTTTTAGGCTACTAATATCATAAAGGAATATGTTCCTTGATCTTTATTGATGAATGATTTACAATATATATATAAGGTTACAAGAATATTTACTTTGATACAAACTAGGTAACTGATTAACCTAATTACAAAATGATTATAATTCTACCTAATATAGGAGATATACAATTAATGAAAAAATATTGGGAAATATTCTATTACAAATAGTGAAGATTCGTCTCGGAAAGCCAAAATTCTCAACTTGATCTTTTGGAATTGGAGAATAAAGATATTCTACAGAGTTAAACAATTACCCTGCAAAAGTTATTCTACGGAATTTTTTTTATTTTAGAATGTTAAGAAACTGGCTTTAAATAAAACTGGTGGTAACCAAATAATGTAAGGACACAACCTTTCATATAAAATACAGATTTTTATTTAAAATATTTAATTTTATTTAATCAAAATTCTAACAATCCCCAACTTGTTTAAATATAAATTGGGACACAAAGATTGAGTAATGTTCATGCATAAAGTAATGTATCTTTCGATTTGAACATTACCTTAGTACAATGTCACAAGACGAAATCAAAATCTCATGTAGCATAATAGCTTTGAACATGTTATTCATTGTGATAACATCAGTGACACTATACACATAAACATTTCATTCCTACTTTCCACTCAAACATGCTTAGCACTCTTATGGTCATGTGCTATCCAAAATTCATGAACATTAATGAGAATAACTCCACACCTAAATCGAAGCGGCACCACCTCTATGTTCGTATAGGTGAAGTTCTTTCAGTGCCTTTGCCACATTTGAGAAACTTGTTCCTTGAACTAAACCTCATTAAGAGTATAAGAACTCAACCCTCTAATCTGTGATAACCAGTACTAGTATATCTCTTACTTAAGTACTGAAACATCCATGTATCAATAACTTGTTGTTACCCTTTGAACTCATAACTATTCATTTCATAATGCTGGGTAGGGTTGCCATTATTGGTAGACCCGAATTTTGAGTTTTAATTTAATCAACGCAAGGTTGGTGTTCACCAACTTCATTATAAGAGTTTTAGTAATTGGATTACTGAAATTACTTTTTGACTTCACAAATGTGAGAGATGATTCCTTCTTAATTAACTTTCTCACATAGTCATGCCAAAAATTTATGTGTCTGACTTCACATAATATATTTATATACATGCTGGAGTTAAAGTGACTTGGCTATCACAAAGTGGAGCTCAAACTTTGCAAGTCAATGGAATTCCAACAAGAATACTCTCAACCAATCAATTAATACGCTTTTGTCAAAGCAATAAATAACCAATGACTCTTTCAAACACAATTTGAACCAAAATATTTTATTATTTATTTATTTACTCAATCTTGGATCAAATAGGATATTACGCTCTTGTATGTCTAAGTGATTAAATTTATTTAGCATTTTCTTCTCAATGTAACGAGATTCACTTAATACATTACCCCCACTATTTTGCTTAATATTGATACCCAACATATTATCAATTTTTCCAAGATCCCTTATATCGAACGTGGTCTATTCTGCCATATAAACCTCTTTGTTTCTATTATACCGTAGAAATCTCTTTATTTCTATTATGTTCTTAATATCACCTTTTGCAATTAGTATTTTAAGAGGAGGGGGTGAGAGGTGAGGCATTTTACGTAGCACGGGGCGAGACATAAATTTCGAGACACGGAGCGTAAGTCCCATGGATATTATGTCTCATGTATCTTCAATTTTATAATTTTAATACTAAAAAGATAAGCAAAAGAAATTCATTAAAATTCTGTAAATAAATCACCAATAATATGAAGAAATTATTATAATTATTTTATGAGAAGGGTAACAACACACAAATAATCTTTAAAATAAAATCTTCATCTATTTCGTCATTAGTCTCCATGTCTATTAGTTCTTTCCACACTCAACTAATATTTACATTGATTTTTTTTATATATTTCAGAAAAGGAGAAGGATGAAAAGTATAACAGCAATGACAAAAAATGAAAAAAGTTGTTTCAACAATATAGTGCTATGAAATCTCTATCCTACCAATTTCAGACATAAACATTTAAATTTTTTATTTATGGCAGTGTTTTTCGTATATTTTAGAAAAATCACCACAACATAAAAACATGATAACATAAAGTATAAATATCATTACATCAATAATAAAAATTATAATCTATAGCAACAATATTTTTAATTAAAAAAATTAAATTTAACGCCCGGGACATACGCTTTTACGCTCGGGCTTACGCTTTCACACCTGGGACTTACGCCCCAAATTCTAGGGCATACGCCCTATGTATCTACGCCTTTCATTTGCGACCCGGTGCATTTTTGGTACACCCCGCCCTGGAGCTTACTTCGGGACTCACCCCAAAAACGCCTCTGAAAACACTTGTGCACATATATAATGATTTTCCGAATAAAGGTGGTTTGTTCATACTTTTGTGAAGAAATTATTATTTTGAATAGTAACAACAAATATTTTCCAGTTTTTTTAAAGGAGAAGCGAAAAGAAATAGTTTTTCCCAACAATAAATGTTTTTGAATATTTTAAGACAAAAATACTCGTATTCAAAATTCATATCTTTTTTTGATAACTAAATATTTTATTTACCAAAGCAGAACTGAGACTAATCACAGTCACAGTGACCATCAGCAACTACTAAACCTACCTATACATATATCTCTTATGCAGAGTAGTAATTCAACTCTCAACTTAGCACACATCCCAGACTTCTTGCTAGCTAAATATACTACCTCTTGGATCACTTTCCTTTACTACAACATCAACACTGCTACTTTGTATGCTGAAAGAGTCTCCTATTTCTCTCCTGCCAAACTTGGTATATACAACCTGCAAGTGTCATCTTGAAAATGTGAGAATTAGCTGCATTACCCTTGTAGTGAGTAATTATCCACTCCATATCCTCTGTCCAGTCACTAGGTTGTCTAGTGATCTTCTGCTATCATAACAATTTCCTTCAGATTTGATCTGAGACTGAGCATTGGAAGAACAAATGATCCCTGCTCTCTGGCATGCCCCATTTAAACATGTCTTTGGTATATAATCTGTCCAAAATGACCAATCTAAGAATAAACAATCATTTTGCAGTTTTTGCTGATTGTTACACAATAATCTTCTCCAGTATACTTTTTGAAATTACCCTGATAGTTTCTTATACATGAGAGTGATGGAGAATTGGTCAATATCTAAAATCTCATTTTCTACATATCCTGCTTCCATGAAGTGATTCTTAGCCTTGAGCACTTTTTGCAACATCCAGGATGCTTGCTTAGGATGGAATTTTCATATCTGCCTACCTTTTTCGTAGTAAATATGCACCCGTTGCATCCACAACTTGTCCTTCTTTTTACATAAGTTCTACATTAGTTTTGCAATGGCAGCTTTATTCCAAAGCACCATATTAATGAAATTGATCCCACCTGCTGTTTTAGGCTTGCAGAGATGCTCTCGTGCTATTAAAGCCTTCTTTGATATTTCAACAGCACTTGTCTATGGATTTCTCCTGCAGATAGCTTCCATTATCTCTATCACCTTCTTTGGTAATGCAAACACTTGAGTTCAAAAAGTCTGTATAGCAAAAAGGACACTTTTGATGAGCTGAGCTCTCCTTGCATAGGAGAGAAACCTAGCTGACCAAGTAGTGATTCTTTATAATATTTTCTCCATCAAAGGCTGAAATTGCATAGCTGAGATCCTTTTAGTGCTCAAAGGTATCCCAAGGTACCTAAATTATCAGCTACAGTGACGAACACTCACTTTTGAAGCATCCAGAACCATCAAAACAATATCTGATGACTTGGAAACAGCAATGACCTGTCATCAAAGAGAAAATTCTTCAGAGGCTCTCATCATCAAGATCACGAGCTTCAGGAACTGTCATTTATCCATTCTTTGCCAAATTGCTAAAATAGTATCAACTATTACCTGCCTACCACGCCCCTTGCCTTCAGATGCACCTTCAATGATCCCCGGAAGATCAAGCAATTGAATTTTCGTATCGTTATAGTGTATAATACCAGGGATGCAAGTAAGTGTAGTGAACTCATATGATGCGGCTTCAGAATGTGTTCCTGTCAGCACTGTTAGGAGTGTTGACTTTCCAACACTGTAAAGACAAAAGCCAAAGTTTTTAGGGGCCGGGAGTTGTAGCTAACATAACTGAAAGATGATATTCTTTATGACACCCAGACGGTAAAGGCAAATACACAGTAGCAAGTAAACACTGCGAGCCACCTTTTTTACATAATTGCCAGATCAACTGTAGTTAAATGTCAGTGAGTTAGATTCCAATTTTTGGCCTTGCCAAAAGAAATCTCACATAAAGGATCTTCAGAATTAGGTTATTAACTCAAACTATCTCAAGACCTAGGGTGTAAATCAGATGATGCAGAAATCAGCAAAATAAAAAAAACTGATTTAATTCCATAAGCTAGCACATATGAATATTTTACTTTGTAAAATTAAACCAATACAGGCCAAGTAGCAAATGTTATATCTTCATTTCCCTACTGATGAATTTAATGACATCAAAACCAAAAGGAGGAGACGTCAAACCTTGGAAATCCTATTAGTGAAACACGTCCATGGCCATACTTTGTGACTTCAAAACCCTCTCCAGCTCCACTAGAATCCTGTTGCATCAGCATAATCAGATGGTTATTATTATCTCTAGATTAAAAGAAGAAAAAAGGACAGATAGGAGAAAGACGGGTATCAGGTGAACGTGAAATTTAATATCATGAAATCTAGAGGAAACTAAGTTAATGGAGAATTCACTGCACCAATTAACAGTCGGAAACACCAAAATCACATACTTTAGGGGGCTCCAGCAGTTGTGTCCTCAACTTTGCTATCTTAGCCTTCAGCTGACTGAGATGATACTCTGTACATCCAAGATAAAGTACATCACTAAGCTTCCGAGGAAATTTTAGGGAAAAGGTTGACATACAAACGAGTTTATTCATCACAGATACAGGATATAAATAAAATTTACCACTCATTTGTATGTGAGAGGATACATGGAGTAAGCCTGTACCTCATAACACAAAATACATGTTAAACCACAAGGGATACTCTTATTCTTGCAAGATCCATGTAAAGACATTTCTAGCACTAGTGCTTTTGAATTTCAACTATCTAATAGTGTTCCCACAAGAGGTTAGTCTCCTTTGGATGACTAAGAAACTCTAAATTTTAGCTCTACATAGCCGACCAGATCCTTTAGGGACTCCTGAGGGTTTATGTCGATTCTGCACGATTACTGTTTAGAGAAGAGAGATTAAGTTAATTAAGATGGTTCATCCATAGTCACACGTCATGATGGTTGTGGATCAACAATAAGCATTTCAATAGTTGTATCTCTATAAATTTGAATTAGATTTTACTGTAGCAGTTGTTAGGATGTGAGTCCCATTCAAATCTTACCTAATCAGAAAATAGTAAATACGCGAAGAACAAATAACACACACGGATTTATAGTGGTTCACCCTCAATGCGAGAGCTACGTCCACTTTGTCGCTGCAGATTTTACTATAATCAAATAGGGAGTTTGAGTTTACAATTCTCTCTTTCTCTCTTGCTCGACCACAAAGAAAGAAAACGGCGCCCTAGTCTATATATAGCGAAAACTAGGGCGAACACAATCGAGCCTAGGGTCTTCATAGTGTCGGCGATGAATTAGGCTCCACAACTCAACATCAGTAACTATGTGAACGATTGAGGTAATTAATATGTGCTGACATACATGACGGGGGGGGGGGGGCAGAAAGAAGTCCATAGACTGCAAAAATAACATGCCCCTGATACTTGGCGTAGGAGGCAAGAAACAAAGCACAATCATCAAATAATAATAAAAAGTTGTAGAAGCCAACAGTGACCGAGTACAGACACCAATATTCCACACATTTTTCTCTCTTTCTCTTAACTTGAAGACAGAATCAAGAGTCTATGCTCCTTCAGGCAGCACATCGCTTTGACAAGGTTCCAGGAGGACTCAGGAGGAAAGAAAAGGTAAGTGTACTGCAATCTCTTGACTAGGTTAGGCTTAATAATAACGGGAATGGCACTAAAAATAACAATTGTAAATAACACAACTGTCAAAAAAAAGGCTTTAGTAACATGACTATGACAGTTACCAGTTGCTTTATTCTTCTGTGTACGGGCCATCTCAGCTTCTATTTCTTTAATCTTTTCTATGATCCCCATGGTTCCTTAATTTTCCTGCAATAAGATACAAAGAAAGATAAGCTTCAGTCAAGAAACTCTCATTGACAACGAGATACTCAAAAAAGTATAAGCAACCAGAAAAAAATTGAATCCTGTTTGCCCTCAAGAGACACATAAGCAAAAAAGATGGAGCTAGAGTCAAAGATACTAAGTAGGCGTTTGGCCATAAAAACCAAACAAATCGTCACTTTTTTTGAAAACTAACAAAATCACTCAACTTAACTAATTTACCCGAATTTGTCATCCTTACTATTTTCTTCTTCTATCCAAACCACATTTGTTAACTCTAATCCTAATTATTTTATGCAATATTTAAAACTACATTCGTTAACTCTAATGCTTATTGTTTTTTTCAAACTAATCAACTTAATTCCAAAGAGTGTCAATTGCCAAGAATTATATTGAAATACCATGTTTCATAAATGGCATTCAGATGTTGTTGTTTCTCTGCAACGTAATTCAGAGAATCACATTTGGATGTAGAGGTGATACACACACTTTAAAAGCAGATTGTTGCAAAGCAAGGCAGAGGTATGAAAACAAATGAAAACCATCCGTGGATATTAAGGTATCACATTCTTGAATCTAAAACAATGTAAGGTACCAACAAGAAACAAATTGGAAAATATTCAAGAAACGATATAGTTGGGTATTTACCTGGTTGTTGGCTAATATGAATGTGGTCCAATTTATAAAAATAAAAAAATTAGGATAAAATTTGAAAAAAGCAAAAAACAAAAACAAGGGTCAAAAACTGAAAGTAAAAATAGTGAAAACAAGGTTTTGGGTGTGTTCAAAATTTCAAATATAACTTGAAGTTGTATTTGAAATTTTTATGGCCAAATGCTATTTTTTAAAAAAAAATATACCTAGTGTAATCACACGAAGTGGGATCTGGAATTTAAAAAAAAATCTGAAAAATAGTGAAAAATTTTCATGGCCAAACGGGTATTGTAAGTTTAAATAATGCACATGGCCCAAGTTCATCCATGTAACAAGTATTTGATAGTGTAATAAGAGTTGCAATTGACTTCGAATGCTTAGACTTGTCACTTGTGGCCCTTCTATTATAATTCATTTTCCAGGAGAAATATTCAGAAAATTGCTTTGTAAATACTACAGGTAAATTACTACACCATTACCACTTTGTGAGTCATTATCACATGAGAAACATTTTTTTTTTATAAGGTAAAATTTCACATGAGAAACAAATCAATCAATCAATTGTCTACCCTCAATCCCAAAATAATTGGGATCAACTATATCAATCCGCTATTCCTTGTGTCACATGAGAAACATATAAAAGCTGCAAATTAACTTGCAAAATCACAAGAGATATGACAAATTGAGCATCTTTATAAAAATAGAATCTCTAAGATTATCAATAATAGGTCTAGAGATTTTCACCAAATATTTTAATATTTTAATACACTATTTATGATAAAGAATATTATATAAATATAAATTTTCATCACTAAGAAAGATCTCTTCCATATATCAAGTGTGATTAAGTTTAGGATTTGACATTTTTTTTGCTTACAACAACCAAATATTATTTTTATGTCAAATATTGTTATATGTGTATAATATTTATTCGCTATAACAATCAAAAAATCTCGGAACCAACGATACTGTTATAGAGAGGTTTGATTGTAGTTGGGATCACCCGTATGAATCCTATGTTCCTATGTATTTGTTAAACAGAGGTAATATACCTGTGATATACACTGAATATACAACAGTATATATCACAGGTATACAAGCAGTAACAAAGCAGTGGGCCGATCCAAAGAGCCCATTTCGCCAAAGAATTCAAAGAATCCCAAAGAGCCCATCTCGGCCGAAGTCCAAATTGTATATATGGTATATATATTTGTAGTATATTATGAAAAGGATACCTTAATTAGTGTTATACACCTACCATAATTGTATAGTTAGAATTATGGTAGAATAAGGATTTAGAAGTAGAATAGGAAAAGGATTTTCCTATTATGGAAATATGTAACTTGTATATATATCTATTCAATCAATGAAAATAATCAAGGGGATTATTTCTTTCATGGTATCAAGTGACTAGGTCTAAACAAAAGTTTTCTTCTCTCAAACTTTTGCCTCTTTGGCCGAGAACCCCCCCCCCCTCCCTCGGGTTTTCTCTCCAAATATCTCGTCTTCCGCTCTAAAAAACACCTCTCTTAAATTTAACCTCCTTCCTTGTTCTTTCAAATATGTCTAAGAACAATTTTCACCCTGCCCTCACGGTTTCCAATATCAAGCTCAATGTCCCTATTGTCCTTGAGATGGAAAACGTTCAATATGCAACGTGGGCGGAGTTGTTTAAAATTCACGCTATCTCTTATCAAGTTCTTCATCACATCATTCCTCCCGCTAGACCCCTTCCTGCGGAGGATCCTGAGGTATGGATTACACTTGATGCTACCGTTCTTCGGTGGATATACGCCACTATTTCAAAGGACGCTTCTACAGACGATTATGGAGCCCGATACCACGGCTATGGTCGCATGGAATAGATTGCGTGACATATTCCAAGACAACCAACATTCCCAGTATCGTCACATCGAGCAGAATTCTCTCTCGCTCGAATGGACGTATTTCAACGCTTACGCATATTGCAAGAAACTAAAGGAATTGGCGGATCAACTCCGTAATGTTGGCGCACCAGTAACAAATAATCGTCTAGTTCTACAGTTGGTTGTCGGGCTTTCGGAGGCCTATAATGGTGTTGGAACTCTCCTTCGCCAAAGCAACCCTCTTCCCGACTTTCATCAAGCCCGCTCCATGCTGACGTTGGAAGAAGTCGGTTTGGCTAAAAAGGCGGCTACCGGAGCAAGCCCAGTTGTCATGGTGGCATCCTCTCCTAGTTCTTCGAGTTTTGTTAATAATTCGGGCCAAAACCATAATAATGGTGGCGGCAAGAATAATCGTAAAAATAACAAAAACCGCGGGGGCAAACGAGGCGGTTCCGGTGAGCAACAAGCAGGCGGTGGGTCCCATCCAGGGTACAGTGGGCCACCACCACCGTGGGCCCAGCAGTGGGGCCATTGGCAATGGAACCCGCACCCTCCACCACGCTTCTGGGCCGCTGGTCGCCAACACCCAGGCCCAACGCCACAGTTGGCGCCCATCGCCGATGGGCCCAATAGTAGTGTATCCAAGACTCACGCCCAAAGAAGATCACTAACGGCGTCCTTGGGCCCCGTCCTCTGCAAGCCCATCATGCAGCAGGCCCCACTCAGATCGATATCGAGGCCGTGATGCACACATTGGGATTGTCCCAACCGGACCCAAATTGGTACATGGACACTGGGGCCACTACTCACATGACTTCCGAATCAGGTACTCTCTCATCTTATTCCAATTTTGAGCACCCCTCGGGGGATAATTGTTGGTAATGACAGTTCTATTCCAATTCTAGGGTATGGTCAGAAAACATTGTCTCCTCCTAATCCACCACTCCTCTTGAAAAATACTTTACATGCTCCTAAATTGATAAAAAATTTAGTGTCTATCCGAAAATTCACAAATGACAATTTGCTTTCATTGAATTTGATCCTTTCTGTTTCTCTGTGAAGGATTTCAAGACGGAGTCATCTCATGAGGTGTGATAGTAGGGGATATGTATCCTATCATGCCCTAAGCCATCCATCGAGTCCAGTAGTGCCATCGCCTTTGCGACCATCTCTCCTTCCATGTGGCATGCTCATCTGGGTCATCCGGGATCTTCTATTTTATCAGCTTTAGATAAAAATAGCTTTATTTCTTGTAAGGGTACAAGTCGTACTCCAATTTGTCAGTCTTGTTCATTAGGAAAAATTGTTAAGTTGCCATTTGTAGACTCCAATTCCCATACTTCTATGTCATTTGACATTATTCATAGCGACTTACGGACGTCTCCTTCAATGAGTCATCGATATTATGTTCTCTTTTTAGATGATTATTCTCGATTTTTATGGACATTTCCAATTGCGAATAAATCACAAGTGTTTTCCGTCTTCATAAAATTTAGAGCGTTCATTCGTACTCAATTCGAAAGAGAAATAAAAAATATTCAATGTGATAATGGGAAAGAGTATGACAATAGGGAGTTTCGAGATTTTTGTGCTACTCATGGGATAAATTTTCATTTTTCATGTCCTCATACATCTTCACAAAATGGGAAAGCCGAACGCAAAATTCGTTCCATAAATAACATTGTCCGAACTCTCCTCATACATGCCTCCATACCTCCATATTTTTGGCATCATGCTCTACAAATGGCCACTTACCTTCTAAACATAATTCCGTCTAAAGGTCTGACATACTCTTCCCCCCTCAAAGTCCTATATAATAAGAACCCTTCTTATTCCCACCTTCGGATTTTTGGGTGCTTGTGTTATCCGTTATTCCCATCCACCACAATTAACAAACTTCAGGCTCGGTCTACCCCGTGTGTGTTTTTGGATTATCCACAAATCATCGTGGTTATAAGTGTTTTGATTTATCCTCCAAGAAAATCATAATCAATCGCCATGTCATTTTTGATGAAACTCAATTCCCATTTACGGAACTTCATACTCCCGAACCTAAGACACATAACTTTTTGGATGACCAAATATCCTCAGATATTATTCGAAATTTTTCTGACATCTCCGTACCCAAAATCCTCCAATGGCCCATCGCCTACTGGACCAACAAGATCGCCATCGAATCCAGCCCATCGAATAGTTCCAAAGAATCGGGCCTGCCCAATGCCGAACTGCCTGCATCCGAAGTCTCATTTGTACCGTTTTGGGCCAAGAGCCCATCGCTGCCGCTACCCGTCCCGAGCCCAGCAAATTCCCAAAATTTCATCAATCCTTCCTCGAGTCATAGACCGGTCACTCGTAGTCAGCGGGGTATTTGTACACCTAAAAGACATTTTAATTTACATTCTGATGTCTCTATATCCCCTTTGCCCCGCAATCCTGTGTCCGCATTAAATGACCCTAATTGGAAAATTGCTATGACTGATGAATATAATGCTCTTATTGATAATAAGACGTGGGAGTTGGTACCCCGTCCATATGGTATTAATATTATCAGGTCTATGTGGATTTTTGCTCATAAGGAGAATTCAGATGGGTCCTTTGCTCGACATAAGGCGCGACTTGTTGGTGATGGTAAGACTCAGCAGGTTGGTATTGATTGTGGTGAGACGTTTAGTCCGGTGGTTAAACCGGCTACCATTCGCACTGTGCTTAGCCTGGCTCTTTCAAAAACTTGGACAATCCATCAGTTGGATGTCAAGAATGCTTTTCTACATGGTGATCTCAAAGAAACAGTCTATATGCATCAGCCGTTGGGTTTCAGGGATCCCAACCGCCCTCATCATGTCTGTTTGTTGAAGAAATCACTATATGGGCTTAAGCAGTCTCCACGGGCCTGGTATACACGATTTGCTCATTTTGTTTCGACTATTGGGTTCACTCACAGCAGGTCAGATAATTCTTTATTCATCTACCGCCGTGGTTCTGCTTTGGCCTACATTCTGTTGTATGTGGATGATATCATCTTGACCGCCTCTTCCGATGCCTTGCGCCAATCTATCATGACCATGCTCAGTTCTGAGTTTGCTATGAAGGACTTGGGGCCGTTGAGTTACTTTTTGGGGATTGCCGTCAAGCGTCATTCAGGTGGCTTGTTTCTATCTCAACTAAGTATGCTCGAGATCATCGAGAGGCGGAGATGTCATCCTGTAAGTCCACTTCCACACCGGTTGATGCAAACCCAAAGTCGAGTACCGCAGAGTGCACCATACGAGGACCCGACCCGCTATCGCAGCCTTGCGAGGGCCCTCCAAAGATCTTACATTTACCAGGCCGGATATTACATATGCGGTTCGGCAGTGTGTTTATTCATGCATGATCCTAGAGTTGAGCACATGAATGCAATCAAACGCATCATTCGGTATATTCGGGGACACTAGACTATGGGTTGCACTTGTATCCTTCATCTACATCCACACTTGTCTCTTACGGATCTTTGATTGGGGTGGTTGTCCCGACACCAGACGGTCGACTTAGCTCTTGTATGTTCCTTGGCAACAACTTGGTCTCCTGGTCACCAAACGTCGTGCAACTATATCCCGCTCAAGTGCCGAGGCGAGAATATCGAGGGTAGCGAATGTGGTCTCCGAATCATGTTGGCTACGTAATTTGCTTTTGGAGCTTCATTGTCCAATCTCGTAAGGCAACCTTGGTATATTGCGATAACATTAGTGCCATCTACCCGTCAGGTAATCGATTCGGCACCAACACACCAAACATATCGAAATGGACATTCACTTTGTCCGTGAAAAGGTTGCAAAGCGGTCAAGTTCGTGTATGCCATGTCCCGCCTCGTTATCAAATTGCGTATATCTTTACAAAGGGTCTACCGGTTCTCTTTGAAGATTTTAGGGACAATCTCGGCGTTAAAACCGCCGCTATGGCGTGGGGTGTGTTAAGCAGAGGTAATATACCTGTGATATACACCGAATATACAACAAGATATATCACGGTATACAAGCAAGAATAAAGCAATGGGCGCTGGTGGCGATCCAAAGAGCCCATTTTCGCCAAAGCCCAAAGAATGGCCCCAAAGAGTCTATCTCGGTAAGTCCAAATTGTATATATGGTAAATATATTTGTAGTATATTATGAAAATGATACCTTAATTAGTGTTATACACCTACCATAATTGTATAGTTAGAATTATGGTAGAATAAGGATTTAGAAGTAGAATAGGAAAATGATTTTCCTATTATGAAAATATGTAACTTGTATATATATCTATTCAATCAATGAAAATAATCAAGGGATTATTTCTTTCAGTATTATCACATGAAAAATAAACTCTGCAAATTAGCTTTTTAACATCACAACAACTACTAGAAATCTTAGTTGAAGTTAATCATTATCCAACGTGGCAACCATTAAATCAAATCATACTAAAATTCTGATAATCAAATAGAACTAACTAGTGATCGTTCAATTGAGGAATCAATTTTCACAATGCAACATACTGTAACTGTGTAACAACATGAATGTAAGAAGTTACGGTATTAACCCTAGCTATCGGCGAGTACCTGAACGAGCTGGTGCAATGAGGTGGGGATCAAAATGAAGAGTTTTTCAACTTAGAGCACCTGAGTTTAAATATTTAACTTTGTGCACTGATGTTTAGATAATTACACTACATGACCATGTTTAATTTTGTGAGTCAGAAATGCCCTTTGCATATGGTTTAGTTTCAAATGATGACAATTAAAAGTGAGAAATAGTAGAATTTAGCCCCTTTAATAGGAACTAAACTGTGTCAAACAACAAAATTATAAATGGTGTAAAAAGAATTAGATTATTGATTAGTATTAGCTAATTTGAAAGTCAATTATCGATTACTGTTCATTGCAAGATTTACATATTTGAATGAAATATATATTGTTGATGTAACTACCTATTAGTATAGTTTAACTAGTCACTATAATATATTAAGTAATTTTTCTTATGTTATATACACACTCATTATAATTAGCTTTTGATTTATGTAAATTTCTTTTATATTTTCATGTATAAAAGTTAAAATTCTAAATTTATTAAACGAAATAGTGTAACTTGATACAACTGGAAAATTTATAATATAAATATTACTTACGGTATCAAATGTTGAATAGTTTTGAAGAGTTTTAAATTTTATTGCATAATCTGTAGTTTAAAAACACTTATGTTAATTATACACTAAAAACTAAATGCAAATGACTACATAAAGTGTGCGTGGATTTATAACTAGAAAGATATAAGTAATTTAATATAATCGTTAAACTACATATAGTATAAATCGAACTTAAATCATTTTACAAGTAATACAGTTGTCTGGAATGACGTGTCTGTTTAAAATAATAAAAAATACTTTAAAAAATATATTTTACTTTTGAAAAAACAGTGAGTTTATGATGTATGGTTAGCAAAAAAACATCTTCCAATGAAAATATTTTCTGTCAAAAGATCTTGCTTATGGGCAGAAGTTACTTCATTTGCAACTATTTCAACTCTTAATTTCATATCACTATCTAATTGATGCTCAAATATTATTTTCATAATTCCTACTCTATTTAATCAATATGGTATCCAGTTTTTCATATAATTATCAATCGTCAACAAATATTTTTTGTTTGAAAAGTATTTTTCAGTCGTCATTAATACCAGAAACAATTTTACAGAAAAATATGTCTAAAAGTAACTTATTTTGTTTTAATAAATATTTTTAAAAACTAACTTTATGGCACCAAACACATTTTTTCTCTCCAGAAAATCATGTATAGTAAGAGCGTGCTTGGGTTCCGTTTTCGAGTCTGTTTCCGATTCTCTTTTATTGAATTGATCCCATCAGAATAAAATTCACTTGACTGATACATGTACATACACCTAGCAATTCAACATAAAATTCTCTCAAGAGCCAGAAGTATTAAAGGAATGGCCATAGAAATGGGCGCATCATGGCCCCTTTCATCCGGAGTTGCCGTAACTTGGGATAAAATCGAATTTAATTCTTCATTTGTACAAAAACTTCACAAAAAAAAATAGGAGAGTAAAGGCTGGGTCCTGGGGGCATTTGCCTCTTCCCGCCGCCTACCCAAAAAAGACGAGGTTAGGACCTTATCTCCCTTCCGTTATCTTCCGCTTTGTAGTCTACCCGGCATGTGTCGATTCTTTCCTAGAGAAGCCTAGATCACTAGTTTTGGACTATCGAGAAACCCCCCTCTGCCCGCATCCATGGAACTTGTGGGGCGTCAGAGGCTGTTACCCCGTGGCCAACTCGAAGAGGCTGAAGTTCGACGAGCCGTATGCGGTGAGAATCGCACATACGGTAACGACTAGAAGTGAAGCTTCCTATCTTTTCATTCCTTCCTAAGCTTCAGTTGGTGTAATAGTTTCACCTCTAGTAAGGGCGCTCTGCTTTCTTAAAAGCAAGGACCACTACGGGGGGTCAAACCACTTGGCCCTTTGCCTTAGAAAGAGTTCACACATTATTCGACCTGATCGATTTGTTTACCCCAAAACGTGTGCTTCCACGGAGTATAGTTCAACCCGGGCTAGCTATGGAACAAGCTTGTGAACTAGGGACTCCGTTTCGGGATCTTCATTGACTGCGGAATGGATCGGTTAAACATTCCATTAGGTAGCCTTTCGACGATTGGATCTCTCTATGAATGGAAAAGGGGTGCTTCGGACCGGTTGAAAACCATGCCTTTCGAACCGAACACAATGGCCGTCTTTCAAATAAAAAAAATAAAATTTATGAAAATCGGAAATGTTGGTAATGTTAGAAGACGACCTATGTCATCTCGAATCGCTCTAGTACGATGGACCAGGGGGAGGGGGGAGGGGGCTCTTCTCACCTCTAGGAAAAACTTTTGGGATGAGCCCTTCTACTCATAATTTTTATATTAGAGGGAAAATTCTCGATCCTATTTGGTTAACCGGGCTACCTATTCAAAGATGAACTAATTGCAATAGTGATCTATCCCGTCAATCCCACCCATGAGTCTACTCCCCTTTCCTCTTTCAAGTGGGTTGGAAGCAGTTAATAATTCATGATCTGGCATGTATAGAATGAAAACTTCATTCTCGATTCTACGAGAATTTTTATGAAAGCCTTTCATCGGCCGACTGATGGAAATAGACTGACTACCAGAGATATTCGTGTTATTTCGTTTGCACTGCTACCAATTCGATCGATCCGGAATGAATAGATTAAACATTCCATTAGGTAGCCTGGTCTTGGAAAGAGAAGATTAAAGCAAGAGAACATGGGCGGTGCACGAAAGTCTTTTAGGAGAAGAAATCATTTTATTGATAAATGTTTGAGTACAACTCCAAGTATCCCCTGATTCTTGTCTCTAAGTTGTTCGCCTTGATTCGAGAGCTGAAGCAGCCCAGAAGAAGATAGACCCGCCACTATTGGAAAATATTTTCTGAAAATGTTTTCCACTTTTCCCATATTTGATTGAGTAAAGTTTTTGAAAAATATTTTTTCTAGAAAAATAAATTGTTCAAAAATGAGGAAAATGACTTCATTAATGGATGTTGGGAAATTAAGTTACATAAGTGACATTTCAAGTTCATTATCTCTTCTCCACCGACCTAACAACCCCAACCTCCCTCTCTTGACCATCTCACCCCAGCCACCCCCAAACCCCAACTCTCTATTTCATTCTAACCGTAAAGTATTTTGCTAGATTACATACAAATGCATTGGGATAATATTTTTTCTTCATTACCAAACACTAAAAAATAAGTAGAAACCTACTTATTTTCCACGAAAATGTTTTCTAAAACACATCCCAAGATTATTTAGTTTTTGTAAGAAAAGGGGTGTAGTAGCTTGATAACAGAAACCAACCGTTTAGGAGTGTATGGCTAGTTCAGCTTTATCTCTTTCTGTGCATCATCAACCTTCCCAATTCTTCTTCCCATGTCCACAGTGCTACACGAATTGGAAGACCAACTCCTCTTCTTTATTTATTTCAGATGGAGATAAGCGTTCTGTCACTTGCTTTTCTTCCAAGAAAAAAATAGGTTTCATGGACCAAATTCTTGATTATATTGAAGGTTTGTTTTTATTTCCTTACTTCCATATACGTGTTACTTGAACGTTATTCTTTCACCTACCAGCTTGTATAGAAACAAGTACTACTGCTTCGCCACAATTCTAAACTAGTTGGACTCGATCGGCTTGATAAATATTAAGTATCCATTTTCTTCCATTTTGAAGATTCATACTTAGCTAGTTAGCGTAGGGATGTAGTAGCTCAGTTGGTTGGCTACCTGAACTTTCATTTTGTTGGTGAGAGTTTGAATCTTCACATTGTAATTCCCTACCCTTATGTAATAAAAGAAATTAAAAAAAAAACTTACCTAGTTAGCTTTCAAGTTTCAACTAGCAGCTTGAACTTGACCGAATTCGGTAATTCGATGCTGGATCTACATTTTTTCCCATTTTTTTCTGTTAGGTGGGGCGACTTAGGGTAGGAAGAAGAGGAAGGGGAAGGGGATAGTGAAGGGAAAGATTTGATGAGAATCAACATAGCTGTCCCGCTCAATTCTCAATTGGAAGTCATTGATCAGTCTATGATGCTTGCAGTTAATTCAACAACGAAAACATATCCAATGTAATCTCACAAGTGGGGTTTGGGGAGGGTAGATTATACGCAGACCTTACCCCTACCATGGGAGGTAGAGAGACTAGTTCCAATAGACCCTCGGCTAGCAAATGAATACGCTTGCAGTTAATTGAATGCCGCAAATATATCTTAAAGTTGCATTATTTCTGCTATCTTAGATGAGCCAACAAGAGGAATTTAAGAGCCTAGGATGGCTAAGGCTGAAATCAATATATTCTTCTCCCTAGAGCTATAATCATGTTTCTATAAGAGGTATTAGTTGGCTGATAAATATTATAGCAGCAGGTAATGTTAAACTGGAGTTAGAAATTCAAACTTTTTCAAGTGTCCCACTGGTTGAGAGAATGGACCATTATGTCCTTATATGATCTTGGCAATTTTGACCTCATGAGCTAAATTTCATAATTGAATTAGGACCAAGGTCCATCTTGTTAAAACACGGTAGCAAAGCTAGTTATTGGTTTACGTAATACTTGGGTCGTCATGCTATATTATCCACGCATCAGATATCCAGTCATTGTTGTGCAGAAGGGGTATTAAGTGTCCTACATTGGGATTGAGGGAATGAGTTGCTATCTCCATATGGTCTCGGACATTCCTCATCTCATAAGCTTGCTATTGCGGTTTATTCAGGCCCAAGGTCCATCTTTATTACCCCCTCTGTCCTGAAAAGATTGGCCTACTTTCCTTATTAGTTTGTCCAAAAAAGATTGGTTCCTTTTTATATGTGGAAACAATTTTACTTTATGAGATCATTTATAGCCACACAAGTATCTAAGATTTGTTTTGGACCACACATTTCAAAGTCTTCCTTTATTTCTTAAACTTTGTGCCAAGTCAAACTAGGCCAATCTTTTTGGGACGGAGGGAGTATATGGTATCAGAGTTAGACTTAACCAAATATATTCTTGGTTTACCAGTGTTGGGCCCCTCTATATTAAGTTCATGCTCTAGATATTCAGACTTCGGCATACCAGGGTAGGGGGTTGATAAAGTGTTCGATATTGGTGTTGTTTCCGTATATAATATATGAGCAATCCTCACTTTATGAGCTAACTTGATTGAGTAGATTCAAGATCCATTTTCTTAACAAAGCCGAGTTCAGATGTGGTTCTAGTATATAAGGTGAGTGTGAGCAGTGGATGCACATTCATCCAGTGTATAATAAATCTAAAGAAATGTTCTACGGAGAGGTGCACCTACTCATGTTAAATCTTGAATCCGTCTATACTTGCGAGATAGTTGTATAGCTCTATGCCTTCTGTGAGCAATATGGGTGACAAACAAGAAGTGCTCTGGTTGAACTTTGACGATGATTTTTAGGGCATAGGACAGCCTGTGTAAAATCTCCTGTTTATGATTCTTATAGCTCTCATTTTTCCAGATATTGCAATAAAAAATTTATTTTTCTCGCCAGAAGGACTCAGTGTACCAGTATATTTGGTGCACTGCAAAACGTTTGGTGCAAGGCTCCTTGCAGTGTCATGCTGTGTTCAGATGGTCTTTGTGTTGAAGCTCCTGATGAATATCTGCATCTTTTTTCTAGATGGAAATTTATGGCCTCCCCATTTCAATATCTCTACTGACTGGTGATGGCAATTCATAGTTCATTTAATGATTTTTGCTCCAAATTGTAATTATCATTAGTATCATAAGCATTCATCATTTCAGTGCGAAATCTTTAACTTGTTAGACCCGAAATGATGAGAACACATCATTTTAAAATAAAGGACAAACAGAAAATGACTCTAAAACCAAAAAGAGTTTAAATGATTATGATGCAAATCCTTCCCACTAAAGTTAGGTGATATGATGTGATCTAATCCATCTCAAAGACTGCTGATCAAACAAGATTTCCTTTATCATTGACCTTCTCCTCCATGCATGCCATTTGATTTCAGGGGGTCCGAAGTTACGAAAATGGTATGGGGCACCTGAGCTCCTCCCAAAAGATGGATCCCTTTCAGAAGAAGATATGTCTCCTGGTAGCTGAATTTAGTAATATTTTCCATGCGATTCCTGCTCTAAAATATCATATCAACAATGTGTACTATTTTTTTAACAAACAGAAGAAGATGAAGTCAGGGATGCAGTTTTAGTTACCGATGGAGATAATGAGATTGGTCAGGTTCGTATATGGTAGCATCAGATACCTTGCACTAGAATCTTTATAAGTATCTTGTTGTTCATAATTTGTGCATGTGCAAGCGGTGGACATTATTCATCTTACATGATCTAAGTTCCACTTGCATGATTTAGTCATACCTCAGTTTTAATTTTACACTTCTCCACCTGAATGATACAATATATAGCTCAATCTCTAATCAGTCTCATCCGACGTAAACTTTACGTATACATGATCGCTTGACAGATGATTATATTGGCTCTAATAATCAAACGAACTCGGATAAAAGCTCTTGTTAAGGATAAGCGGGTTGCCATGGAAGCTTTTGGTACTTATGTTGAGGTTGGTGGCATTTTTATACATCTTTTTAGTACCATTTAGACTTGGTAGTATTTTAATACTTAATGTTCCTAAGCTACTATGAAGCCAATAGCAGGTGATGCAAGGGACAGGTCATTACTAAAGAAGGCTCTAAGTGGTGTCCGTGCAGTGATATGCCCAAATGTATGCTCGCTCTTATCATCCCCTCTATCATTTTTTATTGTGACCCCACCCTCCAACACACCTCATTTTCACCCCACCCCCAAAGTCTCCATCCCCGACCCCCACCTTCCATAGTATTATGTCTATATTATATACAAATGCTTTTAGGATAATATATTTTACTTATGTATCGAACACAAGAAAATAAGTATATAAAATATTTTCTAAGAAAACATTTTTCATAGAAAACATTTCTTCATACTGAACACACCTCTATAATACACCTGTTTTATCTCCTAGCACATCTGTTTTCTGGATTTATTTAATTTTGTCGGGTCTTCTTCTTAAAATTATTTAGCTACATTCTTTCTGTATGCACGAATGTCAGTTTATAACCTCTCTTATGCCTAAGCTGCATTTGTAGGAAGGTTTTATATCAAATATAGAGAGTTGGAAAGGATTACAACACGTGATCCTATTATCTCAGGTAGTCCTCTCTCATACATGTCTTAGGCGATGGGAATTTTTCGAATGGTTTATGTTTTGATTTTATGATATGATGACGTTGCAGCTGTCTGTTTATAGAGGTTCTAGCGGGGTTCAAGCAATTGTTACTGCCAATGCAAGAAAACTGGCAGAACAAGATGAATCACTGGTTATGGCTTCAGGAATCCCTTACACCATTATTAGAACTGGCTTATTGGTAAATGTACCGGGTGGAAATCAAGGTTTCAACTTTAAAGAGGTAATACTTGTATGTGTAGCTTCTTTATTAGGTAGATGTGTCGAAATCACCATCTGTTTACTGTTCTTTTCTCACTTGACAATTTGGAAATGTCATTGGCTGTATTTAAACTAGCATCAGCTGTACAACTATTTTTCCAAGGTTGAAATCACCAGCAAATGAACTATATGTTGTTCTTTTTGTGCAAAATAAATCAAAATTATTCACGCATTGAATAGAATACCACTATACCAGTTTTTGTTGTTCATGTTTAGCAAATTACTTACTGTTGCTACTCAACATAGTAACTGAGTTTAGTTTTTACATTTTGTACAAACACGAAGTAATATGCCCATGAAGGACCCCTTGATTTGATATACAGTTACCACCATTCCAACCATTTCTTTAAGCATAGTAGCTAATATGAGAAACTTAGCATTTGAAATGTCTTTGGTTCTGGCATTAGAGCAAATAAGAATAGAATGATTATACAAAAAGGGACCAGGAATTCCTTGCATGAAATTTATGACAGTGTGTTGAATATGTTTTCAGTGAATGGTTTCCTATGTTTCTGAGTAATTTGGCTGGCTATTTTCATTCACTTAAAATCTTTCTCAAGAAAGGTAGTTTGGTAAATCAACTGGTTCCATGATTTTCATGCCAGGGCTGTGCTTCGCAAGGAAAGCTGAGGAAGGAGGACGCCGCTTTCATCTGTGTAGAGGCCCTTGACACAGTACCACACAAAGGACTGATATTTGAGGTTTGTTCGACTCGTGCAACCTGGCCTTATATTCTAAGATTCTGTAGCTTCCGCAAATGAGTGTTTAGGTAGGTTGACGACTTATAACTCTCTGTTATTGATGGGAAGAGAGTGTTGGCCTTGTGGAAAGGATACTCCGCCTCCAACCATGAGGTTAGGGGCTCGCGTAACCAAGGGGGTAAAGTGGAAAAGATCCGCTGTTGAACCCTGGGGGAAAAGATTTAGTGGTATGGAGTTTACCGTATTTTGAAATTAAAAATAGAACCAATTGTTGATCACTTCTGTTTAAAAAAGAACTAGTCAATCTGCAGTGTGCCTATCTGGAACTTTTCACTGTCAAAATCAAACATTTGTTGGATTATGTCTATTCGAAAAAACCCCAATATTTTTAGTTTTCGTTTCAAATTCACAGTATCCACTGATGTTCGAGGGTGATGTTCACCATAATGGAACATTTTAATGCAGTTCTATCTAATACATCTGACCTATCTTGTTGTCAATGCACTTCTGTTCTCCATTGTTTGCTGTTAAGTAGCTAACATCTTTCGGTATGTCAAATAACAGGTGGTTAATGGTGAGGACAAGGTCATGGACTGGAAAGTGTGTTTTGCAGCCTTGATAGAGAAATCAGAGCTGTAATTTCTTGGTATCCAAAATTGATACATTCTTTTTTTTCTCGATTTACACAAAAATGTACACATCAACAGTGTTTGAGAGAATTTCATCATCATATAATTAAGCCAAAAAGTTTGAAGCAAACTGCTTATTTTCTGTATGTAATTTATGCTAAAAGGGGCACCAAAAGCCTCTTGACTAGTGGTAAAGAACTTCAAAAGAAGAAGAAAAACTGTGGCTGGTGGTGAAATGCAAAATACAGATAAGCAGTCTTTAACGCGATTCAAGAAAAGGCATGGTAAAAGCGTATACTAAGCATCCCCTTGAGGTTTCAATGAGTTCAGACACCACACCACCCATTTGGAATATTTTATTCAGAAACATGGAAAATAACAAAGTGGCAGCTAAAGAGCTCCTCAAAAACAGAGAAACAAACTCATGATACAATGATGTTTTTCAAAGACAAGAACAAAGAACAAAAGCATATATGCTTCTTCTTTATCATCCCATCAAGTGTACATTTTATTATCACTCAACTGAAGCACAATATTACGTATGATTTATGACTGTCCTTGAGGCCCAAGCTGACTTCTTGTGAAACCTGTAAGACCACCTAGAAACTCACTGTTAAGAATCTCATATATGTTGAGCGTATTGGTTGTTGTATCTTTATAATCTTGGCAATCCTCAGTTCATAAGCTAATTTTGGATTGAGTTGGGCTCAATGTCTATTTTCTTGGCACCCACTCAAACATCCAAATGCAGGAAAGGAAAAGAGAGAACAAGAAACTCTACTGTTATAAATATACGAGAAAACTGCAATGCGCTATCTATGAAATCGACTCCAATTGCAAAAATAGAAGGATAACAATGGAAAACTTGACTAAAAAGTATTTACTTTCGGCTATAAGCCTAGAATTGATACCAAAGGTCAAGAATTTTTCACCAACACTGAGAAAGAATAGGATCAGCTACGCGAATCCTCTGTATCCATCCCATTCTATGCAAACCTAATCAAAGAGAGCTGATTTACTGAGAACAATCAGCTGGACCTAGTTCTCTTCTGACCGTCTCTTTGATCTGATTGATTAGCATTAGTCGATTCACCCTCAGAGAAGGCCTCCACAGATGTGCTAACAAAACTTGAGAGATCAGCATAGAGATTAACTACTTTTCTAATATTGTTATTTAGCTCTCTAATTAGACCCACGTTTCGAGTCAAGTTATCTGGGATTGTCGACTCGTGGTTCTGATTGATCTCATTGATTAACAACTTGTTTTGATCCAAGATGTTTTGTACTTGAACAAAGTTCTTCTGCAGTGTCTGAACTATTTTGCAGTCAACTTGAATTCCATTCCCGGTGGACGAGATATCATCTTCCATTTCAATTACCACTGAATATAATCAGAAACAACTAACAAATGCTGCATATAGAAATATAAAATTATCTTAGAGTCTAAGACTTAGACCAACAACTTCAAATTATAAGCCATAGTGAACAAGTTTCATTATATTAAAATAAACTTGGAATATACAAACGTCGAAAAACAGGCAGAAAACCTTTTAAAATCAGTCAAGAAATCATCACACGACAGATTTTGTATAATAGGGATATCAAGCAAGCTTCAATACCAAATTAGTTGAGGTAATCCATATGCATTCTATGTATTCATATTTAATCAGGCCCATTTCATGTCCAATACTATTATACAGACCAGACCAGACCAGATCAGACCAGGTTAAATGACTACGTTCCAAGAAATTCAGTATTTAGAGGTTCTATCATAGTTTAGATTTTCTTTATGACTATCAACCTACAGCAATCCCTATCTTTTACCTTTACCGAAAACGAAAATTATGAAAGTTGCCTCATAACATAGAAAGTTGCCTCATATAACATAGAAACAGCACTCCTTTTCCTTTTTTTTTTAATAAGGTAACATTAAACATAGAAACATACTCTATTAAAAAAGAGTGTATTTTTAGCCAAGGCAAGCTTCTTTTTCTGTTCTTTTCCTCATTATTATCAATTTCAGGAACAACAACATTTGTAGTAGTTCTTGGTGCCGAATCAAAAGGTTCCCAAGAGCTTCTCTAAAAGAGTAAAAAAGAAAAGGGCAGCTCGGTGCACTAAACTCCCCCAGTGCGCGGGGTCCGGCTAGACACAAGGGTCTATTGTACGCGGTCTTACCTTGCATTTATGCAAGAGGCTGTTTTCCCGACTAGAACCCGTGACCTCCTGGTCAGTAACTTTATCAGTTACTCCAGAGCTCCCCTTCAACTTCTCTAAACAGTAAACTTGTCAAAAAAATTGTTCCCACCATCTCTAAAAAGTATAAGCTGAAACACTTGTGTTATTTAATCATGCCCTCCCTTCAGACTTAAGACTACCCTTTCAAATTTCATAATGGGATTGAAAGAATTTGAAAAATCCAATTCAAGACTTTAAAGCAATGGATGGAACAAACTTTTTTATATACCTCTTTGAAAGCTTTATCCAGTTTGTTACTTCCTCCCTCTCAATTTATATGAGGTTTAATAAGTTTTGGGAGTCAAACAACTCTTTCATCGACTCAATTTCAAACATAAATTCTTTCAAAATTTTACTCCCTCTGTCCCAATTTATATGACACACTTTCCTTTTTAATCAGTCCAAAAAAGAATGACACATTTTCTTATTTGACAACAATTTAACTACAAAACGAGATGTTTTATAACCACCCAAATATCTTTTGATAACAAGATTCAAAAGTCTTTTATTTCTCGACCCCAGAAAGGTCAAGTAAGCTCTGTGTACATACTACCTTCCCCAAATCCTACTTTATGGGATTAATGGGTATATTATTGTTGCTTTATTTCTTAAAGTCTGTACCCAGTCAAACTGCATCGTATAAATTGAAACGTATAATAAAAATTACATATTTGAAATCTGCCTAAAAAATACAAGTCTGCATAATTAATAATTCAGAAAAGAGTCAGCAGAAAACTGTAGTCAAACAAAACCAAACTGGTCACCATTATATAAATTGGGACGGGAAGTATAAAAGAAAAACCTAACCCAAAACACGGGGAACAACAAGAAAACGAATTAGATGAGCATGTATGAAGAAGGTAGAAATCAATGAATTAGAAAATTCTACATAGAATAAGCGACCGCGTGTATAACCACATAGAGAAATATCATGGGAAATTTCCTAACTTTTTGTTTAAGAGGTGAGGATTACCTTAAAATTGTGGAACACTACTTTCAAGTAAAGTATGGGAAATCCGAAATCACGACCAGATGATGGATTGTCTCAATGTCTGTTCGCAGAGGTTGCGGTTGTGTCTCTCTCCTCGTTTACTTGCATCTTGGAAATGGTCTTAAAATACTACTTGGTTGAAACTTTAGATTGTGGATTAGTATATTTGATATGAGGAAAATGGATGGAGCCTTTATAGCAATGGTAAAATTGTAAATTGTCTGTGATATATAGATCTCGAGTTCGAGTGAGTCATCTATCTTTGTATTAGATACTTTGTTTATATCACACCCTTGTGTATATGAAATTATCTTTTTTTTTTTGTGGAAAATAGATAGGAGAATTTTATTAGACATTTGTACATGCATTTCATCTCATGAGATTAAATTTTACTTTTTCTCGATAAAAAATAAATATTCACTTAGTCATTTGCACACTCTTTAAAAAATGTTAACTTCTAGATAAAAATAGTTAATTTTATTAAAATGTCTCTAATTAAATATGTATTGAGATTTGATCACCTAACACTTAACAAGGGAAAATCTGAAAAAGTAAGATTAACTCTTTCTTAATTTGGAAAGTAGACATTTTTTTACTCAAACAATAAAGGCTGAGTGGACATTCTTTTTGATCCGGATGGAGTAAATCATTCAAAAAGACATGAGTTGGGATTTCAAATCATGATTTCAAAATTTTTAAATGTAAAAGTTGACCTATAAATTTATATTTTGTAAAAATAGATTCATAAGTTGGTATATATATTACCAGTCATGTTTATCAACCATTTATATCAAATATTAAAAGATCTACATGTTGATAATATATTTATAATAAATTTACTCTTACCAATCATGTACAGTCAAATCTCTTTATATTGTCATTCGCTATACCAACATTTCACTATAACGACATGATTTTCTCCACAACCGATTTTTCATGTTATATTTTACTTCTCTATAACAATATTTTGCGTATAACAATAATGACATTCATTATATCAGTACACTCTTTATAAAATTACATCTCTATAACAGCCATACTCAAATATTGTGTAATAATATTTGTAAGAAGTATATTATGTATAAAAATAAAATATCAAAATATTTATGACAATCATCAAAGAAAAGAGTGAATTCCTTTTTGCTGAAAGTTTAGACAAAAATCTTCGTCAATTCAAGTATTATATTATCACTAACAGAAAAAAATTTACGAAACAACCTATAATTGTGAAAATACCATTCTCCATTGTTGGAGAAATATCGAAATTCTACCTACTGATGAAAACCACAATATTAATAGTACAAATTTAGAACTTGTTGAGGATGTTGGTAGTGTGTCATCACTTATAGTCCAAATCTCATCTCATAATACCAATCAAGCAATGGTTGCTACCACTTATGCGGAGTTTGATGCAGCTCTTCCAATCCTTAAAACCTACACTGATGAAGAGATTATTGCTCAAGTGATTGGAGTGGAAGAATAAGAGACAACATATACAGAAGGTGACAATGAAATATTGATGAAGAGCTTCAACTTATTGCTATTTGGAGTGAGATACAAGAGTCAACTGTTAAGCTCTGAGGCAACCTTTAAAGGAAAACTATTGAATTACCTTTTGCTGAAAGTTTAGACAAATTCTTCATGAATTCTTACGTCAACTTGAAATTATATTTAAATTCTTAGTTAATTTGAAATGCATATGTTCCTTAGATTTCAATTATTTATCGGTATGCTACAACTAGTCATGAATTTATTTGTATTTTTAATTTTTAATTAATGAGCTATGAAAATCAATTGAAAATTTTAAATTAACAAGTATATTATTTTCGTTTATAGCATAAAAAGTACAGAAAAATAATTCTTTGCGTACTTTTGTTTATAACGGCTAAATGAGATCCAAACATGAAATGTCAGTATACATATATAACAACACCTCACTATAGCGGCCATGAAATTCTCGGACAAACACTTCCACTATAGAAAAGTTTGACCGTAAGAGAATTATATTAAAGAGTAGTTACACTACAACTCATGTTCAATTTTCCATTTTATTGAATTAAAATTTGATCAATTAATGTTGTATCTTTTAGAAAGGCTTTCTAGTAGCATATTAATTTTGTTATGAACTATGACTTGCTCATTTGGTAAGATTGTATAAAAATTGGGAGAATTTTGATGGTTTTCACAACTTGTGGTTTTTTTTTTGTCTATAAGAAAAAAATACAACTTAATTCAAATTATATGTCTAAACAAAACTTTAATTTCAAATCATCATGCTTTTATCTCATGATTTCAAATATGTCCAAACGGCTCCTATAGTCTTTTTTCTCTTTTTATCCTGTGATCGCACCCGCTTTAGGGTAAAGCTCCGTCTTTTTTAACTTTTACATGGACTAACTAATATCACAATAATTAATGTGGCATGCTAAAAATTATGAATGTTTAAAAATAGTGGGAAATGAATTGGAGAAAAGTAAATTTGATTTCTTTTATAAAAGATAGTAGCTAGAATTGCAGCACAAAAGTTGGACACACCACAGCGTTTGAGTAACATTTGTTGGTACTTTGTAGCCCAAAAGCCATCTTAAGAGTGTCATAGCAGGCAAAATTTGGGAGCCGCTATAGCACGCTGCACCTATAGCTAGTATTTTATTACAAGACAAAGAGGTCTTAGGGTGTGTTTGGTATGACAAAAATATTTCTTGAAAAATAAGTGATTTTTCTATTTATTTTTTTGTGTTTGGTATGCAAGTCGGAAAATGTAATTTTAAGAACATTTGCATATACTCAAAGCAAAATCACTATGAAGTTTTTGAATTCGGAGTGCAATTTTTGGTGGTGGGGCACGAATTGGGAGGTGGGATAGGATGTGCGGGGGGTGGATTAAGAATTTTTTTTTTATAAAAAAATATATAAAATAGAAAATTCGGGGAGGGAGGTCGGGGTGTAAAAAACCAACAACAAAAACTTTTAAAAACAAATTTAAGTTTTTTGGAGGGTGATGGGGTCGCGGGGGGTTAGGGGAATGATATTGTGGGATAGGATTTTTTTAAAATTTTCTATGAATGTTTTATAAAAGCAAAATAAAATATATGAAAAAGAAAATTCAGAGAGGGTGGTGGAAGGTAGGGTGGGTGGGGTATGGGCGTAGGTGGTTTGGGTTGGGTTTGTGGGTGCGGGGTGGGTTGAGAATATGTTGGTGTGTTTTTATTAATTCAGAAAAAAAAAATTCTCAATTTTTATGAAAAATATTCTCCTATTTTGAGGAAAATATTTCTAAAATCTTAAGTGTAATCAAATAAGAAAAAATATGAAAATATTTTCCGTCATACCAAACACACCCTTAGAGTTATAAGTTTTATATTGTTGGTTACAAATTTAACAGAGGAGAATGAACCCAACTCCAACATCTTTGTAATCCAAAGGTAACATACTTACTGCCAGTTTGAGTAATTAACTCCTCCCTCATATAAGAATTAACACAAAAAATTATAAATCTCTACAAATTTTCATTAGTTCTTTAAAACAACAATAATAACATATCCAACATATTCTCATATGGTGGGGTCTGGGATAGAGTATACGCAGATTTTACCCATAACTTGGAAGGCTGGGAGATTGTTTTCGAAAGACCCTCATCTCAAGAGAAGACATAACATAACAAAGAATGTCAGATAAGGTTTGAAGAAAAGTAAAGTGAAGTAACCCACTTTGTGGGATTTTGTACATAAATAACCATTTAAAAAAGTTATCATACTACCTTTTGCGAATGGAAATTCCTGCGTAATAGGGGTTAATATAAACCCTAACACTTGGCCATTTTCAAGTCACTCTTCACCTTCTCCATTTTCACTCTTATAACATACTTTAGCTCCCCGAAAATCATGCCTCAAAGCTCCAAAACGTCAAACATTGCTATAGAACTCGATGTTTGTGAATGTGGGTATTATTGTAAGCTATGAACATCAAGGACCCAGATAATTCGGATAGTTTTTTTTGGCGTTGTAAAGTGCCCGAAGTAAGTGTTTTTACAAGTTTTAGGGTTCAGATTTTTTTTCACATTATCTACATATTTTACTTTCAAAAACTAATTTTCTTGTAATGTTTATAGGATATGAATGGTTGCAAATATTTTCGATGGAAAGATGACATTCTTGTGGATAAAACGGTGGCGACGAAGTTTAAAAAGTATGTTGTTGATAAAGATATCGCGACTTCACATATCAATAGAGATACCTTGAAGTTTGACTTGCAGTTTAGACTTATGGAAGCTCAAGAAAAATTGACCTTCTGGAGGGCTTGCTAAAAGAATCCGAAGAAAAACAAAGAATTTTCAAGCATAAACTTAGAGACACTCAACACGAGAAAAATGCTTTGAAAGAAAAACTGAAATTTTGAAAGATTATTTGTGCTATCTTGTTGTTGTTTATTATTTCTATGTATTTTATTTATTAAGTTTATTATTTCTATGTAGTTTGTTTTTATGTATTTTCGGTTTAGTTTGTTATTTTTATGTATTTTATTTTTACTAGTTGCATGTTTTCATGTATTATGTAATCGACACCTTTTATGTACTAATTTATTTGTGTTTTCTTTAAAATTGTGAATTGTTGAACTTTTTATGTATTATTAACTCAAAGAAGCTTATATACATTAGTAATAGACTATAACAATCAAATAAAATTAAAACATACTAATTTTCTTCAAATTGATGACTTTATGATAAATTAAAAATACAAATTAAATCATGAGTCCAGAACTTAAATGACCCAAAAACTAAGCAAGTGAACCAAAATAACCCCTAATCATCATCAGAATAGAAGTCCTCAATATCATCCTCATAATAGTATTTTGGGTTTCTTAAGACATATCTTCTTTCTGTAGATGTTAGTTCTCTATCCGTTGATGATGATTGTTCTTCGGCCAACTTTAGCATGTAAAATCTAAAACGTCTTGCTAACATTATGTTGTTTTCTTTTCTAATCCTCTGTACGGAAACCTCGCAAGAATGTGGATCAGTTCGAGGCATGGTCATTGAGAATCTTGTTGGAATTTGAGCGTTGAGATTTTTCAAGTCACGAACAAGACGTTCTGATTCGGCATGCCGATATGCTCATTCTCGGCATAACTCGCAATAATATTCTCGTGGATCTGAATATTTCACATTGCAAAAATCATCATTACGCTCTATAAGAAGGTGGAGTTTCAAATCGTCTATCTTGAATTCATTGTTATCAAGATAACTCGAGTCGCCGAAATAGCTGCTATGATTTGAGTTATCATCACCACTTCTATTTGAATCATTTGGAAGGAATACTGACCAATCTACATTTCTACTACTCGACATTGAATATGTTGTAGTTTAATAATAAATGAAATGTTACTTATATAGTTTCAAACCCCCAAGTACCCTTGGGGTCGTCATTATGACCCTACATACCTACTTTATAATAAAAATATATTAATAGGATCATGGGGATTCATCTTCATCGGACATCTCACAATACGAATCGCACTTGGATATGAATCTGACGTAATCATGTTGACCATATTCTACCTTGAGGCAACGTATTTTCATCCGATTGTTCAATTTGCGAAAACGGTTAAGAGTAAAATTGAACTCTTGTGGTGTACCATGATGCATTGACGTAGCACGACTTTTTGGACGTTTAAGTCCGAGTGTCCTCAAATTTTGTTCTAGCACTTCAGCCTTCCTAACACGCCAATTCCACTAAGCTCTCATTGTATTATTGTATTCTTGATTGTATCTGTGGTTCGGGTTATTTGAGTATTTAAAATCATCATCATCTAGTTTTCATGTCCTACCCGTTGCTTCGAATATGTTTGCTGGGGTAAAATATGTAATAGAACCAATATCAGAAAATTGGTTAAAAATTGACATAATAACTCATTTTAATGTGAATGCTAGTTCGTCATTCATGTTATATACTACTCCTTGATTTGACAATACTATGCTTGGTTTTGACCGCTTTATATTACACAATTTTTACATGCGCAAATTATGAATTTTCGGAATGACATCCTTAATTTGACAACACTATGCTCACTTTTGATCGCTTTATATGACCCACTTATATTGCTCAACTTTTACATGCACAAAATATGAGTTTTCGGAATGGTATCCTTGATTTGACAACACTATGCTCGCTTTTGACCGTTTTATATGTCACACTTATATTGCGTAACTTTTACACGCGCAAAATATGTCTTTTCGGAATATATGACACACTTATATTGCGCAACTTTTACATGTGCAAATATGAGTTTTTGAAATGACATCCTTGATTTGACAACACTATGCTCGTTTTTGACCTCTTTATAAGACACAATTATATTGCGCAATTTTTACATGCGCAAAATATGAGTTTTGACATTCTTGATTTGACAACAGTATGCTCACTTTTGACCGCTTTATATGACACTGTTAACACTCAAAGTCGAATCAAGTGACAACCAAAGGTGGAAAAGGATTCTAAGTCGGTAACTGAGCGGAATCAAAGCCGAATCCGTTAGTCCTTACCCTCGGCTAGAAAAGCATCATCAGCTATTACAGTAGTCTGGCCGAGTCATAATTTTGAGGAACAGCTGATACCCATACATACTCGGATGCCTCGAAGACCAAGTCAAAGGACCTTCTAGAAAAGGTAGCAACCAACAACGGCCAGAAGGGAGTGTCGTCGATCGTGCTAGAGGTCCATGCAAAAAAATCGGCACCACCTCCTCATAGTTGGCTAGTGGATTTATTGGGTAGTTTGGTGGCTAACATAGGGGGTCATGTTTATTATTCTTGTACTATAAATATAGGAATCATTTGTACAGAAAAGAACAACACAATCAATCAAAAAACTTATTTTTACTTATCTTCATTCTATCTTTATCGCCTTTATTGCACTCTAGTTGTATTTATGTTTCTTACCACTTAGTTTACTCAATCACCATCCTAACGCTTACTGGAGTAGTTGGGGAACCCATTGCTGAAAGTTAGAGTTCTGCTTCCGGCCTAAATCGCTTAGTTAAGGAATTAATTTGTCATCCGATAAAACGACAAACACTTCGGAGGAAAACAAATTTGGCACGACCAGTGGGACCATAGGTGATCTCATAGCGAAGTTTGATTCTCCAAGTCAGGATCACACTTGGCGTATGCACCTAAGGTCTGGTAAGAAAATGAACCCAGAGTCCAGTTCACATCCTAAACAGAATCCTCCCAAAAGGAACAATGAGCCACCATCTTCTTCGGGTATGCCTACATCGGTTGATACCCCTCCACTTCATCCGTCAACCAAGTTGTGGGTGAACTTTATCAACTTGAAGGTCCAACTGTTATGACCGCGTATTTCATTAGACAACAGATTGACTTAGGCATCCCCGACATTATGTATCAGGTTTCCAAACAATTGGCTGACATTGTCAAGACAATAGTGCATAATGAGGTTCAGTAGACGAAAGAATTGGAATCCAATCGACTGCATCCAGGAGAAGGTTCGGCTAGTTCTGCCATCCCTCTGACGAGTGGCGCTGTGCAGTATGCAACTGTGACTCCAGGTGTTGTTTCTCAGCCGAATGTGTATCAGTTAGTACCTACTCAAGTACAGTCGATAGCACACTTAGGAGCACAAGCCCAGTCACTTGGTAACCAGTCTACTTTATGGTTACCACCAAACGCTGGGGAGCAAACTGTGCCACTCGACCAAGCGAATCTGTTGTATGGACAAATCAACATGGCTCGGAGACCAGTTCAGGCATATGGACATCTTGGTTTGCCGCCCATTATGACGTATGCTTATGCAAACGGCCCTACGGTACAAGCGACTAATATTGGCCAGTCTAATTAGCAGTCGATGGGCCCTGGCACCTTGCTAGGATATCTGGTGATGCTGTCTACAGCGGGACACCATTACAACAGTCACAGCCGATACCCAATCCATACCATCCAGGAAGCGCAAATTTTCTAAGAACGGCTGATGTCCGATGAGAGTAGACATGGACCACTGGTCCACCTCATCCTCAAGTTCCGTCGGCTGTTCCAGGAGCTCAGGTTGCAGGCTTTGGTGTCTATGCCCAACAACAGCAATGGGGATATACCCCACCTGTTGGTAATGACCAGCAGAATACCTACAACTTTCAAAACCTGTTCAACAAGGGGTAGATTGGATGCCTCCAATTCAGAACGCCTACCAGCCGGTTCCAGTTGAGAATCAATAGGGGACGTCACAACTGATGAACCGTGAAACCATTGCGAATACCATGAGGAGGTACTTTGGCATTCAACTGAAACCTTTGGACAGGCATGTCTACAGGAAGCCCTACCCCGATTAGATAGATCGGGTAGCACTATTTCCAAGAGGCTTCAAAACACCTGATTTTGCCACCTTCTCGGGTGATGATGACAAATCTACCATTGAGCACATGGGAAGATTTACCGCCCAATATGGCAAAGTTGGCCAGAACGAGTATCATAAGCTGCAATTATTCCCCATTTCTCTAACCGAAATGGCATTTGCCTGGTCCTCATCATTGGCCCCCAACTCTGTGCAGAGTTGGGTTGACATGGAGTGTTGTTTCCATGATAGATTTTATTGGCCCCAACCTCAAGTCACTGTAACTGACTTGACGAATCTCAAGCAACATGTCGATATGTCGGCTACCGATTATATCGAGAGATTCAGAAGGAAGGTTGGGAAATGCACTGTACACTTCCCTGAATTAGAATATGCCCATATGATAATCAACAATATGCATCCTCAGCTGAAGAAGAAACTAGTGGGACAATCCTACTCTGACTTAATCCAGTTAGTCGAGAAGGCTAGCCAAATAGAGCAGTATATCCAGGAGAAAGAGAAAAGAAAAGCTAATCGAAACTAAGGTTCCCATTTGGTATCCATTATTAAGGCAGATGAGTCTGACTCAGAGTCAGCCGATTACACGACAGACGCAATGGTAGCCAAGATCATCAGAGACAAGGTTTACTCTTGCCCAGCCCTGAAAGCTACGAAGGGCAAGGAGACGAGTTCGACTGATAACAGGGTCGGATACTCGTTTGACATTACAAAGGCAGATAAGATCTTTGATCGTCTGCTTAAAGATAAATAGATTCGGCTGCTTGATGGTCATAGGATTCCATATGGCGAAAGACTCAAGGATAAGAAGTATTGTAAGTGGCACAATTCATATAGCCACTATATTTCTAATTTGTGGTCTTTAGGAAGGCAATTCAAAAGGGCATCAATGAGGGTAGGTTCAAGCTAACCGATAAAAGCATAACTGAGATTGGATTTATACCACCCGATGCCTTCCTTCTACCATGCATCAAAAACTTATTTTCTAGGAAGGAGAAAAGATAGAAATCATCCCAGCCGACGATATCCCATTTCAAGCAGGGGTGAAAAACTTGGAGGCTGTCTTATATTCACCCTATGTGGCTTCCATAGCTGTTGCGGAGCAGTACCAAGAATGATCTTGGGAATCCTACAATCTTACTTCACAAGGTTTTGAAATAAAATAATTAGCCGAACCACGACTTACCTTGGAAGAGTTAAATGATTAAGGATACCCAAATCATACGTGATCTGTGGCATCAGCTGACTGCTTTAAATTCTGAAGCAAGGATAGCCGAGGCATCACAGGTAGCAGACTACAACAGAGAACCAACACTGGCCATCGATGACATTGAGTTGCCAATGGAACTTGAATCGCCAATAAGAATGTCTATGCCTAGTTTTGAGTCTAAGGATCCCTGGGAAGATATAAACTTGGGTACTGAGGAAGTCCTTCGGCTAACACATATTAGTTGTTTGCTGAAGGAGGAGGATAAACAAAGCATAACGGCTCTTCTACTACAGTATAAGGACTGCTTCGCGTGAGATTATCATGAGATGCCTGGGCTGGCACACACTTTGGTATAACACAGATTTCCAATTAAGGAGGGTTTCACACCTCATAAACAATTGCCCAGAAGATATCACACTCAGTTGATACCTCAAATTAAAGCCAAGATTGAACGATTGCTGAAGGTCGGGTTCATCAGAATGGCTAGGTATGTGGAATGGTTGGCAAACATTGTGCCAGTCAAGAAGAAGAATGGCAAGGTTCGGGTATGTATTGATTACATGAACCTAAATTTAGCCACTCACAAAGATGAATATGTCATGCCTATAGCCGATATGCTAGTCGATTCAGCGGTCGCTAAAGGGGTGCTGACATTCATGGATGGATATTCCGGCTATAAGCAGATAATAATAGACGATGATGATATTTTCAGAAGACCTCCTTTAGGTGTTCAGGAGCCTTGGGCAATTACGAGTGGGTAGTCATGCCGTTCGATCTGAAAAATGTTGGTGCTACTTATCAAAGGGCAATGAATACCATCTTCCATGATCTGATCGGCAAGACTGTGGAGGTCTACATTGATGATGTGGTGGTGAAGTCTAAGGACTTCAAAGATCATTTAGCCGATCTGGAACAAGCACTAAAAAGAATTAGGATTCATAATCTTAAAATGAATCCAGCCAAGTGCATGATCAGAGTATCAACTGACAACTTACTTGGCTTCTTGGTACATAAGAAAGGTATTGAGATAGATCAGAACAAAGCCCGGGTAGTAATGGAGTCGGCAGCACCCAGAACAAAGAAGGAGTTACAAAGCGTGTTAGGGAATATCAATTTCCTAAGGCAGTTCATATATAATTCAGTTGGAAAAATGAAGGCTTTCTCACCTTTGCTTAGGATTAAAGGGTCAGAAGAGCTAGTATGGGGCCCGGAACAGCAAAAGATATTTGACCAAATTATAAAGGCCCTAGCAACTCCTCCCGTGCTGGTACCTCCCATGCCAGGGAAGCGTTGAAATTGTACATCTCGGTTGCAGATATGTCTATCAACTGCCTGTTAGCACAGGATGCCGATGATGGAACATAAAAGGTTGTTTACTATCTTAGACGAATGTTCAATGAAGCTGAAACTAGATATACTTCTATAGAGAAGCTTTGTTTTTCCTTATTCTATACTTGTACAAAATAGTACGACGAAAAGGGTATGAAATAGGCTGCTTGTAGCGATTGCAATTGCTTATTTGGTTGGGATTACCAGCCTGACCAAAGAATAAGATAAAAAGAAGAGTTCCCGCCTACGGCTACATGCCCATTAAGAGCTATACCTAGAGTCGAGCTAACTGCATAGGCGATTCCCTCCTTTCCATTGAAGTAGGGAGGGCCTTCTTCCCTACCATTTTGACCTATTATTGATAGGGATTTTACCGATACTGAAGATAGCTTGCTTACTAAGCCGCCCACTTGAGAAGCTAGTCGCCAGGAAATAAGCGAGGAGAATAGCTGTAAGGAATACCAAAACGAAAGTATGCAGCGAGGCATGGACATTATTTAATGCCACGTGTGGTTCACATTTTGTGCAAGATTGACATTGTCTGGTACTTATTGAATAGACCTATTTTGCAAGGACGACTAATGAAATGGGCAATCAAGCTCAATGCGTTTTCTCTCGAGTATAGGCTACTCAGGGCTGTCAAAGGTCAGGCAGTAGCCGATTTCCTGGAAGACCACCCTTGTGTAGATGTGGAGGACCCATGCACCCCCCTCTACTGCATGTATGAACGTCATCCCTTGGATGCTGACTTTTGATGGCTCAAGAACCCAGAAGGAAGTCAGAGCCGGGATAACGATAACCGATCCTAGAGATGAAATGTGGAGGTTCTCTTATCGATTAGATTCTGACTTGACAAATAACCAAGATGAATACGATGCTCTCATCATAGGACTCAAACTCCTAGTCTCTATGAAATCAAAGTACATCAAGATTCGCGGAGACTCTCAGTTGGTTATCAAGCAGTTGGCCGGGGAATATGACTGCAAGAATCCAAATTTGTTAGCCCATTACAAAATGGCTAGCAGGTTACTTAGTAGGTTTGTATCATCTACATTAAGTCATGTTCCCAGGGGCATGAATGTTGAGGCTAATGACTTAGCGCAAAAAGCTTTTGGCTTCAGAAAGTCTCTACTCACTTTAGAGTATGATGAAATGCCAGCCGAAGTGTTAGCCATAGACCAGTCCGACTCGTGGAAGCAGGTGTTAATCGGTTACTTAAAAGATCCCTCCACGTGTAAGGACCTTAAGGTCAAGAGGAGAGCCTTGAAGTATGTGCTCATTGATAATGATATTTACAAAATGAGAATAAATGGGGTGCTACTCAAGTGCATTGATAAGGCAGAAGCCTTAAGAGTCATGGGAGAAGTTTATGAAGGAATCTGTGTATTGCACAGAGCCGGGCCAATGATGAAGTGGTTGATTTATCGCCATGGCTATTATTGGCCTAACATCATGTCCGATTGCTTTCAATATGCAAAAGATTGTGAACAGTGTCAGAGACATAAACCAATCCAAGGGTACCAGTCGAGTTATTGCACCCGATTGTGAAGCCCTAGCCTTTCAGAGGATGGGCTATAGACCTTATCGGCAAGATTCACCCACAATCGGCTAATGGACATAATTTCATTATTGTGGCTACCGATTACTTCACTAAATGGGTAGAGGCACAACCGATGAAAAGAGTTCATCAGAAAGATGTCATTCAGTTTATCCAACACCATATCATATATAGATATGGTATCCCTGAGATGATTACAATTGATCAAGAGAGGATGTTCACTGGTTCTAAGGTGGCAGCCTTTGCTGAGAAATTTGGGATCAAAATGATCACATCCTCGCCTTAGTACGCACAGGCAGACGGGCAAGTGGAGGCAGCTAACAAGCTTATTGTGGACATAATCAGTAAAAACGTGGAGGATAAATCGGCAGTATGGCATCTCACTCTGGATGAAGCTATTTGGGAAATCAGGAACTCTAAGTCTACAACTACTGGGACAACACCTTATCAACTCACCTATGGCCAAGATGCAGTATTGCCCTTGGAGATTAATGTTAAGTCATTACGGGTGGCCAAGAAAAATTTTTAAGCTTAGAAGAATATCAGCAGGCCATGCTAATGTAGTTAGATCATCTAGATGAAGATCGACTGATGGTCCTGGAAAGAATCGAAGCCGGCAAATGAAAAATGGCCAAAGCTTACAACAAACATTTTAAGCCTAAGAGGTTCACTGAAGGTGACCTGGTTTGGAAAACCGTGTTGCCACTTGGAATGAAAGATTGTAAATTCGGCAAATGGTCGCCAAATTGGGAAGGACCCTTGTAGTAAGCCAATGGATTACTGGCAACACGTATCGACTGATAGACATGCATGATGAAGAGTTTGACAGAAATATAAATGGCAAATACTTAAAGAGATACTACCCCTCGATTTGGGGTATGCAAGAGTAAACAACAGCCACAGACCGGCTGCCTAGTCACAAAAAACAGACCCTTCGATTTGGGGTCGATAAAGCTAGGGAGCCGAGTTGGTCGGTATTTCACCAACTAGAGGTTACAATATATCACCAGTTACAGAAGTCTCAGGATTAGCCGAGTCCACGGCTGCTTGTGCATCTTGGGTACCCACAATCTCCCTTTCTCTCTCAGCTGCAACGACTACTACCTCAGCCGCTCCCGCTCCTGCTTGGACTTTCCTTTTAACACCTAGCAAAGGCTCAACCACTACAGTCAATGGGGCCTCGGTAAAGTCCTGAGTATCGATCGATACCTCTTGAACAACAGAAGTAGCAATGGCTTCGGATTGCAAGACCATAAGGGTATCGGCTGACAACTTAGCAACACGATCAGCTGTCAAGGAAGTAGTGATTGTCGGCATTGCTTGAACTAGACGGATTTTCCATGCAGTTCATTCATTCTCCAGTTTGGCCAGCCGTTCGCTACCCACTTTCTGATCCAGTTCCCAAACCACCTGCTGGTTACCGAGTTCTTAGATTTTGTTATCTAGTTGAAGGCTCTGCCAAAAAAAAAATGGGAGGAGTCATGGGCAATAATTTTCGAGTCTAAGACACCTATAGATAGACTAATAACCCCTATCTCCGCCTGGATCTGCTCCAACTCAACTCGCAGTTTAGACAACTGCTCCTATAAGTCATTTCTTCGGTTGACATTTTGCTGCCTTTCTGCATTCACCTCATTGAAAGAAGACTGAATGCGGTTCTTTTCTTGCCGAAGAGACCCCAAGTGTTGCATAGAAGTGACAACATCATCATGTCTATCTTTGGAAGTTCTATGAAAAGAAAATAAATCATTTAGAGCCAAAACCATGTCATTGTAAGTGGTTGCCAGAATCGGGGAATCCGTTATTTCTTTTGACAATCAGAGCAAAGAAGCCCTCAGAGCATGAAACTCTTCTTTGTTGGTTGGAACTCCTCTGGAGAGAGACTCCTCGACTCGCTCTCAATGGATGCCAACAGGCGAAACTGGTGGAGATGCAATGTCGACAGAGCTAAAGTAGCGCAAAAGCACATCTTCCGGGATGATTTCGGCTGGTACCTCTGAGCCGTCAGTTGGGTGGGCTTCAGCCGAAGGATTATCTCCAGTGGTCTCCTGTACAGAAAGGACATGTTCAGTATATAGGCAAGAGACAGGAGGCAGTAAAAGGCCGAGCATAAGAAAAAGGGTATACCTCTACGGCTACCCCAGCATAGGAAGCCTTGCTGCCTTGGTAGGAGAAACTGTGGCTTTGAGGGCTGCCGATGATGGGTCCTGCAAATGCACAGGAGCGTGAGCCAGGGAAGACGATCCGTTAATATGAAGGGGAGCATCAGACGCTTTATGCAGTCGTCTGCGCTTTATCAGTTGTGGTCCCTGGGGGGAAAACAGAAAACATAAATATTAGTAGCCGGTGCGAAGGTGTTTTAGACAGCCCAATAGTATACCTCAATTTCCTCCTCTTCCTCAGCAGGAACAGAAACTCCGGGTCTGTGGGGGTCTTCCTCACTATAATCTCGAATGACAACCCCTTTACTTTATCGATGTTTCTTGGGCACTGGTTTCCTGGGTGATTGGGAACTCGGTGTCAAAAGTGGTCTCTAGATCAACAAACACTGGAGGAGATGGGGTTACTGAAAGATACATAAGAGATGTTAGCTGAAAATTCACAAGAATAATCTGACCTACACATATGTAGAATACAATTTACCTTTTCTCTGCGTCTGCCGCAACCAGACGGAAGACCATGAGGCAACAGGCCTAGCCGATTTAGAGGAAGCAGCTTTCAGAGTGGGTTCTTTTGGCCAACGTTTAGAGGTTTACGAGTTCTTATTTTTTCTCGATAGAATTAGCCGATCACAATAGACATCTAAAGGAGATAGAAAAAATGTCTCATTAGCCGTATCCCACCAATAATAAAAAACGACGGTAGTATTCGCTCTTAGGGGAAATGGCTGGCAGTTAAACAGGGCGAGCCTGTCAAGATTATGATCGGCTAACTTCTTTGTTTGTTCTGCATCAAGAATGCAGCGTTGGGTTGAACTGACAATACTGTGGTGGGGCCACGACACGTGCTGAGTAAGGCCGAATTGCCTTGCTACAAAGTTTGGTCGATAAGGCTCCTCAGTCAATTTATTATTCCTAGAAGTGGGCTTTAAACCACCAAACAAGTCTCTGGCTGTGAGAATCTGCCACCATGTGAGAACAATAGTCTTCCGCTGGAAGAAAGTAAGGTCCTCATCAGCTACTTGACGGACCCAATCAGGGGTGGCCCATCTCTTTAGGACCGATTGCCAATCTGTATAATGGTCTCTAGACAGACTATGCAGGGTGGAGACTGCGGCAAAAGCATACTAGGGCACAAGGGGTGTTCTCCGAAGAGTATCAACTAACACTAGGGGGTTTAACGGAAAGCGGCGATCATCAAATTTATTGGGGATAAACTTAGGAAAGTAGAGGGTGATCTACAACTGAAGGAACCATAGGGGACCGACTAAAATATCCAAGTTTCTGGAATCTCTTAACCTCGCCTAGGTATCACCCAGGGCCATGTAAAGATAGATCAAGAAGAGAGATGCCCAACTAACATCCCTCCATAAAACATCTAACGCCACACAAATTTCCAGCTCTTTCACAACTGCATAAGAGCCCGTACAGACAAAGTATCGGATAAACCAAAAAAGTAGAAAAGCATGATTCTCGGCATCATCGACTGGAAGAGGCGATATTCGGTGGTTGTTGGTCATAAACTGGTCGTATCCTGAAGAAGTCTTAGAGACTGATGCCAAAATCGACAACATCTATATCGCTTAGGACAGACGCCTCAGCTCCCGAAATCGGAAGGCCAAGTATCACCGTCACATCAAGCAGTGTAGGGGTTATCATTCCCCAAGGAAAAACAACGGCATTGGCAGCGGTCGACCAGTAACCAAGAAAGGCATATATAAGACCGATGTTGCAGGAGGAGTCAAACTCCGACCCACACATACTTGGACGCCTCGAAGACCAAGTCAAAGGATCTTCTATAAAAGGTAGCAACCAGCAACAGCCAGAAGGAAGTGTCGTCGATCGTGCTAGAGGTCCAGGAAAAAAATTCGATAACACCTCCTCATAGGTTGCTAGTGGATTTAGTGGGTAGTTCAGTGGCTAACATAGGGGGTCATGTTTATTTTTCTTGTACTATAAATATAGGAATCATTTGTACAGAAAAGAACAACACAATCAATCAAAAAACTGATTTTTACTTATCTTCATTCTATCTTTATCGCCTTTATTGCACTCTAGCTGTATTTATATTTCTTACCACTTAGTTTACTCAATCACCATCCTAACACTTTCTGGAGTAGTTGGGGAACCCATTGCTGGAAGTTATAGTTCCGCTTCCGGCCCAAATCGCTTAGTTAAGGAATCAATTTGTCATCAGATAAAACGACAAACACTTAGGAGTGAAACAAATTTGGCATGCCTAGTGGGACCATATGTGATCTCATAGCGAAGTTTGATTCTCCAAGTTAGGATCACACTTGGCGTATGCGCCTAAGGTCTGGTAATAAAATGAACCCAAAGTCCAATCCACATCCTAAACAGAATCCTCCCAGAAGGAACAACGAGCTACCATCTTCTTCCGGTATGCCTACATCGGTTGATACCCTTCCACTTCCTCCGTCAACCAAAGTTGTGGGTGAACTTAGTCAACCTGAAAATCAACCAATTTGTATCAATATTGATTTAAAAGTTGTTGGACACATAATTAAGTGTGACGCACTCTCGTCAAAACCAGAAGGAGCTATAATTTGGGGTGAAAATCTTCAATAGATTCAATAATATTTGAAAAGATGTGATTATGAGGTATTATGTCATTTTCATAGTTTAGTTGTGCCACAAGCATTGTCTGCTACATATCAGACTTCCAAATTCAAGAATGAGCCACTGTTTATCCAACAATTGATGAAAGAAATTTCAGAAATATGGAAATCACTAGATATGTATCATGCTTTGGATGATCTTAATTTTCGAGGAGGGGATGAAGAAAATTATTAGAAAATAAAAATCTTCATTGATACTCTTCTTATCCAGTTTATCCAATAATTCAAAAATGGATATGTCTTCTAAAAATATTTACCACAAACATTAGATTGTGGAGTGCTATATTATTGTGTTAACCAAGCGAGTGCTCCTTATGATGATAGTTGGGATCTAGACTATAACGAGGATAATGGAGAAAGAAATGAAGGGGAATAAGATGAAGAAGACAATAAAAGTAAGGAGGATGATGAAAATAAAAACGACGACGAGGTGATTTCAGAAAGTGACGAAGATTAAATTACTTTTCTAATTTTTGTATGTTATTAAATTTTTCAATAGAATTTTCTTGATGATAAAATGTCTAATTCAAGATGCTTCATTAAAAATAATAATACATAATTCATTATAAGAAGAAAAATACTTAAGATTCCTAATTCAAGACAATTCGAATACATCAAGAAAACTTAAAATACATTGATAAAATGATTAGGTTCTTCAACCACGAGAAGCTCTTCCACTACGAGAGGTTCTTCCACCACCAGAGGTTCTTGCACCACCACGGCCCCATAGGTTACACAAATCTTATCATAGCCAAACTCCTTACATGTCAATCACCTTTGAGAGTGTCCTATTCAAAACATCCATTTGATTAGGAATTCGAGATCATGCATTAACACACAATTTACAGATATACTCCTTGTTAGCAATCATTGAAATGACTCATTTGGCCAATAAGCCTGGTCACCAAGTGAGTAGAAATGATCAGCATACGCTTTAAGATAACTTTTGACAAATGTATTCTGATGCCACATAGTTTGATACCATTTTTTCAATTGCCTCGAAACACTTGATGGAATGAGAACATGGAATGTAGTCTGATTGTCACTTACCACAACTACACATTCTCATCATCTCATAAACGGTATGAATATTTCCTCACCGACCTTGGTAATAACTTGTCCTGACTTCAAGCACATGTTCAACATGTTTATACTCTACCATCTTGTGTATCTCACATTTTTTCCTATGACGCTCAAACATTTTTGCAGGATTTGACATCTATTTTCCTCCATATGCTAATATGACTTTGGCCTGTCTTGTTCTAGCCACAAACATCTTCACAACTTGCTTGCAAGTCATTCTCACCATTGCAGTAATGAGCAGCCCCTGTGCATATTTTAGCAAATCATTGAATGACTCCGAGCTATTTGTTATTAGCATCCCTCATCTCCTGCCTTCATCAGCATGTAATGTCCTTTTGCCAACGTCGAGTGCCTTCAACCAATCATATATTTCTGGCTTCACTGCCTTGATCATCTCCATCCGCACAAGAATTTTTTTTCTTGATGCTCTATTGCAGCCGCCCACGTCAATTTATTTAGTGTGCTATTTCTAAAGACTGTTTGAAAATTTTCCTTAAATAAAAGCGATGGTAAGCAACGAGAGGCTGCTACCCTACCAAATGAAACATATTTTTCAATATGTCGTGATGTTGATCAAATAGTACGCATATGCCCATACAATCATTAATAACATATCGCCTAAAATGTGTCAAAAACATCCCCCATGTCTCGTTGCTATCGTTAGCAGCATTGGCGAAAGTAAGAGGGAATATCGACCCATTGACATCTATTCCTACTGCAATTAGTAGATTGATGTCGTATATCTCATACACATGTGTGTCATTATTGCGGTATTTCAAGATGCTACGCAAGTGTACGTATCCCAATGTGTAATAAATTTTGGTAAGACAGTATCGTCCACATAGACTGATTTATCAAGTACCAATTAACTAATCTTTAGTTTCTATTTGGCTAATGAATATTAGTGATGTTTTCTAACTAAAGAATTAACAAACTAACATGAATTTCTAGAATAAAATAGCAATGAAAACACACGAGGTTTAATTCAGTAATGAAGGAATTAGGGTTTTCAATCTCCTCAACTTTCCACTCTATCATTCATTAATGCAAGACTAACGATTCTTCTTCTTATTAAGATAACAGGTTAACTGAGATATTCTATATTCCGGTTAGGACATATAAAAACTCAACCTAAGTGAGAACTTTCTATATTTCTATGATAAGTTCAACCACATAGGAGGATAAAGATCAATAACCTAAAAAGCAACACAGGCAATCGTGATACGCTCGTTCAAGATTAAACCTTGTCTAATCAACTATAGCATATTCAAATCTCCCTTTTCAGATCTTGATTTGAAATCATATAGGTAATGAAAACTAATGGCCAGTTAATTCTCATTCGATAAACACAAGTTGAAGAGATCTTAATAGATGAAGAAAAATATTAGCAATGCATTAAATCATAATAGTGTTTCAAGTGATTCGACAGAAAACCCTAATAAAAGTAATTAGCTCCTAGACATGTTAAGAAAACTAATTAACTTAATATCCAACATGAACTGAATTAAAGTAAAGAAAAAGAAAAGAACTTGAACAATAGATGTCTCTAATGACTTCTTGTTCTCTTGTTTCTTGCCTCCAAAGTGTCATGTCCAGGAAAAATGCCTCCTCTATCCTTTTATAGCAACCCTAATCTTCCCATTTGAAAAGATCCTTTTTGCCCTTGTGAAAACTGAGTTTTTCGTAGCCTTATCGTCGTCGGCGCCGCAGCGCTAATTCACTTCTCAACTTTCTGCCAGTGGGGCACCACAACTCTTATGTTGGGCACCGCGGATCCATCCTTGTAGACCGCAAGGGGTTGATAATGTAATTTTTAGGCTTTTCGACTTAAAACATTAACCACACACGGTTTAAGAGGTCTATAATGTTCTTTATCCGAAATTTGTTTAAACTGTTTTCCGAGCTTCCTAGGGCTTCTTTGACTAATCTCTTATGAACAGATATACATTTTTGTCCTCAATAACCACCTATTTCCTTTGAATTCGCCTTATTCCTTTCTGAATCGCTTAAAACATGAAAATACAAAACAACACGCATAATACTGCACAAAATAACTAAAAGACAAATAAAAGACTCCCTAGAATAAACTCTAAAATAGTACTAAAATCTACCTAACAACCATCTATGGATATGAATGGCCGTCAATGAGCAAAACCAATCAATGCATGATTTGAATGTTTAAAACAGAAAATTAAAAATATTACCGGCCACACCAAGTTGTTTGTCGAGCTGCCACTCTACAACAGTATCAGGATTGATTTTTTATAGAGCTGCCATATACCTCGGCAACTGGTGGAAAGAGCCCTCCCATACACCATAAATCATCTCAAAAGCGCGCATACACCCAAGATATCCCTTTGTCTTGCTTATCGTTTTACAATATACTCTCTCAACTTTTCTAATGCAATCTTTGATAGAGAACCTAGACAAGTTTAAACAAACAACATTTAGCAATGATAATTTAATTGATGCCAAAATTATAATGAACTTGGTCAAATAGGTTACCTTGGGGTTTCGACAATATCAACAAGTAACACTTGAGCAATCATATTTGTATCTGAATTAAAATGATCTGCTCGATTCTGTTCCATATCACAAGTGTGGCGTGAGTGGAATTTTGTGATAGTCCACATACTATCATGAGTTACAATACCCCAAAGCATCCATTGACAACCTTGATACTGTCATCTGCAAACCAGTATCCACATATTTCGTGTTGAATCATCAACCCTAAACTCCCTAGAATTTCCTTCTTGGTAGCTTGGCTGTATTGTGTTTTCCTTCCATTATTGCTTATGATTTTTGTATGTTCCTTGTCGGAACTCTCATGCACATCTTATAATATTCCTTGTGATACGATTGATTCAGAGAACTACGGTTGAATTGTAACATACATTGTATATGATTTCATAATGATAGTCAGAGGATAACGACCATAGGTCACTCTGACTCTGTTCATGGTGTCCCTTGAGTAAGGCTGGCCAGTGAGCCGGGTCCCGGCCTAGTCCCGCCCCGGTCTCGCCCCGACCCCGACTTTTTAATTATTTTTTTGTTGTATCGGGACTCGAACCGGGACGGGACATGGTCTAGTCCCGACCCGTCCCGGCCCGCCCCAATCCCTCCAGGCCCGACCCGATCCCGGTCCTCCCCCCCCCCCGATCCCGCCCGAAACCCCCTTTGCACACTCTTGCAGGTTGTTTGTAAACTTATTAGAATAAATATTTTTACTTAAAGATTTTAGTGTTAATAGGATAAATTTCTAGATCCAGTTGGTGAGCTTCGTTGATTTTTCTTCCAGCTGTAGCCAACCTCTTTTCAGCTTGCTTTATTTTTAGGTATTTTATATCATTTCCAATGAATGCTCCATAAAATAGTACAAAAATACTTTTTAAATAAATTAACCAACATGCTCTTAATGAAATTTTTTTAGCTGCTAGGCCCAACATGCTCTTAATGAGAAATGACTTTCGTCATACCAAAAACAAAATGAAAAAAATTACACCATTTATAGGCATGAAATCTTTTTCCATGTTTACAATTCTTACTTAGGGTTAATTGCTAATTCATATACGTTACTCCTTCTGTCCCAATTTATTTGATACACTTTTTTTTAGTCTTCTAAAAAGAATGATATATTTTTATATTTAAAAATAACTTAACTTAAAATTTTCTCTTTTACCCTTAATGAGACAGTTATACAAATATATATGACTTGTTTTAGATCACAAGTTTCATTTTTTAAACCTAGTCAAACTATATCACATAAATTGAGATTGAAAATTATGACCAGATCCATTTAAAAGACTCCATCATACATCGCATGGTACACATTTTAAAGGGAAATCGTTTTTTTTCCGTACCAAAGGCAAAAGTTGGATTTTGTCTTTCCAAAACAAGTTTATTACTCTCTCCGTCCAATTTTACTTGTTATATATTGACTTTACACGCCTATTAAGAAATCAAAAATAAAATGAAAAGTTTATCATATTATCCTTAATTATTGTTAATTACCTAAAGATTAAAATCAATTAAAGCTTACTAGAAAAATGTGAACCAACTAATTAAGTAATATGTTCCAACAATTCACATATTCTCCATAAAAAATAGTGTTGGAAAAAGAAATTGGAAAATTTGACTTATTAATTACTAAGGGTAAAATAATAAATTATCTTTTGATTTTTTAAAATGGACAAATAAAATTGAATAATTATTTTTAGTATAGTGGATAAGTAAAAAACTAGACGGAGGGATTACCTCAGGTCATATTTAAAAATCCAAATAATCTGATCTTGAAAATTCAAGTTTGAAGTTGTTTCTATTTTGAAAAAGAAGAGCAATTTGGTATTAGAGAGAGAACAGTTTCCTTTTTCAAGAAACTTGGACTTTGTTTTCGAAAAAATTTCCCAAGGACATAGCATTAAATAAACAATTAACCAGCTTCTATGACAAGTCCAACAACCTTCAATTTGTTTTGTTAAATTGTTAGCAACACAATGAAATGAATAACGAAAATATTTAAACTATGTAATAGTCAAATAATCCGTTATAAGGCATTATTGGTATATGGATTATTTGATGGAACGAAATGGACTGCCAGTATATGTATCAAACTTTGATTTCTTGTAACAGAAGTCCTATACCAAATGATATAATGCACTATTACTAGAATTTATCTTCAAATTCCTTTTGTAATTACCTATTAGTTTGAAGATTTCAAGGGCTTTAAGAGGATTTCGAATAACTATGACAACAATTATAAGTAACGACTTATTCTGTATTTTTTTTTTTTTGGCAATAAATTGTGAATATTATCATTGAACAAACAAAAGTATTACACCTAACCGAGCAGCTAACTAATCTAACCACCTTCTATAAAGGGTATTATATCAGCTAGGCCTCCAACAAAACACAAATCTAACTACATCAGTAAAGCAATAAAGTATGGAAACTAATTACATATCTGCTGCACTATTCTCCTATATTTGATAGCTCTCTTTGTACACTTCAGATGGTGTAATCTTGCTTTAATTTCCTGTTGTATTTGAGTCACTACTATGCCTATCTGTATATGTTTTTCCTTGAATATGCACCCATTCCTTGCTTTCCAATTATGATATATTCCTGCTCCCCATATAGCTGTAGCCAGTGCTTTCTTAAACTGGTTCCACAGCCTTCTCTTAATCCATTCCAGTGTTTGCTTGATGCCGGTTCTTTGAACCCTGATCCCAGACCAGCCTGCCAGTGCTTCCTGAAAGTTTGATCCCCTTTCGCATTCAGTAAAGAGATGTCACCGAGTTTCCACCTTAGCAGCATTACACAACCCACACAAGTCATCATATGTAGGAATATTCATCCTAGCCAATCTTTTCTTTGTGAGTAACCTATCTTGACTTGCTAGGCAGAGTATTAACCTGTGTATTGGCAGCAATATGGAGTTCCAGACAAAGTCAGCTGTCTTCATTCTCTGTTGAGGGCCAATCATAGTATTATAACTTCTAGCAATAGAATATTCACCAGTAGCAGTCAGATTGTATTGTCCATTTGTATGCCAGTCCACCATTTGGCCTCTTAGTGAGTTCAATTTCTTCTAATACCAGCTACAATCTTCTGGCGGAAGATGTGTCCAGATGTGATCAGTGTCTTTCATATATATCCCATGGACCCATCTAACCCAAAGTATATCCTTCTTCCCTGCCAGTTGCCATATGAGCTTCCCAACAGATGCTACGTTCCATTGCGTACAATTTTTTATGTTAAGACCTCCATACTTCTTAGGCATGCATATCCTATCCCAAGATACTAATGTTGTTTTCCTATGTTCCTCCGAACTTCCCTATAGGTATTGTCTGCATCTCCGATCTACTTCCTTCAACACACTTTGTGTGAGTATAAAGACTGCTCCCCCAAAGTTGTATAATGAGAACAAAACCACATTTATAATCTGTAACCTTCCTGCATAAGAAAGATTTTTAGAGTAGGCATGATTGATCCTATGAGTAATCTTCTCTAGTAATTGGTGACAATCCATTCTATTCCACTTCTTGGATAATAGTGGCAACCCCAAGTATCGTATTGGCAAAGTACCAATAGAGAAACCTGTTATGCCCAATATTTTTCTCCTGCAATGCATCAGTCAGGCCTGCACAAAATAGATTTAATTTCTCCATATTTGCCTCTAACCCAGTGACCTGGCTAAAGTGGTTCAATGCTTTCATTACTCTAGTAATAGACCTCTCATGCCCTTTGCAAAAAATCATGAGGTCATCCGCAAATATCGAATGAGTCAATTTAGTTGCCTTACACATTGGATGGAACCTAAAATCCGAAAGGTCACTCATCTTCTTTAGCACTCTTGACAAGTATTTCATGACTAGCACAAATAATAGGGTGACATGGGATCCCCTCGTCTAAGACCCCTTTTCCCTTCAAAGTACCCATAGCCACTCCATTTACTTTAACAGTGAATTTAGTAGATGATACACAAGTCATAATCAAGGAACTAAAAGAATCAGGAAATCCAAACCCCGTAAGTGCTTCTTCAATGAATTCCCATCTTAGCAGGTCATATGCCTTACGGAGATCAATCTTCATTAAGCATCTAGCAGAAGTCTTTCTGTTATAATGCCTAAGAAGATCATGACAGATAAGAACATTATGAACTTAATATCTACCCTCAACAAAAGCTGCATGGTTCTCTTCCACCAGGTGTGTTATTGCTTTCCTCAATCTCTTACAAATCATCTTGGAAATGCACTTATATAGGACATTGCAACATGAGATTGGTCTAAATTGACCTGCATTTTGAGGTACAGTAACCTTAGGGATCAGAGTTATGATAGTAGCATTCAACTGTTTCAGGAGTTTCCCATTCCTGAAGAATTTGTTGGAAATTAGCCTTTGGCGGGGAGATGCGTCCACCCATCTTTGATGAATTAAACACTAGTGTTCCGTATGTTGGAGACCTGGTCTCTTTACACATGCATGATCTACGAAGTGAGTAGATGACCGTAGGGCCAAGAATCGTCTAATTTCGTTGAGAAATGAAAGAGATATTGGTTCACGAAGTAAGGTGTTTAAGGCATGGAAATGTGGTGTGGGACAAATCTACCACATCGGTGGGAATAGGAAGAATTGCTCTCTATATAAGTCTCTAATGTGGTAAAGGGTTTGGATCCCCAAGGGGTATCCCATGTGTTTAAAGGAGGGAAGACCTAGATGTGCGTGGGTTCAAAGCTAAGCCCACACGCGCGCCGCCGCCCGTCCGGTCCGGTCCGCGGGCCTTGGGCCTTGGGCCTTGGGCCTTGGGCCTTGCTGATATTATCTTTTTGGACCAGAGAACTCTGTCAGATGTACAGTTTGATCCCTGAAGTTTCAGATGTACAGTTTGGACCAGAATTCTTTCATATGTACAGTTTGGTCCCTGAAGTTTCAATATTTACAGTTTGGTCCCCATTACCGTTGGACTGCGTTTTGGAGCATTAACCAGCCATTACTTGGCTGATTAACTCTCCATTAACAGCCATTACTTGGGGCATTTGGGCGACACTTCAAGGCCTTAATAGCCATTACTTGGTCGTTTTAATGGCCTCGCTTTAAGGGCCATTACAGCCTTGTTTGTGGCTGTTGGACAGCCCTCCTCTTGCTATATATTCAGCTTCACTTGTCTGAAAAATGTAGCAAGAAATAGGCGAGCAGAGGGGAAAAAGCAGAAAAAGCAGGCGAAAAAGCCACTACAAAAGCAGGCCAGAAAAAATCACAGCGATGAGCAAAACTGCTCAAAGCGATGGCTGAAAATCAGTCAAAAGCGGTGACCAAACCCTCACGTATACACTAGATATACACTACAGAGACACACTATATACACAGAGACAAAAGAGAAGAGTATTGAGAAACTCTTCCTTCCTATTCCATATCTTCAGCAAGTCGAGTCATATTTGTTTTCTTCGCCAGGCTCAACCTATTGGCTTTGTAGTGTTGAGATAAAAGTGTTGTTTTATCTTGGGAGACTATTGCCCGCTAACGTAAAAGCATATATACGGGGCAATCTTGTCTTAAGGATAGAGGGCTATCCTCGACTCAACACACAACGTTGTAACCATCCAGATTTAGTTGTTTCTTGATTTCAGGTTATCAAGATTCAAGACACAACAAACTTGCTGGCTTCTCAACATTGGCTTTGCAAGGTGATCAAGATTCAAGACACAACACACATGCGGCAGTTTTGAAGATTGACCATTTATTTATCCTTTCGAACATTTGTAATAGTTATTACTTCTCGTACTGCTTTATAAAGTACCATAGAAATACCAACAAATTAAGATAAGATTTTATTGTAATACTATTAGTGTTCGAAAGATGTCGGTCAAAAGTTGTGTGACCAAATCTGGATATGGAAATGGTTTTCTGGTAGAAGAGAGTGATGATGATGAACGTATTCATATTGTCACCGCTACCAAGACTGGTGGGAACAAGCGCTCTCGAGAGCCTGAGGATGTCAACTGGGACAAGAGGAGAAGACTGAAGATGTACTTCTATCTTGCAGCCAGAAGGCACTGTATCTACCCCAGACAAAAGATCCGAATAATGGTAAGAAGGAACTGGACACTCAGTCTGATGAAGTGACTGAAGTGAGCCAGAATCCGAAATTGGGATAACTATTTTTCTTACTTGTCAAGAATAAAGATTAGATGATGAGTATTTTTCTTACTTGTCAAGAATAAAGATTAAATGATGTCTGATTAAAAATGGATTAAAGTAAGGAGGAATATGAAAATAATTTATATTCCTTACGCTTTAACAAATCAGAAGTTTAATCTCATCTTCTTTTCCGTTTAAAGATTGGAGTTTGTAAACGACTTAAAAAGATCCGTTCTTTTAAGTGTAAATTATTTAAAGCGTGTAAAGTATGTTCGCACATACGATGGAGAAAGATCCACTAACTGTGCGAAAACTGTTACAACTCTTAAGTAAGCGCCAAGAATTATCTGGGCACCAATCATAACGGAAGAAGTCTAAAAGTTAAAGACGTAGAACTGTCATACTATTTGGCGTAAGATCCTTCATAGGATGATAGTGGACACCAGTCATATAAAGCCTCCAGAGGCGTGGAGTGGGCCAAAATTCCTTTGATATGATGATATTGGACACTCGGTCATACAAAGCCTCCGGGTGACCGGAGTGGGGCGTAATTCATTTCATAGGAAAAGTAATGGACACCTAGTGTGGTGGGCCGAGTTTCCAGTCTTAATGATCTCAAGGCCTAAAGAAAGGCGATAAAGAAATAGGACACTCGATGCCAAAGCAATCGAAGTGGGCTGAGTATCGAGATCACATATGATCCTGTTACGCCTAACCACGGGCAAGAGGTTGTTCATGTGAAGCAACGCCACCTCTAAAATCAAAGGGGCTGGAGAGGTTGTCCTCAATAGGACTTCAGGGAATGAGATCACTCTAAGATGAGGTGATACATGTCCCTAACTTGGTTTAAGGGATGCTGTTGGTCAAGCTGGATTGAGACTAGTCCAACAGGTCTGTAATAACTAAGAATGGTACAAAGATGCAGAGCCAAATGAATGATATATTTGTAATCCGTGCATCTATGCCATCATAGATTAAGACACGTTAAATAGCAAGTCATTCAAAAACTAACGATGTTGATATTGTTCCCTCCTGTCGACATAAACCCTCAAAATAAATGTGAGGTAGATGAAGAGGCAAAATCACCTTTCCAAATTCCGTCAAGGGAATAGCGAAAGAAGCACCGCTCCTCTAGAACTTAGTCACACCTACTTGGGTGATTTGAAGTTTATACAAAATAGGGGGGAGAGAAGTACGTTGTGATCTTCATTTGATGATGATACAACGTATGGAATCCTTTGTTTATTGAAAAGCAAAGATGAAGTTGTTGAAGCGGATAAGCGCTACAAAGCAGAAGTTGAAAATCAACTAAGCCTACGGATTGAGAAATTCGTAGTGATAGAGGGGGAGAATGTGAAACATCGTTCATTAAACGACTGTTCATTTCTCACCTCAGTCCAACGGTGTTAGGCAAGCGCAAAGTCGTACGCCCAATTTATGTGGGGTTGCTTGGTAAAAGTTGGAATAATGAAACAGGTCAAGTTGTACCTAAGACTGTAGATTGCATATCCACTGGATCTGCAAATAACAGTAGTGCTGATCGCCTCTTGGCGTCAAAGAATACTGAATTCTTTGAAGATAGCTTTCCTTGAAAAAGGAAAAAGGAGTAATTGCTCAAGGTTAACAAGAACCCGCGAGGGATCGATCGTCCTAACTAGGCGTTATTATCTACAGATCATATAGAACCATACTTGCGTAATGGTTGATCTTCCTCCGGGAAAAAGAACCTTTGGGTTGCAAAATGTGCTCCTCGTGAGTAGCTTCACATCCAGGGCCATTGTAGTCTTACATGGCGTGGATGTTGAAACAACCTTCCCAACCAGAGAGTTGGAAGAAGAGAATCGAGTTGATTTCTTTGAACTGTTGGGCTTCTTCCGAACTTTCATTTTGGTCCTTGAAATGTTTACATTTTGGTCCTGAAAGTTTCAGATAAAGCGAAACAATGAATCGACCACGAAACATTGACTGAAATTAGAAAGCCAACAGTTGGAGAATCAACGATGAAAGTAAAAGTCATATTGAAACAAAGTCTCGATATGAAAGATATCGGAATCACAGATGACAGCTTAGGAAATGGATTTCTTACACATCTAACGGATCGTCGATAGTCGATAGCCTCGTTGAAGCCACCAATAGATATGAATCATAGAACTGATTGGAATCGTGGTGCACCCATAGACAAGGAGCGATATGCTAAGGTCACGTGTAGTTCAATGTATTGTACACACTACAAACGACCTGGTATCGGTCTACAAAGCAGATCAGTTGAACTAAGGTTCACTGATGATTTTAATACATGATCAATAGAAGGCGTTAAGTCGGATATGACGATATCTGAATTATTCGCTTATCTACAGATTATAGTATTACGGATGTCCAACGGTTACGGGAGAACATAGTGATGCAACCGACATCGATCCAAGAACACCAAAGCCACAAGTAATTGTGTATGGTGGGTCTTGGCAAATCCTCTAAGCAAACTTGCATCGGCCGATTCATGATGGAATCAGTGTTTATCGCTTTATACAAAGCATGAAAGAAGTTGAGTAACTTCACGGCTCCTTAGAGGACGTCCCCTTATTGGGAGATACCCGTGTCTTCAGCGGTTATACATCGTGGCTAGCCTGGCCGGCTTCAGGAAGGACACGGATGACGGCCTGGACATATCTTTTAGGATCCGCCGGAGACATAAGACCGTATGGCGATTGATCATCACGGGTGTCACATCGCTTGTTTACTAACTAAGGGACTACCCGGAGATCAAGTGTTCGCCTGTCTAGGGAATTGGCTTAAAACCCAAACAATACGAACCTTTATGTGGAAACCCAACCATACTGATTGGAGATCCCAAGAATGTGGTTCAATGGGAAAACTAAGCGGCAAAAGGTTCAGTTGGCGCTTGGTTGAAGCAAGAAGCACTTCGGATGATGATTTCATGCGAAAACATGAATCCAAAGTCGCTCCCGCGATAGACATTAAAGTGCTGCCTGCATGGTGGGTAAAGGTTAAGCTTCCAAACCTTTTAAAAAATCCTCAAACGGTTGAGGTTAGGGTTGTGGAACTTTTAATGATTCCTAACACTTGTGAAGTGGGGTATAGCAGGATACCTTGTAGGAGATCACCTATTTAAGTGCGAGGATGGCCGACTCAAATGAACGCACTTAAGAATCCAAGTGTGTCCATGGCCACAACGGACAGAAACGTAAGAAGGAAAATGAATAAGAAGAGTTATTGTGTTGATATCGTTGTCTTGGCTTACACTAAACACTGACGGTTCAAGACATCACGTTCACCGCGCAGTAAGTAAGTCCGATGGTATTCAACTAGGGAAGGTTCAAAGCGTAAGCTACCTCTCCTGATGCAATATCTTTTCGTTGAAAGATTGCTGAAATGTAGGCACCTTGTGTGCGCCACAATCTCTCTTTCATAGAGGGGATTGTTGGAAATTAGCCTTTGGCGGGGAGATGCGTCCACCCATCTTTGATGAATTAAACACTAGTGTTCCGTATGTTGGAGACCTGGTCTCTTTACACATGCATGATCTACGAAGTGAGTAGATGACCGTAGGGCCAAGAATCGTCTAATTTCGTTGAGAAATGAAAGAGATATTGGTTCACGAAGTAAGGTGTTTAAGGCATGGAAATGTGGTGTGGGACAAATCTACCACATCGGTGGGAATAGGAAGAATTGCTCTCTATATAAGTCTCTAATGTGGTAAAGGGTTTGGATCCCAGGGTATCCCATGTGTTTAAAGGAGGGAAGACCTAGATGTGCTTGGGTTCAAAGCTAAGCCCACCTGTGCCTTGCCCGCCTTGCCAGTCCGTCCGGTCAGTCAGTCACGGGTCGTGGCGTGTTTGTGAAAGTGTGGGCCTTTCGATATTATCTTTTGGACCAGAGAACTCGTCGGATGTACGATTTGATCCACGAAGTTTCGGATGTGCAGTTTGGACCCGATCTGATTTGGTCCCTGAAGTTTCAATATTTCTGATTTGGTCCCCAGAATTTACGGAGACTTTTTACGCCTCTGGATTGGGTGCGTTTTGGAGCATTAACCAGCCATTACTTGGCTGATTAACTCTCCATTAACAGCCATTACTTGGGGCATTTGGGCGACGCTTTCTTCAAGGCCTTAATAGCCATTACTTGTCGCTTTAATGGCCTCCTTTAAGGGCCATTACACCTTGTTTGTGGTGTTGGACAGCCCTCCTCTTGCTATATATTCAGCTTCACTTGTCTGAAAATGTGCAAGAAATAGGCGAGCAGAGGGGAAAAACAGGCAGAAAAACAGGCGAAAAAGCCACTACAAAAGCAGGCCGAAAAAATCACGAAAACAGTGAGCAAACTGCTCAAAGCGATGGCTGAAAATCAGTCAAAAGCGGTGACCAAACCCTCACGTATACACTAGATATACACTACAGAGACACACTATATACACAGAGACAAAAGAGAAGAGTATTGAGAAACTCTTCCTTCCTATTCCATATCTTCAGCAAGTCGAGTCATATTTGTTTTCTTCGCCAGGCTCAACCTATTGGCTTTGTAGTGTTGAGATAAAAGTGTTGTTTTATCTTGGGAGACTATTTCCCGCTAACGTAAAAGCATATATACGGGGCAATCTTGTCTTAAGGATAGAGGGCTATCCTCGACTCAACACACAACGTTGTAACCATCCAGATTTAGTTGTTTCTTGATTTCAGGTTATCAAGATTCAAGACACAACAAACTTATAGCGATTCTCAACATTGGCTTTGCAAGGTGATCAAGATTCAAGACACAACACACATGCGGCAGTTTTGAAGATTGACCATTTATTTATCCTTTCGAACATTTGTAATAGTTATTACTTCCCGTACTGCTTTATAAAGTACCATAGAAATACCAACAGAATTCAAGTATCGCATCAGTAACATCTTCACCTACCACCTCCCATGATGCTCTGAAAAAATCGCTTCCATAGCCATCAGGGTTAGGGCTCTTGTTCTTGTCAATGCTAAACATTGCCTCCTTGACATCCTTTCTTGTAAATTCCTTCACTAGTTCTAGTTGTTGTTCAATATTAAGTAAGTTCCTATTTCTTAGGAAACTACTAAATGCCTTTTATTCTTTTTCCACCCTTCTGGCCAAGCAATTCCTCATAGAATTTCACCATAATTTTTGATACAGCTTCCTGGTCAGTCTGGATTACCCCTTCCTTGTCTGCCAATTGAGTGACAGCCCGTTGGAGCTTCCTATGTTTAATCACAGAAAAACAATATTTTGAATTATCATCTCCCAACTTTATTCATGTGGCTTTACTCCTTTGTTGTTGATAAACTTGTTGGAAATTTGCCTTTGGCGGGGAGATGCGTCCACCCATCTTTGATGAATTAAACACTAGTGTTCCGCATGTTGGAGACCTTGTCTCTTCGCACATGCATGATCTACGAAGTGAGTAGATGACCGTAGGGCCAAGAATCGTCAAATTTCATTGAGAAATGAAAGAGATATTGGTCTACGAAGTAAGGTGTTTGAGGCATGGAAATGTGGTGTGGGACAAATATACCACATCGGTGGGAATAGGAAGAATTGCTCTCTATATAAGTCTCTAATGTGGTAAAGGGTTTGGGACCCCAAGGGGTATCCCATGTGTTTAAAGGAGGGAAGACCTATATGTGCTTGGGTTCATGGCTAAGCCCAGCACTTGCCGCGCCCTTTGTCAGGTTTCGGTCACGGGTCAGTGCATGGAGTGCGTGCAATGGCCATTACTGACCTTGTTTTTGGCGGTTAATTTGCCCTCTTCCATGCTATATATTGAGCAGTTGTTGGCTCAATTCGGAACTGCACAGAAGACTGAAAACACACGAAAAATAGACAGCAAAAAGCCACGAAACAATGACTGAAATTCAACAAAACAGTGACCAAACCCTTACATATACACAAGATATACACTACAGAGACACACTATATACACAGAGACAAAAGAGAAAAGTAGATAAAATCTCTTCCTTCCTATTCCATATCTTCAGCAAGTCGATTCATATTTGTTTTATTCGGCAGGCTCAACCTATTGGCTTTGTAGTGTTGAGATTAAAGTGTTGTTTTATCTTGGGAGACTATTGCCCGCTAACGTAAAAGCATATATACGGGGCAATCTTGTCTTAAGGATAGAGGGCTATCCTCGACTCAACACACAACGTTGTAATCATCCAGATTTAGTTGTTTCTTGATTTCAGGTTATCAAGATTCAAGACACAACAAACTTGCAGCAGTTCTCAACATTGGCTTTGCAAGGTGATCAAGATTCAAGACACAACACACATGCGGCAGTTTTGAAGATTGACCATTTATTTATCCTTTCGAACATTTGTAATAGTTATTACTTCCCGTACTGATCTATAAAGTACCATAGAAATACCAACAGTTTCCAAGCAAACCCAACAATACTTATTTCGAATTTAATCTCAAATTTCATTTTGGCAAACATACTGTTGAAAGCAAGATCTTTGTTCCTATACACACCCAATGTACAACATTATACCCTTATTATAATTTTGTATAATGATGTATACGGAAATTGAATTTCATCGTCAACTTCCTTTGTCAACTAGTATGATTCCCAATATCAACATTAATCAATTCCAATCAACCAAGCATTCTAGATTCAAGCTATAAGTTTTTCCAACAATTTTTCATTTCACTCATTTGTTTTAGAGAAAATTTTCAGATGTAAGTTAAACTTCGAATAAGAATTTTCATATCTAAATTAAACTTCGAGCTCTTAAGCTCTTTTAATGGAGTCCGAGATCCAAAGCTCCTACAATGAATTCCAATTCTGAAGCTTCTTCAATGGAGGCAAAGGGGCAAGAGGAATTTGATTTCAGAAAAGAGAAATTGGAATAAGAGCAAACGGAAGGAACGAGAAAGAAAGAAGGAACAAAGGAAAGAACTGGGGAAGGTGAATAGAATAGAGCTGGGAAAAGAAGGGAAACGGAAGGAAAAAAAGTTAGAACTTAGAAGTATGTTAAAAGTGCGGGCTAATGGATGAAAAGTAAGTTTCAGTTTATACATAAGCTGGGTCAATTCTGGTAACAACTTAAAATATGGACCTAATTTGATAGCATTATTATCCAAATTAATATACAGCGTAATTAATTCAAAAATATATCATGTATTCTAGTGCTTATTTCTTTAGTTATTATTCTTTTTTCTTTTACGAGTCCTCCTTTCTCTCGCATTTGTCAAATCTTCTTATAATAACATTGACTTCTCCTTCCGTTTTTTCTGTTGCCTGAGAACGTGAAGGAAACAGTAATGATTTAAATCAAAATTTATTTTCATACAAAAACTGTAAAAGTCAAATTTTAAAATTTCTCCCAAAGTAATTACTCCTAACACTTGCTTCTATTTCTCTTTTAAGATTAACTTCTTCCAGGTGTAATGACTTGGAAAAGAGAAATACTATACAATTATATAGCGTAATGCTGCTATTTTTACATTGGACTGTTAAGATCTAGTACCGGTGGAATCTAGCTAATAACGTAAAATTAGATTAGTGTTTTAAAGTTTCTGATCATTAAATTAATTGTTTCAGTAACCATCTACAACAAACTTGACAGATTGTCAAACATTGGACAGATAATATTGCGTTTGCTGAATAAATAATCAGTGGTACGAACGTAGTTCTCGTTACGGATCTTTGTTAATATTACAGAATCATAAATGTAAGCAATTAAATAATTAAGTCTCAATGAAAGAGAAGGGTTGTGGTAGATTGATGACTATCGATCAGTTTAAAAATAATCAAAGGGCAAAAGGCCAAAAATGCTGTTACATTATACGAAAATGGAATAAATTTACCCTCTGTTAAAAAGTGTTCTCGATTCTATCCCTACTATGATTAAAGTGGCTCAAAAATGAGGTATGTTAGTCCAAAAGAGCAATTTTAAGTTGGTTTAATAACGGCAAGGATAAATTGGAGAGCACTTTTTAATCAAGGGTGAAATAGAATAACGAAGGGTGAATTATTCCATTTCGTATATTTCAGGGGCATTAGTTGCCTTATTCCTAGAATCTAATTATGAATTGGACGAAATATATACAGATTATTTATATAATTGATTTCAACCGGCTAATTTGAAATTGAGATGTAGTTAACTGATTGAGTCGACATTAAAAGCACTGTACATTGCTATGTAAAAGAAGTTTTAACTTTTTTTTTTTACAAAGGAACACGAAAAAAGATCACAGTAACTTTCAGGAAAAGGGAATATGAGAGGAAGACATGGTCCCAATCGTACAAGTAAACTTAGGAAATATTTGCACCTGATAATGATATTGTGGGGGGACAACTTCTTCCAATTTTTGCCTACACCTCCTCCCCTAGTAAAGGGGTGGGGTAAAATGGAGCCACCCTCTGTGTGTGGTGGGGGGGGGGGAATATTAAATTGCCATACTATAAGTATATGCATATTGAAACTTGACAATTGCCAAGTCCTAAAAATCACAAAAATTCACAAAGAACATAATATATTAACTTGTATAGAAATCATGGGTAGAAAGCCTTGTTGTTCTAAAGAAGGATTAAACAAAGGGGCATGGACTCCTATAGAGGATAAAATTCTAATAGATTACATCAAAGTTCATGGTGAAGGGAAATGGAGAAATCTTCCCAAAAGAGCTGGTGAGCTTTAATTTATTTGCTTCATGTATAATGTGTATAATTCGTGTATATGAACATCATCACTACTCGCTCATTTGGTTTGCATGGTCAAATCGGCTCAGCTACCTGTCTATCTCATGCCCGGTGCCGTTGATCTGTCTAATGGGAGAGTCTACTCTTTCTTTTAATCTACTATAAAGGTTCTAAATTTGCTCCTAAATATTCAGGATAATTACATTCTTAAAGGGATCAAGGGCTAGCTCTATACCCTCTCATACAAAGTCTTATGCTTTTATCGTCAACCTTTGTGGCTTTTTGCTCGTTTAGTCTCGCTATTTCATTCCTGATTCTCTCTTTCAAGCTTCTTTCTATCAAAGAGATTTCTTCTCATTTTGTTCGTTCTGCTAGCCGATGTTGCCTTCTCTCTTACTTATTTGTTTGAGTTGCAAAATGATTTTTATAATTATTTAACAGGTCTTAAAAGATGTGGAAAGAGTTGCAGACTAAGGTGGTTAAATTATCTAAGGCCAGACATAAAGCGGGGAAATATAACTCCAGATGAAGAAGATCTCATTATCAGACTTCATAAGCTTCTTGGAAACAGGTCATTATTCCTTCAAGATTCAATCTTTTTACTTGCCCAATTGGTCATTTGTTTAGTAAATAGTTAGTTATCATAGTAAGTTCACCCCAATTGTCACAAGAGAAGAATATATGTGTGACGATAATTTACATTCAACGACTCAAAACTATGGGCCCGTTTGGACATGATAAAAAAACAAAATAGTGTTTGGTTATATATTAGACTGATTCTTTGAAAATGAGTTTCTAGTTTGAAAAAGCGATTTTGACCAGTTTTTAAAATGAATTATTTTCCACTCACAAATTATTTTTAGTTAAATGCATGTCCAAGCACAACTTTAACTTTCAAATAGTCCATTTTTAAAAAAAAAAAATTATCACATTTTTTTCTCCAGACACCTACTTTGATGGATGTATCTCTTCCAAGAAAAAAGAATAAGGAAAGTCTAAACACATTGCATTTTTCATTGGGTGTGATGTAATACATGAATGTTTATATTTGATAATGGGTGTAGATGGTCTCTGATAGCCGGAAGGCTACCAGGACGAACAGACAATGAAATCAAGAATTACTGGAACACCAACATTGTTAAAAAGCTCCAAGAAGGAACCGGTTCAGGTCAGCCAAGCTGCATAACATCATTGAATTGTCAGCGCCATCGCTCTAATCATGCTAAATCAGCCAAGCCGAGCCCAATTATCCAACTACAAAACGATAATCAAGAACACACAGTTCTTCAGGATTCACAGTTGCTAACAAAAGTTGAACTCGGAGGATCATCCTCCTCCTCCTCCCCGTGTTTAGTCGTACGCACAAAGGCGTTGAGGTGCACTAAAGTTTTTATCAGTCCTCCTACGGAGCCACAAAATATTGATCAGTCAATTTATGAGAGTGCTGAAAATGATAATAATGACATGGCAATGGCAGATGAAAACGTGATAAATACTATTGTAGCGTCCTCATCATCATCATTATCGATATCATCATTGTCCAAGCAGCAGCAACAACAACAACAACAACGGGTACCAGGATCATATTCACCAAAAACTTTGTCCGGGGAATTGGAGAATTATAACTTCAATTTCATGTTCGGTTTTGATGTTGACGATCCTTTTCTTTCTGAGCTTCTTAATGCACCTGATTTACGTGACCAAATTTTGGAAAATACGTCAAATACTGTTGTTGCTGATGAAGTTGGAGACAGTAATTACCACAAAAATGAAAAGGAAAGGAGCTATTTTTTTCCTCCAAGTTCTAATCAAACTGCAATTTTCTCAGAAGAGACGCAACACAACGATTTGGAACTTTGGATTAAGGGGTTCTCTTCTTGATAATTAAAGACGTTGTTGATGACACGACTCATAAATATGCACTCATGCAGTTATTTGTGTCAGATTTGGAATTCAGAATCAGTGAATTCTATTGTTTATATGTAATTATTTTTATATCTTTTACTTTAAAGTCTAAATTCGCTACTTAGTAGTTGTATCATGTACGTAGTTGATTTGTATTTATGTATTTGATGTTTGTGGGGATTGGTAAAACTTTCAAGATTATCTTTCGTATGGTATTAATTAAGACTAATAAATAAGGTCTCTGTTTAAATTTCCAAAACTGGTCTCAGATCAATTCGTGGTTCCTCTTCCTTTAATGTCTCGGTATCTGCATCTTTACAAGATTTTTTCTCTAATTACGGTTGATTTTGCCTTAGTTGAGAAAGGCCTCTTAAACAAATTTGGCTACATGGGACCATATGGGATGCGATTGATGTCTTCGTAATTAATATTCCGTAAAAGGTTATTTTCATTCAGGAGTATCAAATAGAGCTGGCCAGTGGGCCGGGCTCGGGACTGGCGGGCCGGATTTGGTGGGATCGGGTCGGAGGCGGTATCGGGATCCCGGTGGTTTTTCCTTTTTTTTTAATAACATATGTATAAAAAACTCAATAATTAAACAAGACAAGATAGTGTAATAAAAACATCTCAAGGCTTTTTTGTGCCTCTTATATTATTTAATAGACATATGATTTTTTTGTAATACAAATACAATTGTCGAAATTGCAACTTTGTGGTTTTGATAACTTCCCGTGGTTCTTCGGTTGGAATTGGTATTTGTTGGTCAAATTGATCTACGTCGCTTCCACCACCTTTGGATAAGATTTTGTTGTAATTTTCGTCTTCTTCTTCATTGATCTCTGGTTGATCGCACCTTCTCCGCTCCGCTCGTATCCAATCCCTGAATAATACTACAATCTCCAAGCTGTCTCCGGCTAATGAGTGTCTGTGGTCTCCTATTTGATATCTGCCGGTAGAAAAACGCTTTCAGATGCAATTGATGACGCTTGAATGTTCAAAACATCTCGGGCCATCATTGAAAGTGTCGGAAAGGTCTTCTCATTCCCCCTCCAGTATTTCAGCAAGTCTTCACGTCCTTCTTCATTGAGAACTGCTTGGTACGGTACAGAACCCTGCAAAACAAAAATATCAAACTCGCTAATTTGGTTAGTAGCGGTACGGCCGCACATTCTATTTCTGAGGCTTTCAATACTAGCCGCAGAAACAGCATGTCTTTTGTGAGGTTGTGTTGAAGAAGAAGATGATGGTATGGAAGCCGGTAGGTTACTAACACTTTCTTGTTGGTAAAACCTATATACTTTTTTGCATTGGTCTTCTACGTTAGACAATACTTCTTCTTTAGTTTGTTCAATAGGTGGTGAGTGATTTGGATTTTTGGGACTTGGAGGTGGTAGTACTTCTATACAATCGTAAATAGTTTCAATAAGTGATTTAGTACCATCTATTTTAATAGTCGGATTTAATACAACACCAATAATATAAATAGTGGGAATAGGAATAAAATATTTTTTTATTTTGATAAACATTTTTTAATAGCTGCCATATAAGCTGGTTTTTTCATATATTCACTAAGTAATAAAAATATTAGAGCTATATAAAACAACATAGTTGAAATAGTAGGATAATATATACCGGAAAATTCTTTTGTTGCTTGAAAAATTTTCTCTAAAAATACAATAAGTTCGGAAATTTTTACCCAATCGCTATTTACAACCATATAAGCTGGATTTTGATTATGAGAGTTAAAAAATAAAGTTATAGGTTTTCTATAGTTATAAGCAATAAGTAGTTGCTCGTATAAAGAATTTCACCTAGTGGGTACTTCTTCTGAAATTTTTCTATAAGGTAGTTGGCAATCGTGACAAGTTTTTTTATATTCTTTTCTTCGTTGTATTCTATTATTTTTTTAAAAAAAGTTTATAGCTTATTGTATTTTACTAAGAATGTCTTCAAAAAGTGATAGACCGTCCTTTATAATTAAGTTATATATATGGCACGCGCATTTTATATGAAAATGATCTGGAAAAGATGGAGTTAAACTATTTTTTAAAATTGTAATAGCGTAATTGTTAGAAGAAGTGTTATCTAATGTAATAGTCATACTTTTATCAGTTATTCCGTAATAATCGCACACTTGATAAATATTTTCTGCAATAAAAATACCAGTGTGCCTATCATCTATATATCTATACGCTAACATACGTTTTTGCATAGACCATTTATAATCTATCCAATGACAGGTTACCGTTAAATAATCATGGTCGTTAGTACTACGGCCTATATCAGAAGTGATAGCCACTTTGTCATTAAAATGATATAATGAATAATGTAAATACTGTTGATATTCATGTGCAAATTTAAATACATCTCTCTTAACAGTTGATCTAGGAAAACCGTTAAAAACAAGATTATACATTTCTCTAATGTAATGAATAAAATCAGGAGATGAAGGAAATGAAAAAAACAAACCCTCCATAGCAACTAATTTTGCTATTGCTTTCCTATCTCTATGTTTATTGTAATTAGGACCTACAATTCCCCCCGTCGTGTGGTTAATTTGACCCTGTAGTTGGTCTAGGATAGTATGTGAACCTTGTCCCGATGAAGCGGGCGTTTCTGCACCCGATTTTGAAGCCTCGTATTGGCCATACCTAGCTGAATGAGCCCTTGCTACGTGTCTCATTAAACCCCCATCCCACCGTGACCTTTTCCAGTTTTAAATTTTAAAACATCTTTACAAATTTTACATCTAGCTACTTGATTCTCTACGTCCCTATAAAAAAATATCCATGCATCTGATTTTAATGGTCGTTTTGCTGGACCTCGTCTCATACTAGGGGGAATAGGAGACATTTCAGTTGAAGGTGCACTAGTGGGTGTGTTGTCATCAACATTAGTGGGTGTATCATCTAGATTATCGTCTAAATTAAAGTCTTCTTGAGTTTCATAAAATAGCTCCTCGTCTAAATCTAATGGTATTGTAGGAAAATGTTTGGTATCAACAAAATCATCCTGTGTAGGAATAGGATGACTAGAAGAAGTACCCTTGCCTTGTCGCCCCTACTAGAAGAAGCCTGACCCCTATCCGTAAGCATACGTTTAAATCCTTCCATTATAAATTTATAATTATAATTATACTAATAAATAATTAAAGTAAATGAAATTAAGTGAGCTAAATAAAATAAACAGACAATAATAATTTAATGAAGGAACAAATGTACCAAACGCCGATGTAACGTCGACGTGTAATCGAGAGGTTGAAAATTGAAACTTTGTTCGATGGAAGATCCTCAAGCTAGTTGTCAACTTCACTCCCAATTCCCAAATGAATAAATAAAATTTAATATTTAGTAGACAATGTAGACTTGTAGAGAGATAGATTGAGAGATTGTAGGAAGATTTGTGAGAAAGATGAAGAGAAAATGAGGTATTTATAGTTGGAAAATTGGGTTAAAGTGTAAATATAATAACTTATGGGTTAAAAATAAATATTAAGGGGGTAGGGGGGTTGGAGGAGGGGGGAGGCCAAAAATGGTCGTTGCACAACGGCCAAAATGTAAAATGGTCGTTGATGCAACGGAATTTTTTGCAAAAGGGGGGATTTCGAGCTGGATAGGGTCGGGATCAGGTCGGGACTGGGGCAGGATCGGGATCGGGCCGGGACAGGCGGGACTGGGGCGGGCCGGGAAGAGACATTGTCCCATCCCGGTTCGAGTCCCGATACCGCAATTTTTTTTAACTACTCGGGTTCGGGGCGGGACCACTGGCCAGCCTTAGTATCAAATGTGATTTTTGTAGGATTGGTTCGTAGCATGACATCACATTCTTTTTTACAAATGTTCAAAGACGAGTGCAATCTGGACGGTAAAAATATATCCACACTAAATGTGTATACCACATTATATTAACTTATCATCAATGGCGGACCCAAAATTTTAAGATCCTGGGTGCTCACCTTTAACAACAAATGACGATCGTCTAAAAAAGGTCAATCACCGTAAAAAGTTATTGCATTCAAGTTAGGGAACCGAAGAGGAGGCTAAGGCTAGGACGTACATCAATCAGTGGCGGATCGAAGATTTTAAACTTGTGGTTGCTCGCTTCTTTTAATATAAAGTTACTATTAATTACATAGTATAAGTGCATAATTATTTAAATGTGCTATAGTTTTAAAAAAGTTAATGAGAAAACACGATTATATTATTATTACAAAAAAAAAAAAGAACTCTTCATTTCTTAAGGAAAAAATGAACTAGCTTTAAGGATTTCTTAGCCGGTTTATTACAAGCATTTAACAACTTCTAAACTCCTCAAATAACATTGAGCAGTACACAGGAATCAAGGCTCTAAATGAGGAGAATCGTGCTTAAACAACACAAGTAAATTGTTATTATCCATTGAACTTATGTTGTTAGAGTGTATACTAACTCAAAGTTAGGTTCCCATTACTTGCGTTTAATTTAAGAGTTTTAGCCCCATTTCTTCACTAGTTTGTGGTACTGCATCTCTCTTTAATGCCTTTTTAAGTGGATCAACCAAATTCTTATTTGATCTCACACACTATAGCTATAATTTCATTTGGGACTAACTCTCTTATATATGCATGCCTTAATCTTATATGTTTTGATTTTCCATTATACGTTTTATTGTAAGCTACACATATAATAGTCTCACTATCACAAAATATGAAAATGGTTGATATAGATTGTGACCACAACTTTATATCCAGTAACATATTTCTCAGCGATTCTATCTTTTTAGAATGAGAAATACAAGTTTATTTCTTGGAGGCCCAACTAATGGCGTCCCCCCCCCCCCCCAAAGTGAATATCCAATCTGAATTGGCCTTATTATCATGTATATTTTTAACCCAACTTGCATCAGAATATCCTTCTAATAAGATAGGAAAATCATTATAGCACTTTCCAATTATTTTATTTTTCTTTAAATATTCAAGTACTCTTTTAGCTTTCCAGTGAGTATTACTTGGATTGCTTGTAAACCTTGAAAGTTTAAAAATGATAGATGTTATAGTAGGCTTAGTACAATGCATTACATACATCAAACTATAAATTGCACTTGCATACTCTAATTGAGTCATTGTTCTTTCAGTATTTTCAGAAAGCTTGATACTTGAATGTAACGATCCATTTAGTTATTTTTTACTTAACACCTTTACGTGACGAAATTATCCTTGCAGTAGACTCTGTTTGGGATTTGTGACTCGTGGCGATGAGTAGCATGGTTCCCGAGGTGAGTTAGATAGGTTTCGGAAGAAAAACCTAAGTTTGAAATTTTTGAAATGAAAAAAGTTGAGCCAAATTTGACTTTTGAGTATACGGGTTCATTTTTGAGTTTTGTTCTTCCGGTAGGTTCAGAACGTCGTTTATAACTTAGTCGAGTCTTTGGTTCGCTTCCCGAGGCGTTCAGATGTGTTTTGGGTCCTTATTTGTTAATTTGTGGAATTTTGAAAATTGAGTGGATTTGTAGAAAAGTAGACCTTAGCTTGGTTGTATGAGAATTTTGAGTGCACGAGAAAGTTTGTAGCATCTTTTATACTTGGTTAGCATATTTGGTTTGTGTTCGGGAGGTCTCGGGTGAGTTTCGAATGTTTGGTAAAAGTTTGTGATTTTGGCTATATTTGCTGGTTCTGGTGCAATCGCACCAACGAGTCTTGGCTGCACTTGCAGAGCCGCTTCTGCAGAAGTTGGTTCGCAGATGCGAGCCATGAGAATCTTCGGATGGACCTCTCTTGCGGATATTTATACGTAGAGTCGAACCATTTCTGTGGTGTCGTCTCCGCTTTTGTAAGATTTCAGTACATTAAGTTGGGCCACTTCTGCGGTCATTTTTCTGCAGAAGTGAGGCCGCTCTTGCGAGGGAAGTTCCGCATGAGCGGAATCGCTGTATCAGAACCTAATAAAAGACCCAAGTTCAATTCACTTTTCATAGCTCATTATTTCACAACTCTAAGCTCGGTTTGGGGAGGAAATCAAGGAATTCCATTCATTCTAAATTTGGGGTAAGGATTTTATCCTATTTTTATTATCCATTTATGATTCTATCATTAAATCTAGGTTATTTATCATGTTTTGGGGAGTTTAAAACTAGGGTTCTTATGCAAAGTTAAGAGGACTAAATAGATAAAATTGGGGGCTAAGATTGTGGCTTTAATGTGTGATACTTCAGATTTGAGCTTATTAATGATGAGATATCATATTGCTAAGCTTGAATTACTAATTTGATTCCTTGATTTTGGTGGGAAATTTTAGAGTTTGTTTAAAATTGGGGTTTTTGATTTAAAAGGCAATTGAAAACCTAATTGGGTTTGTAGACCTTCAAACTTAAGGATATGACTCATTAGACTGCGATTATACTTTTGTAACCTTAAAGTTCCGATTTTACCCTTGTGGGCGCCCAGAGTCACTTTAGGGGTTGGGTATTAGGTTTCTTTAAAAGGTCTTACATTTTTGTATGTATTAGAATATTGTGTTAATGTAAAATCTATGATAATAGACTACGGACATTTGGAGACGCTTTGCAAGGGCATGGCCTTGGCTTGAGAGTAGTTCGTGGCACCAGTTCTGCTTTGAGGTAGGCTGCGGTTTTCTATATTATACTCTGATAGATGCATATAGTATATATAAATGTTGAGTGGTATTGAGCATGATGAGAGTCCCACTTTAGTGACTGTGATGAGGACTTGGGTGGGTACCAGTGTTGAACTGTTTCAAGGATCATATTTAGGTTTATCCCGATTGTTGTTATGTGGTTTGTCGCCATGATTGACCTGATTGTGATTATTGATTGAAATTATTCATCACTGCATGCCTCCTGATATAAATAAGATTGTTATGTGAAACTTTGTGATATTGATAATTCTGAGGCATGTGTTACTCATCTCTCGAACATGATTTCATCCCATACTTCATGATTACTTGTTTTATTTACTGTTGCATTCATACACTCTTATTATTCTAATATGAAAATGGAGTTGTATGGAATGTTATTGGTCTGATGAGATTTGAAAAGAAAGGTAAATGATACTGTTATGAGATGAATTAGATATTGAGATGATATATATTGATGTGGCTCGAGAAATAAGTTTGTGATTTATGCTCTAGCCAGACCGAGGGATTATTCCAGTTGGTTGTAAGTGGCATACGGACTTTGCGGTTCCCTATGGGTCATGGATGCATGGAAAAGTACGGTAGCATGTGTATACCAGGTTGATTGAGAGGCAACATTGCATTCATGTATATCATTCATTAACATACATTATAATCATGAGATATGTACTTGATTGGAATTACTGTTGTGATAAGGTGATTACGTGTTGGGCTGTACTTCCATGATTCTGAGTTGTCTTAAGTGTTGAACCACACTTGTTATTTGAAAGTGACTTATGTTCTTAATTAGAATGTGTAGGTTAAGGATACATGTGTGTCAACTTGATATTTATCTCTGTTACATGTATTTTGTCATTATCGGCCTATGATACTTACAGGGGTACATTGTGTACTCATACTACACTTGTTGCATTCTTTTTAGATGCAAATACAGTGCCATCGATCAGTACCAGACCTAGTGGCTAACGTCCGAGGCGGTGGACTTGAGCATTCAGGGTGAGACTGTCCATCCTCATCGGCCTTGGATTCTCCCTTCTTATTTCCTGTCTTTGTTTGCATTTATGAGACAGTATTCAGACATTTCCTTCTCTTATATAGTAGTGGCTCTTGTACTGACTAGACCAACTTCACTTTTTTCATTCCTTTCGTGCTAGTTTGATCAAATTAGTATCTAACCTTGTTTTTCTATTCTCTCATGGATGGTGAGGGCTCGTGCACTTGCGATTAGAAATTAGGTACCGACACCAGTTCCTATGGTGCACGGTCGTGGTAGAGCTATAGGACGAGGTAGAGCGACATCAGCGAGGAGTGGAACACAAGGAGCCGGTCAGGCTCGTGCTAGATCTTTATCCCCTAAGCCGGAGATGGAGCATCTGGATGACCAGTATAAGGAGGAGTTGGGGCCAGCCCAGGCTCAGCTAGAGGTTATAGCCACACCCATACTACAGGATACTATGGCTCATATTTTGAGTTTTCTAGATAGATTTGCCCAGGTAGGTGTTCTTCTAGCTACTCCGGATGGGTCGTAAACCTGAGTGGGAGGTCAGACTCCAGGCCAGTTCCGTACACCATGGGCGCAACCATCTGCTGCTTTTACACCCCGTATTGATGAGATCCTAGCGCCGGAGTTTGGTCATCGACCAGTTACTGGAGCTGTTATGACCTGCGAGGAGCGGAAGACTTGGGAGCAGTTCTTCAATATAAAGCCTCATAGTTTCTATGGTACGCTTGAAGAGGACGCATATGAGTTCATAGTGAGTTGCCATGAGATACTCCACACTTTGGATATTGTAGAGTCGCATGGAGTGGATTATGTTGCTCTTCAGCTGGTTAGTGATGCAAAATAGTGGCGGAGATCGTATATCCAATGTCGGCCAGCAGGGTCGCCTCCTTTTTTTTGGATTAGGTTCTATCTGGTCTTCTTTGAGAAGTATGGTCCCCTCAGTTTGAGAGTGAGCAAGAGGGATGAGTTCTCCAGGTTGGAGCAGAGAAGGATGTTTGTTGCTAATTATGAGTCCCGATTCCATGCTTTGTCTTGCTATGCAACTCCATTACTTTCTACCGAGGTCGAGATGGTTAAATGCTTTGTGTGGGGATTGAATATCCCGCTTCAGTCGGCGACCTTACAGTTGGTAGCTTTTGGGGCATCATTTCAGACTATGGCGGATCACGCCCGAATGGTAGAGTCGGTGAGGGGTGGACTCTAGAGGAGTGAGACCGATCACTACAACATAAGGCACATATAGCTACAAAATATATTGTAGCTAAATATGAATATTTCTGTGGTTAAACACTTTAGACATAATATTTTTTTCTGTAGCATCCATAGCAAGATGTAGCGTAGCTAAAAATTAGCTACAATCTATACATGATCTATCGCTAGGGACTAATACTTATTGCTATAAACAAATTATGTTGTAGTTGTGATGATAAAATGTTCTTGCCATGAAAAATATATTTATAGCAAATAATTTTATTTTTTTGCCACGATAAATAAAACTTGTAGCAATCTTTATGTTGTATCTACAATGTGTTCTTTTGTGGCAAAAAGTTCAATTTATTTGCCACGAAAATACAAATTGGTGGCTATTTTATAGTTTAGTCTCGTGGCAACAAAATTGTATTTAGGTACGAGTTCAAAAATCTATAGCTATGAATTAAAGTATTTGCCACTAATATTTTTGTACGTAACTAAGAATTCATTTTTTAACAATGAAATATATAAAATTATAGCTGATTTATTCATTTGCTACGAAAAGTAAAAATACATATTCTTGTTTTGGCAATTATATATATACAATTAGCTACAAATTGAAGAATACGCCACAAGCATTGTTCATCAGAAGAATTCTTCTATACAAACAAAAAATATTGGATTCCAAAATAGGTCTCAAGTTACACATAATTACCTATCTAAATTTTAAAACACTCACAATACATAATTCATATATGACACCAATTACAGTAGTAGTATCTTGTTTGAGACTCGAAGCCGCACAATCTTCTGATTTTTCTCCTCCTACGCAACCTCCAGTTACAACTCAGTGTGATCAATATCTTATCAATAAGAGAGCTTGTAGATTTGTCCACTACAGTGGATCTTCTTCCTGAGGTTGGGTGCAGTATGGTAGACCCCAACAGTCACAGTCTAATCGCCTGATTCAGTCAGCGCTTCAGACTTCAGTCGGAGGTTCTTCTGGGCTTAGTGGTTATAGTGCAGGGCAAACCTCAAGGAGCACTTACTCCCGATTCTCATACTGCGGTGGGTACTCAGATTCTTCTGTGTCAGTTCATCAGTCTATGTCGGGAAAGACGTGTTATTAGTGCAGTGCTCTTGGGCTCTTCCAGAGAGACTGTCCCAGATGTAGAAAAAGTGGATCTCAATAGGGTTTACGAGCTTAGACACCTAGGACTCCAGCGCAATCATCTAGAGGTGGTGGACAGTCTGGTAGAGGGGGTTTTCAGTCGAGCTGTGGTAGTGGTTATCATGCTGGTAGACGTGGTTCTCAATCTGGTAGAGACGGGGCACAGTCAGGCCATAGTGGTTATCAGGGTACTCAGTCTAAGGATGAACGTGCCCACTTCTATGCCTTCCCAAGTAGAGCAGAGGCTGAGGCTTCTGATGCAGTCATCACAAGTATCATTTCAGTCTGTCATTGGTTTGCCTCAATATTATTTGATATGAGTTCTATGTTCTCCTATGTATCTGCATATTTCTCTGTGGGTCTGGATAAGTTGAGTGATATACTTATTGTATCTATTCGTGTGTCTACCCCCGTCGGTGATTATGTGATAGTAGATTGAGTCTATCGGTCATGTGTGGTTACATTTATGGGATATGGTACTTGGGTAGATTTGGTTACCTTGGATATGGTAGATTTTGATATCATCTTGGGTATGGATTGCTTGTCACCGTATGATGCGCTCTTGGACTCTCACGCCAAGACAATCACTTTAGCTATGCCGGGTATCCCGAGGTTAGAATGGAAGGGTAATCCAAACCCTGCACCAAAGAAGATTATATATTTTCTTCAGGCTAGAAAATTAGTTGATAAGGGTTGTTTGGTGCATTTGGCACTTATTCGGAATACTAGTGTGGATACTTGTCATGCCCCAATGCCTGCCAACTTGCACCGAACGAACTGATTTAGTGCAATGACTACCCACTTCATCACATATACCATAATTTAATTAATTAGCATCAATATTAAATGAGTAAGGTGAAGTGATTATTATTAAATCAACATGCTCGTTAACAAAGCCATAAAAATAAGAATGTTATTTGCAGATCCTAACGGATAACCATAACCCAAAAGTAATACAAGGTACATCTACGAAACCTCTATGAATGAAATAATAAAGTTGTGAGACTAACCTGCATCATACAAGAATAAAAATACAACAACATGAATCTCACGATCTCAAATGTGGGCTCACCAAAAGCTTCAGAAAAACCCGTACGTTGACCACCCTGCACCTTACCACCTGCCAGACTAACACCATCTAAAAATAATGATGCCTGAGTATTGGAATACTCAGTTATGCATCATAGCCACCACCCGTGCTGGGGCAATAGTTATTCATATATTGTAAAGGAAATATTAAGTGCATGAGAGACGGAATATACACAGTTGAGTCAATCAAGCATAATACGTGAGCACAATTGGTAAATACATGAGGTAAACCAAGTATAAAATTTAATTTATTAAAGTGCGGAAGAATCACCACTCACGTAAACCACATTTAAGATTCTAAATCTTCTCAAGTGTCATATTATTCCACGATTTCAATATTCATATCTCAAGTCTCGTATCCATATGTGACGTATATACTCGGGATGCCATCTGCGAGGCCTGACGTACTATCCCCGCCAGATAGGCTATGGTACACCGGGGTACAAAATCCATAAACCCGGTCATCCCCTAGACTGGATGAGCAATGATACACCGGGGTGTAGAACCCACAGGTCTGATCATCCCCTCGACTGGATGAGCAAATAAATATCAAAATTTTGTAAAAATCTTGTTTACTTCATTTTCTCAAGTCATGGCCTTCAGCCGAATCCCTTTCACTAAATCAAGTTTATAGTTTCACTTATATAATATAAATCAAGAGAGTGATTTCAACAATTTCATCAAAAATGTGCTGTGAATTTGTAATCAAGAAGTCACAAGAAATCAAGTACATAATATAGTGCATCACAAAATAACACCAAACATCATGAAAGAAGCTTAACTAATTTTATTTTTTCATACTTAGTCGTTTGTGTATTACTTCATCTTAATTCCAACCAAGGAGTAAACCATCCAAACTTGTCCAGCACGTGCATAAGGTCTCATTAACATTATTGTTCAAGTTCAAAAATAATTTGAAAGCACACAAGTTGCTAGAAAGGCTCGACATACCTCAATGTAGTCTTTACATTATCAACCGTTAACTCCAAATGTGAAAGAACGAGTTATATGACCCAAACGATTCAATCTACATAAACAAACTTGTATTCATCAACCAAGTATCACAATGATACTAATTTAATTAATTAAGTGTCCAACACTTAGAAATATTTTTTCAGGGTTTTCAAAGAAAATCTATGTTCTTCCATTGAAGGTCGTTTCTCGATTTTAACGCCGCCTAGGCTCGGTGGACTTAAAACAAGACCATCAGCTTGAGCTTCCGACATTCCGCCTGGGATATCATCTTCCCAATCTTAGTACTTTCTCACATGATCATCAACTTTATTAAAGCATTAGTACCATGATTCCAAATAGTCTAGTGCAACATATCTCAACACAAGAGATTTAGCTGATCATCAGCTAATCCAGTAATAAATATATAATTATAATAAAAGAAAATAAAATTACCAGGGCCTTTAGGTTGTTCTCAGTAAGAGAGATAGATAGCAAACTTCAACTTCTTATTTAGAGAGAGTTTTTTACAAGAGAGAGAGAGAGGGGTTGGAGAAAGTCTGCTTCTTAACTAAAACTAAGGATACTTATATAATGAATCCTTTAGAATACAAACAAACCAAGAGGCCAAATCGTGGCCGACAAGATAAAAAGTGAAAAGAGAAAAAGCTAAAAAGAAATGGCCCTACACCTGTGGCCGACAAAGAAAATTTATAAAAGGCCAAAATACAGTAATTCAAACTTAATAATTTTTGCTTTATAAAAGCAGATTCCATCTGTCCGGTCTTCTTTTATGATGGGTCCACCAGCTGTATTTTTTTATTATTCTTTTCCTTTTCCCTTATCTTTTTCTGTAGTGGAGGATTCCTCTAATTTTTCTTGAAATTTCTTGAGATATCCCTCAATATCAAAGTCTGTATCATAAGGGTCTTGAGAATCTTGGATATGATCTTCTTCTTCATCAGTATGAATGGATGCCATAGAGGTGTCTGAATGAAATTCTTCATTTAGATTTTTCATTAATTTTTTTTTCACTTCTTTCATATATGAGGCTATAATATTAGCTCTGGAAACTACTCTTTTTTTAATCTGAAGTTTTCTAGCAATATGGTGGAATGGACTATTAACTTCAGCATGTGGTTGATTCTGTTTTAATTCAGTATAACTTGAAATGGTGGATGTTATCTGATCTATAAGTTCTTGTCCATTCATAACATCATCTTTGTTCCTCTGCATTAACTTCTTCCAAAACCTAGTATAGAAGGTCCTTTGAAGACAAGGAATTTGTTGGGGGGTATAACCCACTTCTACAGACCATCTCATAATCCATGGAATAGAAACACAACAAAGAAATGCTTATTAGCAATTCCTTTGATTATTGTATTATGATTCTCACACTTTATAATTTCAGGGGAAACATCAATCCATTCAGTGTATAAACTCTTGAATGGTTGAGGCAAAATATCAATAGATGGGCCATAGTTTATCTACCAATGCCAAAACCAATTTGGAATGTTCTGCTTATAAACATTTGAACATATATTTATGAACCACAAATATTTTTTATTAGGATTTTCATATAAGAAAGTTTTATGAAAGCTATTAATATAATCCCAATAATTGAACTTTACCTCAACTATTTGCTTAGGATGGAAATATTATTGTTCTTTCGTTGTGCTAAATCCCCAATCTTCTGGGGTAAATATCTTCTGTATGATAATCTTAGAAAGGTTATAAACCTTTCTGGTGTGCATTGGAAAATAATGCTGAATTTCAGCTGATCATGTGGATGAAAGAATAGTCTCATAGTGCATTCTTGATTTATAAGTCAAGATAGGATATGACTCCGTTTCCAAGTATCTTTCCATGAGCTTCCAAGGATCATCTTTCCACTATAGATCTTTATAATCAAGAAGAAATATAACTTCTTTGTTTTCATGTATCATTATCATCCTGCTCAGTATTAGCGACCTCTGAATATGAGGGTTGTGGATTATTATCCTTTTCTTTGGATTTTATAAAATTCATGAATTGTTGATATAAAGGACTTTCCTTATCAATATTAGAAGTCCATGCATCATCTGCTATAAGTTTTTTGTTACCCATTTGGGCGAGAATATTACTTCTTCCTGTTCCTTGACCTCTTCCACCACGACCTCTATAATTGGGGTCGCCTCCTCGCCAAGTATGCCTCATCATTCTGCAAATATGTATAACAACCCATTGAGTTATGAGCTCAAATTCTCTAGTCAAAAAATTAGGGCAGACTGTTATCTGTCCCTTTTTTATAATGTATCTCAAAATCAAATGGCGCTAATAAAGCTTGTCATCTTGCAAACATTTGTTTAGAAACATCATGTTTACAGTCTTTATTAAACATAAATTTAGCAGATTGATAATTCGTATTTATAATAAACTTTTGGTTGTGTAAATCTCCTTGAAACTTTAAAACACTTTTTACAATTGCTAATATTTCTTTAGCAATTGTGGAATAATTTTGTTGACTAGGATTCCATTTGCCAGAATAGAATTGTATTAAATACTTTTGTTTATCAACTAGAGAGTATTGTTTTAGTATGCCCCCATAATCAATATCTGAGGCGTCTGTCTCTATAATCTTTGGTCAAGTAGGATTGGATAAGATAAGACAAGGAAGAATATGAACTTTAACCTTAATTTTTTTGATAGCTTGAGTATGATCATCTGTCCAAGGTGTAGGAACCTTTTTTAGCCGTTAATATAAGATGGTTGTATCATTTGCCAAATACTTTATAAAAGGACTAATATAATTCAGACTACCCAAAAATCTCTGAAGTTGGGTCGTTTCAGTTATAATATCTGGAAATTTTGATGCAAATTTAATGCTTCTATTAATAGGAATGATTTTTCCTTTTTCAATATTATGACCCAAAAATATTACATTAGTTTGAAAAAGGGGAAATTTTGGTTTGGATATTACTAAGCCATTCTGTATAATAACCTTCTTGAATAAATTAAGATGTTTAAAATAGATTTCTATATCATTTGAAAATACCAAAATATCACGTCCTTGAGGGCAGCATTCATGGCAATCATCACTACTTTCTCCCGAGGGCGGCATAAAAATATCATTCATAATATTTTGAAATTCTAAAGGAGCATTCTTTAATCCAAATGGCATAACATTCCATTTCGAATAGCCCCATTGACACATTGAAAGCAGTCTTATATTTATCTACTTCCGCAATCTGGATCTGCCAATTACCATACTTTAAATCAAATCTAGAAAATATAATCGCGCTATTAAGTCTATCAAGCAAATCTTTTTTATTAGGAATATGATACCTGATCCATTTTAAAACTTTATTAAGTGGTTTATAATTAATAACTAGTCGAGGAACTCCTCTTTCGTGCTCGGCATGCTTATTAACATAAAAGGTCATACACGACCATGGAGATTTTGAGGGTTTTATCAAACCTTTCTGTAACAGAGAAGCAATCTCCTTTTTGCATAACTCCAAATATTCAGAATTCATTTGACACGACCTAGCCTTTGTAGGGATATTACCCTCTTTAAAATCCTCCTCGTAAGAGAGAGAAATAATATATTTTTTCCTATCCCAAAAAGCATTAGGATGGTCGCTACAAATTTGGAGTGAAAGCTAATTTTTTATAAAATCAAATTTTTGACACAACTTTGGGTTTTTTAAAAGTTCATCAATATTAATACTATAAATCTCTTGTTTTAGAAAACTGATTTGTTGATGCTTATTCATCAACCTGTCTTTTTTCTCATTAAGAACTCTTGACCACAATTCTGTTATAAACGGAAATTTAATAGGCTTTCCATTAAAAGTACCTATTATACCTTTGTTACCAATTTGTGTAATAGAAAACAATTTTTGAATAAAAGGTGTTCCTAATATAATTTGACTCGAAATATCTTTGACCAAAACAAAACTTTCAGTAATACAAGTTCTGTTTTCACAGATATAAGCTTTGGTAATTTAAAAGTAATCTGTAATTTTTGTTCATTTGCAGACCTCACACTATGAGTAGTTTTTTGAAAATATTTAGAAGGAATAAGCCCTTCTTGTATACATTTTACATCTGCTCCACTATCGACTAGAGCAATAAAATCTTTTTTGAAACTATAATCAATTAAAAGACTGATTTTAATATGAAATTTTTGAGAAGTTATTGACTCCAATGTTTGTAAAAAGTTTCCTGCTTTATCACTAGGACCTGCAAAATTATTATCTGCAAATATTAAATCATCTAATGCTGAAATATCATCTATATTATTAGGGTCTATAATTTATTTCCCTTTACCTTCAATACTGGAAATTCTCTTATCCAGTAATCTATTACATCTCTTTAATTCGGAAATTTCTCCTCTGAGATTATCAATCTCTCTTTCCATATCCCTTTGCGTACTCTTATTACCTTTATTTTACTCAATCAATTTTTTGAGCTCTGACATGGTGTATGCTTCTGTCTTTGCTATAATTTTTTCTCCTTGTGAGGATAGAGGAACATCTTTAATCTAGTCTATAACTTTCAACTTTATTTCTGGATCTTTTATCATCTTCAATAATTCCACAAGGTTATTACCATTCAGAACATTCACATTTAAATCTTTGAATTGAGAGAATATGTTATAAAACCCATCTTCTTCCTTGTTGGTATTACTGGAACAAGGTTTTCCTAATTGACACGACATACATTCTTCTTCTGTATCCGAAATGATATAATCTTCATTATTCAGGACTCTAATATCCTTATTAGACGAATCCTGTGTAGTATCAGTTTTGAAACCTGAACCTCCTGGCTCCGAATGTAATATATTTGGATAATGTGTCTTTCATATCCTGATCAATGTTAAGGGCTTTAATATTTTCCCTAACCTTGCAATCCTTATAATAGTGGCCCGTTCTTGCACACTTCCAACATGTTTTTAGATTTTTGGACTTTATAAAATGCTTGCGAGTTTTAAACTCCTTTTTTTCTCACTTTCTTCGTCAGTCGGTTTGCTTTCCATTCTTGAAGTTTTTCTGGTTCTTTGCTTTACACTATGAGACTGTTTTACTTTGGGTGTAGGTATATCCATTCCAAATTGTCCACAGAACTCACCTAATTGTTGCTTCTCAATGAGATTCTTCCTTTTGATCTGTTGATTCAACTTGATCTCATTACATAAGGATAGACCTTCTTGAATGCAAGTTCCTATTAACATCCCATAAGTATACTCTTCATAGTTTATACTTACTCCTCATTTTCTTAGAGTTTTCCTGACTCTTTCAGCAAAGAGGTTAGGCATTCCATCTATAAACTTAGACTCCCAATGCGAGTTATTACACTCAGGTAATTCCATAACCCTACTAAGGAATACATCCTTATACCACCTAAATGAGGTCAGGATCTTACATCGAAGATTCTGGAGCAAGGTCCTAATGTTTTCACTATCATCAGACCATCTTCCAGTAAAATGTTCTATAATGTTGAGAGCTAGTGAATACACTACATTGGGTTCTTTCTGACCTGTTGTAGTATTAACCTTTTCAGCACTCACAATCTTTACCCATTGGTCAAGAGTCAGGTAATTATCCCACCAACCTTTAAGTTGGCTTGTGAATCCAGATATAATCATCTCTGAAATTGTCTTTTCTGTATTTCTATTGGCTTTACAGATAGTACTATATATCATCATTCTATGAACAGCTGTATAAATTTGTCTCTCCGTATAACCATCTATATTCCATTCGTAAATATGTTTCCCATTGTAACTATTATTGTCAACTATCTCATGTTCTTCAAATAACACATCCTAGGGAGTAGGATGGGGATAGTAGTACATCATTTGAATAGGTTTTCTAGCATATTTTTCTAGGTTATTAACCTCTTGTGACATCTTCTATCTATAATCATCACTAGAAAGATCACAGACATAGTCGGTCTTACCTTCTTTTGTCAAAGGACTAATCTTTAACCCTTTAAACTTATCATCTAATAATTTTTCTAATTCAGAAATGCTCTGACTTTGAAATCTTTTATTTCAGGAGGAGGCTACACACTAGGAGTGGCTACACCTGATTCCTGTCTATGATCAATATGATGTATTTTTTTAATTTGAGAAATCAATTTCTCTATTCTATCATGTAACTGAACAATTTGTTCACCCAATATGTTCATATTGTTCAAATAATTTTGAAAAAGCTACAAAGTGTATAATAGTATTATCTTTCTCAATAACAAAGGGTTGGTGAGGAGGTAAAGCAGTATGGATAATCTCTCCATTTGCTAATTTATAATCTTTTTCCAAAATAGAGATATAATCTCCCACATATTTTGCCATAAACCACGGTACAAAAGATATAATCTTGTTGGCTTTAATAAGATCTATATAAATTAGCAAAAAGTTCTTTCTTGATTATTAAAATAAGCAAAAACCCAATTTTTAAAAGGCTCCCACCTGAGTTTAAAGAAATCTTCACTTATCATTTTTCTTGCGGGCGATCCCAGACTAAAATTAATTTTTTGTGGTGTATTCATCATGTCACAGAAAAATTCATGTCTGACTCAGTTATTTCTAGGTCTTCTTCCTGGATATCACGAACTATATTATCCTTATCAATTCTAATACTATCAATTATGTTATCAATATGTTCTCTAATTTGAGAAGTGGATGCTCTTGATGGAGATCTTACCACATATTCAACTGGTGAAATATAAGAACGATTTAAAATATCAAATCTAGTATATCTGGATCTTAAACTATCAGCATCATTTTTTTCTAACTTATAACTTGGTTCAAAAAATCTTAACTTAATAGTCTCATCTGGGGCCTGCTCAATCTCTATAATATCATAATTAAAATCATTCTTGGGAGGAGCAGCTCCCTCTATGACTCATTCCTTGGGAAAATCAATTTCATCCGATTTGATAGGTCTTCTAGTTATAATCTTGGATTTACCAAAAATAGTTTCTATTAAAATAGTTTTATTTTTAAAATTCATAATTTTACACATAGGATTCATTATATATAATGGTTTAAAATATATCCTGTAACAAATACATATAACTTCAGTTCCAGGCATATAATCACAACCATGTAATTTTATGCTTAATATTAAAGAATTCAAAGAATTCTCATCCTGCAAGTTAGGATAATCATTAAAATATACATTACCATATGCAAGACTGGTTTGAACAGACCCTATAAGGGATTTCTTTCAGTTCTGGTTCCTGTCACCTCTTAAAGCAGCTATAAAACTTTTAGGTAAGCCTCTTAATGTATGTGGCTTGAATGCAACCTGTGCTAATCCAATATGCATGAATATTTGGGTTTCCATATAAGGAGCAATATCACTGTCATTTAATAATTTGAAAAGGTAGCATGATCGCTATCTACAGTGATAGTTTCTTCAGTAGTTTTTACTACTTGTTGAAAACCTAGTTTTTCAAAAGTACCCATTTGATATATTAATCTGGGTTTGATTTTAGGAATAATCCACTTATTAAGTAGATCTAGTTGTTGATGTATATCATATTCCTCTTTTTTAATATTTTTAACAGTGTTCTTGTTTCTAATGATATTCATCATTTATATTCAAGAGCTAGTGTAAAACTCAAATCACATGGTGATTATATTACCTCACACTACATCCAAAATACATATTCCATAATTATATTTGAGTATAGGTAGAGAAATTACCTTCTTGAAGAAAATTCCAAAAATCAACTTTAGGAATTTTGAAAGATTACTTGATATTCTTGTAAGAATCTACCGAGTCCAAAAGTATAATAGTGTTATTATAGGTATTAACTAACTCCAACTATCATTAAAAAAAAAAACGGACAAAGCTTATCTTGGACTAGTTGGCCAAGACCTCCCCTAAAAAGACGCACAAAAATCAATTCTTTAATAAAAAAATAATTTCTTAATTATTTTCATTAATAAAGAGGTATATATACAATTTACAATTTCCAATGAAAAATCATATTTCTACTATACTACTAATATCTTAATTATACTTATATAAAAATTCTATAATTATGATAAATTTATAAAATAAATTTGATTTCAACAAGGGAAAGTTCGGATCCCGTGACCCGTGATATACTTCTATCACTTAATGTTTGTTTCTCGTGCAGGGAGTAAGGAAGATTGGAGTGAGACTAAACTTGAAAATAATAGTAAACATGGGCTGATCTTAAGCCCATTTAATGTCCCATAAGGGAGCAAATGCAAATGGGTCTGTCTGACCTTTGTTTGCCAAATTTTGCTGCACGCCAGATCCTTTCTTTTTCCCTTATTTTTTTTTTCTTTTCACTTCATCTCCCATTTTGAACACATTAAATAATTCATACTCCATCCATGTCACTTATCTTGTTATATAAGTATTAACATGTGCAAAAATGTTTTTTCTTAATATGTCATCATCGTCGGTACAATAACAAATATTTTCTATATTCGTTAGCGTGCTTAAAGTGTTAAGCTTAAATCCAAATTTTCAGAGATGCTACAATACTCCTACACTTGAGTCTGTTCCTGTAATGAATTAGTTTATTGAGGTCTTTCCGACGGATTTGCGAGGTATGCCGTCGGGTCGAGACATTGACTTCTATATTGATTTGAAGCCAGGTACTCATCCCATTTCTATTACACCGTACTGAATGACTCCGGCTGAATTGAGAGAGTTGAAGGAGCATGTACATGATTTATTGAGAAAAGGTTTTATTCGACCCCGTATGTCTCCTTGGGTTGCTCCTGTTCTATTTATAAAGAAGCAGGACGACACTATGTGGATGTGTATCGACTATCGGCAATTGAACAAGTCACCATCAGAAATAGATATTTGATAACTCACATTGATGATTTGTTCGATCAGCTTCAGGGTGCTTCAATATTTTTCAAGATTGATTTGAGGTCTAGGTATCATCAGTTGAAGATTATGGCAAAGGATATTCCGAAGACGGCCTTCGGGACTCGTTATGACCAATATAAGTTCTTGGTGATATCTTTTGGGCTTACCAATGCCTCCGCAGTCTTCATGAATTTGATGAATGGAATGTTTAAGCCTTATTTAAATTCGATCATCATCGTCTTTATTGATGACATTCTGGTGTATTCTAAGAGTAAGGAGGACAATGAAAAACATTTAAGGGTGGTTCTGGGTTTGTTGAAGGAAAAGAAGTTGTATGCCAAGTTTTTGAAATGTGAATTTTGGCTCAGTTCTGTGGTGTTTCTGGGCATGTAGTGTCGAAAAAGGGTATCATAGTGGATCCAAAGAATATTGAGGCATTCAGATATTGGGATAGGCTTACTATAGTGACCGAGGTTCAAAGTTTTACGGGCCTTGCGAGTTATTATCGTTGGTTCGTCAAGTGCTTCTCGTCTATTGCTTCTCATTTGACTCAGCTGACTCAGAAAGAGGTTTCTTTTCAGTGGTTCAATGAGTGTGAGGAGAGATTTCAAAAGTTCAAGTCACTCTTGACCTTAGCTCCGATTTTAGCTTTACCTGTAGAGGGGAAGGATTTTACTATTTATTATGATGATTCAATGATTGGTTTGGGTTGTGTATTGATGCAGGAGGGCATATTGATAGCGTATACATCGAGGCAGTTGAAGGTGCATGAGAAAAACTACCCCACTCATGATTTGGAGTTAGTAGCGGTAGTCTTTGCATTGAATATTTGGAGGCACTATTTGTATGGGGTTCATTGTGAGGTATTCACCGATCACCACAACCTTTAGTATGTGTTCAATCAGCGGGATTTAAATTTTGAGCAATGCAGATGGATGAAGTTACTTAAAGATAATGATATAACTATCCTTTACCATCCGGGAAAGACCAATGTGGTAGTGAATGCCTTGAGTCAAAAGGCAATGAGTATGGAGAGCATGGCGTGCTTGATTGTTGATGAACGTCCTTTGGCATTAGAGGTTGATTCCTTAGCCAATAGCTTTGCGAGACTTGATATTTCCAAACCGGGTAGGATTTCATGTTGTGTTGAGGTGAGGTCGTCTCTTTTAGAGCAAATCAAGGCCAATAGTTTGATGATGTGAAATTGTGTAAGATCAGGGACAATGTGATGCGAGGGGAAGGCAAAGAGGCTATATTTTGGAGGATATGTTGCGGGCTTGTGTGATTGATTTTGGTGGTCATTCCGACCAGTTCTTACCATTGGCAGAGTTCGTGTACAACAACAATTATCACTCCAACACTGAGATAGCGCCATTTGAGGCTTTATATGGTAGAAGGTGTCGTTATCCAATTGGATGGTTTGATGTATTTGAGGTAAGGCCATAGGGTACAAATTTGTAGAAAGACTCATTAGAGAAGGTGAAGATGATCTAGGACAAACTCCAGGCGGCTTATAGTCGACAACAAGAATATGCGGACCTGAAGGTTCGAGATATAGAGTTGATGGTTGGTGATAGGGTCTTGTTGAAGGTCTCACCTATGAAGGACGTGATTAGGTTTGGAAAGAAGGGGAAGTTAAGTCCGAGTTATATCGGGCTATTTGAGATTCTTCAAAGAGTTGGTGATGTGGTGTATGAGTTGGCTTTGCCACTAGGCGTTTCAGGTGTTCATCCGGTATTTCATGTTTTTATGTTGAAAAAGTACCATGCTGATGGGTCCTACATCATTCAATGGGACTCAATGTTGTAGTTTGAAGAAGAGCATGTGGCCATTCTGGACAAGCAGGTTAGAAAGTTGAGATCGAATGAGATTGCTTTTGTGAAGGTGCAATGGAAGCACCGTCCTGTTGAGGAGACTACTTGGGAGAATGAGGCTAATATGCGGAGTAGATACCCTCACTTTTTTCTTTTTACAGATTTTGGTATATTTTTCCTTTTGTTTCTCTCCGTTCGAGGACGAACGTTTGTTTAATTGGTATTTGATGTAATGACCCGTCCGATCGTTTTTGGATTAACACATTTATGTGACCAAATTATCCTTCTCGTAGACTGTGTTTGGGGCTTGTGACTTGTGAGGATGAGTAGCACGGTTCCTGAGGTGAATTAGATAGGTTTCGGAAGAAAAACCAAAGTTTGAAATTTTTGAAATGAAAAGAGTTAACCTAAAGTTGATTTTTGAGTATAAGGGTTCATTTCTGTATTTCATCACTTTTGATAGGTCGGAAACATCATTTATGACTTCATCGAGTCTTTGGTTCATTTTCCGAGGCATTCAGATGTGTTTTGGTCCTTATTTGTTATTTTGTGGAATTTGAGAAAATTGAGTGAATTTATAAAAAAAGCTTGGTCGTATGAGAATTCTGAGTGCACAAGCAAGTTTGTAGCGTCGTTTACACTTGGATAGCATATTTGATTTGTGTCCTGGAGGTCTCGGGTGAGTTTCGAGTGTTTGGTTGAAGTTTGTGACTTTGGCTATAGCTGTTGGTTCTGGTGCAATCGCACCAGCGAGTCTTGGCCGCAACTACGGAGTCGAATTTGCGGATGTTGGTCCACATATGCAAGCCATGAGAATCTTGGGATGGATCGCTTTTGCAAATTTTTGTGCGTAGAGGCAAACAACTTCTGCGGTGTCATCTCCGCTTTTGCGATTTAAATGTTCTAGGATCTTCTTCTATATTAAACAAAATAAATATTTGATCACAGACATTAATTCTATCTTTCTCCGCTATAAAAATTATAGATTCTGAAAAAGTAAAATAAGGATAAAGAGTTTTTTTTTTCAATTCTTTAGCTTTTTCTAGGAACTAATTGAGTATTATCACTTTTCTTTTTATTTGAAATAGTTCCAGAACGTGACATCTTGATCAAAACTACTTTGATTTTGTTCAATCAACTGTATCATTAATGAATTTATTTTTTAAAAATTCAACATCAATAGATTCTACAATAACATTAAATTCTAAATGTCCGTCTATACGCTTTCAAGTTTTGTGTATATTCAACAAAAATACCTTTTATTCCTTTAGATCCTAATTTTATTCTTATCAGGAACCCTATAAAAAAATATACACCCCACATTTTAGAATAACATATATTCGATTTTCTATCATTTCAAAGTTCATAAGGTGAAATATGCACACTTTTTGAAGCACTTTATTTAATATATATCCTCATTTAATTCATTTAAATATCATGTTCAGTTTTGATATTTAGTAGGCGTTTGGCCATAAAAATAGAATAAAAAATCACTTTTTTGAGATTTTTTAAGTTGAAATTGGAGTTGGAGTTGTGTTTGGCCATAGTTTTCGCAAATAATGTTTTGTTGTTGAAATGTATTTTTCAATAAGGTTTTGGTTGTGAAAAACAAAATTTTGGTTGTTTTTCAGAATTTTCATGGTCAAATACTGATTTTTGAAAAAGAGAATTTTTTTTTCTGAAAAAAGTGAATACTAAGGGTTTGTTCGATATGGAGTAAATATTTTTCGGAAAATATTTTTTAATTTTCTCATGTTCGTTTGATCAAAAATATAATATTTATCTTTAGGAAAACAAGTTCCTCAAAAATGAGTAAAATGACCTTCCTAATGAAAGTAGGAAAAACAAATCTCCAAGTGACATTGAACCAACTACACCACCACCACCCAACCACCAGACCACCCTATGCACCCCACCCTCCAAAAAAGCTTTTTTTTAAAATTTTCTACACCACTCTCCTCACCCCGCTACAAACCTCCTACCCCCGACCACCCACCCACCCCTGACCAATCCCCCTCCCCAAAAAGAAAATTTTGAAAAAGTTTATTTTTTTTTTGATTTTCTACACGACCCAACCCCCCTCTGCGAAAGCCTCCACCCTTGACCCCCTCCCCCACACCACCCCTAATATATATATATTTTTTAAAAAACTTTAAATTCAGTTTTTGATTTTCTACCCCAATTCCCCAACCTAATTATTTTTTTGTTTCTACAACATCCATCAATCCACCACATGGCGAACTTTTTTATTTTTATAAAATAAAATATATGAAATAGAAAATTAAAATAGAGTTGGATAGGTAGGGGTTAGGTGAAATGGTGGTGTGGAGTAGGTTTGGATATGGTGGTGTGAGGTATGGGTAGGTGAAGAAAAAATGTGTTTGAGGGTGGTGGAGATAGGATTTGATTGGGTGGTGGGTGGGGTGAGTGCTTGGGGTGGATAGTGGGTGGTTAAGTGGGGTTGGTGGTGGTGGAGGGTGGATAGTAGAAGTGTGGGGTGGTGGGTTGGATGGGGCTTGAGTGGGTATTTTTTCAAAAATATTTTCTACTAACTATGGAACATGAGAAAATAATAAGAAATTTACTTTTTTTCACTAATCAAACAAAAATGAAAAAATAAATAAAAATTCACTTATTTTTTCAAGAACTCGGTTAAAATATTTTACTCCATACCAAACACATCCTAATTCTTATGGCCAAAATGGGTCATTACTAATATCATATAAGCCATGTTCAAAACTAGAACCAAAGAACTCACGTCAAACAGCTATGGCTTCCGATTCTCGTAAAGGTCTCATTATATTCCTTCAATTTGGTCAAACATCCTATATTTTTCTCTTTTAATAATGAATAATATCTGTTCTTGATTGTTGTTTTTGTTGATTATGTAGTGATTGTTCATTTAAGATCGACTGGTGATGCCCCAATTCTTAAACAAGCCAAATTTAAGGTTTGTTTCATTCATCCTTTTTATATGTATTGTTTTTCTTCTTTTATCATATATATATATATTCTGATGGTGTTAAAATTCTAGGTTGTGTTAAGATCCAAAACCCTAGCTATATGTTCTCTTTCTCTCTTTGTCAATTACAGTTTTTCCTTTTGACTATGAAGTCTTAAACTTTTTTATACTCCCTCGGTCCCTTATGTGACACTTTTCGCTTTTTAAGAGTAGCAACATACCCCGTGAAATCTCATGTTGTGGGGTCTGGGGAGGGAAGGTAGAGTGTACGTAGACCTTACTCCTACCTTGAAAGGTAGAGAGACTATTTTCGGTAGACTATTGGCACAAGGACAATCAATTCAAAATAGTATAAAAAGTCATGACAAAATATTGTAAAAAACATGATAAAGATGTTAAAAAACAGTCAGTAACTAGTAACTACCACACAAGAAATAATAGATAGTAGCAGTAATAAAAAGGACAAGAAACTACAAAAGTAATACTATGACTACTAGTATGAAAGGGTAAGTAGGATAACGCTCAACTACCTACTAACCTTCTACCCTAAACAAAAAAGAATGGTTAATGTGGCAGATTTTCACTCAAATTCTGGTTGGCAGCTAGAGTTTAGAAGGAATTTAAATGATAAACTACCTACTAACCTTCTACCCTAAACAAAAAAGAATGGTTAATGTGGCAGATTTTCACTCAAATTCTGGTTGGCAGCTAGAGTTTAGAAGGAATGTAAATGATTGGGAGATAGAGGACTTTTGTCAGTTGCTTCAACAAATAGAATCAGTTCATATTGATCATTGTAAAGTGGATTCTCTAACCTGAATAGCAAGCAAGGAAAAAAAATTCTCAATTAGGAATTGTTAGTCTGTTAACTAAACAGTCAGGCCAAGGGGAGGCTTCTTGGCCATGGAAGATGTTATGGAAGACTAAGGCTCCTATTAAAGTAGCATGCTTTGGGTGGGTTGCTACAAGGGGGGCATGTTTAACACAAAATAATCTGCAAAAAAGGGGGTTTGTACTATGTAATAGATGCTACTTGTGTCAAGAAGATCTAGAAACAGTGGAGCACCTGTTTATTCATTGCAGAGTTGCCAAACAGTGCTGGGAATTATTTCTAAGTATTTGTGGTATTACATTGGTTATGCCTCAGAATGTGAGAGGTTTATTAGAAAGTTGGCAACAACAGGTTACTAGTAAAGAGAATAAACAGATATGGAGGACTATCCCATTGTGCATTTTCTGGACAATATGGCTGGAAAGGAACAAGGCTTGTTTTGAAGGACATAGATCTCCTATTTCTAGAGTAAAACATAGTTGTTTACAGTATCTGTACAAAGTAGTTCAATAGGCAGTTTGAACCAACTAATGGATTTCTTAGATCTATTATTAAGGAAAGTCTAGTAGTATGATTTTCTTTCTGGTGCTTTTGTTTGTTTATGTAACCTTTAAGTACCTTCTTGGTATCCTTTTAATAAAACTTTTACCTTATAAAAAAAACCTACCCTAATTCTTGTCCTCCATACTCTCCTATCTAAGGTCATGTCCTCAGTAAGCTGGACTTGTGTCGTGTCTTGTCTAATCACCTCTCCCAAAACTTCTTCGGCTTACTACCTATCCTAAAACCGTCCATAGCCAACCGGATATCTTCATTTCTAATCCTATCTCTCCTAGTATACCCACACATCCAATGCAGCATCCTCGTTTCTGCAACTTTTATCTTCTGAACGTGAGTAAGAGTTCTTGACTGACCACCACTCTTCCCCATACAACATATTGGTCTAACCACCACTCTGCTCCATACAACATAGTTGGACAACGCTTTTCGAGAGTCAAACAAAGAAAAAAACATTTGATCGTGGTTTATTGATATGCTCTTTAGATATTTTAAATTGTTAATCATTATGACTTATAGTACTTTTATGTAGTTTCTAAATATGTAAATTAATTTTCAAAAAACTTAAAAGATTGTATGTGACCAGGAGGTCACGGGTTCGAGCCGTGGAAACAACCTCTTGTATAAATGCAGGGTAAAGGTGCGTACAATAGGCCCTTGTGGTCCGGCCCTTCCCCATACCCCACGCATAGTGGGAGCTTAGTGCACTGGACTGCCTTTTTTTAAAGATTGTATGTCCGAATTCATGGTCAAAATAAAGAAGTTTGACTATCGAAATTCAAACTGTGTCACATAAATAAAGATGGAGGGAGTATATATTTTTAACTATAAAATGTTGTAGGTGCATGTATTTAAATTTTATTTAAAAATTTAAGGAATCGGTGTCTGAACTTATGCTGGAAATTTGATGTGTTGATCCTCAGACTTGAGTGTTGGCAGTCTTTTTTAGGATGAGATTCCAATGGAATCTTCAGACACCCATCCAGTTCCTTTTGTGATGAAAAGAAGAAAGAGAGAAGATAAATTAGACTATGATTAAGTGCTTTTATTGGGATATTTGACAAACCTGTTTGTTTCATTGTTGATCATGCATTGTTTATCAATGAGTATATTCAATTTGTGTCAGTTGCTCTGTGTTTTTTTAGAGATAATATCTGCAAATGGCTAGAATGAATTGAAAGAGCTGTCTGTGAACAATATGCAAAGGTAGAGGTAAGGTCTGCGTACATCGTACCCTCCCCAAATCCCACTGTGTGGGATTACACCGAGTATGTTGTTGTTTGTGAACAATAATGACCTTTTGAACTTTGTCCATTCTTAAATGAGATGATAAATGAAAAGAGACTGAGAATGCGAGTCAAAATTTGTGTCAGTCAATTAATTAATTATGCCTGAATTCCGAATTAGTTGGATTCAACTGTATAAATCTTTTGTATCAGTTCTCCTCTATTTAGGAGATATCACCTAGGTAGGTATGCCCGAATAAATTCCGTGTTGAGATGATTCTTCATTTAGACTATCTTTACACTGATCAGCAACTTAACCCAGTCTTCTCCTTTTTTGGATCTGGTGAAATGACTATGCTTTATGGAGCTCAAATGAGGTTTTGGTTAGAATGAAAGGAAAGCTCCGTGCTGCTGTAAGTTAGGAATGTCTGACTCGTAGGCTATCCTTACAGTTAGAATGGATAGAGGGGAAAACAGGCAAAAGGATTCTAGTGGTTTTGCGGAGAGTACAAGAGTGTCTTACAAGTTTTGCCTCCATCCTTCAAGATTTTATAAACTATAGTGATTAGTATACCTTAGGCTTTCTATCCTTGCTCCTAAAAGTATTTGTAGTTCGTGTAGATTGCTTGTTGGGGATAGGTGCACTCCTTGCAGCAATTAGACATGGTCGGAAGTTGGAACCTGCTGGAAAGGGAGCTAATGTAAAAGTGCAAAACATTGTGAATTTACAAGTTAGGTTGTAACACAACACTCAAGTATAATACCAGCATAAATGGAGCGATTGGTTTTCTCTCAGCAGTAGGTGGTAGCCTGATGGAGCTGCTTATAAGTGGGGCTGTTGATTTTTAGCATAGATGGAGCCTTCATAAAGGAGCTGTTGGTTCTCTTAGTCGAAGTACTGGTAGTAGCTTGTGAAGGGTATCAATGTGTGACCACAAGGTGTCCCTGCTTAGTTTCAATAGATCAAAACACAGAATGGTACTAATAAAGCAGATGCTTCCTTTTGCAATCAGCTCAAGGAAATGAAAGGGGACCACTTATCCGGAAGAAGCACCTCATAATTCTTAAAGGGGTATGTTGCTGGAGAAACCCTTTCCTTCGGATAGCCTGAGGAATAATAGGGTAGTTGAGATTATTCCATGCGGTGTCAGTTGAGATTTGATTCCAGCAAGCTTGGCACCAACCCTGCACTCTCTTTATTGTCATGTTTGCCTTATGCAATGGTATACAACTCCATCTGCCCCAATTTGTTTGGCACTATTTGATTGGACACGTAGTTTAAGATATATAATTATGACTGAGAAATTAGGGACAATCCTTAGGACCAACTGCAACCTTCGAAATTCGGGGATAATAGGCCCGCCCCTCTACCCTTTTCACTTAAATACCAGGCTTACTTCGCGGAGCAGGGTTCGAACATGTGACCTAAGTTCAAGTTCCTCAACCTTTGCCACTTGAACTAAGCCCTGGGGGCTCAAGATATATCGTTTTTAAATGGCTTTTTACTTTGCTGTGCTGGAGCCAGCTTTCAGATACAAGAATTCCCCTATAGAATTCATGTTATTGTAGCCAATATAAGATGGAAAAAGCTATACTAGATCTTAACGTGGGTTTTACAATTTTCAGTCCTATTATTCCTATCATGCCTTCATCTAATTATCAAATTATATATAAACATCAACATAGATTGCAGGTACTGACAAATTCATCAAAGTAATAGATTTTCTGCGCCGCCAACTCCATAGGGAGACATTGGTACGCCCTTGTCTTTCTTGAAATTCTAAAGTACAGAAGAAGAATTGCTCTCCATTTTTGAAATTCTGAAGTACTGATATGATCTTTCCTCTGTAGTTTGTGTATGTCAACAGCGCCTTCTCACCAAATCCAGATGAGTTGGTAATTGACCTATACAATGTAAGTTTCCTGTATATATAATTTTGCATATAATTATTTCAAGATGCAAGTCCTTTGCTGATCAGACATTTTACCTTCATTTGACAACGGCATAATACATAAATATGCCCTCAAATTTGGCCTCATTTCTTAAGTATGCCTCCAACTTTGGGTGTGCACAAGTAGGCACCTCAACTTGTAAAAAATTGAACACGTAAACACAAATGCTGACGTGGCACTGATGTGACACATAAATTTTGGAGGCGTCTAAATGATCATTTTGTAAGTTAAAGTGTTCAACTGACAAAGTGGAGACAAGTTGAGATGTCTACTTGTGCACACCCAAAGTTAGAGGGCATACTTGAAAAATGAGACCAAGTTTGAGGGGCTATTTATGTATTATGCCTTTGACAACCACTATACTTATAGTGTTTTTTTCTTTTCTTTTTCTTTGACTGGAAGACTGATAGAATTCCCTTTTTGATAACCGGGCTTTAGTTTTGTACAGATGTTTATGGGTGATTTCAGGATGCATGTCTTTTGGTGATTAGACATTTTACTTCCATTTTGAAGTTTTTGTTTTTGTAACAAAAAAAGTTGGTTTCTCCCGTTATAACACTTGTGTGATCCCTTTCTTTTCAGAGCTTACAAAAAAATTTGGCCTATAATAACAATAATATTTTATTGACCATCTTGTGGGCTTCAAAAATCCAATTCACATGACATCATGATTTTTTCTTTATTAACTACAGTATGGACTAAACATCTTCTTTGACCACCATTCCACAATCTCTATGGCAGTCAAAGAGGCCGATATATCATTCCTTTTTTTAATGCACTTAAATGCTGTATGCCTTGAGTTCTCTTTGCTCTTTGAAGTCAACATATGTTAGCAACTCAGGTCTCAGTGTCATACATGAGGTCGTGATGCATTTGTGGACAACCAGTAGAAAATTATATGTATCTTTTTGAGTTTTCCTATTTTTCCTCATCTCTTCTATCCTTGTTTATGTGACTATTCACTGCTTTTGTTGAGCAGGTCTAGTTACTAAACTTGATTAGCCTGTTAACTCTTTTTTTAGATCTTATTGTTGATATATTATCTTTATTCTTTTGTGTTGCAGAACTTTGGTTTTGATGGTAAGTTGGTGGTTAATTATGCATGCTCCATGGCGTGGGGCTGAGAACTCCTGGTTGTTTTCATTACATTGTTTCGAAGCTCCTCCATACCTGAGTAAACTTTAGCATGTGGATAAAACCCTTGGATCAATGATAAGTTAGATTGTTCTTCTGTAGATTGTTTTAGTATATAACTATGATTTGTACATTCATGCTCATGGATTGTGCTTCAGTAATTCTATACGTTACTCAGAAGGAAAAATTTAGGCCTCTGTATCCTTTTTTTTTTGCCGCCAGCTCCTAAAGTTTAGACTTCGATATCTGCCTTATTGGTATGAAAAGTTGTAAGTGCTTTCAGCTCAACATTTTTTTTTGTGAAACTGAACTCTCAACATTGTCACCCTTCGGTTCTGTACCATTTGATTCATTTGTGAATAATTTCTTATTGTTTCTAACTTGCATCATTATTTGGGGTTCTGTTACTGCTCCAGGTTCGCATCTCCTCCGCTGAAGGTTTATACATCCTCTTGAGTCTTTTCTCCCCCTCTTTTAAGAAACAGGCTACAGTTCAATGATGGAAAGATTGCTTGAAATGAGGACCATATGCTTTCACTGGAACTTGCTTAGTATTTTATGTTGAAGGAACTAGCTGTATTTTGCTCTTACTAGCTTCTGCGAAGAGAAAAATTTAATAATAACATGTTATCTTGCATTTGCTTTATTCCCTTGCTCAAAACTACTTTGGGTTTTGAGTTGCTCACTCATTAATAGAAAAAAAGCTACGAATAGTAAATGCCTAAAAGTTGAATGCCCTTTTAATTTGATATCCTTTCGAATGCAGGCTTTCGCAATGCCTCATGCTTCCTGGTCGAAAGGATTTTTCTTGTTACAAGGGTAAACTTTTTTCAAGTATATGGTGTTTATATTAAATCAAAATGCATAATATTTATTTGTGCATACACTCCTATCACTTAACCATAGTTATATAGGAGTAATAAATATATATTCTTACTTCACTACATTATATAACTTAACCATGGCAAGTTTATACACTTGAGTGCGGGTAAAGTTTTATTGTGATTTGTAAGTACATTGCCGCTTGGAAATGCCCGAAAAAAAAGAAGAATAGAACACTCTTGCTCTTTCAACAAACTGCAATTTTAGTGCGAATTTAAAGAATAATTTCCAAAATAGCAGACCATAAGGATTTAAACGGGCATATTCACAGTTCAATTCCAAAATCTTAACATTTACAAGGAATTAAATAAAATTACACCTTTGTAGACGCTTTCCTCTTTATTGAGCCTTACGTAACGTGAATTCAGATTACTCTGAGCCCAAAGCAAATACCGGACACAAAACGGGTGAGTAACAAAAAAGAGAGTACTGTATTATATTATGACCCTAGCCTAGTTCATCCTGACACACATTAACTCTCTTTCAATGCTAAATCCATTTAAGACTTTCGTTGTAGTAGGCAGAGTGAATCTGGCACTTACCAAGTAGAAATGAAGAGCAGACCATTTAAGTGAATGATGAGGCACTAGTGGCCATATCTTGCACTGTTGAAAGCCTTTGTGGAAGGCAGTTGCTCTAGTCCACAAATTCTTTTTCCAATGGCTTGCCCTGTATTTTACCAACTTGAAGAACATATAGTATCTTTTTGGGTTTTCCAGTTGTCATTCTGTCTTCTTTTAGACTTATCCCCTTCTCCAACCATGTGCCTTCCCTTATGACTAGGGCCACTTAACCGAATGCACCCTTTGTCTTATAAAACATGCAAGTTTTCTGCAATGGTTATTCATTTATATCTTTTAATAATCTAATGTTTAAATGAATTGAGCTTAAATGGAATAGTGAGGATTCATACAATTGACCCCGACTTGATTGGGCACTGAGGAGCGTAGTTATTAATAATCTAATAGTAGTAATTACATCATTTTATGAAACTACAATTGGAGAAAGAAAAGAGGAAGATGTATTTAGACTTGGAAATTGGAATTGGTTTACAATTAGCAGCATTGAGAATAGTCACAAAGGATACTACTGCACATGCATAAAAAAGTGGCAAACATTTTGTGTCATCTTAGCTTTATCAAGTTATGATTAAACACTACATTGTTAGTTGTTTGCCCTGATTTTCTTAAATATGTTTTGGTTTTTGTGAGACACGAGTTTTAGACGCTTTTTGTGTGAGCCTCTTTAAAAGTGGATAATGTTTTCTCAATATTTTGTATCTCTTTTATAGAGTGGTTTGTTCATATCCACCTGTGAATCTAGGTCAATTGACCAAACCACGTTAAAATTGTGTTTCCTCTGGTTTCTGTTTTGTCGCCTGATTTTTGCTTTGTACGTTCCTGAATTACACTTGATTATTTCGATCCTAACACATATTGGTCGGAATAAAATAGTGTTTTATCAACCCGAGACATGATTCTTTTTGAAGACTCCAACTCCTGTCAAAAAACAGAAATCAAGATATCCCAATATAGTACCTCTACAAATCAACAAACATATCCTTTCTAGCTAGAAAGTCTGTTTTGTGGTCTATTCACTTCTTCAAATCATGATAGGCCATATCACACAACTTGTGGTTCTCATTTACCATCAAAATTCAAGTGGCATTTTTCTCTATAAAATCCAATATTTTCAGTCACTCACATGCCTCCTATATATACATTAGTCCAATTAGCTTTTCTAACAGATTTTCACATACACTTCATTCCTAGCAAGTAAAAATGTTCAAACATCTCTTTTTCTTTGCTGTCCTCATCTTGAGCAGCAATGCTTCTGTACAAGACTTCTGTGTAGCAGACTTGAAGGACCAGAATCCCTTGCAGGCTACTCTTGCAAGGCTGTTACCAAAGTCACGGTGAACGACTTTGTGTTCTCCGGCCTAAGTGCAGCAGGAAACACCTCAAATATCATCAAAGCTGCAGTGTCACCAGCATTTGCAGCTCAATTCCCCGGCCTAAATGGTCTCGGTCTCTCTGCAGCACATCTCGACTTAGCCCTGGTGGTGTGGCAGTGGTACGTACTGGAATTATGCTTTTGGATGGCAGTGACTTCATTTTACTGCTTTAGTTTCTTTTTGGGAGAATTTTGGACCGCTCAAAAGAATAATAACGAGAAAATGTATAGGTTTTGTATATTAAGTAGAAATATACATATTATAACAACAACATACCCAGTGTAATCTCACATAGTGGGGTCTGGATAATATACATATTATATACACAAAATATAAAATATACATGAATATAATATAATATACATAATCAGTGTATAGGTTTTGTATATTTTGGCTAGCGCCTGTAATTAATTTCAGCCGATGGGCAAAAAAGCCCTTAGTTTGTTGAATAAATCCTACTAGTTAATAGTTTGTTAGCTAGATATTCCTATTTTATTAGTGTTGGAACTTGTATGGAATTAAGAAGAAATAAAGTGATCAACGGACAGAAAATTCGAATCAAAGGTTGCAACTTTTCAGAACAATTACAACCTTTGGTATGAATGGTTGTAACTGTTCATATGCTACTCTATATAAAGAAGGTTGATCACTTGATTGAATAGAGACACAACAAGACAGAAAAAACTATAATCAATCAGTTTTTTCACAATTAATGATTTAAGTTTGTGGCTTCTACTTCTTCTTATTAAGAAATAAGTTTCTGAAGAACACATATAGTAAATTCGCCGGAAGTGAAGTTCTTGTGCTAGAACTCTCACTTAGATAGTTGTATCCTCTAGACAGACGTCCGTAAAACTGCAGCACAAGTGGGGGCGAATTTTTGTCTTAGGACACTACATCAAGCTGGCCTCTATCGACACCAAGTTAGTATGTGTTTTTAATTTGCTGAATTCATTGTTGTTGATTTCAAGTTATTTTGAATTATTATTATATTATTGTGCTCAATTCATTTCATCATTGATGATACTAGATTGACACTAACAATCTAAGACAAAAATTACTATTAAAAAAAAATCAATTTTTTTCCTGATTTGTTGAGGTTGCAAAAATTTTCAGAGAATTCAATTTCCTGATTTGCAAAGACGGATCAATCTGGATCGTCAATGGTAAAAAACCATGTTGAGACCTCGTGGCATACAACCGAAACGACTCCCGCTAGATAGCCGCCCCTTTTTCTATTTTTACAGCCTCGTGGACGGACGAAAGAAGGGAAGTTACAGAACGGGGCAGTGAAAGCTCGCGAAGTAGACAGCAAGCAGCAAGCAAGAGCTTCTCAGCCCCCTAACCTTTCTATTTTGGAATAATACTTCTTTTTTGAATCAGGTAAGCTTTAAACCTGAGAAATTCAAAGGTTCTGATTTCAAACGCTGGCAACAGAAGATGTTGTTCTACTTGACAACTCTTCACGTGGCAAACGTATTGATTGCTAAGGCTCCTATGGCTTTTCCAGAAGGAGAAGGGGAGAATACTCCGACTGATGCGGAGAAGGATGAAAGGCTGAAAGACATTCAAACTTGGGAAAGTCAGGAGTTTCTTTGCAGAAACTATATTCTCAATGCCTTGGATGATTCTCTCTACGACATCTACTCCACGTTCAGAACGGCACGGGAGTTGTGGCAATCATTGGAGAACAAGTACAAAACTGAGGTTGCTTGTTCCAAGAAGTTCGTAATCGGAAAGTTTCTGAACTTTAAGATGAGTGATGCCAAGGCAGTTGTCAAGCAAGTGGAGGAACTCCAAATCATTGTTCATGAGTTAGAGGTTGAAGGTATGGGCCTTAACCCGAATTTCATTGTTGGTGCTATTATTGAGAAATTACCTCCCTCATGGAAGGATTTTAAGGTTTATCTTAAACATCTAACCGAGGAAATGAATTTTGAGCAATTGGTTCTGAAAATTCGAGTTGAAGAGGATAACCGGAAGAATGAAAAGGCAGATGCTGTTTCATTGGAGCCTAATGCCAACATGATTGAAAGAAATGCTTCTAAAGCCAAGTTTCAGAAAGGCAAGGGCAAATTTAATGGTGTCAAGCCATCTTTTGCAACCGGAAGGAATGCATTCGCCCCACAAAGGACTAATGCATTCAAGAAACCACAACCAAGACTCTGTTGGGTATGTAGCAAACCTGGACACAGAGCAAAAGATTGTCGCCTTCGCAAGAATCAAGGTGGTGGTGTTGGAGGTTCGAGTAATGTCAACCAATCCAACCGGGCTGAAACTAAAAACCAATTCATTGGGGTTGTGGCGGCTCAAGCAAATCTGGTTACAAATTCAACCGATTGGTGGATGGACAAGGGTGTTACAATGCACGTATGTTCTGAAAAGGATATATTTTCATCATACCAGGCCATCAAGGATGGAGAACCATTGTTCGTAGGGAATGCTGCTTCTGTGAAAGTGGAAGGGAAAGGGAATGTGACTTTACAACTCACTTCTGGGAATGATCTTGTGCTCACTAATGTGTTATACGTGCCTGAAATTTGTATGAATTTAATTTCTGGGCCTGTTCTTAGTAACAAGGGCTTCAAAATTGTATTTAAATCTGACAAATTTGTACTCACCAAGGGTGGGTTGTATGTAGGGAAGGGTTACCTCAGTGAGGGACTCTTCAAACTATCTGTTGTACCTACTAAGGCAATTGTCATTATTAATGAAAATGCATGCACTAGTACTGCTTCTATGTATATGGTTGATTCCCATTCTTTATCTCATTCACGATTATGCCATGTTAATTATCATTCTTTACAAAGAATGGTGAAGTTAGGCATATTGCCAAATTGCTCTATGAACAAAATGACTGAGTGTGGAGTTTGCATAGAATCAAAATATGCACGTCATCCTCATAAATCTGTAGTGAAATCAAATGAAGTGCTTGGTTTAATTCATAGTGATTTATGTGATTACCAAGCAATCCCATCTCGTGGCGGAAAGAATTACTATATATCATTCATAGATAATTGCAGTAAATTTTGTTATGTATACTTAATACATACCAAAGATGAGGCTTTGAACATGTTTAAAACATACAAAGCAGAAGTGGAAAACCAACTTGACAAAAGAATTAAGATTCTAAGGTCAGACGGAGGTGGTGAATATCAATCAAATGAGTTCAAAGAATTCTGTTCTACTCATGGTATAGTTCATCAAACCACTGCGCCATATACTCCAAAACAAAATGGAGTTGCCGAACGTAAGAATAGAACATTGAAGAATATGATGAATTCAATGTTGATTAGTTCGAGTGCACCCCTTAGTTTATGGGGTGAGGCGTTAATTACCGCAAATATGATATTGAACAAAATTCTTCAAAAGAAAAATGATCAATCTCCCTATGAGTTATGGAGAGAAAGATCGCCTACTTTCAAAAGGATGAAAGTGTGGGGTTGCCTAGCGAAAGTTCAAGTTCCCTTACCAAAGAGAACTAAACTTGGACAAAAAACGGTGGATTGTATATATATTGGTCATGCCAATAATAATGCAGCATATAAGTTTTTGGTGTATCATTCCGATGTTGAAGGTATTCACAAAAACACTTATGGAATCTGCTGAAGCAGAATTTTTTAAGGATATTTTTCCTTACAAAGACAAGGATAAAAGTATTGCTAATCATAAGAAAAGGACACTACCTCAAGATGAGTCAAACCAAAACACTAATAATGATGAAAATCTTACTTCATCTGTTCAAGAAGAAATTTCTGAACCAAGGAGGAGTAAACGTGGGAAAACTGTCAAAGATTTTGGACCGGACTTCATGACATTTTCCGTTGAAGGAGAACCTCAAACATATAGGGCTGCTATGGACTCATCCGAAGCACCTTATTGGAAAGAGGCTATTCAAAGTGAGGTAGAATCCATTGTGCAAAATAATACATAGATATTGGTTGATCTCCCTCTGGGACAAAAAACAATTTCGAAATAAGATCCTTGCATTGACCCTTTCCTGAACCAGAACCGGGGGAGGATGAGAGGAAAAGGGGATCAAAATGTCCCATCAATAAAGTTCGGGCTTTCCATTCTTCATCCCCCTTCACTCCCCCTTTTTCAATAAATAAGCCCCACGGGCCCCTCTCTGATAAGGAAGGAAACAAAATAATCTCAATTTTATGACAAATTCGGTCCGAGGCCATAAATGGATTTTCAGACGAAAATTAAGGCCTGATGGTACTATAGAAAAATACAAAGCTCGTATAGTAGCCAAAGGATTTCGACAAAAAGAAGGTGTAGATTTCTTTGATACCTACTCACCAGTAACGAGAATTACGTCTATAAGAACGTTAATTGCTATAGCGGCGATTCACAATTTGGAAATACACCAAATGGATATGAAGACCGCATTCTTGAATGGTGAATTAGATGAAGAAATTTATATGGAACAACCCGAAGAGTTTGTTGTTAAAGGTCAAGAACGAAAGGTTTGTAAATTGAGTAAGTGTTTATACGGACTTAAACAAGCTCCAAAGCAATGGCATGAAAAGTTTGATAATATGTTATTATCAAATGGTTTTCAAATAAATGAATGTGATAAATGTGTCTACATTAAACAATGTAAAGATGCATGTGTCATTATATGTTGATGATATGCTAATTATGGGAACGGATAAAGATGTAATTAACCAAACTAAGAAGATGTTGCATGCCGTTTTTTATATGAAAGATATGGGAATAACGGATGTCATTCTTGGTATTAGAATTCAAAAAAATTCTGATGGTTACATCTTAACACAATCTCATTATGTTGAAAAGGTCCTTAGAAAATTTGGACACTATGATGATCGACCGGTTGTTACACCATTTGATCCCGCTAGTCACCTTAAGAAGAATGAAGGTGAAAGTGTGTCTCAATTGGGTGTCTCAATTAGAGTATACACTAGTTTTTGAAAGCTTGATGTACATAATGAATTGTACGAGACCGGATTTAACATATACAGTGAGTCGACTAAGTCGATACTCACATAATCCTGGAAAGGATCATTGGTTTGCACTAATAAGAGCACTCTGATATCTACGGCATACAATGAACTATGGATTGCCTTATACAAAATATCCTCCTGTGTTAGAAGGATATTGTGATGCTAATTGGATTTCCAACCAGTCGAAAAGTAAGTCCACAAGTGGTTATGTATTTACACTTGGTGGAGCGTCGGTATCTTGGAAATCATCAAAGCAAACGGTAAATACGTGATCAACTATGGAAGCAGAGTTTGTAGCCTTAGACAAAGCTGTCGAAGAGGCAGAATAGCTCAGAAACTTCCTAGAAGGTATTCTGTTGTGGACAAAGCCTGTGACCGCCATTTGCATACATTGTGATAGTATGACTGCCCTGACGAGGGCAAATAATCAGATATACAATGGCAAGTCGAGACATATAAGGCGACGTCATAATTCAATACGAAGCTTGCTGAAGAATGGAATTATTTCCATTGATTATGTGAAATCAAAGGACAATATAGCGGATCCTTTGACAAAAGGCTTTAACAGAGAGCAAGTCGTATTTACATCGAAGGGAATGGGCTTAAAGCCAACACAATGAATCGTTGGGGAAACCTAACCTATCATAATTGGAGATCCCATAGTTTAGGTTCAATAGGAAAACTAGTTGGGGAAGACTCAAGAAGCATAAAACACACATATGCTCATTCATATGGTATACTAAGTGTGTTAATTCGTTGATGTTTTAAGGGCTGAATCTTATTCTTAATAATACTAAAAGCCTTATGGTGGGATAGTACATACTATTCTTGTTTGGTATTACCTATATGAGATTGATGTGGGGTCGCATCTGGGAGAACCGATATGGCTACGTTCTCTAGAAAATCTCACGAAGAAGGAGTTGTTCACGACCGAAATGAACACAACCGTAAGAATTGAAATATGTTGATATGATATGTGTGATACTTGTTGTCTTGATTTACTACAAAACGTGAATAGTTCAAGACATTTCGTCCACTATTTCACAAAGTAGATCCGATAGGTATTCACTACGAACGGTTCAAGTCCAAAAGACACCGTTTCCGATGCATGTCATATCGCGTTGTTCAGAAATAACGAAAAGTTCCTTATTATCTTATTTTCTATACAAATGTGGGGTATTGTTGATGTTTGAATAGAAAATGTGGGGTATTGTTGGAACTTGTATGGAATTAAGAAGAAATAAAGTGATCAACGGACAGAAAATTCGAATCAAAGGTTGCAACTTTTCACAAAAGTTGCAACTTTTCAGAACAATTACAACATTTGGTATGAATGGTTGTAACTGTTCATATGCTACCCTATATAAAGAAGGTTGATCACTTGGTTGAATGAGACACAACAAGACAGAAAAAACTACAATCAATCAGTTTTTTCGCAATTAATGAGTTAAGATTGTGGCTTCTACTTCTTCTTCTTAAAAAATAAGTTTCTGAAGAACACATATAGTAAATTCGCCAGAAGTGAAGTTCTTGTGCTAGAACTCTCACTTAGATAGTTGTATCCTCTAGACAGACGTCCGTAAAACTGCAGCACAAGTGGGGGCGAATTTTTGTCTTAGGACACTGCATCAAGCAGGCCTCTATCGACACCAAGTTAGTATGTGTTTTTAATTTGCTGAATTCATTGTTGTTGATTTCAAGTTATTTTGAGTTATTATTATATTATTGTGCTCAATTCATTTCATCCATTGATGATACTAGATTGACACTAACAATTAGTAATTAATTAGTTGAAGATATGATTATGTGGAGATATTCTAGGCTAAGATAATGATCATCTTTTTACTGTTTTTGTTACTGCATAAATGCAAAGCTCAACAAAGCCAAATAAAAGAGTTTTTGTTGACTGTATAGCCAGTATATTTCTCTTAGCCTTTCCCGCTGTTTTTTTCCTAAGTTTTTTTTATTAAAAACCAACAGGTACCATTCCACATTCACCCCGGTGCTTCTGAGGTCCTCCTCGTCGTGCAAGGGTCGATCACCACTGCTTTCATTTCCTCAGCAAACACTGTTTACTTAAAGACACTCAAGAAAGGTGAACTAATGGTATTTCCACAAGGCTTGTTTCATTTTCAAGAGAATGCAGCTAGTTATTCCTCTGTCTGTAGCTTATGTGTTATTCAGTAGCTCCAATCCTGGCCTTCAAATAACCGACTTCTCATTGTTTGCCAACGACTTGTCGTCTAAGTTGGTTGAGGCTACAACATTCCTTGATGAAGCTCAAATCAAGAAGCTTAAGGGTGTGCTTGGAGGCACTGGCTGGAAACTTTTGGTCTAGCTAGCTACCAATGTACTATCTAGGGTGCAATATGTTTCTCTCTTTTCAGAGTTGTTATTTTTTGCTTCTTTAATTTGTTCTTGACAATTCTTGGTAACTACTTGTAATTGTCTTTTGATGATTCTTTCTGTCAATGCCATGTTAATTTGAGCTTAATAATTCTTTTAACTTTTTTAGTTATGGATTTTAACGACAGAAATGGCCAGTTTGCTGTTGGAAATCACATGGAAAATATTTGAAAATTCTTATAGTTTGAGACGTGTCAATGACACTGCCCATAAAGATATTTCACCGGTGAAGTTGTATTCTCAAGATTCAACAAGCTCTTCTAGTATAAAACTAAGAGCAGAATAACAAAAAAATATTTTGGTAGAGAATGAAGATAGTATTTTCTGTATTCGTGGTGTATCTCACAAAAGGAAAGTGTGTGTATATATATAAGTGAAGGAATTCAGAAGGTTATAACGGGATAATTGTCATAATGGTACAATGGTTACAAATATGAAATCATAACCTATTATATGAAATAAAGACACACTTAACGTCAAGATAATAAATTTAGACAATTTTGTTTTAGTAAGCATGAATCTGGATACTTATTTTGAGATACCACACTCACTATTTTCTAACATATGCTACCAAAACAATACTTTCTAATAGATGTGTGTGGCAATTAATGGTGCCTATTAACAGACAGCAAGGTAGAAAGCCTACATAAAAGGCGAAACACAACCTTAAATGAGGAGAATGAAGTACTAGTACTAGTACTACTATCTGATAATTAGACACAGTTTTACTACTGTCTGATAGTGTAGAAATAAATTGTAAGAGTGTATTAATCTCTCTTGGGGAACCTTTCTCATTAATACAAAATATATATATGTGTACAATGTGGAATCCTTATACAACAAGGGATTCTAATTCTACCATAATTACATAACACTAAATATGTAATGAAAGTATGTGTATATATAAGTGAAGGAATTCAGAAGGTTATAACGGGATAATTGTCATAATGGTACAATGTCTGACAGTGTAGAAATAAATTGTAAGAGTGTATTAATGTCTCTTGGGGAATCTTTCTCATTAATACAAAATATATATAGATGTACAATGTGAAATCCTTATAAAACAAGGGATCTTAATTCTACCATAATTACATAACACTAAATATGGTAATGAAAGTGTGTGTATATATAAGTGAAGGAATTCAGAAGGTTATAACGGGATAATTGTCATAATGGTACAATGGTTACAAATATGAAATGATAACCTATTATATGAAATAAAGACACACTTAACGTCAAGATAATAAATTTAGACAATTTTGTTTTAGTAAGCATGAATCTGGATACTTATTTTGAGATACCACACTCACTATTTTCTAACATATGCTACCAAAACAATACTTTCTAATAGATGTGTGTGGCAATTAATGGTACCTATTAACAGACAACAAGGGAGAAAGCCTACATAAAAGGCGAAACACTTCCTTAAATGAGGAAAATGAAGTACTAATAATAGTAGAATACTACTATCTGATAATTAGACAGTTTTACTACTGTCTGACAGTGTAGAAATAAATTGTAAGAGTGTATTAATGTCTCTTGGGGAATCTTTCTCATTAATACAAAATATATATAGATGTACAATGTGAAATCCTTATACAACAAGGGATCTTAATTCTACCATAATTACATAACACTAAATATGGTAATGAAAGTGTGTGTATATATAAGTGAAGGAATTCAGAAGGTTATAACGGGATAATTGTCATAATGGTACAATGTTTACAAATATGAAATGATAACCTATTATATGAAATAAAGACACACTTAACGTCAAGATAATAAATTTAGACAATTTTGTTTTAGTAAGCATGAATCTGGATACTTATTTTGAGATACCACACTCACTATTTTCTAACATATGCTACCAAAACAATACTTTCTAATAGATGTGTGTGGCAATTAATGGTACCTATTAACAGACAACAAGGGAGAAAGCCTACATAAAAGGCGAAACACTACCTTAAATGAGGAAAATGAAGTACTAATAATAGTAGAATACTACTATCTGATAATTAGACACAGTTTTACTACTGTCTGATAGTGTAGAAATAAATTGTAAGAGTGTATTAATGTCTCTTGGGGAATCTTTCTCATTAATACAAAATATATATAGGTGTACAATGTGGAATCCTTATACAACAAGGGATTCTAATTCTACCATAATTACATAACACTAAATATGTAATGAAAGTATGTGTATATATAAGTGAAGGAATTCAGAAGGTTATAACGGGATAATTGTCATAATGGTACAATGGTTACAAATATGAAATGATAACCTATTATATGAAATAAAGACACACTTAACGTCAAGATAATAAATTTAGACAATTTTGTTTTAGTAAGCATGAATCTGGATACTTATTTTGAGATACCACACTCACTATTTTCTAACATATGCTACCAAAACAATACTTTCTAATAGATGTGTGTGGCAATTAATGGTACCTATTAACAGACAGCAAGGGAGAAAGCCTACATAAAAGGCGAAACACAACCTTAAATGAGGAGAATGAAGTACTAGTACTAGTAGAATACTACTATCTGATAATTAGACACAGTTTTACTACTGTCTGATAGTGTAGACATAAATGAACCAAACAGTAGCCTATATTATGTGGCGATGAATTCTTCTCGCTTACGCATATCTTGATTGTTATTACCTGAATAAATAATTATTACATGTATCTCAATTTATATGATATTTTTTGCTTTTCGAAATTCAAACTATATGAATTTTTATTAACATTTTAAGATGTATTTGTTTTCCAAATTGATATGAGAAAAGTTGAATGTATAGTACTTTTTATGTAGTTTTCAAATATATAAATTTAAATGTTAAAATATTAAGTTAATCTAATTCAATTTAACTTTAAAGTTTAGTCAAATTGACTTTCGAAAAATGTAAAGTGTCACATAAATTGAGATAAAATGAGTATAACCGTTTTAAATTATGTCGGCAAACAACAGCCATCACTTACTAGTTACTAGTATATGTTTTCTCTCACAAAAACATATCACCTACTGTAAGTTTTGTTGACATTGGAGATTTCGTCCTTGTTTCTCCGTAAACAAGCATAAATCTTGTTTCCTCTCTTTTTGTTTTTTGTTTTTTATTTTATAATGGAGGTTTTTACCTGTTTAGACTAGCTTGCGCGTATTTTAATTATTTTATTGGTATATAATATCTCTGATCAACATATATATCGATTAGTTCTATTCACCAAAAACTTATACAATTAGAAAGAAGATCACTCAATATTTTATGTTTCTCTGTCTAAGTCATCCATATATTTTCCGGGTGTGTACTAACTCTAGTACACAACATTGAGATTCTTTTAGAGGAAAATATTCGAAACTCACCTCTTATATCTGTTAATTATATCCTAATTTATTTGATACTATTTTTTAATTTATCTCAAAAGAATATTTTTTTATTTTATTTGTGAAAACTCTTGAACTTTAACATTCTCATTTTACCTTTAATTATATGACTTGTTGGGATCCTCATCACCACATATTAAAATGAGAACACGTGTGGAACTAGATCTCACGATCGACCACTTATTTTAAAAGGATAATTTTGATACTATACTTAAATTTGATTTACATATCTAAAATCATCTTTAATTTTGTAAATTTTATGTCTTAGTAAAAAATGATCACATTGAAACCGATGGAGTACTTTGGAAAGAATGTGACGTTCCTACTATACTGCCAAAGTTAACTTTAATTTTCTGTGGTTGAGAGCTCTATGCCTATCATTTTTAAACACTTGGTTGTTTTTTTCTTCGGTTAGGAGCTCTATGCCTATCATTTTTAAACACTTGGTTGGTTTTTTCTCTCCTTTCTTTTTCTTCGTTAGATATCTCTTTCAGAAATCTTTAGGTAATTATTTGATGGCAATGATTAATGAGCCTATAATCTTATTTGATAGAGACGTGGCAAGTAGAGTAATATTTCTCTTAATAAATAAGTCATGATTAAATCCATCTAAAGTTTATCTGGGTAAAAGTTTACATAGGTCAATTAATGGATCGTAATCTAATTCACTCAACATAACCTATAGTCTGCCCTTCTTTTTATTTACTATTTGAAGAAAAAATGTGAAGTAATATATGTTCATTAAATTATTTGTTTAAATTCTTCTAAATACCGCTTGGATCCTGCTTTGTTAGTCATCCGTAGAGCTAAAGGGAATTTTGAAAGTCATTCCCATTTCCACACACCAATATCAACTAGGGTGACTGTTTAGTAAGTCCTCTACATATAAAAGTGGGTTGGTCTGTTTATTATTTGTTCCCCTCCAGCGGAATCAGAAAAGGAAGATTCATCGACTAGGTGACAACAATGTTTGTGACTCTATAATTTATATTAACATAATTTTTAATCTTTAAATTTTATTTTGTATTGAGTTACATTTTGACTGGGTATTGAAAGAAATAACCCCCTTGATTATTTTCATTGATTGAATAGGTATATATACAAGATACAAAATCTTTCTATTCTATTCCTAAAATCATATTCTACCATAATTCTAACTCTATAATTATGGTAGTGTATAATCCTACTTTTGGTAACAAATACATTACAATATACTACCCATATATTTTCCAAATATACAATATTCTTAACTCCAATTATTCACAAAACCGTCCAAACATAGACCCAGCCGAGATGCCCAATTATGGGCAGATTTTGTGCATTGAATAAGGCAATATACACTTTGTATATTGTGTGTATATTGCCTTATTTAACATACCCCCGCAGTCTTAGCGGGCGGTCTTCGAACGCTGAGACTGTCCCTAAAATCTTCAAAGAGCACCGAGGGAAGACCCTTTGTAAAGATGTCTGCAACTTGATATCTCGACGGGACATGACGTACGCGTACCTGCCCCCGAGCACCATTTTTCTGGACAAAGTGAATGTCCATTTCGATATGTTTGGTGCGTTGGTGTTGAACCGGATTACCTGAGAGGTAGATAGCACTAACATTATCACAATATACTAAGGTCGCCTTCTGAATGGGGCAATGAAGTTCTAACAGCAAATTACCTAACCAACACGATTCTTAGACCACATTAGCTACCCCTCGATATTCTGCCTCTGCACTTGAGCGGGATAGAGTCGCTTGACGCTTTGCAGATCAGGAGACCAAGTTGTTGCCAAAGAACATATAATATCCTGACGTAGACCGTCTGGTGTCCGGACAACCACCCCAATCCGCATCTGTGTACGAGACAAGTGTGGATGTAGAAGAAGGATACAAGTGCAACCCATAGTCCAGTGTCCCCTGAATATAACGAATGATGCGTTTGACTGCATTCATGTGCTCAACTCTGGGATCATGCATGAATAAACACACCTGATGAACGGCATACGTAATATTCGGTCTGGTAAATGTAAGATACTGGAGAGCCCTTGCAAGACTGCGATAGCGGGTCGGGTCCTCGTATGGTGCACCTGCCGCGGCACTCAGCTTGGGTTTTGCATCAACTGGAGTAGAAGTGGACTTATAGGATGACATCCCAGCCCTCTCGATGATCTCAGCAGCATACTTCCGTTGAGACAAAAATAAACCACCTGAATGACGCTTGACGGCAATCCCCAAAAAATAACTCAAAGGCCCTAAGTCTTTCATAGCGAACTCAGAACTGAGCATGGTCATGATAGATTGGCGCAAGGCATCGGAGGAGGCAGTCAAGATGATATCATCCACATACAACAGAATGTACGCCAAGGACGAACCACGGCGGTAAATGAACAAGGAATTATCCGACCTGCTGTGAGTGAACCCAATAGTTGAAACAAAGTCAGCAAACCTCGTGTACCAGGCCCTTGGAGACTGCTTAAGCCCATATAAGGACTTCTTCAACAAACATACATGATGAGGAAGGTTTGGATCCCTGAAACCCAACGGCTGATGCATATAGATTGTTTACTTGAGATCGCCATGTAGGAAAACATTCTTAACATCCAACTGATGAATTGGCCAAGTCTTTGAAAGGGTCAAGCTAAGCATAGTACGAATGGTAGCCGATTTGACCACCGGACTAAATGTCTCACCACAATCTATCCCAACCTGCTGAGTCTTACCATCACCCACAAGTCGCGCCTTATGTCAAGCAAATGACCCATCTGAATTCTCCTTATGAGCAAAAATCCACATAGACCTGATAACATTAATACCATATAGATGGGGCACTAACTCCCACGTCTTATTATCAATAAGAGCATTATATTCATCAGTCATAGCAATTTTCCAATTAGGGTCATTTAATGCGGACACAGGATTGCGGGGCAAGGAGGATTTAAAGACATCAGAATGTAAATTAAAATGTCTTTTAGGTGTAAAAATACCCCGCTGACTACGAGTGACCGGTATATGACTCGAGGAAGAATTGAGTGAATTTTGGAAATTTTCTGGGCTCGGGACAGACGGGCGTGACGATGGGCTCTTGGCCCAAATCGTAAACCGGGTGTCTTCGATCAATTCGAGGTGGTTTGGGCCCAGCCCAATTCTTTGGGGCTAACTTCTTCTTTGGCGGAACTGTGGGACCAGCGGGCAGTGGGCCCGCTGGAGGATTTTGGGTGCGGGATATGTCCGAAAAATTCTGAATAATATACGGGGATATTTGGTCATCCAAAAAATTATACGACCTAGGCTCGGGAGTATGAACTTTTGTAAAAGGAAATTGGGTTTTATCAAAAATGACATGGCGATTAATTATGATTTTCTTGGAGGATAAATCAAAATATTTATAACCACGATGATTCGATGGATAACCCAAAAAGACACACGGGGTAGACCGAGCCTGAAGTTTGTTAATTGTGGTGGATGGGAATAATGGATAACACAAGCACCCAAAAATCCGAAGATGAGAATAAGAAGGGTTCTTATTATATAGGATTTTGAGGGGGGGAGAATATGTCAGACCTTTAGAAGGAATTATGTTAAGAAGATATGTGGCCATTTGTAGAGCATGATGCCAAAAATATGAAGGTATGGAGGCATGAATTAAGAGAGTTCGGACAATGTTATTGATGGAACGAATTTTGCGTTCGGCCTTTCCATTTTGTGGAGATGTGTGAGGACACAAAAACCTAAAATTGATCCCATTAGTAGCACAGAATTCCCGAAACTCCCTATTGTCATACTCTTTTCCATTATCACATTGAATATTTTTTATGTCTCTTTCGAATTGAGTACGAATGAACGCTCTAAATTTGATGAAGACGAAAAACACTTGTGATTTATTTGCAATTGGAAACGTCCACAAAAATCTAGAATAATCATCTAAAAAGAGAACATAATATCGATGACCCACTGAACTAAGAACAGGAGACGTCCATAAGTCGCTATGAATAATGTCAAATGGCATAGACGTATGAGAATTGGAGTCTACAAATGGCAACTTAACAATTTTTTCTAATGAACAAGACTGACAAATTTGAGTATGACTCGTACCCTTACAAGAAATAAAGCTATTTTTATCTAAAACTGATAAAATAGAAGATCCCGGATGACCCAGGCGAGCATGCCACATGGAAGGAGAGATGGTCGCAAAAGTCGACTATAAGGCTGAACTCGATGGACTGAAACCAGGCATGATAGGATACAGATCCCCCCTACTATCACACCTCATGAGATGACTCCCCGTCTTGAAATCCTTCACAGAGAAACCGAAAGGATCAAATTCAACAGAAACAGAATTGTCATTTGTGAACTTTCGGACTGACACTAAAATTTTAATCAATTTAGGAGCATGTAAAGTATTTTTCAAGAGGAGTGGTGGATTGGGGGGAGACAATGTTTTCTGATCATACCCTAGAATTGGAATAGAACTGCCATTACCGACAATTATCCCCCGAGGGGTCTCAAATTGGAATAAGATGAGAGAGTACCTGATTCGGAAGTCATGTGAATAGTGGCACCGGTGTCCATTTACCAATTTGGGTCCGGTTGAGATAACCCCAGTGTGTGCATTGCGGCCTCGATATCGGTTTGAGTGGGGCCTGCTGCATGATGGGCTTGCGGAGGTCGGGGCCCGAGAATACCAGACCGTGATGGAGCTGGGCCGTAGCTGCGGCTCCCATTCTTCTTTGGGCCAGCTGGCGATGGGCCATCGCGGTGTTGGGCCTGGGTGTTGGCTGACCAGCGGCGGAACTGCTTCTTTGGATGGTAAGGGCTGTTGGCCCACGGCCCACTGCCCCAGCCCCACTGCCATGGGCCCCACTGCTGGGCCTAGGTGGGTGGTGGGCCACTGTTCCCTGGATGGGACCCACTGCCTGCTTGTTGACCACCGGAACCGCCACCAGAACCGCCGCGTTTGCCCCCTCAGTTTTTGTTATTATTCTTGCGATTATTCTTGCCGCCACCATTATTATGGTTTTTGCCCGAATTATTCACAAAATCCGAAGAACTAGGAGAGGACGCCACCATGACGACGGGGCTTGCTCCGGTAGCCGCCTTTTTAGCCAAACCCGCTTCTTGCAAAGTAAGCATGAAGCGGGCTTGATAGAAGTCAGGAAGAGGGTTGCTTTGGCGAAGGAGAGTTCCAACTCCATTATAGGCCTCCGAAAGACCGGCAACCAACTGTAGAACTAGACGATTATTCGTTATTGGTGCTCCAACATTACGGAGTTGATCCACCAACTCCTTTAATTTCTTGCAATATGCAGAAACGTTCGGAATTTCGTCTATTCGAATGAGAGAGAATTCCTGCTCGAGTGTGACGACACGTGAATGTTGGTTGTCTTGGAATATGTCACGCAATCTATTCCATGCAGCCATAGCCGTGGTATCCGGCTCAATAATCGTCTGTAGAAGGTCCACCGAAATAGTGGCGTAGATCCACCGGAGAACGGTAGTATCAAGTGTAATCCATAACTCAGGATCCTCCGCAGGAAGGGGTCTAGCGGGAGGAATGATGTGATGAAGAACTTGATAAGAGATAGCGTGAATTTTAAACAACTCCGCCCACGTCGCATATTGGACGTTTTCCATCTCAAGGGCAATAGGGATACAACTCTTTATATTGGAAACCGTGAGGGCAGGATGATAATTGTTCTTAGACATATTGAAAGAACAAAGAAGGAATGAAAATTTAAGAGAGGTTTTGGAGAGCGGAAGACAAATATTGGAAGAGAAACCCGGGGGGGGGGGGTGGGATGTCTCGGCCAACACAAAGAGAGGACCAAAAGTTGGGAGAGAAAAAACTTTTGTTTTAGACCTAGTCTCTTGATACCATGAAAGAAATAATCCCCTTGATTATTTTCATTGATTGAATATGTATATATACAAGATACAAAATCTTCCTATTCTATTCCTAAAATCATATTCTACCATAATTCTAACTCTACAATTATGGTAGTGTATAATCCTACTTTTGGTAACAAATACATTACAATATACTACCCATATATTTTCCAAATATACAATATTCTTAACTCCAATTATTCACAAAACCGTCCAAACATAGACCCAGCCAAGATGCCCAATTATGGGCAGATTTTGTGCATTGAATAAGGCAATACACATTTTGTATATTGTGTGTATATTGCCTTATTTAATAGGTATGTTGTTGTTGTTACATTTTGACATGTTAAATTATATTATTTGATCTGATAATTTAATGGGTCATTTCAGATCAATCCTTTTGAGTCATGCCAATAATTGTGGTATTACTTAACCCGTTTAAACTTAAGGATTAGAAAATAAAAAGAGTTTGATTAAGCTTATAAGTTTGTCAAATGAACTTATACGTTCTTTTTTTAAACTTATTTATGTATTTAGTAATATCAAAAGTGTTTATAAGTCAAAATCAACTAGTTTATAATTTTATAACTTATTATAAGCTTTGGGTTTGACAAAAACTTCTTTTTATTCTTAATATTTTTTGTAATCTCCAAGATATTCTTCCTAAAATATTATTTTAATTATCTTTATTCTATTTTTATTATTCGGTTTTTTTACGTAAAAATATTTTTAAATTTTTATATTTTAAAAAATAGATCTTAGGACATTTCAGCACTTTAACAGAAAAAGTCCTTATTAGCCGTAGCTAGGGATGGCAACGGATCGGATCTGGACCAGATCCTTCTAGATCCAGATCCAGATCCGTTTTTCATACCTGAATTCAGATCCAGATCCGTCTGGTCGATAAAAATCAGATCCAAATCCGGATCCACAGATTAGATCTGGATCCACATGTAAAAAATTTTGCCTTACTAAGAATTTTTTTTGCTGACAAACGATTTTTACTTAGCTAACAGTTTACTGTGTTTCAATTTTGAAATGTTCATATGAGATATTTTGTTCGTTGTCTCGTTTTGATTGTGAGCTATTAATTGAAAATGCTGGACAATGACAATAGTTGTGAAAAATGCTGACTAGTATTTCCACAATGCAGAACTTGCATGTGCTTGGAATCTTCACAAATGAAATGAATATAATTTTAATTACTTGTCTATGGAGATGTTAGTCATTCACTAATATAACATTGATTTTATTATCGAAGTTGCCTCTTTAATTTTTAGTTTTTGAGTTAACGCGGAGATAAATTAAACTTGTTTTGAGAATTAAACTTGCAAGAATATGCTTAGCAATTTTAAGAAAATACTTATAAAATTACATTCTAGATTATGAATATATTTAATAAAAAATAGATCCACGGGTCGGATCTGGACCGGATATGGATCTCAAATACAAGATCCAGATCCATATCCGATCCGTTAGAAACGGATCCGAGTCCGATCCGTATCCGTCGGGTCTAAATTTTGACGATCCATATCCTATAAAACGGATCTGGATCCACCGGATCCGGACCGGGTGCAGGATCCACTGTCATCTCTAGCCGTAGCAGCTATACTAACTGCTTGTTACAATTAGTTTCAGTATTTTTATTCAAATACGTAACTATTTATTTAAAATCAACTTTAATATTTAAAAATATTTTTCAACACTTCATACTTATTAATTACTTCTAATCAACTAATCCAAACGGGTTCTAAAGTAATACTAATTGATTGTGTCACATCTGCAAAAAGTATACTTCTCCTATCTAAGATGCAGATCTTGATTGATTTAATGGAAAAAAGACAAGAGGCATAGACTAATATTCTCTTCTCATCCCCACATGAGTATCTGATTCATTGTTTGTGCACATATAATTATTCTTTGATTATTGTACACGTTTATGAACTATGGCTAATAAAAAGCATTTTTGCTACACATTCTTTGCAAAGGACAAAATATATCACATTGCACTAGTACAGTGATCCCTCAATTCCGTAGTTGTCATTTTTCGCTAATTTAGTTATTTTTTAAAGTTAAATTAAATTAGATTGATTTAATATTTTAATATTATGATTTAGATATTAAAAATATATATAAAAAGATATTATAAGTTGCAATTCTTCTCATATCAATATGGTGAAAAGTATATCTTAAAATGTTGGTCAAAATTTATGTAGGTTGACTCTTAAAAAAGAAAACATGACAAGTATTTTGATTGGGACAGAGGGATCGATCGATATTGCTAAAAACAAGAAATTAGTGACGATAAAATTTCATAGCTAAAAAACAAAACTCTCATACTAATCCCATTTAGCTACGGATTAACGACATATTATAAAAGGCAACCCCGTGCACTAAGCTCCCGCTATGCGCGGGGTCCGGTGAAGGGCAGGACCACAAGGATCTATTGTACGCAGCCTTACCTCACAACATATTATAAGAAAATTCAATTAAGTAGGAGCTATTTAGCGATGAATTAGCTGGGGATTATCGACAAATTTCATAGCTAATTTCATATTTTCTAGTATACACGGAGTATCAGTTAAGGACATAAAACAAATAAACAGAATGCTTCTTTCTTAGAATTTAAACTTTAAGATGAAATGATTTAAACATATACTTTCTGTTTCAAAAAAATTATCTCACTTTTCTTATTAGTTCGTCCAATAAAGATTAACATATTTTAAAATATATTTAGAAATTATTTAACTTTATTAGATGATTTACAATCACACAAATATCTAATGCTTATTTTGGAAAACACATTTCAAAAGTCTTCCTTTATTTTTTAAACTCCGTGTCAAATCAAACTAAGATAATTTTTTTGGGACGGATGGAGTAATAATATTGTGCCAAAACAAATTTGAAAGAAATAATCCCCTTGATTATTTTCATTGATTGAATAGATATATATACAAGTTACAAACCTTCTCCTACCATAATTCTAACTATACAATATGGTAAGTGTATATCCTAATTATGGTAAGTGTATAACCTAATCTAGGTAACAAATATACTACAATATACACACAATATACTTTCCTTAATACTAAAGATTTTGGCAACAACTTGACGTGCTGGGCTCTGTTTAACACACCCCCGCAGTCATAGCGGGCGGTCTTCGAACGCTGAGACTGTCCCTAAAATCTTCAAAGAGAACCGCCGGTAGACCCTTTGTAAAAATGTCTGCAATTTGATAACGAGACGGGACATGGCATACGCGAACTTGACCCTTTGCAACCTTTTCACGGACAAAGTGAATGTCCATTTCGATATGCTTGGTGCGCTGGTGTTGAACTGGGTTACCTGAAAGGTAGATGGCACTAATGTTATCGCAATATACCAAGGTTGCCTTCTGAATGGGACAATGAAGCTCCAAAAGCAAATTACGTAGCCAACATGATTCTGAGACCACATTCGCTACCCCTCGATATTCTGCCTCTGCACTTGAGCGTGATAGAGTTTCCTGACGCTTTGCCGACCATGAGACCAAGTTGTTGCCGAGGAACATACAATAGCCAGAATTCGACCGTCTGGTGTCGGAACAACCACCCCAATCAGCATCCGTGTAAGAGACAAGTGTGGATGTAGAGGAAGGATACAAGTGCAACCCATAGTCTAGTGTCCCCTGAATATACCGAATGATGCGTTTGATTGCATTCATGTGCTCAACTCTGGGATCATGCATGAATAAACACACATGCTGAACCGCATATGTAATATCCGATCTGGTAAAGGTAAGATACTGGAGGGCCCCTGCAAGACTGCGATAGCGGGTCGGGTCCTCGTATGGTGCACCTGCTGCGGCGCTTAGCTTTGGGTTTGCATCAACTGGCGTGGAAGTGGACTTACAGGATGACATCCCAGCCCTCTCGATGATCTCAGCCGCATACTTCCGTTGAGACAGAAACAAACCACCTGAATGACGTTTGACGGCAATCCCCAAAAAATAACTCAACGGCCCTAAGTCCTTCATAGCAAATTCAGAACTGAGCATGGCCATGATAGACTGACGCAAAGCATCGGAGGAGGCAGTCAAAATGATATCATCCACATATAACAGAATATAGGCCAATGACGAACCACGGCGGTAGATGAACAAAGAATTGTCTGACCTGCTGTGTGTGAACCCAATAGTCGAAACAAAATCAGCAAATCGTGTATACCAGGCACGTGGAGACTGCTTAAGCCCATATAATGATTTCTTCAACAAACAGACATGATGAGGGCGGTTGGGATCCCTGAAACCCAACGGCTGATGCATATAGATTGTTTCCTTGAGGTCACCATGTAGAAAAGCATTCTTGACATCCAACTGATGGATTGGCCAAGTCTTTGAAAGAGCCAAGCTAAGCACAGTGCGAATGGTAGCCGGTTTGACCACCAGACTAAACGTCTCACCACAATCAATTCCAACCTGCTGAGTCTTACCATCACCAACAAGTCGCGCCTTATGTCGAGCAAAGGACCCATCGGAATTCTCCTTGTGAGCAAAAATTCACATAGACCTGATAACATTAATACCATATGGACGGGGCACCAACTCCCACATCTTATTATCAATAAGAGCATTATATTCATCAGTCATAGCAATTTTTCAATTAGGGTCATTTAATGCGGACATAGGATTGCGGGGCAAGGGGGATTTAGAGACATCCGAATGTAAATTAAAATGTCTTTTAGGTGTAAAAATACCCCGCTGACTACGAGTGACCGGTCTATGACTTGAGGAAGAATTGAGGGAATTTTGGGAATTTTCTGGGCTCGGGATGGACTGGCCAGCAGGCAGTGGGCTTGCTGGCCCAAATCGGTATAAATTTGGAGTGCATTTACGGACCAGCCTTCAGGTGGTTGGGTAGCCCAATAACCGAACTGCTCCGGTGGCTGGAGCGATATGGAGTGACGTTATCGTAGGGCCAGTGGCGATGGGCCCTGGGAATTTTAGATGCACGGAGTTGTCCGAAAAATTCCGAATAATATACGGGGATATTTGCTCATCCAAAAAATTATACGACTTAGGTTCGGGAGTATGAACTTTCGTAAATGAGAATTGATTTTCATCAAAAATGACATGGCGATTGATTATGATTTTCTTGGAGGATAAATCAAAACACTTATAACCACGATGATTCGACGGATAACCCAAAAACACACACGGGGTAGACCGAGCCTGAAGTTTGTTAATTGTGGTGGATGGGAATAACGGATAACACAAGCACCCAAAAATCCGAAGGTGAGAATAAGAAGGGTTCTTATTATATAGGATTTTGAGGGGGGAAGAATATGTCAGACCTTTAGACGGAATTATGTTCAGAAGGTAAGTGGCCATTTGTAGAGCATGATGCCAAAAATATGGAGGTATGGAGGCATGTATTAGGAGAGTTCGGACAATGTTATTTATGGAACGAATTTTGCGTTCGGCTTTCCCATTTTGTGAAGATGTATGAGGACATGAAAAACGAAAATTTATCCCATGAGTAGCACAAAACTCCCGAAACTCCCTATTGTCATATTCTTTCCCATTATCACATTGAATATTTTTTATTTCTCTTTCGAATTGAGTACGAATGACCGCTCGAAAATTTATGAAGACGGAAAACACTTGTGATTTATTCGCAATTGGAAACGTCCACAAAAATGTAGAATAATCATCTAAAAAGAGAACATAATAACGATGACCCATTGAACTAAGAACAGGAGATGTCCATAAGTCGCTATGAATAATGTCAAATGGCATAGAAGTATGAGAATTGGAGTCTACAAAGGGCAACTTAATAATTTTTCCTAATGAACACGACTGACAAATTGGAGTACTATTTGTACCCTTACAAGAAATAAAGCTATTTTTATCTAAAGCTGATAAAATAGAAGATCCCGGATGACCCAGACGAGTATGCCATATGGAAGGAGAGATGGTCGCAAAGGCGATGGCAAAATTTGGACTCGATGGATCAAACCGCATGATAGGATACAGATCCCCCCTACTATCACACCTCATGAGATGACTCCCCGTCTTGAAATCCTTCACAGAGAAACCGAAAGGATCAAATTCAATAGAAACAGAATTGTCATTTGTGAATTTTCGGACAGACACTAAATTTTTAATCAATTTAGGAGCATGTAAAGTATTTTTCAAGAGGAGTGGTGGATTAGGAGGAGACAATATTTTCTGACCATACCCTAGAATTGGAATAGAACTGCCATTACCAACAATTATCCCCCGAGGGGTGCTCAAATTAGAATAAGATGAGAGAGTACCTGATTCGGACGTCATATGAGTAGTGGCCCCGGTGTCCATGTACCAATTTGGGTCCGGTTGAGTCAACCCCAACGTGTGCATCGCAGCCTCGATATCAGTCTGAGTGGGGCCTGCTGCATGATGGGCTTGCGGAGGACGGGGTCCAAGGACTCCTGGCCGTCTTTGGGCGTTACCGCTGGGGGCCGTTCTTTGGGCCATCGCGATGGGCCGCCAATCTTGAGTATTGGGCTCTTTGGATCGCCAGCCCACCGGCCGCGTAAACCGCCGGAGGTGCGGGTGCTATCGCCATCGCCCCACCTTTGGGCCCACGGTGGTGGTGGCCCACTGTACCACGAATGGGACCCACCGCCTGCTTGTTGCTCACCGAAACCGCCACCAGAACCACCTCGTTTGCCCCCGCGATTTTTGTTATTTTTGCGATTATTCTTGCCGCTACCATTATTATGGTTTTGGCCCGAATTATTAACAAAACCCGACGAACTAGGAGAGGATGCCACCATGACAACTGGGCTTGCTCCGGTAGCCGCCTTTTTAGCCAAACCGGCTTCTTCCAACGTCAGCATGGAGCGGGCTTGATGAAAGTCGGGAAGAGGGTTGCTTTGGCGAAGGAGAGTTCCAACACCATTATAGGCCTCCGAAAGCCCGGCAACCAATCAGAGAACTAGACGATTATTTGTCACCGGGTGCGCCAACATTACGGAGTTGATCCGCCAATTCCTTTAGTTTCTTGCAATATGCGTAAACGTTGAAATACGCCCATTCGAGCGAGAGAATTCTCGCCGAGTGTGACGATACGAGAATGTTGGTTGTCTTGGAATATGTCACGCAATCTATTCCATGCAGCCATAGCCGTGGTATCGGGCTCCATAATCGTCTGTAGAAGGTCCATCAAATAGTGGCGTATATCCACCGAAGAACGGTAGCATCAAGTGTAATCCACACCTCAGGATCCTCCGCAAGAAGGGGTCTAGCGGGAGGAATTATGTGATGAAGAACTTGATAAGAGATAGCGTGAATTTTAAACAACTCCGCCCACGTTGCATATTGAACGTTTTCCATCTCAAGGACAATAGGGACACTGAGCTTGATATTGGAAACCGTGAGGGCAGGGTGAAAATTGTTCTTAGACATATTTGAAAGAACAAAGAAGGAGGATAAATTTAAGAGAGGTTTTTGAGAGCGGAAGACGAGATATTTGGTGAGAAAAAACCCGAGGGAGGGGGGGGGGGTTCTCGGCCAAAGAAGTAAAAGGCAAAAGTTTGAGAGAAGAAAACTTTTGATTAGACCTAGTCTCTTGATACCATGAAAGAAATAATCCCCTTGATTATTTTCATTGATTGAATAGATATATATACAAGTTACAAACCTTCTCCTACCATAATTCTAACTATACAATATGGTAAGTGTATATCCTAATTATGGTACGTGTATAACCTAATCTAGGTAACAAATATACTACAATATACACACAATATACTTTCCTTAATACTAAAGATTTTGGCAACAACTTGACGTGCTGGGCTCTGTTTAACAAAATTATTTTCACATATTTAGTGCAAGAAAAGTCAAACCCATGAGGCGTTATTAAACTGTGGATTCCACCATGAATTCATCACATGCAAGCTTAATTATGACCTAGCTGTGATTAAATGCAGAAAGAATATATTATGAAAGAAATGTAAAAATAAATTGTTATTCAGCTTTGTTCAATTGAATACACATTCACCCTTTTATATATTTTGTATCCTCTCACACGTAGCTAAGTTTTCAATTTTTTTGTTGCATGGAGTTTCTTGTGAAAGAATTTTTCTGAGTTGGATTGTCCATGATCGATGTTGTACACTCCTTTAGACATTTCACGTCCTTAATGAATTAATATATTAAAAGAAAAAATCCTCTCACACGTGCACATCGTATGCTTCTTAGAAATTTACGCCAAATTTTATTTTTTATAAAAACAACCATATCTTAAATTTTACTTGTATATGAGATTTAAATGCAACTCATGTTTTAATCTTTGTAATTTTGTTAGTGCAATCTATGACATTATATGACAATCCATTAGATGAGATTATTCTTTTAGAGCAGATTTGATTGTGTATTTCAAATAAATTAATCAAATTAAGTGATTATTGCTAATTTTAAAAAATTGTGAGATATAAATCATATTTCATATTTTTTTTAAGAGAAAAGTACATTCAAACATAGGTCTCTTGGATAAATGACCTCTTTGAGTCTTCAATTGGGTAAATACACCATGAGTCTTGAAAATTGGTTAAATATCCCCTATTATGACATTAGTAAAAGAAGTTTAAAAGTCTTCAACTCTAGCACCAAAGTCTTAACAAATACGAGATATGCCCTATCCCAAAAGTCTTAAAAGACTTATAACCAACCCCATAGTGTACAACAAAATAGTCCCGTTTTTGAAGTTTTAAAAAATTTAAATTTGAAATAAAAATTACATGTTCTCAAATTATTTGGATCATGTCACCAATTGATGGGGACTCTCAAATGATATAATAAAAATATTATTATCATGTTTAAATAGTGTTAAATTTTTTATTTTTATTTAATTAGTTAATTATTTATTGAGCCAAAGAGTAGCCTAGCCTATATATCAAGTGGTCGATTATTGATAAATGATATAGTTGAACAAAAATCATATATGTAGATAATTGAAACATGTCGGTTTATGATATACTTATCCATAGTTCATTAGACTTGTGCGAATTGAGGTTTTTGGGGTTTGAGGTTTGGAGTTTGAAATTTAAGATTTGGAGTTTTCAATAGTTCATTAGACTTCTATTTTAGACCGGTCATCTTTATTTGCTTTGGTTACTATAGATCATTAGATTTTTATTTTTATCCATAATTTCTCATTTTCTCTGATTTAGTTTAATTATTTGAGTTTATATTTTATAGAGTCGTTTGTATTTGCATGGTGTTTTTGACAGAATGTAAAGACAACTGAAAGTAATAAAAGTAGAACCTCATCATTCATATATAGCAAAACACAAAAATCTTTTCATAAATGAAAGCCCAAAAGCTTCCATTGCTTTTAAAATAAAAAAATTACAAAATATTACATAAAAAAAAGTAGTCTATTAGGGGGTAGAAGGAGGGTGATCAGATCATCAGACTTTTCCCCGAACCTTACAAGGACTATACACAGAAAATGTGCAATCTCGTGGATGTGCTTTTCCATCCGCTGCTTGTCCTCTACAAGTCCCCTGAAGAGACTCTCCGTGACATTACCGTGTTAGATCAATTACTTCAATTGGAGCATTCTGGTAAGCTTGTTCCTCGGGTTAAGGTAGCAACCAAGGAATGAAAGACCTAAGAACGTTTTCAATACCACTGATCCCACTGAAATAATTGTAGCTTTTATATCAAGAGAAGTATGTCGAGTGAAGGGTGTTGATGACGTTATGGTTGACCCCTGAATCCTTTTTGTCATTTTCTTCTGTAGAGTGGCGTGGTGAGCCATTATATGTAAGGACTTTCTTTTTATACTTCTTACCTTCTCGAACTTGCCACGTGTCATGTCGGATTTCACCATATACAGATAATCCCAACAGTTTTCGGATCAAAGTTTTACCGAAGTGACGGAAAGTGAAAATGATTTCTTCATTGTCTTCTCTTGTAAGTCTCTTTTCAAATTACTCCGAAATAGGCGGGAAAACGAAACATTTTTCCTTCTCTAAACTCTGACTCATGTCCCATGTTCCTGCTAATCCGGACACGCGTCACCTTCTGATTGCACCACCTCTTCGGTTCATATATCAAAGCATTTTGTAATGATGGCTGAATCCCTATAAAACCTTCCTTCTATCCTCCATTTAACATTTCTGCAAAAAACTCATTCTCTCGTTCATCTATTCTGTCAAAATCTTACCATTATTCATTCTCTCATTCATCTAATCTGCGAAATCTTCCCATTATTTAGTTCTCCACCTCTTTCTGTTCAAGAAAATTACCAAGAACTTTTTTATTTACATCATCATGGCCAAAACTTCCACTTCTTCTTCTTCAAGACATTCTTCACCGTTGCCATCATCTCCGCCGGCCACCACTGAAGCCAATGACACCATTGAATATCCCGAAGCTCAGGTTGTCTCTGAGCCTAGAGCCTTTTACATGATCCCATCTACCTTCCATTTTGACAATGGGTTCGCCATTCGTGTCGCTACTTCGAAAAGTGATCGGGGTGAATTGTCAAAACACTACCCTACTTCCATCAATCCCTCTGTTCTTGGCAAAGTTTGAACTGATTGTGGTTGGGAAAAGCTCTTTGGAATCATCATCTCTAGGACTGACGATGACATTACCACTTACAGGTCAGGGTATTCCAACGTCTACACCTACCAATTCACTTTCAAGTTCGATCATTTGATTGACGACGTGATCCTCGAAATGTGCAAGACTTACAACTTGTGTCGTGCACAAATTGGTCCATCCGTATGGAGGGCCGTTACTTGCCTCTGGTTCTTGGCCAATGAGATCAATTAATTTTTTACCTTGGACTATTTGATCCGTTTATACGTCTCGATGTTTTTTATCGGGATCGAGGTTGAATGGAATGCTTCGTAGTAGTTCCTACTACTGAGATCATTCCAGAAAGATTGATGCACTTTCCGAAGAAATGGAATTTGACCTGTAAGTACAAAACTATTCTCTTCGATTTTTTATAATGCATTTGACAACTTTTATTCTAAAATTTTCCTTCGTTGTTTTTTCTCCAGCCACCACCCCTTGGACTCTGTCTACCGTTGAGACCCTTCATACAAGGTTAAAAAAAGTTATAGTGTTTGTTCGCACAAAGATCGAACATGGAAGACGATCTCCAAAGACCGATGAAACGCACAGAACCATGGTTTGCACTTTTTGAACTCCTTCTTTACCTCTATCTCTTAACACTCACATGTTTTCACCATCTGTTTATTTTTAAATGTTTAGGTCTGCCAAAAGGAACCTCTCGCCAGAGGTCAACTCCTTTGGCCGCTCCGGTTCTCCCCAATTCGATACTTGATCAGGCTGCATCCGCTCACCATATCACTGAAGTATCGAAGAAAAATAAATCTTCAAAACCTCAGAGGTCTCCCTCGACTCCTGTAAAAAGGAAAGAACCCCGGAATGAGGTGGTTCTTCCAAAGTTAAGAAAACAACGACTGTGGAAAAAGGTAGTTCTTATGGGTCTAAGGAAATCGCAACTGCGAAAACTATCGTGCCTCCCTCCGGTACCGTGCCAACTTCTGCCACTATGCAACCACCTACCGAACAAATGCTTGTCATCATTGAAGATGAAGACGAGGCAACAAATGAAGAAACCCCGATGTCGAAGAGGCAGAAGACTTCAACTTCTCTACCCGAATCATCATTGACTCCAGCCTTCAACTTTGGGAAAGAGGACTTTGACCGCCTCTTCAGTAATGCTGAAACTTCTGCAAATCCGATTCCACCAATAAACACCTCCGGGTTTGCACACCTAGTTATTCCCAGAGGCTCAAAAAGCATCTCGCCCTCCAAAGAACCATGCTACCTCCCGATCCAAGCTTGTTGACGTGTTTCTGGCCCTGAGAGTAGATCTGCATAGGATGAGAACTACAACCCTCTCCTTTCCTAAAGATACCAACTTCTTATCTCGGCCCGTCAGGGTCGCGAGCTACCTGAATCCTTTGGTGCTTGAGTCTGATAAGGACAAGATGAAGGACATTTCATGAAAATGCTCATCAACAAGGGGATGCATGCATCCAACCGGGTACGCTTTCTGACTTGCCTTAGTTAAATTCATATCATTCCATTTTACTTTTGATACGTTCTGAGTCAAACACAAAATTACTTTCTTTTGCAGTAATCCATTTTGGTCGGGAAGGTTTCCTTCGATGCCCCTAGGAAAATGAGGATATGAAGGGCCAACTAGATGCACAGGACAAAGAAGTCCGACACCTCAAAGAAATTCTACGGCAAAAAGATGCACAAATAATCGGTGACCTACTTATTATTAGGGCAGAGTTAGACCGGATAACGGGCGACTATCTCCGGGCCATGAATGACCTCGAACTCATCAACGAGGAAAACAAGTCCTTGGATAATGAGAATGACTATTTTTAAAATGATCTCCAGGCCCTTACCCAAGAATAAGAAGAACAAGAAGAAGTCCAACATTACCAAGTGTTAAAGGAAGACTTCCTCAATGTTGAGGTCAAACGCCTTACCACTAAGCTTACCATGATTGATGTGGAGAGGGCTGCTGAGCGGGATGCTGCTAAGCAAAAGTTCGAACGAGACTTGATAGTGTCAAGATCAAGTCTGTCAGCAAGAACAAATCATCGAGCAACTGAGAGCTGAGCTCTAGGACACTTCCTGGAGGAACGCTGAGATTTCAACCCAATTGAGCCAAGCCTTGGTCAAACAGGACCAAGCTCGTGCAGATGCAAAGGCTTACATAGCCCGAAAAGTGCTGAAAACAGAGCACATAATCTGGAATGTCCGCAAATATACATTGGAGCAGGCTCGAGATGGGCTTTCAAACTTGGATAACAAAATGGTTGAGGCAAAAGACCTCGAGTTTAGAGCCCTCCGCAAGTTGAATGGTGATAGCTTCGAAGACGACCCCGAGGATTCCTACCCCGAATCAGACTGACCTATAGGCTTACATGCCTTTACTTATTTTATGCTTTCTTCTTTTTTTTCTCTTGTATTTTTGTTCTGGTCATTGTTCGGCCTTTTCTATAATGAAAATATATATCAGATTCCATTTTGGCTTGATTGCACTTTTGTATTCGTATTGCCTTCTTGTTTTCAATAACTTAATAAGACAAATTTAATCCAAACTGGGCTAATTGCCCCCCGACTTCGAATTTTAGCTTAGAATAAACCATCTCTTAATTTGCTTCGAATCGAATAAAAGCTCCTCCAGTTTTGGACTTTTAAATAATTTTTCAACAAACAATTACTTAGTTTATTTTTAGACCAGGCAAAAATCCTTCCGGTGTTGGGTCAGTCGATGACTAAATATAAGGGGCCTTATTTCTATGCTTATGAACAAGACGTCTCTTATCCATTTCGGACATAAGCGTTGAAATTTTTATTTATTCACAACCTTTTAGACAAATTCAAGTGTAAAAAATAGGATTGGACTAATTTGATTTGGTGCCTCAGAAACATATCTTAGAATATTATTCATTTTGTTCCGGCTGCTTTTGTTGACGACAGTCCCCAGTTAAGGACTTTAAATTTTTTAGCTCTTAAGATTTATTGACTTAGACGATGATCCGATGAAAAACTATGAAGTCAAATCTCCGAGACAAAATTACAGAGCCAAATCTTAGAAGAAGAACATTCTTATTCATGCTTTGTTCGAACAAATAATTGAGCAAGATGCAATTGATCTTTTTGCCTTTACATAACTTCTTTGAAAATACTAATGCTACTTGGGCAAGATTCATTCGATCTTTAACCCTTACAAAATTTCAAACTAAAAACTTCAAAAAAGCTTTGAATTTCTTCACTTTGAATTTCTTCATTTCTTATCCGCTTCTCATCCGAGGGTATGCCATTCCCTTAGTATTTTTTTCGAAGTATGAGAACTCAAACACTATTTATTTTCAACTGCCGTATAGTCCCATGTGCTTTTGTCTGATCCTCACTCATTCATTTAGTAACACGCTTTACATTTTTGCCTCGTTAAAAACCTTATCGGAAAAACCTTTTCTAGATAAAAATCGGGCTAAGGGAAAAGAGTGCAACACGTGTTTTCAAACCTAATTCTAGCTTTCCGAACATCATCTCACAACTCCGGTTCTATTCCTGCAAAAGTTAGAGATTTCGAAACAAATGTAACTTAATTAATTGACAAATACATACCTCAACAATAATACCGCTTAAATGGCTTATGTTCTTATTATTTGGCAATTTTTGTCCGTGTTCTTCCTCCAATTGGTACAAGGCTTTTCCAGTTATTCCTGACACTTTATAGGGTCCCTCCTAATTTAGACTCAACTTCCATTCATTGAGGTTTTTAGTGTTGGGATTACTCTTCGTAGAGCCAAGTCTCCTACTTGAAAGTGTCCCAGATTTATCCGACGGTTGTAATATCTTTCCATCCTTTTCTTCTGAGCCACTAGTCGTAGCAATGCCAACTCTCGATGTTCCACCGTTAAGTCAAGTTTGACCGCTATAACTTCATTATTTGACTATTCATCTGTGAGGTTGAACCTTAAGATCGGCTCCCCAACATCCACCGGAATCAGAGCCTCCGTACCATAAACCAAAGAGAACGGTGTTTCCCCGGTGCTGGCTTTTGGTGTCATCCTATACGCCCATAGTACATCAGGCAAAATTTCTCTCCATTTGCCTTTTGTCATCTTCAGCCTTTTCCTCAAGTTCTGAATGATTGTTTTGTTTGTTGACTCAGCTTGCTCATTTGCACTTGGGTCATATGGAGCTGACACTATTTTTTAAAAATTTTAAACTGTCAAGAAAATCGATTACCTTTTTTCCAACAAACTGGCGGCCATTGTCGAAAGTAATTTCATTCAGTATTCCAAACCGACATATGATATGGTCCTAAATAAAATCGATGACTTCCTTTTCTCTAACATTCTTGAGAGATTTTGCTTCAACCCACTTAAAAAAATAGTCAGTCATAAATAAAATAAACCGTACCTTTCTGGGTGCCCACGGAAGTGGCCCTATAATTTCCATTCCTTATTTCATGAATGACCATGGTGATAAGACCGGATGTAGTAATTCAGTCGGTTGGTGAATTATAGGTGCATGTCTTTGACATTCATCACAATTCTAAATAAAATCCTTGGCATCTTATTCTATTTGTACCTAGTAGTACCCGACTCTAATCAATTTTCGGACCAATAATTTTGCTCCTAAGGGATTGCCACAAATTCCTTCGTGAACTTTACACATCGCATAATCTGTCTCTCCAGTACCTAAGCATCTCACCAAAGGGCCATATAAGGATCTCCGGTACAATTGGCCATCAACCATGCAATATCTAGTCGCCTTCGGACGAAGGACCCTAGACTTCTTCAAATCACTTGGTAACTTTTCATCCCGAAGATAATCGGTAAACTTATTCCGCCAATCCCAAGTTAAGGTCGTGGAGTTACCTCGCCATGGCCACCATCAATTGTGGAGTTGAAAAGTTGTACCACTATTTCGGAGTTGAATTCCTCAACTTCCACGAAAGTCCCCAAGTTTGCCAATGCATCCGCTTCATTATTTTGCTCACGTGATATATGTTCCATGGTCCATTCTTTGAACCGATGCAATAACACTTGAATTTTCTCTAAGAATTTTTGCATTCTTTATTATTTCGCCTCGAACACGTTGTTCACTTGATTAACAACCAGAAGCGAGTCACACTTTGCCTCAATGACTTCTGCTCCTAAATTCCTTGCCAATTCTAGACCTGCAATCATAGCCTTATACTCGGCTTTATTGTTAGTTAATTTCACAGTTCTTACAGAATGCCTAATAACATCCCCTGCATGTGTTTTTAACAACACCCCTAATCCGGACCCTTTTACGTTCGAAGCATCGTCCGTATATAAGGTCCAAATCACAAAAGTCCTTCCCGAGGTTATTATAAGTTCTCTTTCTACCTCGGAAATCATCCCGGTAGTGAAATCTACTACAAAGTCCGCTAAAATCTGAGCCTTTATAGTTGTTCTTGATTTATATTCTATGTCATACTCACTAATTTCTACTTTCTATTTGGATAACATACCGAATAGTTCAGGTTTATGCATTACATTCCTTAGTGGATAAGTTGTTACTACACATATATGATGACATTAAAAGTACGATCTCAATTTTCTAGCAGCCGTTATTAAAGCTAATACCAAATTTTTAAGTGAGGATATCTGGTTTCTGTATTAGCTAAAGTTCTACTTACATAATAAATAGGAAATTGTGTACCTTTCTCTTCTCGAACCAAAACAACACTTACAGCTACTTCGGATACTGCTAGGTATAAGAACAATTGTTTATCCGCCTTTTGTTTATGAAACAATGGCGGACTGGATATGTATTTTTTCAAATCCCTCAATGCTTGTTGACATTCCATAGTTCACTCAAAGTCATTCTTCTTTTTTAACAAAGAAAAGAATTTATAACTTTTCTCCGAAGACGGATAGATGAATCTACTCAGGGTGGCCAGCCTTCCGGTGAGTCTTTGCACCACCTTCACATCTTCAAGAACCTCCAGAATTTCCTCGATAGCCTTGATTTTATTCGGATTAATCTCTATTCCCCGGTTTGAAATTAAGAAACCCAGAAACTTTCCTGAGCCAACTTCAAAAGCGCATTTCTCCGGATTCAACTTCATGTTATACTTTTGGAGTATGTCGAATGTTTTCTGCAAATATTTTAAATGATCCTCTATCTCCAGCGACTTAACTAACATATCATCAACGTTAAATTCCATTGTATTAACTATTTGGTTTTTAAACATGCGATAAACTAAGCGTTGATATGTTGCTCGGGCATTTTTCAAACCAAACAACATTACGTTATAACAGTAAGTCCCATATCTAGTTATAAAAAAAGTTTTCTCTTGATCCTCCAGATTCATCCTGATTTGGTTGTATCCAGAGTAAATGTCAAGAAAATTTAGTATCTCGTGCCCTATCGTAGCATCGATCATCCGGTCGATGTGCGGTAAGGAAAAAGAATCTTTTGGACAAGCTTTGTTTAAATCTTTAAAATCTATGTATATTCTTAATTTATTACCTTTTTAGGCACGAAAACCACATTTTCTATCCAATCTGGATACTATACTTCACAGATTGAACATATATTTAATAACTTTGTTACCTCTTCCTTGACAAACCTATGCTTGTAGTCGGCCATATACCTCATGTTCTGCTTTACATGAGGGAAATTTGGATCCAAACTCAATTTGTGAGTTGTAATCTCCGATGGAATACCTGTCATTTCAAAATGGGACCAGGCAAAACAATCGATATTAGCATTAAAACATTCAATTAATTTAAGCCTAAGCTCCAGGGATAACTCGGTGCCCAGGTATACCTTTCTGTTCGGTAGATGAACGAATATGATAACTTGCTCTAGTTATTCTATCGTTAAGTTTGTGGTGTATAAATCACCCGACAGCACAAACGACCTTGGGACGCGATATTAATCCTCTTCTTATACATAATTTTATTTCTCCCCCTCTTCTTCTTTCGGACTCGATATGCCCGAATCCTGTAATTACTATATAACTTTTTTACCCTTCTTCCCATTCTTTACTTCTTTTTGTGTCTCTACCGACTCTTCTACCGAAAACATTTACCTTGTTTCCAGTTGCTCACATCGAATTGTCTTAATTCCCTTAGGATTTGTAAATTTTATCATCATGTGTAATGTCGAAGGCACAACCTTCATATCATGTATCCTTGGTCTGCCAAATAGCGCATTATACCTCATTTCTCCTTTGATAACATAAAACTTCATCTGTTGAATTGTTCCAGACGTATTGATTGAAAGGGTGATCTCACACTTTGTAGTCTCACTAGCCATATTGAACCCATTAAGGACTCGGTCCGCCAAAACAATTTGATCCAGCAATCCCATTTTCTCTACCACCTCCTACCGAATGATGTTGGCCGAGCTACTTGGATCAATTAAAATCCACTTAATTTGAAAATTATTAATGGAAACAGAGATTACCAACGCATCATTGTGTGGTTGACTGATGCCCTCCGCATCTTCGTCGCTGAAAGAAATAGCTTCATTCGGCAATAAATCTCTGGATCTTTTTTCCCGAGTTATCAACACTTTTGTCTTCTTTGCGGTCATGACAGATCCTTTTAGAACGTCCATTCCTCCGATTATCATATTTATGATATGTTGGGGTTGAATCGGGTCTTCCTGCTTATTTGCCTCTCTATTTTTGAAGTTTCTCTTTTCTCGATTGCTAAAAAATTCTCGCAAGTGGCCATTCTTCAACAACCGGGCTACTTCATCCGTTAGCTACCAACAATCATCCTTTCGGTGACCATGTGTTCTGTGATAATCACATAGTAAGCTCGGATCTTTTTGAGCTGGACCTGTCCGGAGTGGTCTTGGTCATCTTGTCTCATTGATGTGCTCAATAGTTGACACAAGTTCGGCTGCATCAATATTGAAATTGTATTTTTAGAGCCTTGGGCTTTTCACACTGTTAGCGGACATACCACCGGTGTCATTTTTATATTGCAAGCCCCTACTAGTAGACCCTCGATCATTGCGCATATCTCCACCTCCTATGTCCGATGAGAAGTTATGATTATTGCTCCCTCGATCCGATCTAAAATTTAGATCTTTCAGGCTATCCGTAGGGTTGGTACCTATCCTTTAGAGACTTTGACTCCGACTCAGCTACCCTTTTCGACTTATCAAAACTTTTGTTCCGTCCTGTTGATCCTGGTGGAAGTTCGAACTGATTGTCTTCTACCTGGATCTTAGACTCGTACCTATTATGTACGTCCGCCCATGTTACTTTTGGGAATTTCAACAAGTTCTCCTTTAATTTCAATGACGCACCGGAACTCCTAGGATTTAAACCTTTAGTAAAAGCTTTAATTGTCCGTTCATCTAGTACCCAAGAGAGAAACATTCGTTCCTTTTGAAACCTAGTCATGAACTCTCGCAACAACTCCGTATCTTTCTGAGCAATTTTGATTATGTCCGCTTTCATTGCTTGTACCTTCCTTGCCTCGGCATGCGCCTTTATAAATGCATTTGCAAGTATTTCAAATGAGTTAACATAATGTTTAGGTAGTAAAGAATACCAGGTCATTGCCTCTTTGGACAATGTTTCGCTGAACTTCTTCACAAGACCGATTCTATCTCGTCCAAATGCATGTTATTTCCCTTTATCACAAAAGTGTACGACATCACATGCTCCTATGGATCCGTGGTTCCGTTGTACTTCAGAAGATCTGATGTGCGATGAAATTACACATTTTTATACCATTTCCTTAAGCTTTTGTAGCCTTGTAAGTAAGTTTTAATGTCATTTCTTATGTTTATTTTGGTTTTTGTAAGATATTTGTCTTGGGATACTAAAAATGAGAAAAAGTGCATAAACGTGGACAAAAGTGCTGAAAAAAGAAAGAAGTGCAACAAAGCCATTTCTGGGAACCGCAGAACCAGACTGTAGACTGCAAACTGCAAACTGGGAGGCTCAGCCGCAATTCGTAATAGTGAATAGAGGAATTTGGAGCCCCGAAATGTAACCCAATCTGCAATCCGCACTTCCATTTTGTGGACCAAAGTTCGGTCTGTGAACCACTGCTTCTCCATAGTCCCAACTTAGATTGTGATGGTTTGGAGCATTTCTGCGAACCGCAGTTCAGTTCTATGGACTGCACTTTCTATCGCAGTTCAAGACAGTCCAAGCATGAAGACACTCTGTGAATCCTAAGCCAATTTTGCGGATCACAGATCAGTTCTGCGGTCCCATTTTGCGGTTGTAGAGTGGATGACGGTGGCATTTTTATAATTAAGTGTAGTTCAAAATTTTGGGTCTCTATATAAGCCTTGTCTAGGGTTTTGTTAAAAGATATTCATTACACAATACACCAAATCTCAAGAATTATTCTCCAACACATTTTGAAAGCTTAGAAGAGGGAGAACAAGCTTTGGAGGCTAGAGTTTCATCACCCATCACCTCAGAATTGAAGGCTTGAAGCGATTAATGAGAATTTCTTACTTCATCTCTTTATTTCCTTGCTTTTTATTGTCATATTTGGTGTGGGTGATGACTTTGGACAATAAAGTTTTAAGATTTGTTGAGTAGTATTTGTATTTAACTCTTGTTGCTTTTGTATTGATTATTTCTTGCTATATATGAAATGAGTCTTTTGTTTATTTAATTAATCTTATTCTTGAATGTTTTCAAAGGGAGTAGCTAACTCTAGGACTTACCCATTTATCCTTAATTAAACTTGAGAGAGGAAATTGGAGTTTAGGTTAGATTGATTATCACAATTTGAGGCTTTACCCTCATCTAATGGGTTTAACCTTTAGATAGGAAAAAATCCTAGTGTAGCCTAAAATTAGAATTTGATTAATGCTACTTAGTTTGACTCGAGAGAATAGGCTAAGACAAACCCGCTAAATAGTCGAGTGACATAAGCGGGTAATTGAGATTTTAAGGCTAATTTTCTTGACCCATGATTAATTAGTGGTAGTTAGTTACTTGCAATGGATCATTATTGAGTTTAAGTTAAATTACTATATTCCAAAGCCCCGAATTTCTATAGCTTGTGCTCCCCATTAGTTAGTTTTATCTTCATTATTTTTTAAACAAAATCAAATATTTAAAAATAATTTGTCTTAGCTTAATTGGTGAAAATTTTATAACTATCTTAATTGCCCGAGTATATTATTCCCCGTGGATTCGACCCCGACTCTTAGTTGGGTATTATATTGCGACGACCGCTTACACTTTCTCTTTGAGGAGTGGATTTAGACGTCATCAAGATCTGGCATCCTAAACCTTTTTGGTATCATCTTTGGAGCCATGCTTGGTGGAATGGCAACTGAATGTATCTCTTCGAGTCCGGTTCCTTCAGGATCGGAGACGCTCCCGAGATCTAATCTACTTGTGAATTGTAGGTGTCAACCTTCTTTTCATTAGTATCCACACGCTTGGTCAAAGCTTGGAGCAATTTCAAGACCTTCGAAGACTCATTTGTCCCCGATCCATGACCATTTTCACCAACTCGATCTTCCTCCCATCCAGGATCTTTGTTACGAACGGGACAAGATTCATCTGTCACACTTGCCCCGCTGCTCTTCTTCTGCAACTGAGTAATCGCCTCATGCGAAAACCTTTTCTTTTATTGGCGCCCGGCTATTAGATTGAGTCAAAATCCTACCAACGCATAAAGGTTCCGATTCTAGCGAGAGCCAAAAATGGTGAGGCGAGAAGATCTTGATCGAAAGCTCCACTGTTCTGAATAATGAGAAAGAATGAAATTCGATCAAATCGATCGAGAATCTCATCATCTGTTTGGTGGGCCAACCGACCGACCGAGTTGGGCTGGGCGTCCATGTCACAGAACCTAGCTAGCCGCATTTATGGAAATAAAGGAGAAGGCAAATAGAATAGAACAAAGTTAGGGGCGAAGCGATTCCTGGCGTGAAAACTGGCAATTGAAAGTCAGATTTCGGGGGAGCCTTTCTAGTATAAGGGAAATAGGCCGAATCAACAAAGGTTCTTCAAACCCCAAAGGGGGTTAGAATACTTTAAGGTATCTGTTGCGCACTCCAACATGCTCTTTGAGCCAAATCCGACACGGGTATCCGCACTCCGTCGTCTGCTCCATCATCATCATTTGGTGTTTTCTCACCGCTTTTTCAAGATGTCCAGGGTGAAATCACAGGGTGATTATGATATTCGCCATTTATCGGGTCAACGGGTGGGACGTTGTCGTTGTTATTGTTGATGTTGGGATTGTTGTTGCTAACCTCAACTTGGATTTCACCAACCATGTTCCAAGTGTTTGGTATTGACATGTTTCACAAAATCTCAAAAGAAACAAGTGTTGGATTTCACTAACCATGTTGGGATTGTTGTTGCTAACCTCAACTTGGATTTCTGAACAAGATTGGTCCAAGCCTTAATTAAGTTGATTCCGTTATGAGCCAATAATGAGAGCTAGTGATTGTATTCTTTAGTAAAATTGGGCGTACAAGTGTAAGTAATGAGAATTGGATGTCCTTCCAACATAAAGGTTGACCTCCTTTTATAGTCATGAAAGTAGGGCATTGATGCCCGAGAATCTCTGTATAATTAAATGACATAAATGCTAATTAGAGTCTCTTAATGAACAAGGAGTAACGGGTGGCGCCATATCTAGAACGTATATGCACCAAATGCCTCCAGTGCTTCACACGGTGTCAACCGATTCGGCCGCACCCGGACTTTCCCAATTGCTGCCTCATATCGGTGTCACTCGTATCTAGTTCAGAACTCAACCGTCCACCCCGAACTTCGCTTCTCGAAATTGCCACATGTCATGCCGGATTTCACCGTATACAATAATCAACAACATACTCAGTATAATTCTACAAAGTGGGGATAATTTTTAAAATTAAATTAAATTAGATTAATTCAATATATATTAAAATTTAGATACTTAAAACTTATGCGAAAAATAGTACAAGTTACAATTTTTTCATGTTAATTTGGTAAAATATATTTTAAAATATTAGTCAAAATTTATATAGTTTGACTCTCGAGAATTGAAACATGACAACTAATTTGGGACGAAGAGATTATTTACTAAGTAGGTGTTTTGTCCATAAATTTCAAATATTTTTTACTTTATTTAAAATTTAAAAAAGGGCCAAAATACCCCTAACGTATGGAAAAGGGCTCATAAATACCCTTCATCCATCTATTAGTCTAAAATGCCCCAACCTATAATTTTGGCTAAAAAATATCCCACAAACTAACACCTTAAATTTGATGGGTTTTTTTCCTATTTAAAAAAGTCACGTGGCTTAATATGATTAGCCACATATATTATTTAATTTAAAAATTAAACTCACCCACTTTTAAATTCAAAACCCACCCTATTTCTTATATTTTTTTTCTAAATCAAGCATAAAATTAGTATACGTATATCTTTCAAGTCTCAAGTATAATGCAAGCTTTGGCTGAATTTTCGTCCGCAAAGAATGAATCTTGAGCCTAACTCAACCCCAAAAACTAGCTTGTACGGTGAGGATTGTTCAAGTCCATATAAGAAGTCTATGTTTTCATTCCATTTTCGATGTGGGTTCGTAGGTTATCTTTTCTTCTTCGCCTTCTTCTTTCCCTTTTTGAGATTCAAATTGGAGGCCGGCATTGGTCACTTCAACATTTAGAATTTCGATCATTTAAGCTTATAGATTGACTAAAGTTCTAAATTTATTAGAAAAAAAATATTGTAATTTATGAGAGGTTTAATTATTAACAGTTTTTAATTTAGATAAAAATTAATTACATTAGATAATCGAATTTGTTAAAAACAAAGCATTTTAATTGATGAAAACGGTGATTTGGTTATCCCACATGGCTCAAAACAACGATCATTTGTACATCTGCATTAACGTATATGAGAAGTTTGAGATAGAATACATAGAAAATATGAATATGTTTATGGGTGGACGAGAGACATGTTATACAGATCTGAAGAATAATTCTCCAAGAATTAACAAGAGTCTTAGAGGAGCCTGAAATCAGTTGCAGCAATATTAATTGAAGAGATAGGTGTAGAGTTTGGATTTAATAATGGGTAGATTTAATTTTTAAATTAAATTATATATGCGGCCAATCATAATAACCACATGGCTTTTTTAAATAGGATAAAGTCATCAAGTTTTTTTTAAAGCAATATCCAATAGGCTTTTTGGGCCTAGGGCTAATTTTTATTCATTTTCTCAAAACAAACACAAAAAATCTTACAATGTTGCCAAAAAGCTAAGAAAGAGCAAGCTAGGATTGACATCATATCCTATATTGCCATTACAAATTGCAAAATAATAATCTAAACAAATAACTAGTGTAGCATCAATCTTGGAAGAGGCCAAATTAATCCTGCAAGTTCTGCTGCTGTATGGCTCTTCATACATGGTCTTGTTCATATCAAGATGTACATGCCTTGTGTTACTGGTAGTATGCACATGTATAGGCAATGTATATCCAGTGTGTAGGACCACCAATACCCGTAGAAAACAATCCTGCATAGCATGTCAACCAATAGAATGTCCCAAGTCTGATCCGTTGATGCATTCTTTAGTTGAATTAGAATGTTTCCACAGGTGCAGTAGCATGTTTCCATCTGCAGAGTCCATGTAGTACTTGTGTATCCAATGTAACAGTACCAAGTCTGTGCCCTTGGTACTTTGGTTGGCCAAGCTGTGTGCATATCCAATCCTGCAATACCATAAGTGATGCCTAAGATTATATGATCCATGCACCAGTACCAGGCCACTGTCCTAGTATCAGTAGCAATCACACAGATCTGCAGATTTCTCAGTAGAAGCAAATCATATCCCATTAAAGGTAGGATCATTGCTACTAAGTGATATTAAAGCTGCAGATGCTCCTAATTCAGATGGTGCATATCCTTGAGGCACTCAGTATTTATTCTCCAAAACTCAACTTGTTTTACTTCTTGTGTTGTGTTTATATACCTTTCATCACAAGCTCCCAGTTCACAGGAGCAGTATTGTACCACACTAACAAAGAAAAGGGCAGCTCGGTGCACTAAGCTGTTGGTACTATTGTATAAAGCAGTATGAGAAGTAAATAACTATTACAAGTGTTCGAAAGGATAAATAAATGGTCAATCTTCAAATATGAATCGACTTGCTGAAGAAATGGAAAAGGAAGGAAGAGTTTCTGTTTTCTCTTCTGTTTTGTCTCTGTGTATATAGTGTGTCTCTGTTGTGTATATCTTGTGTATATGTGTGTCTTTCCTCACTGTTTTTCGTCACTGTTTGGAAGTGTTTTTCGTGACTGTTTTGCAGTGTTTTTGTTCACTGTTTTATGCTATTTTCTGTCACGTTATTGAGCCAAAAGAGGCATCAATATATAGCATGGAGGAAGGCTGTTCAACTGCCCAAAATATGGTTGTTAATGGCCATTAGAGAGGGTTGTTAATGGCAGGTTTAATGCCATTAGTGAGGCTGCTCATGGCCTTGAAAGAGGTCTGATTATGGTCATTGAAGGAGGCTATTTATGGAGGAGTTAACAGCCAAGTAATGACTGGTTAATACTCCAGAAAACAGCCCATACGGTAGGTAGAAAGTTTCTGCCTTCCGTCACTCCCAAAATCAACTTTTCAGAAACTCTAGGGACCAAATTGTAAATATTAAGAAATTTGGGGTCCAAAAAGATAATATCAGAAAGTCCCCACAGCCCACAGACCGAGACCGGACGGGATGGGCGGGCGGCGGCGCTCGTGTGGGCTTAGCCTTGAACCCAAGCACATCTAGGTCCTCCCTCATTTAAACACATGGGATACCCCTTGTGGTCCCAAACCCTTTACCACTTTAGAGACTTATAAAGAGAGCAATTCTTCCTTTTCCCACCGATGTGGTAGATTTGTCCCACACCATATTTCTATGCCTCAAACACCTTACTTTGTGGACCAATATCTCTTTCATTTCTCAACGAAATTTGACGATTCTTGGCCCTACGGTCATCTACTCACTTAGTAGATTATGCATGTGAGAACAGACAAAGCCTCCAACATGTGGAACACTAGTGTTTAATTCATTAAATATGGGTGGATGCACCTCCCCGCCAAAGGCAAATTTCCAACAATCCCCTTTATGAAAGAGAGATTGTGGCGCACACATAAGGTGCCTACTTTCAGCAATCTTTCAGTGAAAAGATATTGCATCAGGAGAGGTAGCTTCCGCTTTGAAACTTCCCTAGTTGAATACCATCGGACTTACTTACTGTGCGGTGAACATGATGTCTTGAACCGTCAGTGTTTAGTGTTAGCCAAGACAATGATACCAACACAATAACTCTCCTTATTCGTTTTCATTCTTACATTTTTGTCCGTTGTGGTCGTGGACACACTTGGATTCTTAAGTGCGTTCATTTGAGGCAGCCTTCCTCGCACTTAAATAGGTGATCTCCTACAAGGTATCCTGCTATACCCCACTTCACAAGTGTTAGGAATCATTAAAAGTTTCCCCAACCTTAACCTCAACCGTTTGATGATCGTTTAAAGGTTTGAAAGCTTAACATTTACCCATCATGCAGGTAGCACTTTAATGTCTATCGCGGGAACAACTTTGGATTCATGTTTCCGTACAGAAATCATCATCCGAAGTACTTCTTGCTTCCACCGAAGCACTCAACTGAACCTTTTGCAGCTTAGTTTTTCCATTGAACCAAATTCTTGGGATCTCCAATCAGTATGGTTGGGTTACCACCGCAAAGGTTCGTATTATTTGGGTTTTAAGCCAATTCCCCTAGACAGGCAGAACACTTGATCTTCGGGTAGTCCCTTAGTTAGTAAACAAAGAAGTGACACCCGTGATGATCAACTTCCATGCGGTCTTATGTCTTTGACAGATCCTGACAGATATGTCCAGACGCCGTCATCCGTGTCCTTCCTGAAGCCGACCGGCTAGCCACAGTGTATAACTGCTGAAGGCACGGGTTTCTCCCAATAAGGGACGTTCTCTGAGTAGTCATGAAGTTACTCAACTTCTTTCTTATTTTGTATAAAGCGATAAACTCCGATTCCATCATGAATCGACCGATGCAAATTTGATTAGAGAATTTTCCAAGACCCACCATACACATTTACTTGTGGCTTTGGTGTTCTTCATATTTGATGTCCAGTTTGCATCACTTTGTTTTCCTAGAACCGCTGGACATCCAGAATATCAGAATCCGTAGATAAGCGAATAATTCAGATATCGTCATATCCGACTTAATCCCTTTTATTGATCATTTATTAAAATCATCAGTGAACCTTAGTTCAACTAATCTGTTTGTAGGCCGATACCAGGTCGGTTGTAGTGTGTACAATACATTGAACTACACTTGACCTGTGAATATCGCTCATTGTCTATGGGTGCACCATGATTCCAATCAGTTCTATGATTCATATCCATTGGTGGCTTCAACGAGACTGTCGATTATCTCACAACTGAGTTTGGAGTTAGACCAGTCCGTTAGATGTCTTAGAAATCTAATTTCTAAGATGTCATCTGTGATACCCATATCTTTTGTTTCAATATAATTTCCACTCTCAGACTGTTGGTTTTCCAACTGTTGGCTTTCTAACTTCAGAGTCAATGTTCTGTGGTCAGATTCATTGTTTCTGTTTTATCTGAAACTTTCAGGACCAAAATGTAAACATTTCAGGGACCAAAATGAAAGTTCAGGAAGAAGCCCAACAGTCCAGCAAACCAACTCTGATCCTCTTCTTCAAACTCTCCGGTTAGGAAGGTTGTTTCAACATCCATGCCACGCAAGACTGCAATGTCCTAGGATGTTAAGCTACTCACAGAGGAGCACATGTACAAGTAGCTGAGGGCTTATACTCGACAGTAGATCCATCTACTTTGTACTCACATTTGAGTATCCATTTTCACAACCCAAAGGTTCTTTTCCCAGAGGAAGATCAACCATTACGCAAGTATGGTTCTATATGATGAAATATATTTCTCTCTTTGTAGCTTCTTTCCAAAGCAGCGCTTTTGGAGATGATAATTATATGTTAATTTTCCATGGTTCATTCTCAACCATACAAGCTAGAAGGACTGGAACAAGTCTTTGTCCCCTTCTTTGCTCCATCTGGGTTCAACATCTAGAATCCCTGAGTTCTGTAAATCTGGAAATTTAAGTTCTGGATAGCCAGCAACTTTTGAGTCTTGTAGATACGAAACGTCTAGTTCCGGACAGTCAGGCCCTCGCGGGTTCTTGTTAACCTCGAGCAATTACTTCTTTTTCCTTTTCAAGGAAAGTTATCTTCAAAGAATTCAGCATTCTTTGACACCAAGAGGCGATAAGCACTACTGTTATTTGCAGATCCAGTGGATATGCAATCTACAGTCTTAGGTATAACTTGACCTGTTTTGGTATTTCAACTTTTACCAAGCCACCCCACATCACAACATTTGTATGTGAGATCTTTTCCATGTTTCACACGGAGAGTCATCCTTATCCTTATGCGTAGTTCTGTTGAGAATCACATTAGAGGTAAGGATCGCCCTGCCCCACATAATATGGGCGTACGACTTTGCGCTTGTCTAACACCGTTGGACTGAGGTAAGTAATGAACAGTCGTTTAATGAACGATGCTTCATAATCTCCCCCTCTATCGCTACGAATTTCTCAATCCATGGGCTTAGTTGTTTTTGAACTTCTGTTTTGTAGCGCTTATTCACTTCAACAACTTCATCTTTGCTTTTCAATAAACAAAGGATTCTATACGTTGTACCATCATCAATGAGGGTTCATTTTGCCTTTTCGCCTACCTCACATTTATTTTGAGGGTTTATGTCGACAGAAGGCAACAATCTCAACTTCGTTAGCTTTTGAATGACTTTTTATTTAACGTGTCTTAATCTATGATGACATAGATGCACGGATTACAAATATATCATTCATTTGGCTACAGACACACTATACCATTCTTAGTTATTACAGACATGCTGGACAAGTCTCAAACCAGCTTGACCAACAGCGTCCCTCAAACCAAGTTTGGGACATGTATCACCTCATTTTAGAGTGATCCCATTCCCTGAAGTCCTATTGAGGACAACCTCTCCAACCCCTTCTACTTTAGAGGTGGCGTTGCTTTACATGAATAACCTCTTGCCCGTGGTTAGGGCGTAACCGGATCATAAGTGATCTGGATACTCTGGCCCACTCCAATTGCTTTGGCAGACTGATTGTCCAATTTGTTTTCTGCCTTTCTTTAGGCCTTCAGATCATTTGAGACCTGGAAACTCTGGCCCACCTTACTAGGTGTCCATTACTATTCCTATAAAATAAATCCTGGCCCCACCCCAGTCGCCCGTAGGCTTTGTATGACTGACTGTCCAATATCATCATATCAAAGGAATTTTGGCCCATTCCAGTCGCCCGGAGGCTTTGTATGACTGAGTGTCTAATATCATCCTATGAAGGATCTTCTGCCAAATAGTGTGACAAGCTCAACGTCTTTAGCTTTTAGTCTTCTTCCGTTATGATTGGTGCCCAGACAATTCTTGGAGCTTACTTAAGAGTGGTAACAGTTTTCGTACAATCAGTGGATCTTTCTCCCTCGTATGTGCGAACATACTTTACACACTTTTAATAATTACACTTAAAAGAACGGATCTTTTTAAGTCGTTTACAAGGTTCAATCTTTAAACGGGAATGAAGATGAGATTAAACTTATGATTTTAAAGCGTAAGGAATATAAATTATTTCGTGAAAATATTTTCATATTCCTCCTTACTTTAAGCCATTTTTAATCAGACATCATTTAATCTTTATTCTTGACAAGTAAGAAAAATTACTTATCCCAATTTCAGATTCTGGCCCACTTCAGTCACTTCATCGGACTGAGTGTCCATTTTCTCCTTACCATTATTCGGATCCTTTGTCTGGGACATATATAGGCCTTCTGCTGCAAGATAGAAGCACATCTTCAGCCTTCTCCTCTTGTCCCAGTTGACATCATCAGCCTCTCGTGAGCGCTTGTTCCCACCACTCTTGGGAGCGGTGACACCATAAACACGTTGACCTTCAACAGCATCATCATCACTCTCTTCTACCAGAAAACCACAACCATATCCAGATTTGGTCACACAACTTTTGACCGACATCTTTCGAACACTAATACAATACAATCTTGTTTAAATTGTTGGTACTATTGTATAAAATAGTACAGAAAGTAAATAACTATTACAAGTGTTCGAAAGGATAAATAAATGGTCAATCTTCAAAACTGCTGCAAGTTTGTTGTGTCTTGAATCTTGATAACCTGAAATCAAGAAACAACTAAATCTGGATGGTTACAACGTTGTGTGTTGAGTCGAGTGATTGCACTCTGTCCTTAAGACAAGATTGCCCCATATATATGTTTTTACGTTGGCGGACAATAGTCTCCCAAGATAAAACAACACTTTAATCTCAACACTACAAAGCCCATAGGTTGAGTCTGACGAAGAAAACAAATATGAATGGACTTGCTGAAGAAATGGAAAAGGAAGGAAGAGTTTCTGTTTTCTCTTCTGTTTTATCTCTGTGTATATAGTGTATCTCTGTTGTGTATATCTTGTGTCTATGTGTGTCTTTCCTCACTGTTTTTCGTCACTGTTTGGAAGTGTTTTTTGTGACTGTTTTGCAGTGTTTTTGTTCACTGTTTTATGCTATTTTCTGTCACGTTATTGAGCCAAAAGAGGCATCAATATATAGCATCGAGGAAGGCTGTTCAACTGCCCAAAATATGGCTGTTAATGGCCATTAGAAAGGGCTGTTAATGGCAGGTTTAACGCCATTAGTGAGGCTGTTCATGGCCTTGAAGGAGGGATGATTATGGTCATTGAAGGAGGCTGTTTATGGAGGATTTAACAATCAAGTAATGGCTGGTTAATGCTCCAGAAAACAGCACATACGGTAGGTAGAAAGTTTCTGTTTCTACCTTCCGTCACTCCCAAAATTAATTTTTCAGAAACTCTAGGGACCAAACTGTAAATATTAAATAATTTGGGGTCCAAAAAGATAATATCAGAAAGTCCCCACAGCCCATGACCCGAGACCGAGACCGAACGGGCGGGCAGCGGCGGCGCGCGTGTGGGCTTAGCCTTGAACCCAAGCACATCTAGGTCCTCACTCCTTTAAACACATGGGATACCCCTTGGGGTCCCAAACCCTTTACCACATTAGAGACTTATAAAGAGAGCAATTCTTCCTTTTCCCACCGATGTGGTAGATTTTTCCCACACCATATTTCCATGCCTCAAACACCTTACTTTGTGGATCAATATCTCTTTCATTTCTCAACGAAATTTGACGATTCTTGGCCCTACAGTTATTTACTCACTTAGTAGATTATGCATGTGAGAAGAGACAAAGCCTCCAACATGCGGAACACTAGTGTTTAATTCATTAAATATGAGTGGAGGCACCTCCCCGCCATAGGAAAATTTCCAACATAAGCTCCCGCTATGCGCGGGGTCCGGGAAAGGGCCGGACCATAAGGGTCTGTTGTACGCAGTCTTACCATGCATTCGTTGTTTTCACGGCTTGAACCCATGACCTCCTGGTCATATGACAACAACTTTACCAGCCCGATACCACACTAACAAGTAGCAAAGTAATAACTGCAAAAAAGAACACTTCATCAAATAAACCAACTATCTTCACACCTTTCTCCGATAGGATTTGAGTGTGAAATTGTAGCATAAGATGTATCCTTCCAAGAAGGAAAATTTGTGATTCTCTAAATATTCAAATTGCAATAGTTTCACTTGTTCTCCACCATAAAACAAGGTATACAGACTTCCCACCTATTGTCATGATCACAGTAGAATGAGCACCATGTGCTAATACCACACTGTGACATAGTCAATATGCAAGTTATGTGCAACGTTGTAGCAGTAATGAAGCACCTCCAAAACCAAGCCATCTGTATATCTGCTCTAATCCAACCTGTTATCTCTATATCATTTCCAAATGAATTAAGATCAATAGAGAACAAACAAGTATCCAAACAGTCCCACAACAGTACCAAATCATATCCTATAGTTCCAGGATCATTGATATGACTACCCATCAAGTTTAGAATATTAGTTTGAGTGATATTTTTGAGCCAAAACAATGAAAAATTTTATGGTGTGTGAGTCATGCCATGTCATAGTTGTGTGAGAGTTTCATTAATCGACAAGGAGAAAATATATCATTACCTCCCTAAACATGAACCTTAATTTCAAAAGACACTTAAATTTTGATGGGTTCTATTATCCCTTAACAACTTTGAATCGATATTATTACTTCTTTTTTCGACTAACTCCAACTTTTTAAGAAAGAGTGTTAACCACACCCCAATCCTTACATATCAGGTCTCAATTTAATTAAAAATATTTTTTTATCTTTTTTCTTTATATTGTTTCTTTATATTGTTTCTTTTAGTCTTTCCTACTTTTTGAGCTTTTTTCCTTCCGGCAAACCCTCCCACCCCGCCCCTCAAGCCGTACTTCTTCTTCTTCACCATCTAACCCCGCTCCATATTCTTTCTTCTTCTTTAGATCAAATATTTTAAACTTTTTCCATAGAGTTTCCTAAACTGTTGAGTTGTTGGTAATAAGATTTAATGTGTTTCCTCTTTTGTAAGCAAATTCAAAGTTTTGTGGATATCAGAATAATTTATCTCCTTCTCATATTACTTCAACACAAATAAATATGAAGATTTCAAAAGAATCAAATAAAATTTTATAAGTTGTTGGACTAAAATTCAGATAAAAAAGCTAGATGTAACCTCCATTCTTGAATTCTTAAAATTCAATTTAATGAGTTTTGCAAAATTGTTTGAAATGTAAGAGAAATTTTTTAATAAGATTTTGAAATGAAAGAAAATAGTCAAAACGATTATAGTAAAGAAGGTGAGTGAAAGAAATAATCCCCTTGATTATTTTCATTGATTGAATAGATATATATACAAGTTACAAACCTTCTCCTACCATAATTCTAACTATACAATATGGTAAGTGTATATCCTAATTATGGTAAGTGTATAACCTAATCTAGGTAACAAATATACTACAATATACACACAATATACTTTCCTTAATACTAAAGATTTTGGCAAATGGTACGTCTTTGGGCTTATGCTTAACACACCTCAGTCATAGCGGGCGGTCTTCGAACGCTGAGACTGTCCCTAAAATCTTCAAAGAGAACCGCCGGTAGACCCTTTGTAAAAATGTCTGCAATTTGATAACGAGACGGGACATGGCATACGCGAACTTGACCCTTTGCAACCTTTTCACGGACAAAGTGAATGTCCATTTCGATATGCTTGGTGCGCTGGTGTTGAACTGGGTTACCTGAGAGGTAGATGGCACTAATGTTATCGCAATATACCAAGGTTGCCTTCTGAATGGGACAATGAAGCTCCAAAAGCAAATTACGTAGCCAACATGATTCTGAGACCACATTCGCTACCCCTCGATATTCTGCCTCTGCACTTGAGCGTGATAGAGTTGCCTGACGCTTTGCCGACCATGAGACCAAGTTGTTGCCGAGGAACATACAATAGCCAGAAGTCGACCGTCTGGTGTCGGGACAACCACCCCAATCAGCATCCGTGTAAGAGACAAGTGTGGATGTAGAGGAAGGATACAAGTGCAACCCATAGTCTAGTGTCCCCTGAATATACCGAATGATGCGTTTGATTGCATTCATGTGCTCAACTCTGGGATCATGCATGAATAAACACACCTGCTGAACCGCATATGTAATATCCGGTCTGGTAAAGGTAAGATACTGGAGGGCCCCTGCAAGACTGCGATAGCGGGTCGGGTCCTCGTATGGTGCACCTGCTGCGGCGCTTAGCTTTGGGTTTGCATCAACTGGCGTGGAAGTGGACTTACAGGATGACATCCCAGCCCTCTCGATGATCTCAGCCGCATACTTCCGTTGAGACAGAAACAAACCACCTGAATGACGTTTGACGGCAATCCCCAAAAAATAACTCAACGGCCCTAAGTCCTTCATAGCAAATTCAGAACTGAGCATGGCCATGATAGACTGACGCAAAGCATCGGAGGAGGCAGTCAAAATGATATCATCCACATATAACAGAATATAGGCCAATGACGAACCACAGCGGTAGATGAACAAAGAATTGTCTGACCTGCTGTGTGTGAACCCAATAGTCGAAACAAAATTAGCAAATCGTGTATACCAGGCACGTGGAGACTGTTTAAGCCCATATAATGATTTCTTCAACAAACAGACATGATGAGGGCGGTTGGGATCCCTGAAACCCAACGGCTGATGCATATAGACTGTTTCCTTGAGGTCACCATGTAGAAAAGCATTCTTGACATCCAACTGATGGATTGGCCAAGTCTTTGAAAGAGCCAAGCTAAGCACAGTGCGAATGGTAGCCGGTTTGACCACCGGACTAAACGTCTCACCACAATCAATTCCAACCTGCTGAGTCTTACCATCACCAACAAGTCGCGCCTTATGTCGAGCAAAGGACCCATCGGAATTCTCCTTGTGAGCAAAAATCCACATAGACCTGATAACATTAATACCATATGGACGGGGCACCAACTCCCACGTCTTATTATCAATAAGAGCATTATATTCATCAGTCATAGCAATTTTCCAATTAGGGTCATTTAATGCGGACACAGGATTGCGGGGCAAGGGGGATTTAGAGACATCCGAATGTAAATTAAAATGTCTTTTAGGTGTAAAAATACCCGCTGACTACGAGTGACCGGTCTATGACTTGAGGAAGAATTGAGGGAATTTTGGGAATTTTCTGGGCTCGGGATGGGTAGCGTGAGGCGGTGGGCTCTTGGCCCAAATCGATACATCTTTGGGTTCGGTTTACGGACCGATTCGAGTGGGCTGGGCCCAATAAGCTGGAGCATTCGATGGCTGGAAGCGATGAGGAGTAGCGTTCTTGTGGGGCGGCCGGACGATGGGCCGGGGAATTGCAGATGCAGGAGTTGTCAGAAAAATTCCGAATAATATCACGGGGATATTTGGTCATCCAAAAATTATACGACTTAGGTTCGGAGTATGAACTTTCGTAAATGGGAATTGAGTTTCATCAAAAATGACATGGCGATTGATTATGATTTTCTTGGAGGATAAATCAAAACACTTATAACCACGATGATTCGACGGATAACCCAAAAACACACACGGGGTAGACCGAGCCTGAAGTTTGTTAATTGTGGTGGATGGGAATAACGGATAACACAAGCACCCAAAAATCCGAAGGTGAGAATAAGAAGGGTTCTTATTATATAGGATTTTGAGGGGGGAAGAATATGTCAGACCTTTAGAAGGAATTATGTTAAGAAGATATGTGGCCATTTGTAGAGCATGATGCCAAAAATATGGAGGTATGGAGGCATGTATTAGGAGAGTTCGGACAATGTTATTTATGGAACGAATTTTGCGTTCGGCTTTCCCATTTTGTGAAGATGTATGAGGACATGAAAAGCGAAAATTTATCCCATTAGTAGCACAAAATTCCCGAAACTCCCTATTGTCATACTCTTTCCCATTATCACACTGAATATTTTTTATTTCTCTTCGAATTGAGTGCGTATGAACGCTCTAAATTTGATGAAGACGGAAAACACTTGTGATTTATTCGCAATTGGAAACGTCCACAAAAATCTAGAATAATCATCTAAAAAGAGAACATAATATCGATGACCCATTGAACTAAGAACAGGAGATGTCCATAAGTCGCTATGAATAATGTCAAATGGCATAGACGTACGAGAATTGGAGTCTAGAACTGGCAACTTAACACTTTTTCCTAATGAACAAGATCGACAAATTGGAGTACGACTCGTACCCTTACAAGAAATAAAGCTATTTTTATCTAAAGTCGATAAAAATAGAAGATCCTGATGACCTGCAGAAGCATGCCACATGGAAGGAGAGATGGTCGCAAAAGTTGACGGCAAGGCTGGACTCGATGGACTGAAACCGGGCATGATAGGATACAGATCCCCCCTACTATCACACCTCATGAGATGACTCCCCGTCTTGAAATCCTTCACAGAGAAACCGAAAGGATCAAACTCAACAGAAACAGAATTGTCATTTGTGAACTTTCGGACAGACACTAAATTTTTAATCAATTTAGGAGCATGTAAAGTATTTTTCAAGAGGAGTGGTGGATTAGGGGGAGACAACGTTTTCTGACCATACCCTAGAATTGGAATAGAACTGCCATTACCAACAATTATCCCCCGAGGGGTGCTCAAATTGGAATAAGATGAGAGAGTACCTGATTCGGAAGTCATGTGAGTAGTGGCCCCGGTGTCCATGTACCAATTTGGGTCTGGGTGAGTTAACCCCAACGTGTGCATCGCGGCCTCGATATCAGTCTGAGTGGGGCCTGCTGCATGATGGGCTTGCGGAGGACGGGGCCCAAGAACTCCTGGCCGTGCTGGACCTGGCCCGTAACTGCTACCATCGCCATTGTTGGGCCATCGGCGATGGGCCGCCATCAGCTGGGCATTGGGCCTGGATTGTTGGCGGCCACCGCCGGAATTTCTGCCGCCTTTGGTATGGGCTGGCCCACGGTCCACTGCCACTGCTCCACTGCCATGGGCCCCACTGCTGGGCCCATGGGGGTGGTGGGCCACTGTTCATTGGATGGGACCCACCGACGTTTTGCTGACTACCGGAACCTCCACCATTACCACCGCGTTTGCCCCCGCAGTTTTTATTATTCTTGCGATTATTCTTGCCGCCACCATTATTATGGTTTTGGCCCGAATTATTAACAAAAACTGACGGATTAGGAGAGGACGTCATCATGACAACTGCAGTTGCTCGGGTAGCCGCTTTTTTAGCCAAACCGGCTTCTTCCAACGTAAGCATGGAGCGGGCTTGATGGAAGTCGGGAGGAGGGTTGCTTTGGCGAAGGGGAGTGCCAACACCATTAGAGGCCTCCCAAAGACCGGGAACCAGCTGGAGGACTAGACGATTATTTGTTATGGTGCGCCAACGTTACGAGTTGATCCGCCAATTCCTTTAGTTTCTTGCAATATGCGAAACGCGTTAGAATACGTCCATTCGAACGAGAGAGAATTCTGCTTTCCGAGTGTGACGATACGGGAATGTTGGTTGTCTTGGAATATGTCACGCAATCTATTCCATGCAGCCATAGCCGTGGTATCGGGCTCCATAATCGTCTGTAGAAGGTCCACTGAAATAGTGGCGTATATCCACCGAAGAACGGTAGCATCAAGTGTAATCCATACCTCAGGATCCTCCGCAGGAAGGGGTCTAGCGGGAGGAATTATGTGATGAAGAACTTGATAAGAGATAGCGTGAATTTTAAACAACTCTGCCCACATTGCATATTGAACGTTTTCCATCTCAAGGACAATAGGGATACTGAGCTTGATATTGGAAACCGTGAGGGCAGGGTGAAAATTGTTCTTAGACATTTTTTGAAAGAACAAAGAAGAAGGATAATTTTAAGAGAGGTTTTTGAGAGCGGAAGACGAGATATTTGGAGAGAAAAACCCGAGGGAGGGGGGGGGGTTCTCGGCCAAAGAGGAGGCAAAAGTTTGAGAGAAGAAAACTTTTGTTTAGACCTAGTCTCTTGATACCATGAAAGAAATAATCCCCTTGATTATTTTCATTGATTGAATAGATATATATACAAGTTACAAACCTTCTCCTACCATAATTCTAACTATACAATATGGTAAGTGTATATCCTAATTATGGTAAGTGTATAACCTAATCTAGGTAACAAATATACTACAATATACACACAATATACTTTCCTTAATACTAAAGATTTTGGCAAATGGTACGTGCTGGGCTTCTGTTTAACAGTGAGCGGATTGGTGGCGGAAGTGGTGACATTGAAAGTGGCGGGGAAATGACAGGTTTACGAAGACGATGAAGAACAAGAAGAAAGAAAAGGAAAAAATAGCAAGAAAAATAGGAAAATATATTTTGTAAAAAAAATTTAGTAAAAAATAAAATTATAATAGATTTTTATGACTGCTCAAGCTCTTTAAGACAGTGTATTCACTCTCTATGCCAAGTGTAAAAAAAAAGGGTAATAATATCAACTTAGAGTTGTTCAAGGGTAATAGCACCTTCCAAAATTTAAGTGTCTTTTTGAAAATAAAATTTAAATTAAAGAGATAATGATATTTTTCTCTAAATGCACATCATGGACCCACTCCATTATAGCTTCCCCTTCTCTCTTCACTCACTGCCCCTTCTTCAGGTCACCCTCTCAATACCCCCACGCATAACTTGCAACAATACTCTTTAATTACTAATGCTTTTTTTTAGTTTGTTAATAGAGCATTTAATTGCACAAATTTACATAACACATTGTCCCCTTCAGAAATGTCTGTCGTCTATTGGCTGACGAAATCGGATGACAAATTATTTTCATAACTAAGCGATTTCGGCTGGAAGCGGAACTCTAACTTCCAGCAATGAGTTCCCCAACTACTCCAGAAAGCGTTAGGACAGTGATTGAGTAAACTAAGTGGTAAGAAACATAAATACAGCTAAAGTGCAGTAAACGCGATAAAGATAAAATGAAGATATGTAAAATCAGTTGTTTGATTGATTGGTTGTGCCTATTCTGTACAAATGATCCCATATTTATAGTAAAAGAAAAATAAAATGTGATCCCTTATGTTAGCCATTAAATTACCCACTAAATCCACTAGCCAACTATGATGAGGTAGTGCCGATTTTTACTCCTTGTTTTCCTCTTGCACGATTAATGGCACTTCCTTCTAGCTATTACTGGTTGTTACCGTTTCTTAGGGTCTAGAATATTCTTTGACTTGGTCTTCGAGGAGTCCAAATATGTATGGATCTCAGTCGTTCCTCAGAATTATGACTCGGCCAGGCTATCGTAATAGCCGATGAAGCTTTTCTAGACGTGGGCTAGGACTGATAGATTCGTGTACGAGTCAGTTCGATTATCGACTTAGAATTTTGTTGCCTGCTCATTTTGAGGTTTCCACCTTCGGCTGTCACTTGATTCGGCTAAACACTTAAAAGTATTTTTTAGTGTTAACAATTGCCCATCTACATTAACTCAAGTGCAGTTGTTGAGTTGATGTATTAAAAAATAGCAGTCGTTTCGTGTGGTAGCCGCGTGTGTGATTTCAATCACTTTTGCGCTAAATGCATATTTTATCTGAAAAATTTCTTCCTTTCAATTAAGGCGTCTCGGCTTCCACAACTGAATTTCGATGCATTTCAGCCACACATTTGAAAGAAAGTAGTCCTAATGCGTGTCAGCCACATGTCCAAAAACAAAAGATATTTAAGGAGAGACACCCCCCAGAGGTTTCTTACTTAATCTTCAGCCGTTCCCAAATTCTTTTCCTTCTCCAAAGAACCCAATTTCCTTAATCAGAAAACCATGTCTTTATCTTTCTCTCCATCTCAGGGATCATATAACGCCAATTTGGTTGCTGATGACCTAACCCCTACCTTTGCCTTCATCGATGAACAACTAGTTCTTGCTTCCTACGGTACATCTGAAAAGGGCGACCTCCTTCTTTCTCGGTATCTTATCCCGGGAAACTATGACCTTCCTATTACCTGCGATTGGTTCACCAGCTTTCGCTGTCCAGCTAGCTTGTGTACCTGGCTGGCTAAGATTACCAACTACTCTAATTGGTTGGAACGAGTGAAGTCGGCTAGAGAGGCCGAATGGAGACACATAGGTCTCTATGACGCCATTACGCTATCGGAGTTTGACGTCTCCTATAACATTGGTCTCATATACGCTTTCCTCGGTTACTGGTCGACCACTACCAACACATTTGTTTTCCCTTGGGGAATGATGACCCCCACACTGCTCGACGTGACAGCGATACTTGTCCTTCCGATACTAGGAGCCGAAGCGCCTGTCTTAAGCGACATAGATGTTGCCGACTTGGGCCTTAAGGTCTCAAAGACTTCTTCCGGCTATGGCCACTTTATGACCAACAACAGCCGAATATCCCCTCTTCCAGTCGATGATGCTGAGCATCATGCTTTCCTACTCTTTTGGTTCAGCCGATATTTTGTCTGCACAGGATCTTGTGCAGTCGTGAAGGAGTTGGAAATTTATGCGGCGCTAGCCGTTTAGGGGGAAGATGTCAGCTGGGCATCTCTCTTCATGACTTATCTTTATATGGCTCTTGGCGATGCCCACGCAAGGTTAAGGGACTCCAGAAATCTGGATACCTTAGCTAGTCCCCTGTGGTTCCTTCAGCAGTGGATCACCCTGTATTTCCCAGAGTTTATTCCTGATGATTTTGATGACCGTCGTTTTCCATTAAACCCGCCGGTGCTAGCCGATACTCTTCGGAAAATACCCTCCGTGCCCCAGGATGCTTTCACTGCAGTCTCCACCCTGCATGGTCTGTCTCGAGACCATTACACAAATTGGCAATCGGTCCTCGAAAGATGAGGCACCCCTAATTAGGTCCGTCAAGTAGCCGATGACAACATTACATTCTCTCAGCGGAAAACTATGGCCCTCACATGGGGGCGTATTCTTATGGCTAGGGATATATTGGGTGTCTTGAAGCCTACCTCTAGGAATAATAAGTTGACCAAGGAGCCCTATCGGCCATACTTTGTGGCAAGGCAATTTGGTCTCACTCAGCACGTACAATGGCCTCACCGCAGTGTTGTTTGTTCAACCCAACGCTGCATTCTTGATGCAAAATAGGAAAGAAAAATAGCCGATCACAATCTTAATTGGCTCGACCTATTTGACTGACAGTCGTTTCCCCCGAGAGCAAATACTACTGTTGCTTTTGACGATTGGTGGAACACGGCCAATGAGAAATTCTTCCAGTTTCCTCTACATATCTACTGTGATCGGCTGGTCCTGTCAAAGAAAAAAGACACAAGAAACCTTTAAACTGTGGACGAAAGAGGCCCCTCTAAAAGCTACTCCCCTTAAATCGGCTAGACCTGCTGCCTCAAGGTCTTTCATCAGGTTGCGGCAAACGAAGAGAAAACGTAAATTGCTTTCTACATATGTGTCGGCCAAATTATTCTTGTGAATTTTTGGCTAACATCTCTTATGCGTCTTTCAACAACTCAATCCCCCTAGCGTTTGTCGATCTGGAGACCACTTCTAACAATGAATCCCCGTCACCCAGGAAATCTGTTCCTAACCAACCCAGGCGAAGTGGAGGGGTTGTCATCCGAGATCGTAGTGAGGAAGAATCCCACAGAACTAGAGTTCTTGTTTCTGCCGAGGAAGAGGAGGAAATCGAGGTATATCCCTTGTCTGGCTTAAATACCTTCGCATCCGCTATCTTTCAATATTTATGTTTTTTGTTTGCCCTTCAGGGACCAAAACTAACAAGACGTGCTTCTACAATATTTTGGCTCAGTCGATATTACACCTTTACCATCTTCGCCTATTGGCATTCATTGAGAGCGAGTTGAGGAGTCTCTTGCCAGGGGAATCCTGACCAGCAAAGAAAAGTTTCATACTTTGAAGGCTTCTCTGTTCCGATTGTCAAAAGAAGCAAATGATTCCCCAATTTTGGCAACCGCCTATAATGACATAGCTTTGGCTCTAAATGACTTATTTGCTTGACACAAAACAGCCAAATATATCCATGATAAGGCGGTCGCTGCTATGCAACACTTGGGGTTTCTTCGGCAAGAGAAGAACCACATTCAAACTTCTTTCAATGAGGTGAATGTAGAAAGGCAGCAGAATGTCAGCTGAATGAATGACTTGCAGGAGCAGCTGTCAAAACTGCGAGCCGATTTGGAGAGGATCCAGGCGGAGATAAAGGCTATTACTTCGGTCATAGGTGCCTTGGAATAAACTATTAAGGCCCAAGATTCCTCCCGCTCTTCTCTGTTTCGGTAGGGCATTCATTTGGATAACAAGATCTGGGAACTTGGTAACCAACATGTGGTTTGGGAATTGGATCAGAAACCTGGCAGTGAACGACTGGCCCAACTGGAGAATGAGTGGACTACGTGGAAAAACAGACTTGCTTAAGCAACGCCAACACTCCCTGCTAGTTTTTTTAAAGTGGTATCCGAGAGAACTTATTCTTTGGTTATGACTACTCTTTTTCCAGTTGATCTCGTTGCTCAGTTGTTAGTCGACGTCCTCATGGACTTGAAATCCAAAGCCATCACTGCTTTGTTACTCAAGAGGAATTATCAGAAGCCGAACAGCAGCAAGTAGACACTCTAGCGGCCGACACTCAAGCTTTTACCGAGACCCCATCAGTTGTAGTGGATGAGCCTTTGTTGGATGCGAAAAGGGAAGTGCCAAAAGAAGTAGGAGCAGATGAGGTAGTAGCCATTGGTGCGGCTGAGGATGAGAAAGAGACTGCGGCTACCCAAGATGACCAAGCAGCCGTAGATTTGGCTAATCTTGAGACCTCTGTAACTGATGATGTAGCGCAACCTCTAGCTAGTGAAATGCCAACCAACTTGGCTTCCTAGTTTTATTGACCCCAAATGGAAGAGTCTGTTTTTGTGACCAGGCAGCCAGTCTGTAGCTATTGTTTACTCCTGCCTTCCCCAAATCGAAGAGAAATACTTTTTGCCTTTTTATGTGCTGTGACCAGACCTCCGGTCAGTGGCTATCATTCATTCATGTATTCCCCAAATGGAAGGGAATTAGTTTCTTCTGTGCGTCCAGGCAGCCGGTCTGTCGCTGTTGTTTACTCATGCATACCCCAAATCGAAGGGTAATTTTTTTAAAATTATTTGTCGTTTACGTTTTTGTCAAGCTCTTCATCATGCATGTCTATTAGTCGATACGCGTTGCCAGCAATTCATTGGCTTACTATGAAGGGTCCTTCCGAATTTGGCGACCATTTGCTGAATTTACGATCTTTCATTCCAAGCGGTAACATGATTTTCCAAACCAAGTCCCCTTCGGATAATCGCTTAGGCTTCACACGTTTGTTATATATTTTGATTATTTTCTGTTTACCAGCTTTGATTCTTTCTAGGACCATCAGTCGATCTTTATCTAGATGATCTACCTTCATTAGCATGGCCTACTGATATTCTTCTAAGCTTAAAGAATTCTGTTTGGCCACCCGTAATGACTTAACATTAACCTCCAAAGGTAACACTGCATCTTGGCTATAGGTTAGCCGATAAGGTGTTGTCCCAATAGCTGTAGACTTAGAGTTTCTGATTGCCCAAATAACTTCATCCAAAGTGAGATTCCATACTGTCGGTCTATCCTCCACATTTTTACTGATTATGTCCACAATAAGCTTGTTAGCTTCCTCGGCTTGTCCATTCGCATGTGCATAATAAGGCAAGGATGTGATCATCTTGATCCCAAATTTCTCAGTAAAGGCTGCCACCTTAGAACCAGTGAAGACCATCCCTTGATCTGTTGTAATCATCTCAGGAATACCATAACTATATATGATTTGGTGTTAGATAAACTGAATGACATCTGTCTGATGAACCCTCTTCATTGGTTGTGCCTCGACCCATTTAGTAAAGTAATCGGTAGCCACAATAATGAAATTATGTTCTTTAGCCGATTGCGGGTGAATCTTGCGGATGAGGTCCATAGTCCATCCCATAAAAGGCCAGGGCTTCACGATCGGGTGCAACAACTCGGCTGGTACCCGTTGGATTGATCCATATCTCTGACACTCTTCTCACCCTTTTGCGTATTGAAAGCAATCAGCCGTGATGGTAGGCTAATAATAGCCATGGCGATAAATCAACCACTTCAGCATTGGACTGGCTTTGTGTGATCCACAGATTCCTTCATGAACTTCTCTCATGACTCTTAAGGCCTCTACCTTATTAATGCACTTGAGTAGCACTCCACTTACGCTTATTTTGTAAAGATCATCATCAATGAGCACATACTTCAAGGCTCTCCTCTTAACCTTAAGGTCCTTGCAAGTGAAAGGATCTTTTAAGTAGCCGATTAACACCTGCTTCCATGAGTCGATCTGGTCCATGGTTAGCACTTCAGCTGGAAGCTCATCATACTCTAGAGTGAGTAGAGACTTCCTAAAGCCAGAAGCTTCTTGTGCTAAGTCATTAGCCTCAACATTCATGCCCCTGGGAGCATAACTTAACGTAGATGATGCGAACCCACTGAGTAACCTACTAGTTGTTCTGTAATGGGCCAATAAATTTGGATTTTTGCGGTCATATTCCCCAACCAACTGCTTGATAACCAACTGAGAGTCTCCACAAATTTTGATGCAATTCTCCTTTATAGTGACTAGGAGTTTGAGTCCCATGATGAGAGCATCATATTCAACTTGGCTATTTGTCAATTCAGAATTTAGCTGATAAGAGAACCTCCATGTTTTATCTCTAGAATTGGTTATCATTATTCCGGCTCCGACTCCTTTCTGGGTTCTTGACCCATCAAAAGTTAGCGTCCAAGGGACGACGTCCATACACGTAGTAGAGGGGGCGCATGAGTCCTTCGCATCTACACAAGGGTGGTTTGCCAAGAAATCGGCTAAAGTCTGACCTTTGACAACCCTGAGTGGCCTATACTCAAGAGAAAACATAGTGAGCTTGATTTCCCATTTCATTAGTCGTCCTTGCAAAACAGGTCTATTCAATAAGTACCGGACGATGTCAATATTGCACAAAACGTGAACTTGTGGCATTAAATAATGTTCAAGTTTTGTACAAGTATAGAATAAGGACAAACAAAGCTTCTCTATATGGGTATATCTAGTTTTAACCTCATTGAGCATTCAACTAAGGTAGTAAACTGCCCTTTCGATTCCATCATCAGCATCATGTGCTAACAGGCAGCCGATAGACAAATTTGTAGCTGAGATGTACAACTTCAACGATTTCCCTGGCATGGGAGGTACCAGCACATGAGGAGTTGCTAAGGCCTTTTTAATTTGGTCAAATGCCTCTTGCTGTTCCGGGCCCCATACTTGCTCTTCTGACCCTTTAAGCCTAAGCAAATGTGAGAAAACCTTTATTTTGCCAGCTGAATTAGATATAAACCTCCTTAGAAAGTTGATCTTCCCTAACAGGATTTGTAACTCCTTCTTTGTTCTGGGTGGTTCAGATTCCATTACTTCCCGGGCTTTGTTATGATCTATCTCAATACCTTTCTTATGTACCAAGAAGCCAAGGAAGTTGTCAATCGATACTCCGAACATGCACCTGGCTGGATTCATTTTAAGATTATGAATCCTCATTCTTTTTAGCGCTTATTCAAGATCGGCTAAATGATCTTTGAAGTCCTTAGACCTCACCACCACATCATCAATGTAGACCTCCACAATCTTGCCAACCAAATCATGGAAGATGGTGTTCATTGCCCTCTGATAAGTAGCACCAGCATTCTTCAGACCAAATGGCATAACTACCCACCCGTAAATGCACAAGGCTCCTGGAACACCTAAAAGCAGTCTTGTGAATGTCCTCCTCGGCTATTGCTATCTGATTATAGTCGGAGTATCCATCTATGAATGTCAACACACCATTAGCGACTACCAAATCGACTAGCATATCGGCATGACATATTCTTCTTTGGGAGCGACTAGATTTAGGTTCCTGTAATCAATACATACCCGAACCTTGCCATTCTTCTTCTTGACTGGCACAATGTTTGCCAACCATTCTACATACCTAGCTGTTCTGATGAATCCGACCTTCAATAGCCTTTCAATCTCAGCTTTAATTTGAGGCATCATCTGAGGGTGATATCTTCTGGGCGGTTGTTTATGAGGTGTGAAGCCCTCCTTAATTGGCAATCTATGATCTACCAAAGTACGTAACAGCCCAGGCATCTCATGATAATCCCACGTAAAACAATCCTTATACTGCAGTAGAAGAGCCGTTATGCTTTGTTTATCCTCCTCCTTCAGCAAACCACTAATATGTGTTAGCCCTTCTTATGTGTGATTCAAGTTCCATCGGCAACTCAATGTCATCGGCTACCAATGTTGGTTCTCTGTTGTAGTCCTCTACCTGTAATGCCTCGGCTATCCTTGCTTCAAAACTTAGAGCAGTCAGCCGATGCCACAGATCAGTATGATTTGAGTCTCTTCAATCATCTAACTCTTCCAAGGTAAGCCGTGATTAGGCTAATTGTTTTATTTCAAAACCTCATGCAATAAGATTGCAATATTCCCAAGATCCTTCTTTGTATTGCTCCACGACAGCTATGGGAGCCACATAGGGTGAATATAAGACAACCTCCAAGTTCTTAACCCCTGCTTGAAATGGGTTATCATCGGTTGGGACGATTTCTATCTTGTCTCCTTCCCAAAAAATGAGCTTTTGATGCATGGTAGAAGGAAGGCATCGGATGGTGTGAATCCAGTCTCTTCCCAACAGGATAGCATATGATGGCTTTCCATCTATTATAAAGAAGGCAGATCTGACAATTTTAGGACCTACGGTGATTTCTGCTACTAAGATCCCCAAAGCTTCAGTGGCGTCTCCCATAAAACTAGCCATTTTCATGTTAGTTGGGATGAGATCCTCCTTAGTTTTGTTGAGGTCTTTCAAAGTAAGTAGCGGCATCACATTCAGCACAGCCCCATTGTCGAAGAACACTTGCCTGATAGCTTTGCTGTTAATGAAAGTCTTAACATAGAGGGGTTTGAGGTGTTTAACCATCTCTTTTGTAAGTGCACCAAATACAGTGCTCAAAGCGTCACTAGCTGTGATATCGGCTATAGTCTCCCATTCAGTGTCTTCCACACACACATCACCTTTTAGGCTATCCAGTGTAGAGCGACCAACCCAGAACGCACATGGAATCAGGCTGACCATTTCAATTGCTGCCCAAATCTCATCGGCTGAATCATACTTAAATAAATCAAGGATGGAGTCTCCCACCTCATCCAATTTGGTTGACAAGAATTTAATATTTTCCATCTCTTGGAGACATATAGGAACCGGCTGAAGATCTAATGCTTGGATCCGCTACGCGATCTGTGGAACTGTCTCTGCTAGGGATTCCTTCAGGATAGTAGTCTCCCATCGAGGTTCCTCTATCGGGTTGTCATTAGGCTGTATATTCAGCTTTGGTTTGTCCAAAGCTTATTCTTCATGCAGCACTGTCTCTGAAGAAATTGAGCCGAATGCCCGCTCGATAGCTTCAACTACGGCAAACTCAGGAATTTCTTTCTTATCGGTCGCCTTAGCGCTGGATATCATGTGCAACATCTTCTTCATATTGCGCAAGGCTTTGGCACGCTGCATCCTTCTTTTTTTAGTCCTGGATACGACACTCGGTGGTGCCTCTTTTTTCCAGAAGCTTGATTGACGAACCACTTCCCTTCCTCTATATTGGCGGTTGACTTAATCATCCTCCGGGGTTTTAGCTGACCTTCATCCCTCACTGTGATACACAAGGAAGAAATGCCTTCTTTTACGTTGAACTCAACTACCCTCTGTTTAGCTATGGAGAGTGATTCCTTATCTATCTGGGGTACGCTCGGCTTCTCATCGACTGGTAGACATGCTTTCCTCACAAGCCTGCACTTGGGGTTTGCTGGGTCCCTTTTGAATTTGAGGTACTGTTTGTGAGGTTCCCGAGCAATGTGCTTTGGTTTATAAGGCAACCACGAAAATGGCTTCTAGCTGGCTGCATGTCCGTGTCCTCATAGATGTCACGTAAGCTGCCTAGCCGATCAAACACAGAGGTCTTTATGGCCTCCTCCTTACCAGTGGGCTTTTTTGAGACCCATATATTTTTCATCGGTTGTTTCCCCTTGAACTCGTCTCTTTGCCTTTTGTATCTTTCAAGGCTGGCAAGGATAAACCTTACCCCTGACAATTTTGACTACCATTGCGTATGCCGTGTAATCGGCTGACTCTGAGTCAGACTCATCTGCCTCAATAATGGTACCAAATGGGAGCCTCGGTTTCAGTTAGCTCTTCTTTTCTTATTCTCTTGGATATACTGCTCTATTTGGCTAGCCTTTTCAGCATACTGGCTTAAGTTAGAGCAGAATTGTCCCACTAATTTATCTTCTAGATGAGGATGCATGTTGTTGATTATCATATGGGTGCATTCCGATTCATGGAAGTGTACAATGCATTTCCCAACTTTTTTTCTAAATCTCTCGATATAATCAGTAGCCGACTCATCGACCTGTTGCTTGAGATTCATCAAATCGGTTATAGTGACCTGAGGTTGGGGCCAATAAAATCTATCATGAAAACAACGCTCCATGTCAGCCTATTTCTGTATGGAGTCAGGGGTCAAGGATGAGTACCAGTCAAATATTATTCCGATTAGAGAAATGGAGAACAACTGCAGCATGTGATACTCATTCTGGCCAACCTCGCCACATTGGGCGGTAAATCTGCCGATGTGCTCAATGGTAGATTTGTAGTCATCACCCGAGAAAGTGGCGATATCTAGCGTTTTGAAGCCTCTTGCCAATGGTGATATCCGATCTACCCAATCGGGGTAGGGCTTTTTGTAAACATGCATGTCCAAGGGTTTCAGTTAGATACCAAAGTACCTCTTTATGGTATTCACGATAGTTTCAGGGTTCATCAACTGTGAAATCCCCTGCCGATTCTCGGTTGGAACGGGCTGGTAGGTGTTCTGAATTGGAGGCCTCCAATATGTATCTTGTTGAGCAGGGTTTTGAAAGTTATAGGTATTCTGCTGTCTATTACCAATAGGTGGGGTATATCCTCATTGCTGTTGTTGGGCATAGCCACCAAAGCCTGCAACCTGATCTCCTAGAACAACCGACAGAGCCCAAGGATAAGGTGGAACAGTGTTCCATGTATGCTTTCCTAGGACATCAACCGTTCTTGGAAAGTTTGCACTTCCTAGATGGTATGGATTGGGTACCAGCGTGATTGCTAGAATGGTATCCCGCTGTCGACAGCGTCACCAAATATTCGAGCAGGGTCATAGTTAGGGGCCACCGGCTACCAATTCGGCTAGCCAACATTGGTCTCATGTACTGTAGGGCTATTTGCAGTAGCGTACTGCATAACGGGCGACAACCCAAGGTGTTCGGATGCCTAAATTGGTCTCCGAGCCATATTGATCTGCCCATACTGCAGACTCGCTTGGTCGAGTGACACCGTTTTCCCCCCAGCATTTGGTGGCAACCATATAGTAGACTGGTTACTAAGTGACTGGGCTTGTGCTCCTAGGTGTGCTATCGGTTGTACCTGAGTAGGTACTGACTGATACACATTCAGCTAAGAAACAACACCTGGAGTCCCGATTTCATGTTGTACAACGCCACTCGTAAGAGGGACGATAGAACTACCTGAACATTCTCCTGGATGTAGTCGATTGGCTTCCAGTTCCCTCGCCTGCTGAACCTCATTATGCACCTTTGGCTTGACAATGTCAGCCAACTGTTTGGAAACCTGATACATAATGTCGTGGATGCCTAAGTCAATATATTGTCTAATGAATGATGTGGTCATGACAGTTGGACCTTCAGGTTGGCTAAGTTCACCCACAACTTGGGTTGATGGAGGAAGTGGAGGGGCATCAACCGATGTAGGTATACCCAAGGAAAATGGTGGCTCGTTGTTCCTTCTGGGAGGATTCTGTTTAGGATGTGGACTGGACTCTGGGTTCATTTTCTTACCAGACCTTAGGCGCATACGCCAAGCGTGATCCTGACCTGGAGAATCAAACTACGCTATGAAGTCACCTATGGTCCCACTGAGTGTGCCAAATTTGTTCCCTTCCGAAATGTCTGTCGTCTATCGGCTGACGAAATCAGATGACAAATTGATTCCTTAACTAAGCGATTTCGGCTAGAAGCGGAACTCTAACTTCCAACAATGTGTTTCCCAACTACTCCAAAAAGAATTA